>CM074720.1:329223452-329890952 GCA_037306005.1 Rhinophrynus dorsalis | reverse complement strand
ATATATATATATATATATATATATATACAAAAGTATTTTGCATCCTAAATCCTTTGATTTTAGAAGTTTCTTACCCATTACCTAGTGTGTATATGTGTGTGTGTACATTTATATATATATATATATATATATATATATATATATATATATATACGGTATATGGGTAGGACACCATTCCTATAGAACCTGCAAATTTGTATTGCAGGCTCGTTCCTAGTTGAGCGTCTCTGACTTCCACTTTACATATGCAAATTACCCTTTAGATTTGTCACCTCAAGGGGAATCCAGCACTGGACCCCTTGCTCACAGTGCCTAGAGAGATCAGCTACACCTCACTGACAAGGCCCAACAAGGCCGAAACGTAAGTCTGGGGTTGGCTGCTTCTCTTGTTCAGAGAGGAATTGCCTGGCATTTCGTGTTTGGACTGCTGTTATGACAGGACCAATATGATATGTTTTAGGATATTTCATCTCTGTGAAAGGCATTAGTGGGCTAAAAGAGACTGCATCCTGGGTAGGACACCAATCCTATAGAACTTGCAAATTTGTATTGCAGGCTCGTTCCTAGTTGAGCGTCTCTGACTTCCACCGAACCACAAGAGCACTCATAGGACTAAACAGAGTAGATGAAAAGGGTTTATTTTATTAGTCAACGTTTCGGCCCCCTGAGGGCCTTCATCAAGACAACCAGAGCCCATCAACTTATGACCTTATATAAAATTAACTGCAGAAATGCACGAAAATACCACAAGGAACAGGTTCGTGCCATCACTCTGCGTCAGGTTATGCACAACACAAAACTAAAACAGTGAGTAACCTCTCACATTCCGATTCCCATAGTGAACTAATAAACAAGGAAAAAAGTACGAATGAAAGAAATCCCATAGTAGTGTACACATGCCTACAAAGTAGCAAGCCCATCAATGGAGATATCCGATACATACTGGTAATTAGGGATGGGTGAAACTTTCCATCTGAAACTGAAATTGGCAAAAAATGGCACTTTCCGCCTGGCGAAAAATTTCCTGCGAGAAGTGCTGATCTTATGCTTTTTTCCATTTTTTTCGCCCATTGAAATCAATGGGAACATAGAAGTTACACACAACACATTACAAATAATATTTTATTTCCCAAAGGCACAGTATAAAAGGGGCATGAGGGTGCCTTTGTTGGTGGGGTGGGGGAAAGAATCAGTTGAACAGTGGATGATTTTTGGGGGGTTGTTTACTGGGATTGGGGGGCACTCAATAAAAAAGAAATCCTAAATAAAATAAAAACCATAAGACATGGTATAAAGGGGTCTGAGGACAGTGCCTGTGTTGGTGAATGAATGAATGAATGAATCATTTGAACAGGGAACTTGTTTTGGTGGGGCTTTCTTGACTGCTGTTGGGGGGACTTTTGTATTTAAAGTGACAGAGACAGGAACTCCCTGACATAAGCTGCCACTGGGGGGTTGACTGATACTTTACTTGTTAGAGTATTTTGTTGAGGATGATTTGTTTGATTTGTTTGTTAGAGGCCTTTGTAGTACTTACACTTATTAGAAGAAACATTGGACTTAAGCTTGTTTGTCACAAGCCCTAAGGAAACATTGATTTGTAGGACTTAAGCTAGTATGGCACAATCCCTAAGGAAACATTGTTTTGTAGGACTTAGGCTTGTTAGAAACAAATCCCCCAAAAATTGTTTATTTTTTTTTGTAGGACTAGTTTTTTTTCTTTTATATATTTTTTTTCAAACACAAGCCCAGAGAAAAAAATAGAAATGCCCTACTGGCCTAATGCCAGCAGGTCAGTGGCCCCTTATGGACCATTGACGTGCCAGGACCATCAAGGCGGTACGGCACTTAAGGATCAATGACGGTCCTGGCACGGCATGGAGTTCAGGGCTCCCGGAAGCCCTGAACCGGAACTTTAAAAAAAAAAAAAAAAAAGCCCCGTGGTCCTCAAGTGCTGGCCGCGCGTGTGCGAGTGGGTCCTTAAGGGGTTAAGCAGCAAGCTGATTAGGCAGCTGAAAGGGAATGGTATCAACAATAGCAGTAACATGGAAGATGGATGATGAAGCTTCCACTTGCTATGACTGACTCCAGTGATGTGTCTGAGGCAGTAGCAGCAGTATAAGAAAGAAGAAGTTGGCCATTAAATCTTCTTCACCTGCCCCTCCTCCAAAATCATGGGTGTGTTGTTATTAGAATATATTTTTTTCCCTTGAGAGCAGGAACTGTGGCTCTCATCAGCAACTGCAATGTGCACAGTGAGTGTGTGGTAAATAACAGTATCCAAACACCATGACACCCGAAACCAAGTACTGCCGCTGTCACTGTACCCCTTTTCCAGACCCGCTAAGGGCACATGACAACCTGCTGACAGTTTAATAGTAATGATGAGCCTCCCTGCCACCATCTTCTGCAGAATGGAATCTCCTCAGATCCCGCTTGATGCACTGATTGCGATTATCCTCCACCAAACTGGCATGTGTGGGCTTTGCAGCACACAGTGTGCAATGGGTAGAGACGAACTGCCACATCCTAACATCAACAGAGTGGCTATCATTTGGCGGGGGAGGTAATGAACGAGGAGGATTGGCAGAAGATGTAGTTACCCTAGAAGGTGTTGGTGAGCTAGTTGTTTCACTCGTCCTGGAACATCCAGTCTCTGTCTGGGTTGTTCTATTCCTCCTCCTCCTCTTTGATGTATGCCTCACCTCTTGTTGCTTTTCTGGAGAGTCAGGGACAGCAAAAGTGGTGCTTGATTTCTGTGGTGGGTGTTTGTCTTTAACACGTTTGGAGTAAATGTCATGGTGTCTGTGTTTCATGTGTGATATCAGGGCGCTTGTGCCAAAGTGTGTTCCCTCCTTTCCTTTTCTCACTGACTAGACACAAATTGTGCACAGTGCCATTGCTGATGACTACACTGTGCCTGCCCCAACAGAAAAATAGTCCCACACCCATGATGACTTCAGGGGGGAGGGAACAGCTGGAGAAGAATGGCCTCTTTCTTCTTGTCCTCCACATTGCCCTTCATTGTCTGTGGCAGCGGATAATGTTGCTGCTGTTGCTGCTACTGCCTCAGATTCAGCACTGCAACTAGGATCAGGAGTATTAGTATTGCTGGCAAGTGGAACCTGTCTTAGTCCCGCATCACTTGTGGACCCCATTCCCACTGTGTCCACTGTGGTCTGTGGCACACTAGCCTGCTCCTCAGCATCCTGCTGCCCTTGCATCTCAGCATCAGGAGGAATTAGAGCAGTTGTAAATTCCTCTAATTCCAAAATGTCATTGATAGTGGTGGTGGTGGTGGTGATGCCCATCCTCATCCCTGTCTCCCATTCCTTCTCAGTTTCTGCTAAAAAGGCCATCAATGTCTCTTCCCCCAGCTTCTCTAGCATCATCACCACCACCACTAGTCCCTATATGCTGTTGTTGCTGCTGCTCTGTTCCAGACATCTCACTGCTGCTTGGAGGAGGCGACGAGCAATGTGACAGAGGGTCCCCTGCTGTCACACTTGGCATCATTTTCTCCTTCCCTCCCCCTGAGTACTACAAGAAACACTAGCAGAGGCAAAGTATTTGTGGCAGCAGGGTCATCACTTGCAGCAGGTTCAGTACTAGCAGCAGGTTCAACACTGGCAGCAGGTTCAGTACTAGCAACAGGTACAAAACTAGTGGCTGCAGTTACATAAATAGTGGCACTGGCAGCAGAGGCAGTACGTCTGGCAGCAGGGGCAGCACGTCTGGCAGCAGGTACAACACTAGTGGCTGCAGTTACAGCAATGGTGGCACTGGCAGCAGGGGAAGCACGTCTGGCAGCAGGTACAACACTAGTGGCTGCAGGAACAGCAATGGTGGCACTGGCAGCAGGGACAGCACGTCTTGCAACAGGCAGCTGACCTGTCCTGCTCTCACTAGTACTACCCTTTTCTCCCTCCCTTCCCATTCCCTTTTCTCCCTTCCTTCCCATTAAATTCCCCAAGATCCCTTGGGGTGATTTAGGGGGACTGGACAGCATTGTTCCAGTACTGCTAACTTCCTCCTCCTCCTGCTCCTCAGACTCAGTGGACACATAATATGGGTCCTTCTAGTTCTTCTTTTTGCGGCTCATAGTGATAGGAGTCACTGTGAGCCTCTCCTGCCTCAATTTTTGCTAAATATCACAAGAGAACAGCACAGCAAGTCTATCTCACTCTGCAGCTGCTTCTATTGTGTTTGCCTTCAGCGAAAACGTCACGTTTTTATAGTGGAAGTGCAAAAACAATGTAAATCAATGGGCGAAAACATTTTAGCCATTGAAAAAATGGCGAAAGATTTTGGCCAATGGGCGAAAGATGCAAAAATTGTAACCGCTAGTTTTAAAGAGGATTTTCTCACAAAAAAGTAGATAACAACTTGGTTTTCGTGAAATTTCCCACTGGAACACTGCGACAAGTTTCGCCCACCTCTACTGGTAATTATCAATTCTCAGAATCAGCACATACACATTAGAGGCCACACGGCACGACCAGGGAGAACATCATCTGATAACATACCCAGTATGAGGTCCAGCAGCCCAACAACACATGAGCAGATTAATACTGTATGGAACAATAAATCAGTTATTATTCATAGGTGTCGAGGGTCCATAAGTGCAAGGATTATAATGAAAAGACATAGACCCTTGGCTCTATGTAAGTTGCATATGTAGACAATACAGAGTCCCAGTATAGGGCCAGTAATGAGCCAGGCTGCACCAATTGCATCCGCCACCCGGTGGTGGTGGTATCAATGTCAAAGTTCCATTTGAGTAGTGATGTGGCAAGAAAAAAGAGGGATCCATAGTGAACAGGGGCGGGCTGACAGGACCCAGGGCCCCTGGTCCAAAAAGAGGTCAGGGCCCCCTACAGAAATCTCCACATTGCCCCCTTCATCTCATCTCCACATTGCCCCCTTCATCTCCACAATGCCCCTATCTCCACATTGCCCCTTCATCTCCACAATGCCCCTATCTCCACATTGCCCCCTTCATTGCCACAATGCCCCCTTCATCTCCACAATGCCCCTATCTCCACATTGCCCCCTTCATCTCCACATTGCCCCCTTCATCTTCACAATGCCCCTATCTACACATTGCCCCCTTCATCTCCACAATGCCCCTATCTCCACCTTGCCCCCTTCATCTCCACATTGCCCCCTTCATCTCCACAATGCCCCTATCTCCACATTGCCCCCTTCATCTCCACAATGCCCCTCCACAATGCCCCCTTCATCTCCACAATGCCCCTTCCACAATGCTCCCATCTCCACATTGCCCCTGCCACAATGTCCCCTTCATCTCCACAATGCCCTTTCCACAATGCCCCCTTCATCTCCACAATGCCCCTTCCACCATGCCCCCTTCATCTCCACAATGCCCCTTCATCTCCACACTGCCCTTCCTCCAGTCCCTGGTGGTCTAGCGGCGTGGCTCAACACTGTGCAAAGTCCCGCGCGCCTCTAGTAATGCAGAGGCTGGGAGATGATGTCATCTCCCAGCGCTCTGTATTACTAGAACGGCGTGCCGGCAGCAGTTGTTGGAGAGCAGCTGAGCAGCGCTGGAAGCGGTGGCAGGCCCCCTTCGGTCATGGGCCCTCGGTTCGTGACCGAATGCCCGTATGGTCAGTCCACCCCTGATAGTGAATAGTTTAGAGACGTTTCTCTAGGATCTAAGTATATATTCTAAGGCTGGTAAATCAGTCTAAATACCCCTAGCTCTACATATGCTGCATAGCATAAAGCATACGGCATGAATAAGCATAATCAAGAAAATGGGGGAATAATGAGAACCCTGCATCATCATGACATACAAGAACACAAAACATCCTTAATTCCCTGTATCGTAGATAGAACTACAAAACTTCATATGAATCTGCCAGGAGGATCAAACAAGTGGGGCTGTAGCCACGATCACATGCACAGAGGCACCTGGGGATGACTGAAATGGACATCTCCGACCCTGGAGCAGTCGCATATAGCCTCCCCACAATGATCACATTAATGCTCAATGATCATTAACCCATGACATGCAAGGACTGTCACTCCTCCTTAAAGGACGGAATTGCATGACAAATCTGGCATATCACTCATCACTAACTGGTTAAAATATAAGAAAATATAAAAAAGAAATTATACTTTTTAACCTTTTGATTGCTAAACTGGTATTCAACCCATTGCGTTGCAATGCCTTGGATGCATCTCTGGCACTCAAAGGGCTAATGTTTGTTAAAAAGTAATTAATATAATTAATTTTGTTTTACTTCTTACGCAGCATATTAAAACTACAGTAAACCTACCCATACTCCTACACAGACAACTACACATACAAGCCATTATAACCTCTTCCATTCTAGAGATGTCTCCAATAGTGATGAGCGAGCACCCCAATGCTCGGATGTTCGGGTGCTCTGACCGAGCACCCCCTGAGGCTCGAGTGCTCGGCCGAGCATCCGAGCCCCATTGAAGTCAATGGGAGGACTCGAGCATTACACCAGGCACCCCCTGCTCTGATGAGGGGAGGGTGCCTGGTCCATAGGAAAAGGGCAGAAAAAGATGGAAACACTACAGAAATGGTTCAGGGACAGCATAGGGAGGATGTCTGGATGCACCTTGGACTCCAACATCGCTGCTGGGAACGATCTTTCGCCCGTAGTACGCCATTTTTACAGACTGACCATAAAACACACAAAAAGGAAAATAAAAACGACTTTAGGCGAAAAATTGTTACCAAACAATATTTGCTGTATATTTACTTGTATATCATCTGCAAATTCTCCCAAAAATTTCCTTGATTTTCAGAACTGAGGCCATGATTAAGAGGGAAACGTGCGCAGAGGCAAATTCTCCCAAAAATTTCCTTGATTTTCAGAACTGAGGCCATGATTAAGAGGGAAACGTGCGCAGAGGCAAATTCTCCCAAAAATTTCCTTGATTTTCAGAACTGAGGCCATGATTAAGATGGAAACGTGCGCTGAGCTGACCATCTAAAACATTATGGGTGAGGGTCTGCTGCAGAGCTGACCATCCTAAACATTATATGCGAAGGTCCGCTAGTGAGCTGACGCTATAAAACATTATATGAGAGGGCCCGCTAGAGAGCTGACCCAATAAAACATTATATGAGAAGGCCCGCTGGTGAGCTGACCTATATAAAAATTGTCAAACAGGGCCCGCTGGTGAGCTTGCCCTATATAAAAATTATATCACAGGGCCCGCTGGTGAGCTGGCCCTATATAAAAATTATATCCCAGGGCACGCTGGTGAGCTGGCCCTATATAAAAATTATATCCCAGGGCATATGGAAGAGGAGGAGGAGGATGAGAAGATTAAGAGTCAACCATATACCCGTTTTTTGGGTGGAAGGGGTGAATGGGAATACAGAGTATTCCCATCATTGTAAATAACATATATAAAGTGAGTTTATGTTCCCCCGGGGCTTTCCTCCAGTGGAGTGGAGAAGTCAGGGGAAATCCAGGCCTTGTTCATTTTTATAAGTGTCAACCTATCAGCATTGTCGGTGGAAAGGCGGATACGCTTATCTGTTATGATGCCACCAGCAGCACTAAATACCCGCTCAGACAGAACGCTGGCGGCAGGGCAGGCCAGCACCTCCAAGGCGTAGAGTGCCAGTTCATACCACGTGTCCAGCTTGGACACCCAGTAGTTGTAAGGCACAGAGGGATCATTGAGGACGCTGACACGGTCTGCTACGTACTCCTTCACCATCTTCCAAAACTTTTCCCTCCTTGTGACACTAGGCTGCGCATCAGGGTGAGGGTGCTGGCGGGGTGTCATGAAGGTGTCCCACGCCTTGGAGAGTGTTGCCCTGCCTTTCTCGGAACTGCTGTGTGCTCCCCTTTTCTCCCCTTCTCGGTTGGCCAAGGTAGCACGTACTCTGCCGCCAGCGTTGTCAGATGGAAAATTTTGGAGCAATTTTTCGACAAGAACCTTCTGGTATTGCAACATTTTGCTTGTCCTCTCCACCGGAGGAATGAGAGATGAGAAATTCTCTTTGTAGCGGGGGTCCAGAAGGGTGAACACCCAGTAATCCGTGTTGTCTAAAATGCGTACAACGCGTGGGTCACGGGAAAGGCAGCCTAACATAAAGTCAGCCATGTGTGCCAGAGTACCAACAGTCAAGATTTCGCTGTCCTCACCAGGAGGATGACTCTCAATCTCCTCATCCTCTTCCTCCTCTTCTGCCCACCCACGCTGAAGAGATGGAACTAAAGTTCCATGGCTACCCTCTGTAGCGGAGGCAACCGTGTCTTCCTCCTCCTCCTCCTCCTCCGCCTCCTCCAATTGTCGCTGAGAAGACGAAGTGAGGGTGCTCTGGCTATCACCTTGTGTAAGCTCTTCCTCCCCCATTTCCACCTCTTCCACATGCAAAGCGTCGGTTTTAATTGTGAGCAGCGAGCGTTTCAGTAGACACAGAAGTGGGATGGTTACACTGATAATAGCGTTATCGCCGCTCACCATCTGTGTCGATTCCTCAAAATTGCGTAAAACCTCACAGAGGTCTGACATCCATTCCCACTCCTCACTTCTGATTACAGGAAGTTGAACGGAGAGGCGACGACCGTGTAACAGCTGGTACTCCACTACTGCCCTCTGCTGCTCACAAAGCCGGGCCAACATGTGGAAGGTGGAGTTCCAGCGCGTGCTCACGTCACACAGCAGCCGGTGAGCTGGCAATTGTAAGCGCTGCTGCAGCTTCAACAGGCCGGCTGAAGCTGTTGATGACTTACGGAAATGTGCACACACGCGGCGCACCTTGGTCAAGAGATCATGCACATTGGGGTAGGTTTTTAGAAATCGCTGCACCACTAAATTAAATACATGCGCTAGGCATGGTACGTGTGTGAGCTTGCCGAGCTCCAAAGCCGCCACCAAGTTACGCCCATTATCACACACAACCATGCCTGCTTGCAGGTTGAGTGGCGAGAGCCACTGCTCGGTCTGGTGACTAATCCCCTGCAACAGCTCTGAGGCCGTGTGCTGTTTGTCCCCAAGGCAGATCAGCTTCAGCACGGCCTGTTGACGCTTCCCCACTGCAGTGCTACACTGCTTCCAGCTACTGGCTGATGGGGGAGTGGCGGTGTGTGTAGAGAATTCGGAGGTGGAAACGGAGGAGGAGGAGCCAATAACGTAGGTGCTGGTGGAAACCCTGATGGAGGTAGGGCCCGCAATCCTCGGCGTGGGTAGCACCCGTGCCATCCCAGGGTCCGAGTCGCTCCCAGCCTCCACGACATTCACCCAGTGTGCCGTCAGGAAAATGTAGCGTCCCTGGCCACAAGCACTTGTCCATGTGTCAGTCGTTAAGTGGACCTTCCCAGTAACTGCGTTGGTCAGGGCACGGGTGATGTTACGGGACACATGGTGGTGTAATGCGGGGATGGCACACCGGGAAAAGTAGTGGCGGCTGGGGACCGCGTACCGAGGGACAGCTGCTGCCATCAGGCTGCGGAAGGACTCAGTGTCCACAAGCCTAAATGGCAGCATTTCGATGGCCAGTAATTTTGAAAGGTGTGAGGTTAGTGCTATGGCCTGTGGGTGGGTGGCTGGGTACTTTCTCTTGCGCTCAAATGCCTGGGGTAACGACATTTGGACGCTGTGCTGGGACAGGGAAGTGGATGTGGTCGCTGATGGTGCTTCAGATGGTACAGGTGCAGGGCGGGAGGTATGCGGGCCTGCGCCTTCGACAGGCGATTGGCCGGCACCGAAAACAGGGGAAGAGGAGGCAGTGGTGTGGCCTGCAGACACAGATGGGCGATCCAGGCGTTCCTCCCACTTACTACGGTGCTTGGATGCCATGTGTCGGATCATGCTGGTGGTGGTGAGGTTTCTAGTGTTCATGCCTCGGCTCATTCTGGTGTGGCACAGGTTGCAAACTACAATTCTTTTGTCGTCCGCACTTTCCTTAAAAAAACGCCATACCGCGGAACACCTACCCCTTGGCAAGGTAGATTTACGCAAGGGGGTGCTCCGTGGAACATTTGCGGGCCGGTTTGGTGCGGTCCGCCTTCTTTCTGTAGCCACACCACTGCCTCTTCCAGCCTGTTGCGGTGCTGCAGATGGCTCACCCTCAGGACTGCTGTCATCGCTCGGCTCTACACCTTCCCAGGTGGGGTCAGTCACCTCATCGTCCACCAAGTCCTCCTCCACTTCCTCACTCTGATCATCCTCCTCAAGTCTTGATCCCACCACATACTCAGTCATTGACAACTGTATAACATTCTCCTCAACAAGGTCTTGAGACGGAAATAGTGGTTGATTTAATGGCAACTGTGTCTCATCATCATCATCATCATCATCCACTACTTCCTTTGACCTTAAATGCCGTTCACATCTGTCATCTTCTTGAGATTGGGTAGCCTCTAGAGGTTGTGAATCAGGGCACAAGATGTCATGTTCCTCTGCAAGCGTGCTTGGAGAGAGGGTCAAATGAAGGATTTGTGATGAGACGAGCTCCTCACTATATCCCAGTGTGGGATCACTTCTTTGACCAGACCGTGTATGGTGGGAGGAAGGATGATCAGAGTGAGGATTATGTTGACCAGACTCTTGGCTACTGAGAGTGGACTTGGTGGAAGACAGGGTGGTGCTTAACCGACTGGAAGCAGTATCAGCTGTCATCCAACCGACCACCTGTTCGCACTGGTCGGACCTCGAGAGTGATGTCCTGCGACGCCCTGTAAAATTACACATGAAGCTAGGTATGGTGGATGTCTTTCTTTCTTGTGCTCTGGCACCAGGCACAGTTTCTCCGCGTCCTGACCCGCGCCCTGAACTTTCAGGATCACGTCCACTTCCACGTCCCTTTTTACCCGCCTTCTTCATCTTACACAGAATATGTGACTTTAATATTTGAGTTTGAAAACTTAACAGTATTTCTTATTATTCTGCAACTGTACAGAGTACACAGAATAGGCTGTTAAACGGCGGTGAAACACACTGAATGGAATATGTGACTTTAATATTTGAGTTTGAAAACTTAACAGTATTTCTTATTATTCTGCAACTGTACAGAGTACACAGAATAGGCTGTTAAACAGCGGTGAAACACACTGAATGGAATATGTGACTTTAATATTTGAGTTTGAAAACTTAACAGTATTTCTTATTATTCTGCAACTGTACAGAGTACACAGAATAGGCTGTTAAACGGCGGTGAAACACACTGAATGGAATATGTGACTTTAATATTTGAGTTTGAAAACTTAACAGTATTTCTTATTATTCTGCAACTGTACAGAGTACACAGAATAGGCTGTTAAACGGCGGTGAAACACACTGAATGGAATATGTGACTTTAATATTTGAGTTTGAAAACTTAACAGTATTTCTTATTATTCTGCAACTGTACAGAGTACACAGAATAGGCTGTTAAACGGCGGTGAAACACACTGAATGGAATATGTGACTTTAATATTTGAGTTTGAAAACTTAACAGTATTTCTTATTATTCTGCAACTCTGCAGAGTACACAGAATAGGCTGTTAAACGGCGGTGAAACACACTGAATGGAATATGTGACTTTAATATTTGAGTTTGAAAACTTAACAGTATTTCTTATTATTCTGCAACTGTACAGAGTACACAGAATAGGCTGTTAAACAGCGGTGAAACACACTGAATGGAATATGTGACTTTAATATTTGAGTTTGAAAACTTAACAGTATTTCTTATTATTCTGCAACTCTGCAGAGTACACAGAATAGGCTGTTAAACGGCGGTGAAACACACTGAATGGAATATGTGACTTTAATATTTGAGTTTGAAAACTTAACAGTATTTCTTATTATTCTGCAACTCTGCAGAGTACACAGAATAGGCTGTTAAACGGCGGTGAAACACACTGAATGGAATATGTGACTTTAATATTTGAGTTTGAAAACTTAACAGTATTTCTTATTATTCTGCAACTGTACAGAGTACACAGAATAGGCTGTTAAACGGCGGTGAAACACACTGAATGGAATATGTGACTTTAATATTTGAGTTTGAAAACTTAACAGTATTTCTTATTATTCTGCAACTGTACAGAGTACACAGAATAGGCTGTTAAACAGCGGTGAAACACACTGAATGGAATATGTGACTTTAATATTTGAGTTTGAAAACTTAACAGTATTTATTATTATTCTGCAACTCTGCAGAGTACACAGAATAGGCTGTTAAACGGCGGTGAAACACACTGAATGGAATATGTGACTTTAATATTTGAGTTTGAAAACTTAACAGTATTTCTTATTATTCTGCAACTGTACAGAGTACACAGAATAGGCTGTTAAACGGCGGTGAAACACACTGAATGGAATATGTGACTTTAATATTTGAGTTTGAAAACTTAACAGTATTTCTTATTATTCTGCAACTGTACAGAGTACACAGAATAGGCTGTTCAACAGCGGTGAAACACACTGAATGGAATATGTGACTTTAATATTTGAGTTTGAAAACTTAACAGTATTTCTTATTATTCTGCAACTGTACAGAGTACACAGAATAGGCTGTTAAACGGCGGTGAAACACACTGAATGGAATATGTGACTTTAATATTTGAGTTTGAAAACTTAACAGTATTTCTTATTATTCTGCAACTGTACAGAGTACACAGAATAGGCTGTTAAACGGCGGTGAAACACACTGAATGGAATATGTGACTTTAATATTTGAGTTTGAAAACTTAACAGTATTTCTTATTATTCTGCAACTGTACAGAGTACACAGAATAGGCTGTTAAACGGCGGTGAAACACACTGAATGGAATATGTGACTTTAATATTTGAGTTTGAAAACTTAACAGTATTTCTTATTATTCTGCAACTCTGCAGAGTACACAGAAAAGGCTGCTAAACTGCGGTGAAACACACTGAATGGAATATGTGACTTTGATATTTTAGTTTGAAGACTTAACAGTATTTCTTCCTATTCTGCAACTCTGCACAGTACACAGAATAGGCTGCTAAACTGCGGCGAAGCACACTGAATGGAATATGTGACTTTGATATTTTAGTTTGAAGACTTAACAGTATTTCTTCCTATTCTGCAACTCTGCACAGTACACAGAATAGGCTGCTAAACTGCGGCGAAGCACACTGAATGGAATATGTGACTTTGATATTTTAGTTTGAAGACTTAACAGTATTTCTTCCTATTCTGCAACTCTGCACAGTACACAGAATGTGCTGCTAAACTGCGGCGAAGCACACTGAATGGAATATGTGACTTTGATATTTTAGTTTGAAGACTTAACAGTATTTCTTCCTATTCTGCAACTCTGCACAGTACTCAGAATGTGCTGCTAAACTGCGGCGACGCACACTGAATGGAATACGTGACTTTGATATTTTAGTTTGAAGACTTAACAGAATGTGCTCTAATCTGCAACTTTGCACACTAAACAGAATGTGCTCTAATCTGCAACTTTGCACACTAAACAGAATGTGCTCTAATCTGCAACTTTGCACACTAAACAGAATGTGCTCTAATCTGCAACTGTGCACACTAAACAGAATGTGCTCTAATCTGCAACTTTTCACACTAAACAGAATATTTTTTTTTTTTTTTTTTTTGTTTTTTTCCCCCCACACAAAATAACCTGCTGCCCCCACACACAGTAGTCCTAAAAAGGACTTTTGGTTCTTTTTTGTCACAATTTTTTTTTTTCCTCCCTACACTGCCTTTCCCTTCCTATCTTCAGCTCTCCCTGGCTCAGACTGAGCCGAACTCGATGGTCAGGTGCTATACAGCACCTGACCACGGGTTCTGGCCAGCCAATCAGTGTAATGCCAGCAGCCAACATGGCTGCTGGCATTACACCGATGTCAGAGCCTCCCTGCACGTTTATTGGCTGCGCAGCAGCCGCAAAACGTGCGGGGAGGAGACCCGAACATGGCGGGCGAGCACATGCGGTACTCGTACGAGTACCGCCATGTGCCGAGCAGAGCGATGCTCGAGCCGATCCGAGCATCGGCCGAGCATGCTCGCTCAACACTAGTCTCCAACACACTCCATACCACACTACATACCACAGGGGGTTAATCTTAGTTTGAAGGTATTACTGTGATCATTGCTGTTTGTGCAGAATAGTCATGAATACATTCAGAAACAGAGCAAAGGAAGTATTTTCAGTTATTAAAGCTTATTCTTTATCTTCATATAATTCCCTCAATTGTTAGGAAAGTGTCAGGCCCTAAAAATAATTTGATATGTGTGAAACAGAGGAGGTGTTTTTTTTTTTTTTTTTTTAACAGAGCACTGTGTCCAATCAGGGCCAACTCCAATGATTTGGTGACATGCACATGTCAGAGTAAGACAATTAGTAATTGATTAAGTCATATTGTATTCCAGGAGTTATCAAATTGTCCTCAAGCTGTACCAGGACAGGATCTAAGGATTTCCCTGCTTAAACACAGGGGAGTTATCAAAATGTTTGAGCTTCTGTGTAAAAGAGAACTAACATCCACTATAATAACTTCTACCTACTTACTATGGCCTGAAAATCTTAATGGCCCCTATGCATTTTCCATAGTGCCTTTGGTCAAGAGATAACATCTTCAGTCAGTACTAGGTGTCATATTCATGGAAACAGACATGACAGTTCATTTACCAGATAGAAAAGTTCATTATTAAAGAGCATGTACAGATATGTATTTGATCGACCAAAATCTAATCTATTTAATCAAATACATTCTTTAATCAAAGAGTCAACATTTTTATTTGATTATGGTATTGCTTAATGGGATAAAAAAATAATGGAAGTTGAAAGGCAAAAAACTGTTAAAGTTAAATTTGTCACTCAAACAAATAAATACACGGAAATTCAGGGTTAACGTTTTCCAAACATTAACTCCTCACATAATTAATGACTTCGGTAACATAAATGAGATGCTATTTGCAAAGTATAGGGGGAGCACAGAATTAAAGTTTGCATAAAATTAATCCTGATTATCCCAGCTTTTGTTCGTTAGAGCGAGAAATGTAACAGTAACATTAATTAAAGTTTTTTGTCTTGAATTAAATGATATGGTTGTCCTCTGTACCAAGCCAAAAGATGATTAAGACATCCTGCAAGTTTCTGAAAAAGTAAAAAAAGAATTCACTGTAAAAAGTATGACCTATGCAGTTTGAATGTTTTACATAACATCTGAAAGTATATGTAAGGGGTACAGGAAATCACTATATTGTTTTTGTCACATATTATCATGTAGCCTAACTTTGCAAATAAAGGTAGCTGACATTATTATTATTAAAATCATTATTTATTTATGGGATAGTAATCCCACCAAATAAAATTACCCCGAAGAAAGTATCCAACAAGTTAAAGCGGAACTACCACCTCTTAAACAATTTAACTTCAATAACTCCCCATTTGACGACTAGCAGCTTAGTAGCGCTAGTCGCCAGAATTATGACCTTATTCAAAAGAAATATGCATTCTTACCGGGCTGACAGCAGCGTGGAGTGTGGACATCTTGCCAAAGTGACGTCCACACTCCTGCGCTGTCAGTCCCAGCCGGGTCTAGGAGGCGTTGCTAGGAGCCGGCCAGCTCCAAAAGGGACTGACAGCACAGGCACGCGTGTTCTGGCGACTAGTGCTACTAAGCTGCTAGTCACCAGATGGGGAGTTATTGAAGTTAAATTATTTAAGAGGTGGTAGTTCCGCTTTAAAAATAAGTATTAACTTTACTTGTAATTTTCCTCTTTATCATTAGTTTCTCAAGAGTTTAAGCAGTCAGCTGCATCTATACTCTTTATGTCTTCTGAGTAGTAATGATGTCTGAGCAGCGATGAACTTCCTTCACCTAAACACAATGGGGGAGATTCACAAATTGGAGAGAATTGGAGAAGTGATAAACTGGAGAAGTCATCTCCACTTTATCACCTCTTTATCACTGCTTAGTGATCTTCCACAATCTCTCATCTGAGTATTCGTACACCTGAAAATAGAAGAGAATGGGGATTATGCAATAAGGCATGATAAAGTGGTGATGACTTCTCCATAGATATCACTTCTCCAATTCCTATGTTATTCTATGGAACCTATGCACTAAGATTTCTTCAGCTTTGTAGATCTTAGTGAATAAGATCCATAGGATAACATAGAAGTTGGAGCAACGATATCACTGGAGAAGTTATCTCCACATTATCACCTCTTTATCATGCCTTAGTGCATAATCACCATAATGTGATACTGTAGAGAAACCTAATTTTGATTTTTGACTTTTATTTCTAGTCATAAATAATTAACACTTTGCATTCCTGTAATACAATATGCATGCTTCATTTCCATGATGTTTTAATGAAGTTGTTTTAGGGATATCCATAAATCCAGTACTGTTTTGAACCTCTAGTAATTTAGTTTTAGAACCCAATTTTTCTTAAATCCTTTTTTACACCATTAACATTATGCTTATAAATATTAATTACATATGTTATAAACTACATATTCATTCCCAGCTTCTGCGAGCAGCTTGTCTGCTTTTTGATAATTATTATCTCAGTATGCCTAGTCTGAAACCTTAAGGTAAATGTTGGATAAAACTTCATGCAGTGATTGGCAAAGAGGGCAGGATAAGACATTCTTGCATCACAATGATCTACGGCCATATGAACATGAAGCAAGAACATTGGCTTAGGGCCTTGTCCATCACACAACTGATTTAAGCAAGTCCAGCACACATATACAGCAGTATATACATACTTAGCTCAAAATGTTGATAATGTAGGAGATTTTTTGAAGCAAGCCAAGACACCTTAAAATGTTAAATGAAACTTTATTCATCTTGATTTGCATGGGTAAACCATGTATAGCAAAGATCAATTCCAGCAGGTAATATACAATTATCTACATGGACAGATGCAGGCTTTGATAGATGGGAGTTTATCTACAAGTCATCAAATGGGTGACAAAACTTTTGCAGCTCCCTGTGACATTTCTCTCACTCATGTTGCAAATAGTGATGAGCAAGCATGCTCGGCCGAAGCTCGGTTCGGCTCGAGCATCGCTCTGCTCGGCACATGGCGGTACTCGTACGAGTACCGCATGTGCTCGCCCGCCATGTTCGGGTCTCCTCCCCGCACGTTTCGCGGCTGCTGCGCAGCCAATAAACGTGCAGGGAGGCTCTGACATCAGTGTAATGCCAGCAGCCATGTTGGCTGCTGGCATTACACTGATTGGCTGGCCAGAACCCGTGATCGGGTGCTGTATAGCACCTGACCAGCGAGTTCGGCTCAGTCTTAGCCAGGGAGAGATGAGGATAGGAAGGGAAAGTCAGTGTAGGGAGAAGAAAAGCGAGTTTGTTAAAAAAAAAGACCCAAAAGTCCTTTTTAGGACTACTGTGTGTGGGGGCAGCAGTTTATTTTGTGTGGGGGGGCAGAGATATAAAAAAAAAAACTTCACATATTCTGTTCACTGTGCCTAGCCGCAGATTAGCAGCACATTCTGTTTAGTGTGCAAAGTTGCAGATTAGAGCACATTCTGTTCAGTGTGCAAAGTTGCAGATTAGCAGCACATTCTTTTTAGTGTGCAAAGTTGCAGATTAGAGCACATTCTGTTCAGTGTGCAAAGTTGCAGATTAGCAGCACATTCTTTTTAGTGTGCAAAGTTTCAGATTAGGAGAACATTCTGTTAAGTGTTCAAACTGTAAAATATCAAAGTCACATATTCCATTCACTGTGCGTAGCCGCAGTTAAGAAGAACATTCTGTTTACTGTGCAAAGTTGCATATTAGGAGAACATTCTGTTAAGTGTTCAAACTGTAAAATATCAAAGTCACATATTCCATTCACTGTGCGTAGCTGCAGTTAAGAAGAACATTCTGTTTACTGTGCAAAGTTGCATATTAGGAGAACATTCTGTTAAGTGTTCAAACTGTAAAATATCAAAGTCACATATTCCATTCACTGTGCGTAGCCGCAGTTAAGAAGAACATTCTGTTTACTGTGCAAAGTTGCATATTAGGAGAACATTCTGTTAAGTGTTCAAACTGTAAAATATCAAATTCACATATTCCATTCACTGTGCGTAGCCGCAGTTAAGAAGAACATTCTGTTTACTGTGCAAAGTTGCATATTAGGAGAACATTCTGTTAAGTGTTCAAACTGTAAAATATCAAAGTCACATATTCCATTCACTGTGCGTAGCCGCAGTTAAGAAGAACATTCTGTTTACTGTGCAAAGTTGCATATTAGGAGAACATTCTGTTAAGTGTTCAAACTGTAAAATATCAAAGTCACATATTCCATTCACTGTGCGTAGCCGCAGTTAAGAAGAACATTCTGTTTACTGTGCAAAGTTGCATATTAGGAGAACATTCTGTTAACTGTGCAAACTGTAAAATATCAAAGTCACATATTCCATTCACTGTGCGTAGCCGCAGTTAAGAAGAACATTCTGTTTACTGTGCAAAGTTGCATATTAGGAGAACATTCTGTTAACTGTGCAAACTGTAAAATATCAAAGTCACATATTCCATTCACTGTGCGTAGCCGCAGTTAAGAAGAACATTCTGTTTACTGTGCAAAGTTGCATATTAGGAGAACATTCTGTTAACTGTGCAAACTGTAAAATATCAAAGTCATATATTCCATTCACTGTGCGTAGCCGCAGTTAAGAAGAACATTCTGTTTACTGTGCAAAGTTGCATATTAGGAGAACATTCTGTTAACTGTGCAAACTGTAAAATATCAAAGTCACATATTCCATTCACTGTGCGTAGCCGCAGTTAAGAAGAACATTCTGTTTACTGTGCAAAGTTGCATATTAGGAGAACATTCTGTTAACTGTGCAAACTGTAAAATATCAAAGTCACATATTCCATTCACTGTGCGTAGCCGCAGTTAAGAAGAACATTCTGTTTACTGTGCAAAGTTGCATATTAGGAGAACATTCTGTTAAGTGTTCAAACTGTAAAATATCAAAGTCACATATTCCATTCACTGTGCGTAGCCGCAGTTAAGAAGAACATTCTGTTTACTGTGCAAAGTTGCAGATTTGCAGCACATATTCCGTGTAATATGAAGAAGGCGGGTAAAAAGGGACGGGGAAGTGGACGTGATCCTGATAGTTCAGGGCGCGGGTCAGGACGCGTAGAAACTGTGCCTGGTGCCAGAGCACAAGAAAGAAAGACATCCACCATACCTAGCTTCATGTCTCAGTTTACAGGGCGTCGCAGGACATCACTCTCGAGGTCAGACCACTGCGAACAGGTGGTCGGTTGGATGTCAGCTGATACTGCTTCCAGTCGGTTAAGCACCACCCTGTCTTCCACCAAGTCCACTCTCAGTAGCCAAGAGTCTGGTCAACATAATCCTCACCCTGATCATCCTTCCTCCCACCATAGAGGATCTGGTCAAAGAAGTGATCCCACACTGGGATATAGTGAGGAGCTCGTCTCATCACCAATCCTTAATTTGAACCTCTCTCCAAGCACGCTTGCAGAGGAACATGACATCTTGTGCCCTGATTCACAACCTCTAGAGGGTACCCAATCACAAGAAGATGACAGAGGTGAACGGCATTTAAGGTCAAAGGAAGTGGATGATGATGATGATGAGACACAGTTGCCATTAAATCAACCACTATTACTGTCTCAAGACCTTGATGAGGAGGATGATATACAGTTGTCAATGACTGAGTATGTGGTGGGATCAAGACATGAGGAGGATGATCAGAGTGAGGAAGTGGAGGAGGACTTGGTGGACGATGAGGTGACTGACCCCACCTGGGAAGGTGTAGAGCCGAGCGATGACAGCAGTCCTGAGGGTGAGCCATCTGCAGCACCGCAACAGGCTGGAAGAGGCAGTGGTGTGGCTACAGAAAGAAGGAGGACCGCACCAAACCGGCCCGCAAATGTTCCACGGAGCACCCCCTTGCGTAAATCTCCCTTGCCAAGGGGTAGGTGTTCCGCGGTATGGCGTTTTTTTAAGGAAAGTGCGGACGACAAAAGAATTGTAGTTTGCAACCTGTGCCACACCAGAATGAGCCGAGGCATGAACACTAGAAACCTCACCACCACCAGCATGATCCGACACATGGCATCCAAGCACCGTAATAAGTGGGAGGAACGCCTGGATCGCCCATCTGTGTCTGCAGGCCACACCACTGCCTCCTCTTCCCCTGTTTTCGGTGCCGGCCAATCGCCTGTCGAAGGCGCAGGCCCGCATACCTCCCGCCCTGCACCTGTACCATCTGAAGCACCATCAGCGACCACATCCACTTCCCTGTCCCAGCACAGAGTCCAAATGTCGTTACCCCAGGCATTTGAGCGCAAGCGAAAATACCCAGCCACCCACCCACAGGCCATAGCACTAACCTCACACCTTTCCAAATTACTGGCCATCGAAATGCTGCCATTTAGGCTTGTGGAGACTGAGTCCTTCCGCAGCCTGATGGCAGCAGCTGTCCCTCGGTACGCAGTCCCCAGCCGCCACTACTTTTCCCGGTATGCCGTCCCCGCCTTACACCACCATGTGTCCCGTAACATCACCCGTGCCCTGACCAACGCAGTTACTGGGAAGGTCCACTTAACGACTGACACATGGACAAGTGCTTGTGGCCAGGGACGCTACATTTTCCTGACGGCACACTGGGTGAATGTCGTGGAGGCTGGGAGCGACTCGGACCCTGGGATGGCACAGGTGCTACCCACGCCGAGGATTGCGGGCCCTACCTCCATCAGGGTTTCCGCCAGCACCTACGTTATTGGCTCCTCCTCCTCCGTTTCCACCTCCGAATTCTCTGCGCACAGCGCCACTCACCCATCAGCCGGTAGCTGGAAGCAGTGTAGCACTGCAGTGGGGAAGCGTCAACAGGCTGTGCTGAAGCTGATCTGCCTTGGGGACAAACAGCACACGGCCTCAGAGCTGTTGCAGGGGATTAGTCACCAGACCGAGCAGTGGCTCTCGCCACTCAACCTGCAACCAGGCATGGTTGTGTGTGATAATGGGCGTAACTTGGTGGCGGCTTTGGAGCTCGGCAAGCTCACACACGTACCATGCCTAGCGCATGTATTTAATTTAGTGGTTCAGCGATTTCTAAAAACCTACCCCAATTTGCATGATCTCTTGACGAAGGTGCGCCGCGTGTGTGCACATTTCCGTAAGTCATCTACAGCTTCAGCCGGCCTGTTGAAGCTGCAGCAGCGCTTACAATTGCCAGCTCACCGGCTGCTGTGTGACGTGAGCACGCGCTGGAACTCCACCTTCCACATGTTGGCCCGGCTTTGTGAGCAGCAGAGGGCAGTAGTGGAGTACCAGCTGTTACACGGTCATCGCCTCTCCGTTCAACTTCCTGTAATCAGAAGTGAGGAGTGGGAATGGATGTCAGACCTCTGTGAGGTTTTACGCAATTTTGAGGAATCGACACAGATGGTGAGTGGCGATAACGCTATTATCAGTGTAACCATCCCACTTCTGTGTCTACTGAAACGCTCGCTGCTCACAATTAAAACCGACGCTTTGCATGTGGAAGAGGTGGAAATGGGGGAGGAAGAGCTTACACAAGGTGATAGCCAGAGCACCCTCACTTCGTCTTCTCAGCGACAATTGGAGGAGGCGGAGGAGGAGGAGGAGGAAGACACAGTTGCCTCCGCTACAGAGGGTAGCCATGGAACTTTAGTTCCATCTCTTCAGCGTGGGTGGGCAGAAGAGGAGGAAGAGGATGAGGAGATTGAGAGTCATCCTCCTGGTGAGGACAGCGAAATCTTGACTGTTGGTACTCTGGCACACATGGCTGACTTTATGTTAGGCTGCCTTTCCCGTGACCCACGCGTTATACGCATTTTAGACAACACGGATTACTGGGTGTTCACCCTTCTGGACCCCCGCTACAAAGAGAATTTCTCATCTCTCATTCCTCCGGTGGAGAGGACAAGCAAAATGGTGCAATACCAGAAGGTTCTTGTCAAAAAATTGCTCCAAAATTTTCCATCTGACAACGCTGGCGGCAGAGTACGTGCTACCTTGGCCAACCGAGAAGGGGAGAAAAGGGGAGCACACAGCAGTTCCGACAAAGGCAGGGCAACACTCTCCAAGGCGTGGGACACCTTCATGACACCCCGCCAGCACCCTCACCCTGATGCGCAGCCTAGTGTCACAAGGAGGGAAAAGTTTTGGAAGATGGTGAAGGAGTACGTAGCAGACCGTGTCAGCGTCCTCAATGATCCCTCTGTGCCTTACAACTACTGGGTGTCCAAGCTGGACACGTGGTATGAACTGGCACTCTACGCCTTGGAGGTGCTGGCCTGCCCTGCCGCCAGCGTTCTGTCTGAGCGGGTATTTAGTGCTGCTGGTGGCATCATAACAGATAAGCGTATCCGCCTTTCCACCGAAAATGCTGATAGGTTGACACTTATAAAAATGAACAAGGCCTGGATTTCCCCTGACTTCTCCACTCCACTGGAGGAAAGCCCCGGGGGAACATAAACTCACTTTATATATGTTATTTACAATGATGGGAATACTCTGTATTCCCATTCACCCCTTCCACCCAAAAAACGGGTATATGGTTGACTCTCTTCCATATGCCCAGTGATATAATTTTTATATAGGGCCAGCTCACCAGCGGGCCCAGTGATATAATTTTTATATAGGGCCAGCTCACCAGCGGGCGCAGTTTGACAATTTTTGTATAGGTCAGCTCACCAGCGGGCCTTCTCATATAATGTTTTATTGGGTCAGCTCTCTAGCGGGCCCTCTCATATAATGTTTTATAGCGTCAGCTCACTAGCGGGCCTTCGCATATAATGTTTAGGATGGTCAGCTCCGCAGCAGACCCTCACCCATAATGTTTTAGATGGTCGGCTCAGCGCACGTTTCCCTCTTAATCATGGCCCCAGTTCAGAAAAATCGAGGAAATTTTTGGGAGAATTTGCCTTTGCGCACGTTTCCCTCTTAATCATGGCCTCAGTTCAGAAAAATCAAGGAAATTTTTGGGAGAATTTGCCTCTGCGCACGTTTCCCTCTTAATCATGGCCTCAGTTCAGAAAAATCAAGGAAATTTTTGGGAGAATTTGCCTCTGCGCACATTTCCCTCTTAATCATGGCCTCAGTTCAGAAAAATCGATGAAATTTTTTGCAGAATTTGCAGATGATATACAAGTAAATATACAGCAAATACTGTTTGGTAACAATTTGTCGCCTAAAGTCGTTTTTATCTTCCTTTTTGTGTGTTTTACGGTCAGTCTGTAAAAATGGCGTACTACGGGCGAAAGATCGTTCCCAGCAGCGATGTTGGAGTCCAAGATGCATCCAGACATCCTCCCTATGCTGTCCCTGAACCATTTCTGTGGTGTTTCCATCCTTTTCTGCCCTTTTCCTATGGACCAGGCACCCTCCCCTCATCAGAGCAGGGGGTGCCTGGTGTAATGCTCGAGTCCTCCCATTGACTTCAATGGGGCTCGGGTGCTCGGCCGAGCACTCGAGCCTCCGGGGGCGCTCGGCCAGAGCACCCGAGCATTGGGGTGCTCGCTCATCACTAGTTGCAAACTCGCCATTCTCCTGCAATCCATAGATCATTCTGATACATGACATAGTACCTTTCCTAATAGGCAATATCACTGACACAATGTCACCCATGTGAAAGGAGCCTTAAGTGTAGAAATCTTTCTAAGAGTTGATTGTAACCGTAGCATCTAGAATGAAATGCAAACATGGCAGGACACGTAAATTATTGTTGTAGTAGTGTATACATTGCAGTCATACCTGGGAATCTTCTTGTCCGCAGCCCCAGGATTAAGTTAATGGGCTCTGTCATAATGTAGGTGGAGCTTAATTCAGATGTGAGGAAGTGAAATCAAAGATTTCACCAGAAATGGGCAGGAAGTAGGTGGAATGGGTGGGAATGTGGGCAGGTTACCCTGAAACTCACCAAGCTGGAGAATAACCCTGAGGCCCAGCATCTAAATTTGATAACTGGAGTCTCCAGGGCTGATCCAGAGAATTCTCAGGCATGATTACATTTTTAGTAGCTAGTGCCTAGAATTAGAGCAGAACTACCACCGCCCAACAACTTGAGCCTTACATAATTCCCCATCTGGCGACTAGCTGCTTAGTAGCGCTAGTTGCCAGAATTATTACCTTGTTAAAGAGGATTATCAATTCTTGTTGGGCTGACAGGCAGGACAGAGCGCAGACATCTTCCCTTAGTGACGTCTGCACGCCTGTGCTGTCAGTCCCTTTTGGAGCCGAACGGCTCCTAGCAACGCCTCCTAGAGCCGGCTGGGACTGACAGCGCAGGTGTGCAGACGTCACTATGGAAAGATGTCTGAGCTCCATACTGCCTGTCAGCCCGACAAGAATTGATAATCCTCTTTAACAAGGTAATAATTCTGGCGACTAGCACTACTAAGCAGATAGTCGCCAGATGAGGAATTATTTAAGCTCAAGTTGTTTAGCGGTGGTAGTTTGGCTTTAATGAAAGAGTATTATTGAAAGAAGATACATGAAAAGGAGAAAAACCTATTTTAGACTTTGATGTTGATGTTAATGAAAAAAAAGGCAACAGATCAATTATAAAAGTTCCAATTTTCTAAATGTGATACAGAGATATATATTCATTAGGAACTGCATTTTTTTCTGTCAGGTTCAAGATAACAAAGGAAGTCTAGCATTAATTGTTTTCTGTCAAATTATGTTCAGTTTTCTGTTCCTCCCACATTGTCAAGCATTTTAAAAAAAGCTGCTTTCTCACTACATCGAGCAGTTTAACCTTTCTTTGAAGTGGTGTCATCTAACAGTTTACAGTAGAGACTTTTTGAGTGAGCATCTCTTAAGAACAGTCAGTTGTGGTATCATATTCATGTATCACAAAAGAGGAAGGAACAGTTCATCAGTTGAAACAAATTCACTGTATTGTACTGTGATTTTGCTGTAGGAGGCAGGTCAGGGACAGTCAAAGGTATAGTAGACATATCTTTTATATTTCAATAACATTTTAGGCTTAGTGTAGTCTATTTCAAGTACAGCATCCACTGACAGTTATTATTTTTTTTAAACCTACTATTTGTCCATGTGCTTGGCAGAAATGTAAAATCTGTGTATATCTTGTTAAACTAGTTACTGCAAAATCCCAGTTTAAGAATGCGGCACCTGGACTGATTTAAGTAATGATCTCTCCCAGAGATTATATAACAGGTGATCGTGTTTAGTGCTGAAGATCAACAAACAGGCCATACCTTAGGACTATCACAATACCAAAAAATTGTCTGCCGGTGGTTTCCAAACTTGTCCTCTAGCCTCTCCAACAGTATATGTGTTCTGGATATCCCCAGGTGAGCACTGGTGAAATTCTCATTAGTGTAGGGTGATCTGACAGAATGACTTAAATTGGAACTTCACCTTTACCACTTAAGGAGCCATGACGTGCTATTACCACCTCCGTTAAGGACATATGATGGTTATGTACATCAAAGAATTTGCACGGCTGGTTGTTAAGGGGTTAATATACAAATAAATAAAGTTTGCATATTTGAAAAATGGCTATGTGTCATGTTAGCCAAAATACCAGCAAATGTACAGTTAATGAAACATTCTTACATGTTACTATATGCTAATATATGCTAATTGAAGTTCTTGTGTGGTATCAGTGGCATTTCATATACTAATTACGCTTTTCAGTGACATTCCATTTGCTAATGAAGTACTTTCAGTTACTTGTCATAAGCTAATGAATGTTTCAGGCATAGTTCATGTGCTAATGAAGTCTTTTCTGTTACTTGTAACATGCTAATAAGTGTTTGAGGGATATTTTGTATGCTAATTAAGTCTTCATTGGTATGCCATATGCTGAGGAAGGTTTTCAGTGACATCTCATATGCTAATAAAGCTTTATGCTGTACCAGGAAATTTTTACTTTCACTTTCCCAGGAATAAAAGTGTAAATATTGCCTAAACTACAAATCTGATGGAATTTTGGTTAACATGACATACAGGCAGATTGAATGGAGTTTTTAAATATGTAAAGAAAAGTCAAGGTGATAGGTCCACTTTAACCACTGATTAATATAATTGTGGTCATGAGAGAAGATCATGAAGAACTGCACTTCTGGGATGGCTTAAGGACAAGTTTGGGAACTACTAACCTAAACTGTAAATAAAACTAGTCTAATTAATTTTAGATATATTAATTCCTTGGATGCTAAAGAGGTCTCCAGCGCATTGCTTTGCAATGCGTTATAGATCTATCTACTTATGCATGCTCAGCATATTTCTCTGCAATGAGTTGTACACTCCTCTGGAACTCAAAGGATTAACCCTTTCAGTGCCAGAAGGATGTACAATACAAAGGTTAAAGGAACACTAAAACCTAACAATGAACTGGGGATACATGCACTGAAAATGCCCTGTTCTTTATGCTAGCATCTATAAAATTCCCTGTTTGTTTTCTGAGGCCTAACAATCTGATCTTATATGTGTATTCAAAAAGCAGGCATTCCTGCCTTTTACAGGGCCCCTATTCATTGTACAGAATTGTCTTTTAATAGGCTGCGATAAGATAGCAGCTTTTCTGAAAACAAGAGCAGTAGTCACTATTCACAACATTTACTGACTTTAGCTTTTATATCTCAACACAAACAACATTAAATAATTGTTCTCTGCACAAGATAATTTACACATGCATTAAAAAGAAAGTTTATAATTATATTGTAGAGATTTACCATATAAATATTACATTTTCACATATTCTAGCTAGAGCTATGTGATATTTAATTTTATATAATCTTTAATTTTTTAAGCGTTAGTGTTCCTTTAACCCTTTAAGGATTAGAGGATTGTGCAGTCAATGCTTCACAATGCATTGTGCTTTCCTCTGGTCATTAAAGAGTTAAAGGGATAGTAATGTTTCATAATAAAAGCAGCTCTAATTAATCATCATAGTATTTGGACTTTGGAGAGTGTTATTTCAATTCTGTCAGAGTTGTAGTTCAAGAGTAATTCAATGACAAAGTATCCCCCTCCCGCCCCTTGTACTGATGTAACACTGTTCAGCCAGATCAGAAGGGAGGTGCCCAGGTAGACTGCAGAGAGGGACAATCTTCAATTAAGATAAGGGAAAAACATGAAAATCTTGTCAAGGGGGGCAGGGCTTTCATTGTGTTCATAGGAAGAAGATTGTCCCCTGCTGTTATCTGTCTGGTCTATGGACTGGATTCCACATCTGAGAAGAGATGGCTTACACTAGGTAAAAGGGGCAGGAGGGTGAAACTTTGCTTGTGAATATCTCTCAAACCATAAAGGTTTGAGAGATAAGAATTATATCCTTCTTCATGTTTTTGTAATGCCTACAATAAAAAAGAGATAAAAAAAAATAAAATAAAGATAAAACGAAGTATTACTATCCTTTTAAGGAATTTATTTCCTTTATTTGTGGCTCTCAATCACTGACTGTGCACATTACACACAATGAGCAAATCCAACCTTGTGTTTAGGATGTTTCATGTTTGTCAATTAATATAGTGGGAAGCCATGATTAGGGATTGGAGAAAACATGATATAGTATGTGAGACAGCACGTTTCACCATCTGTGGAAATTTCCACAAAAACTGAATTTTGTCTTTTTTTTTATCCCGTGCAGTGAACAGAACCCGCCCCCCCAAGCCTTGTACCATTGGTAGCCATAGAACCACATAACACTTAGCTCCAGCCTTGTCCCACTGCACTGGTAGGTAGGCACAGAATGCTGCCCCCCCCAGCCTTGTCCACTGTACTGTTAACCATTGAACTACACATACTGACCCTCAGCCTTGTCCCACTGCACTGGCAGGTAGCCACAGAACCACATATACCAATTCTACTCCCAGCATTGTTCCACAATAGCCAAATAATCACACATACTAACCCCCTAACCTTGTCCCATTGGTAGTCTTATAACCAAAAACACTGAGCCTCAGCCTTGTGCCATTGCACCATTAGCCATATTTCCACACATACTGATTTCCAGCCATTTCCCACCCCAACTTTGTCCAACTTGTAGGCAGCCATTGAACAACACGTACTGACTTCTCAGCCTTCTCCCACTGCACTGGTAGGAAGCTATAGAATCACACATACTGATCCCCCAGCCTTGTCCCATGGTAGCTACAGAATCATACATAATGACCACCAGCCTTGTCCCACTGCATTAGTAATCATAGAACCACACATACTGACTTTTCGAAAGCATGCAGTGGGAATTTTCAAGCATAATTAGAAAAAAGGCAACGTGCTCATGGGTCATTTATGAGGGTTCATGAAAATACGGACATGTTTAAGGGTTTTCCATGCACTGGAGTTTTTTTTTTGCCCCCCCAGCTTTGTCCCACTCAGTGGTAGACACAGAAACATGCTTGCTGACCCTCCTTGTGGCAGACAAGGTTGATCTCGTGTTGTTTCTTGATGCAGTTGTCCTGAGGTTTCTCCCTTTCTCTCTCTCCTTTTCTCTCTCTCTCTCTGAGAACGTAGACCTATGGTTGGTACATGTGATTGGCATGATAAATGTTACACTGTAATCATTTAATTAAGCTACAGCTTCTTTCTTTTCCCAGCTGATGGTCATTTGTGTTACCTTTTTCGGGGGTTATCAAAAAGGAAGACATTTTATGGTGTTTGTATGCACAGAAATTTAATTGGAAAAAGTGATAAATTGCACGGTCTCCGTGAAATTTCCCTCAAGGGGCAGTGCTTTCTACGCATAAAAAATGTATTTGTACTTCTTAATAAATTCAGTACTAGGAACCATACCCTTGACTGTATGAAGTTGCCCCAAATATCTCTTAGGTTGTACCAATGTTTTTGTTATTTTCACACTCCTTTAGATTTCTCTTGGTCTAGTAAACTCAGCTGGCTTCCATCTACTCCTGGTTCTTTCTTCTGCTAAACCTCTCCCTGATTATATATACGTCAAGCCCACTGAAGGGAATGAAAAGGAGCAGCATGAGCTGGAAGGGGTGGGTGGGATTTCAGTGTTCTTTCTGTTACCATAGCAATAATAGCTTGTTAAATAGTTTTTAATAGTTTATATGAATAAGAGACATGAGAACAAAAATAAAAACAGTGAAATGGCTTATTTTCTTCCCTTAGCATGGTTCTAATTTTGTCCTAGGAAGCACTCTCTTTTCAACAGACAGCTAATAGATAAAACACAGACAAAAATAAAAATAGAGAACACCATGCTTCTTCATCTGTATATGCATGTGTAGTTCAGTTTTTCAGAATCTAGAAAAGTAGAAAAATAGGAATAATGTCATTCACGTTATCAGAGGTAGTGCACACAGGGAATTTCCTTAAAGGGATAGTAATGTTTCATAATAAAAGCAGTTCTAATTTCAATTTTGTCAGAGCTGTAGTTCAAGAGCAATTCAATGACAAAGTGTCCCCCTCCCACTCCTTTTACTGATGTAACACTGCTCAGCCAGATCAGAAGGGAGGTGCCCAGGTATATTGCAGAGAGGGACAATCTTCAATTAAGATTAGGAAAAAAACCTGAAAAACCTGTCAAGGGGGGCCGGGCCTCCATTGTTCTCATAAGAAGAAGATTGTCCCCTGCTGTTATCTGTCTGGTCTTACAACCAGATTCCACATCTGAGAAGAGATGGCTTACTCTAGGTAAAAGGGACAGGAGGGGAAACTTTGCTTGTGAATATCTCTCAAACCATAAAGGTTTGAGAGATAAGACTTATATAGTTCTTCATGTTTTTTTAATGCCTACAAAATAAAATAAAGATAAAACAAAGTATTACTATCCCTTTAAATGGCAAAGTGATTTCAAAACACTGTGAATGTGTTCAATTCTTGTTGGTTTTCTGATAGATCCTCTCCATTTCTGGGCTTTATCATAGATTTAATTTGCATTGTCATCTCAAGCATCTTGCAGAGAGTTTACGCATTGGAATTTTCAGTGTTTCTTAAGAACTCCCAATAAACTAGGTTTTAGGGCCATCCCTTGAAATATGGTTGCCTTTTTCCTCTCTATTTATTTTGTTAACAGTCCTGAGAAATCATAAAACACATCTAAATTGATTTAACCCCTTGGATGCTAAAGATAATGCGAATTCTGAAAACATATTGTGGAGACATCTTTAGAATCCTCAGTGAATATGACTAATAAAACTCACATGTATTTGCCATCTTGAATTTGTTGATATATTTGAATCCTTCATTCAAAACTGGCTGTGTGTTATGCTAGCCAAAACACCAGCTGTCAAGAGCACCAAATACCCAAAGGTATGACATGCAGTGACCTGGGCAGGACCACAGGTTGAGCCTCAAGGTTTGCGCAGCCTTGTATAGGCTCATTAGCAAGTTCAAAAGCAGCAGTAGCCAAATTGCTCAGAAGAGATGTAGTTAAAAAGCTAGGATAAGGGTAGGCAGCAACGACAGAATCCACAGAAAAGTTTGAGGTCAAGGCCACAAGTTGGAAAAGACAAGGTTCAGGATACAAGCCAGAGTCATAAATCAGAGGAGGGTCCAACAAAGTTCAGAAGCGAACCAAGAGACAACCAGAAGAATGCCATGCAACATGGGGTGAGTCAAGACAACTTATCAGAGAGTGTCAGGAGAAGCAAGTCTAAATAGAGTACAGGACATCTGATGCAGACTGCATAATTACTACACAGATCATCCAAGTAACAAATACACTCCAAAATGGGAGGTCAAAAACTTGTCTGGGAGCATGGAGCATGCACGCTAGTAGGCATTCAGGGGATTGCATAACCTAGAAGTCTCTCAGGAAGAAATGCACCTGGCAGTAGATAGGGAGAGATGAAATTACTGTTTACCAAGCATGAACTACTAACTGCAAAGCCCAAGTTGGCTGCAAGCCCATGAAGCATAACACCAGCAGATGCAAAGTTTAGGAAAAAGTGAAAGTCTCTTATTGCAGCACAGAGCTCTGAATTAACATATTCATTGACACTGAAAAGCTAGCATACAATACTGCACTCAAAGAGCTTACCATACAGAAATAGAAGTATAAGTAGCTCTTAAACCTTTTATAAAAGGTTAACATTACACCCAGAACCGTGCATATAACAATACTTGCAAGTTTAAATGCCATGAAACATTTCTGGTACATTACATTGGTAATTTATGATGCAATACAAATGTTGTACTAGCAATAAAATCTTTCTATGAACTATGCAAATTTTCTATTAATAAAACAGAATTTTCAATGATCAATGCTTATTTTTTTATGGAGCAAAATTACTTTCTATGATTATTATTATTACATATGTCAGAAAATCATATTTAATCATAATAATTTGTTTTTCACTTTTAAAGGTGAAAGTTAATACATGCATCCACATGTCTTCCAGCTGTCACAATTATAAAGTAAGTTTGCACTAGACATCAAAAGAAAAATGAGATTACTGAAGATGGCCATGAGCCATGACAAGGCAAAAAGGTTAGATTTTTATTATTATATTATATATCATCAGTACATTCATTATAAATGACAGCATTATTTTGCAGCAAACAATAGAAAAGACTTGAAATGGGCCTATTTTCCTTTAAGCACAGATGACTCATCAGATGCGTGGTCATGTTAACTGGCCCACCTGTTCTTAAGCAGAGATATACTAAAAAATTGGTCTCTTGGCAACTCCCTAAACTGCTGTAAACACCACTGACTTTGTGTCACCATTTTATATTTCTGACAGCTGTAAATCTGTAGTACAATATTTGTATTTGGTTTCTCAAAATACTGGTATATCAGGCAGACTTATTACTTTAATAAACTTAAAAGTCTCTAAAAATGTTCTAGTATTTTAATTTTAATGTAAAACTCTTTACAGCAGGGGTGTCAGATTGTACACCCAAAGGGCTGAGGTAGTTCATGTCAGACCTCTTTCATACGGGCAACACCAACACAGTGATGTTACATTGATTTTGGCATCCATTATGAAAGGTCCTTGTGTGAACTAAACAAATTTCAGCAAGCTGCACCCTTATATTATTCCCACAGGAAGTCAATAAAGATACTGCAGGGAGGCTCTGCACAGTGGCCTCTGGTGCCCCTGGCAGAAATTTCAAATGAGTGATGCTAGAGGTTTCAGTGCAGGGAGCAGAGTTTGAGGCCCTATGGTCCTTCCTTGAACCGTCATGTCAATTTCCATGGACCTGACATGCACAAAGGCAAAATTCATAGAGACCATTAGGATTTTCTGGCCATAGTAAAGTAAGAGGATGGTAATTATTAGAAATGTTACTTTTCCTTTAAAAATAAATAAAGGAATCTTCCAGGAAAATCTAGAAAGGTACCAGGTATGACGATAAAGCTAAAGGTGCATAGCGGTGATCAGAGAGGGTGACACCGATACCATTCATTATCCCTGACCTTGAAACTATCATGACCTGCCATAGGGCAGGAATTGCATGTCACTGCTGTAGCTATCAGTAATGTTGCTAGCATTTTGTCCTCTGTTTGTGCCTCTAAATATTTTGTAAGTATAAAATAAGGGGAAAGCTGTTTTATACATATTTGTTTTTACTTATTGAGTCTCACCTGTTGTTTTGGAAGTTCTTTTAATTTGTTATGTATAAGGCTTCATCCCCTCCTCTTACTCAGTATACCATAGTGTCTAGGGTGACCTCATGTCCCGGAACGCCCGGGACTGTCCCTGAATTATGCTTGGTGTCCCGCATCCCGAATGATACCCCTCTGGGACAATATACCCATCGCCGATTGGTGCTTACTTGGATGGACACACAGGGACTGGGAGATCCAGTGCTTCAGGCGGCAGCAATTTGTCATATACACTGTACACACATGCATAAGACAGTCATGCCAACACACAAAGAGTTGACCCACTGAGTGTCAGAGGCTTATGCATCGCAATAGTTGCGTAAGCTTCTGGCAGTCAATGGGTTGACGGTGTGTGTGTTTCAGCACGACTGTGTCTGTCATGCATGTGTGTATTAGGGTGACCACATGTCCCGGAATGGCAGATTGGAAATGTGGTCACCCTAATAGTGTCTGTCTAAATTCGTTTTGACATCGGTCATGTCTTTACCATAGATTGCTGTAGCCATTCAAAGACAGCTACTGATCAATAGACCCAGGCACTCTGTGATGGCCAAAGACTTCAACTGTTATTACATATGTAAAATGAATGTCTACGAGATTTCTTGCCATCCACATCCATAAAGCTCTATCTGAACATGTTGGTTTCCCACATATCTGGGCAATGAATTTGATGGGAGGAATGGTAGAAAAGCACCGGGAAGCTGCAGTTTGGGAGACATAATGGTTGGGTGCTGCATAGAAACTACAGATTAGTAGTTTGAGGCAAGCTTATACTATTCTTTTATACTGTAATGTGCAGTTTTCCTACTAGTTTGTTAACCTCTTAAAGGGATAGTAATGTTTCATAATAAAAGCAGCTCTAATTTATCTATATAGTATTTGGGCCTTGGAGAGATTTATTTCAATTCTGTCAGAATTGTAGTTCAAGAGTAATTGAATGATAAAGTATCCACCTCCCGCCCCTCTTACTGATATAACACTGCTCACCTCAGAGCAGCAGGGAGTGTCCAGGTAGATTGCAGAGAGGACAATCTTCAATTAAGATAAGGGAAAAAGCTGAAAAACCTGTCAAGGGGGGCAGGGTTTTCATTGTTCTCACAGTAAGAAGGTTGTCCCTTGATGTGAGTTGTCTGGTTTATGGACTGGATTCCACATCTGAGGAGTGGGGGTTTACACTAGGTAAAAGGGGCGAGAGGGGGAAATTTTATCATTCAATTACTCTACAACGCTGACAGTAATGAAATAACGCTCTCTATGGCTCAAATTCTATGAAGATTAATTGGGGTTGCTGTTTTTGTGGAACATTACTATCACTTTAAATGCCATTGTAGCATTTTATAAACAGCATCCTTTTGGACTTCTTCATCCTGGGAGCGATTTACAAACAGCATTAGACTGGGAGTAGTCAGCAGTGACAGCACTCCCAGTCTGCTTGCAGGAGACTGAAACCTCTGTTAAACACAACTGGAGCCTTTTGATAGTTAGGAAGAATAATTCCTAGATTTTCCTAGCATAGTGAAGGAAAGTCAGGATTTTAATAAAGACACGGAGGCGAGTATTATGCAATAAACTCTAGTCTTTACTTCTCAGCAGTAAAGTTTAAACAAGTTTAACCACAGAAAAGAATAAAAAACTTGCTAGTCTGATAACCCCGCCCCATGTCAGGTAGCCAATGATATTCCCCAACAGGTGTATAACTAGTCATCCAGGTAGTTCCTCATCCTCTTTCTTTAGTGCGATATAAACCGTGATTGTACTTGAAACACATTCTGGAACGAAATCCTGTTCAACCATACGCCTTGTAACCAGAATCGTGAACAGTCAACCTGATGGGAGATACAATAACAAAGGGTGGGTTAATGAAAAGGGGAAGGGATAATACTCGCCTCCGTGTCTTTATTAAAATCCTGACTTTCCTTCACTATGCTAGGAAAATCTAGGAATTTTAGGGCAAGACACGGAGGCTCATATTATGCAAGTTCAAAGCTGTTGTATTACAGTATGAGTAGCATGAATAAGTGGTTTAAAATAAAACGTCTTGAAGGTGGATTCATTGGACCAGTCTGCAGCTCTAAGGATATCCTGTAAACTTCCTCCGGATAATAAAGATTTAGAAGCCATAGCTCCACGGGAAGAATGGGCTCCGAATCTAGAAATATCAACGCCTGCAGCAGACATAATCCAACGAACCCATCTTGCCGAAGTGGCAGAAGATACAGGTGAAAAAGGTTTAATAAACGAGATCAATAATTGTTGGGAGTCTAAGGGTCTGATGAGAGAAGTAACAGATTCATAGGTTTTTAAACATAGAACTACACATAGTTGTGGGTTTAGAGGGAAATTAGGATAAAAGATTTCTCTGGAAGAGGATTTAGTTCTCCTAGAAATTCGGAATCGAACCCCATTGGGTTCGTATGACCTGTTTGTGATATCTAACGCATGAACGTCAGAAACCCTCCTAAATGAAATTAGGCAAAGAAGTATGGTAAGCTTGGCTGATAGTTGTTTAAGGGACAGTTCCTCGTTAGGGGGCCAAGATTCCAAAAAAGATAATACCAAATTAACATCCCATAAAACAGAGTATTTGGCCGATGGAGGTCTAGACATCCGAACTCCTTTCATTAGTTTACAAACCAGAGGATGTTGGCCCGCTGGAAAGCCTTCGATCAGATCATGAGAAGCCGAAATAGCCGATCTATAACAGTTTATAGTTCTATACGCTTTTCCTTGTTGAAAACAGAAAGATAAGAAGTTCAGAATAGAATTTAAATTTGAAGAAAAGGAATCCAAGTTCCGTTCCAGACACCAACGAACCCAGACGGACCAGCAGGATCTATAACATGATTTTGTGCCAGGTGCCCATGCCTCTGAAATGAGGAATCGAGATGTTTCCGAAAGGTCGCAGAGGTTTCGTCGATTCCCGATATCAGCCAGGCCAGAAGATGTAACTGATTGTGAAGTAGAAGGTGGTGTGAATTGCCCACTGGGTCTAAAAGAAGTTGAGGGTATGGAGATAGGTAACGGGGAATGTCCGCAGACATTTCCAGAAGTAAAGGGAACCAGGGTTGAGCTGGCCAAAAGGGAGTGATTAATACTAGATTGATCTTTTGTTTCCTGACCTGGATAAGAACCCTGGGAATTAAGGTGAATGGTGGGAAGGCATAACACCCTTGACTGGGCCAAATTTGTAAGAATGCATCGATCGCACGTGCCTCCGGATCCGGCCTCCAACTGAAAAAGATTGGTAATCGTGTATTTAGTCTGGAGGCGAAGAGATCTATGTGTAGAGGACCCCAAATTGAATCCAAGATCGAAAAGGTTGACATGTGAAGCATCCAATCGCTGGAGTCTGTTAAGTACCTGGAATTCCAGTCTGCGATAACATTGGATAGACCTGGTAGGTATTCTGCTTGGACCGAGATATTCTTGTCTAGGCAAAATTGCCAGAGATCTTTTGCCAGCACTGCTAAAGTTTTGGACTTCGTCCCACCTAGATGGTTTATGTAGCGTACCGCTGAAATATTGTCCATTTTCAATAGAATGCAGCAATTCGCGATGTGTTTGGTGAAGCTTTTGATGGCAAAAGATCCTGCCAATAATTCTAAACAGTTTATATGCATATCTAATTCCGTGGGAGACCATTTCCCTCCGGTGGTGAGGTCTCCACACCGAGCTCCCCAACCCAGAGTGCTCGCGTCGGATTCTATTACGAGATCTGGAGACATCCCAAAAATTGCCCTCCCGTTCCACGCTTCCATGTGGTTTAACCACCATAACAGTTCGTCTCGAGCGTCGGGAGATAAAGGAATTAGATCTGTGTATCCGAGTCCTCGACGAAGGTGCATAGTCTTTAATCTTTGAAGAGCACGGTAATGGAGAGGAGCTGGGAAGATGGCTTGAATGGAGGCAGATAGGAGCCCCACTATTCTTGCTAGTGACCGAATAGAGATAACGTCTTTCTGTAAAGTGTTTTTGATTTCCCTGCGGATGTTCCTCAATTTGTTCCGAGGAAGACGTAGGGAAGAATTCGTTGAATCCACTATGAAACCCAGGAATTCTATAGTGCGAGTGGGTTGAATGATCGATTTCTTCCAGTTTAAAAGAAAACCGAGATGAGTTAGGATGTGGATGGTTAAATCTAGGTGTTCTTTGAGAGTATGAACATCCTGAGACATTATTAGCATGTCGTCGAGATAAATTATTAGACGAATGCCTCTGCTTCGTAGGAAGGAAATGATGGGTTTCATGATCTTCGTGAAACACCAAGGGGCCGAAGATAGGCCGAACGGAAGGCATGTGAATTGCCAAGTTATCCCTTTCCAGATGAACCTGAGGAGTGACTGTTGATGTTGAACAATAGGAATGGTAAGGTATGCGTCCTTTAGATCTAGTTTCACCATCCAATCTAGGGGTAATAGAAGGTCCCTGAGACAATGTATGCCTTCCATTTTGAAATGGCGATATAGGACAAAAGAATTTAAGTCTTTCAGATTTATGACCGGACGAAGTCCGGAATCTTTCTTGTGAACGAGGAATATGTTGCTGATAAAGCCGGGGTCGGATATGGGAGCTTGAATAATTGCTCCTTTTTTCCGAAGTTTTGAGATCTCTAAATCCACCAGAGAGAAATCCTGTTTTGAAAACTGGATAGAATGTGGGATTTTTAATTGATAAGGGGTGGAATAAAACTCTATATGATAACCTTTGACCGTCTGAAGTACCCATTGGTCTGATGTAATTAGACACCAAGCGGGGAAAAAATGGGTGAGTCTGCCTCCCACTCTTTCCTCTTGATGTAAAGGAAGTGTACTTACCTGTGAAAGGTCTCGAACGAGGGAAACCCCTAGGGTTCTTGGCTCTCCATATTCTACCTCGAGGTGGGTAAAAGGTAGGTTGGGTCCTATTTTCTTGGTTATAGGAGCCTCTAGATCTGAAGTTTGGGTCTTGCGAGTTTCCAAATTGAGAACGGTAGGAGACCGAGGTTCGGCCGGGAAGTCGACCCCTACCCTTCCCGGCCCTAACAAAAACCTTTTGGTGAAATACTTTTCTCATTGAGGTCTGAGCCTTGTCTAATGCCGTGAAAGTATTCACGAATTTTCCCAAGTTTTTAATAAATGACTCTCCAAAGAGAAGTCCGTTGGCATCAGGTCCAGCTTCAGAAGCTGCCATTTCGGATAATTTTGGGTCTATGCGGAGTAATATGACCCTTCTGCGTTCCGTGGATAAAGCCGTGTTGGCATTCCCCAGAAGACAGAATGCCCTTTGTATCCAGCCTCTTAAGGTGGTGAGATCAATCTTTGAGGTGGTGGACAATGCCTCTTCAATCATATTAAAGATCTTGGTCAAAGGGCCAACAATGTCCAGGAGTTTGTCCTGGCATTGTTTGAGAGACCTTTCAACGCCTTTACGCGGGTCTCTGCCAGATTTTGTCATATATTGTGCTAATTGAGGATCAAGGGAAGGCGTCTCACAGGTTTTACTGATAGAAGGCCTGGGGCATTCAGATCTCAATTTATTCCTAGCTTTAGAATCCAATGCCCTGCGGATCCAAAAGTCAATATATTTAGAGACATGATCCTTAGGGATCCACTCCGCTGACCTGGGGTGTTTTATCGCGCCCGGGTCAAAGAGTGGAAGACCCTTGTCATCTAAGATCACATTGTCTCCTGGATCATCATTTTGTGAATCTAAATCTTTTTCACTATGAGTAGGAGGAGAATAATCAGGGTCTGATGAAAGGTCAGAATATTTTGAGTCAATCTCATCCGAAGATGAGTCCAGACAATAAGAATCCGGCTTGGACCTGGTCTGGTTTCTTTTTCTCGGATATCTATCCTCCCGAGAAGAGGTTCTGATTAGTGGCATTAAACCACTTGTCTGGGCACCAGATTTTCTGGGCAATTCTGGAGAAGAACCTGAAAGTTCTCTTTCAATAATATGTTTGACCTTTCTTTTCCTTTTTCCCCCTGTGATTGGTTGTATGTCCTCCATTATCTGAGGCTTATTCAAATTGGAAGCCTCCAAAGTACTGGTCTGGTCATTAGTTTGCGAAATATTCTTTTTATTTAAAGCTTCCATAAATGACTTTGTAAGGGATTCAGTCATTTGAGACATGCAGGAAGAGATGGCGTTGGTAACAGTTTTGTTGACAGACATGTCCAAAATATGTTGTAAATTTTCATTAGAATCATGAGCCAAAGTCATCTCTTCCTGAGAATCAGAAGGAGAAGAAATGTTATCTTTACTCAAAAAGTGTGAGGGAATTTTGTTCCCTTTAAGAGGTGTGCTGGGAGGTATAATATTTTTGTGAGCCATAACATAAAATAGTAAGACAAATTAACCTAATAATTATAGTTTTGAAAAGTAGAATTAGAAAGTGAGAATTTTTTAAAAATATATGTGTCTAATAGAGCATTAGATATAAGGTTAACAATGGGGACAGAAAAGTATAATAAATACAAATTTTTTTTTCCACACAAAAGGGTTAAGATACTTAGGACAGAGTAGAGACACGTCTTATCACTCGTGAGGTAACCAGGGACTGGCGCCGACACGAGCGGAGAAGCCGCGCATGCGCATAGAAGCAATGACCTCACATGCGCCCAAAACAAAGATGGCCGCCGCAACTTTCAACAGCAGCCGAAACGGAGCTGTTAAACAGCGAAGGGAGAAGAGAATAGACATATAAAGTAAGCGGTTGGTTTGGGGAGACCTCTGTGCAATAAATATGACGAGATAGAAGACAGTAGAAGTATAATAGAAGGCACAATAAACGGTGGAGAAAATGTAAAGGGAATAACAGGATAGACTTAGGAAAGATATACCTTATGTATATTTTTTAAATAGTAACGATGTAACAGTTTCTAGAAAAACAATTAAAGTATTAATAACATAAGTAAACACAATCCATTACACAGAAGATATATATAAAATTAGTAAGCACAGTACTCATCTGCTGAGCAGTAAAGAAAGAGGATGAGGAACTACCTGGATGACTAGTTATACACCTGTTGGGGAATATCATTGGCTACCTGACATGGGGCGGGGTTATCAGACTAGCAAGTTTTTTATTCTTTTCTGTGGTTAAACTTGTTTAAACTTTACTGCTGAGAAGTAAAGACTAGAGTTTATTGCATAATATGAGCCTCCGTGTCTTGCCCTAAAATCCAATTGTCTCTCCTAACTTTCCTTTTTGTTTAATATCATATAGCTGTAGAGGATTGCAATGAATAGAGTAAAGGGTTATGTTGGCAGGAGTGACAGAGCACTTCCGTGTACCACACATTAAAAATCCCTGGCTGTCCAATACTGTCAGAGATCATTCTTACCACAGACAGCCAGTCATTGTTGTCTAGAATAAAGAACTGTGAATGTACTGACCATGTGTACTTAATGCTAAAGGAGTGGGCTAAACATTTGTTGGGGCAGGAATCAGGGACATGCTTCAATGCATCATTTTATAGCATTAAGGTCTAAAAATCCCCATTTAAATTAATGAGAATGTATAGAATTTTTATGCACCAAGAACTCCACCATGGCGCAATTGGTTTTCAGATTTGCACCTCTTTAGCTAGATAAATAAGGCCCTTTGTGTAATAATGACTGAATTCTTACAGATAACAAGAATCACAGCTGTGAGAGGTGGAGTGCATACAATTACTACAGTCATATATTCCTTAATACTTTGAGCTCTCTTGCATCAAAGGGGTTAAAAAGAAAATAGTAAGGGTCTTATGCAAAAAATAAATGGCGCAGATCTGGAGTTAAATCAACTGCACCATACGGAACTAATAAACGAAAATCTAAATTATTTTTAAATTGGGTTTTTAACCCCTTGAACAATAGAAAGGTCTGCAACACTTTGTTAAACAACACATGGGAGACACATCTAGCATTCTAGGGTAAGAAGCCCTATTTAACCCTTTGAGTACCAGAGGGGTATGCAACTTTGCAATGCGTTGCGTACCCTTCTGGCACTCAAAGGGTTAGTAAGGGTATATGAAGGAATTTGTTCCCTATTGTCCTTGGGTATGCGCCATTGCAATGAGTTGCGTACCCCTCCAGGTTAAGTGTGCATGCTTCTACTGTCATTATCTAGGCTTTTTTGCATAATGCCATGATAATCAGGAATCCCAAGCTGTGGGGTTCCAATTAAATTTACACAAGAGGTTCATTATTATGTCAGAAACCGAGACTGTAATTAACGCCTTTATTTTTGACTGTTTTTCCTATTTGAAACAAATTGGGAAGAAAATAGTATCTTTGCTTAAAGGGATAGTAACCCTTTATTTTGACTTTACCTAACTTGCAAGTGCCTAATATGTAAAGCAAAGTTCAAATCCTTACTACAAATTTGTAGTTAAACTGTGAGAGGAAGGTTGCAGCATGCTGTCTCTCTCTGTGATCAATGCATCGCATGATGCCATGTGAAATGCCCTATGGGACACAGTCACAACTCATGATTTTTTCCTATGATTTGCCAACTTCAGATGCCCATTGGCAGTAGGAATGCCACAGTTTACCCAACCATTCTATAAAGTATATAAAAGTGAAACATTTTAAATATACTGTAATTGGCTAACCTTTTAGAAGTAAGTTTTAGTCTGGGGTATTTGCCCATTAGACTATTGCAAACAAGGACATAGATACCTCTGTAGGTAAGAGAAATGTCTACTGTATATTGGGTGAAATTTCCTGTTATTGCCCACTGAATTCCTCACTTTGTGTCTATTGTGTCAAAAGGCAGTTGGCAGGCATATCTGATGTCATCCTTGTGGGATGCCTATAGTGACTGGATGTTATAAAGAGCATCACAGCTAGCCAGCTGCTCATCTCAACATATGCAAAGCAGCACCATAGATCTCTGTGAAGACATTATGTGCTGCAAATAACCACCAGTTGCATTATACTGCATTGCCCTACAACATGCTTTCCAATAGCTGCTCAAAAGGACAGCCAAATTTGACACAATTAAATTTAGTTAAGGGTCACTAGTGCAGAAACTGTATTGATCCATGTGAATATCTTGGAGACTGGCCATTCTGATGCGAATCACAATGTCAAAATCCACATTTAATCTCTTACACTGTGGCCAGACATGTTGCAGCAATGATTTTTCGATTGGGCAATAGACATGGACAGGTTTTTATTTTATAGTGCATACATTTAAGCATTAAAAAATAAATTTACAGACAGATAGGTATTAAGGTTTGTGTCCAATTTTTATACTAGTCTGGCCTGTTTATTTTCCAGTTTATATACTGTGATGATCAAGGCTTTTTTGTGTTTTTATGTTGTAGGCTAATATTATTTTCTGTGGCTGTAAAATCACCAAGCACTGTTTAATGCAAATAAACTGGCATTAAAAAGAAATTGCTAGTTTTCCAATGCTACTGCTTATATGTTCAAGACCATGAATGAGATAAACACACAAATCATAGTGTAATATGTCTCATATTAAAATTGCGTGTCACAAGATTTACATTCATTTGGTAACAATCCTTTTTCTATGAGAGGCAAAGCAAGAATGAGGTGGAGAGGCTATAAGTGGTTTGTATAATAGCAGATACTTTCACTCTCGCATATTCAGTTAATAGACTGATACAGCATAGTATGATCCCTGTAGCTATCCCTAGTCTTACTGTCGACTTTGCAGCCAGTGCCAGAGTCCCTGTGATCATTGCTCTAATGCATCACTGCCTGTATTCTTCACTTTCTACCTAATGTGTTATATCTAATATGGGACGCTTAAAGGGATAAAAGCAACTCCAATTAATCTTCACAGTATTTGGCCAAGGAGAGTGTTATTTCAATACTGTCCAAATTGTAGTTCAAGAGCAATTGAATGATAAAGTATCCCACCCCCCTTTTTACACTGCTCACCTCAGAACAGCAAGACTGTCCAGATGGATCTCAGAGAGGGACAATCTTCAGTGAGCATAAGGGAAAAACCTGAAAACCCTGTCAAAAGGGTTTTCCTTATGGTCACAGTAAGAAGATTGTCCCTTGCTGTAAGCTGTCTGGTCTCAAGACCAGATTCCATATCTGAGGGGAGGTGGCTTACACTAAGTAAAAGAGGTGGGAGGGGAATACTTTATCATTCAATTACTCTTGAACTACAACTCTGACAGTATTGAAATAACACTCTCTATGGCCCAAATACTATGAAGATTAATTGAAGCTGCTGTTTTTTATGAAACATCACTATCCCTTTAAGACCCTGCACAAAACTGCACCATAGGAGAAAATAAGAATTCTCCAAATTCCTATTGATTTAACCCTTTTGGTACAAAACAATGCGTTGCGTACCACTCTGACACTCAAAGGGTTAAATGGCGTTTTTTAACCCCTTGAATGCTAGAATCATCTCCAGTGCTTTGCAAAACAATGCATTGGGGACATCTCTAGCATTCAAGGAGTCAAAAGAGATTAATTTCCCAACCATGTTGCAGCTGGACTTCTCCAGAATTGTACTTCTTTATCTTATCTGCCCAGGGCCTTTTGAGAAGAAAGTTCTAAGAAAAAACACCACATGAGATACAGCAGTACAAGTACAACTGATCAACAGTAATAAAACCAGTGACATAATACAGTATTCTCCAAGTTCACAAGTGAGTCACCACTGTGAAAGGGGGGAAAGACCAGGAAGTATTCCAACACAGTATGACAGCTGTCATTTTATGGTGACTTACATTATGTTCAATTACACTTTGCTATTGTAATATGTCCCTCCCATGACTGAAAGGGAATCAGTAGTGGAATGAATGGAAATATTTATAAATTTTGAAAGACAGGAGTTTATATACCGTAAGCAATTACAGTGTTGAACTTGCACGTAGGCAGCAACCTGGTTTGAGAGTGCTGCCATCTCCATAGATTTGTGTGCGTGTGTGTATGTATGTATATATATATATATATATATATATATATATATATATATATTCAATACTGTGGAAAAAACCTTAGGCAGGTGTTACAAAAGTAAAATAAGAATAGACATGTTAATAGTTTATTTTTTATCAATTAACAAAATCCATAGTGAGTGAACAGAAGAAAAATCTAAATCAAATCAATATTTGATGTGACCTCCCTTTGCCTTCAAAATAACATAAATTCCTCAAGGTACACTTGCACACAGTTTGTTAAGGAACTCGGCAGGTAGGTTGTTCCAAACATCTAGGAGAACTTACCACAGTTCTTCTGTGGATTTAGGCAGCCTCAGCTACTTTTTTCTCTTCATGTAATCCCAGACAAACTCAGTGATGTGCATATGGTATTGCATGATGGATACGTATCTGCCTGTTCTTCTCAGCATTGAGGAGACCAGTTATTTTGACCAAATCCCCAACTCCATTTGCAGAAATGCAGCCCCAAACTTGTAAGGAACTTCCACCATGCTTCGCTGTTGCCTGCAGACACTCATTCTTGTACAGCTCTCCAGCCCATTAAATTTTGATTCTCTAGCAATTCAAGGGGTTAAATCATTGGGACATATAATTTTTGTTAGCTCCAAAACTGCTGTGTTTCATACATAAGGTCCATTGTGTCAGATGAGGGAGTGCTTCTAATCTTTCTTATTGCAGTTTTCCTAAAGGGTTTATCTCTCTTTCTAGGAATGTAGACCAAATGGTTGGTACCTGACTTGTATGCCTGACAACATGGACTGGCATGTTAAATGTCACCATGTAATCCTTTTATTAACCTACAAATTACTTCCCAGTTGATGGTCATTTGGTTCCTGGTTCTGTTCTCTCCAATAATTGTCTACTGGCATTAGAGGTCCAATACATTGCCTGTTCCTGTCTGACAGTGTATCACAAAATAATACTGTGACCAGATCCACAGTGAACTGTGGTCAATTACATACTGTTCTCTCCAGTAATGTAATTATGTATTTTTATTTTACAAGTAACTGTTATAGTAGAGGACAATCCTCTGTGAACTCAACATTTTATAGATTTTGGGTGTTCTCTAGCTTAATGGAAGACTACTACCTTCTAATATTAATCCCCTACCACTTGCCTTAGTATGGAGGTGTACACATCAGTTTTTGGCAGTTCTGTGTGCTTGAAGGTATTTTAATACTTTTTTCTAGACTGGTGTTAAAATAAGCTTATCATATATTATTTACTTGTGGGAAGAGAGAGTCCTCACTGCTTGCATTTTCTTTTTTTCCTTAGTTCACATATTATTTTACATCACTAAAGAGCATTTGCATTCCCCCATTTATTTCTGTTTCATAATTGGTTATGATCGAATGTCTTCAAATTGCTGTAGTTTGAGCTTTAAGGTTTTTATAAAATATGACTATTTTAAGTACAAACTACTTTATTGAACACCAGGGGGCAGAAACATTTAAGTCAACAACAGTGTATTAAGGCTTCTTTATAAGAGTGGAAAATATCTCCTGTAAAATAGTTTTATTGTTGAAGGCTGGCATTCTCAATTCAAAGGACAGATAATCCTTCCTGATTAAGCAGAGTGCTGGGAGAATAGCAACAGGCAGGAGACAGAAAAACACATTTATAGGAAAAAACTCCAGCAAAAGAGGATTTAATCAAGATAAAAATGGCAAGGTTTTGAAAATCAAATATACAAATTAATGAAGAAAAGTGGAAAAACACAAACAGGAATTCTGCAACTCATTCACCGCTACAAGTGAATTAATGATGTTCATTACCATACAGTCTAAGGGCCTTATGTTCATAAGAAAAGTGGAGTAACTGATTTCATTGGGTCTGTTAACCCCTTGAATGGTTTGCAGTGCATTGGAGACTTCTCTAGAATTCAAATAGTTAAACGATCCATTTAATTCAATGGAAGTATGGTGAATTTATATTTGCCCCCTGTGGTACAGTTGGTTTGCTCCAAAATTGCTCATCTTTTCTTTTTAACGTAGGTCCCTAAATAAAATATAATCTGTCCATCTCGGTACTAGGTATAATCTATCCATTTCTGGGAACTGGATCTGCCTCAGAGACTCCGGTGCTCAGACTGAATTACCAGTTCTCCAGGGATAGAGGCTGATTCTGGGGATTGATGAGTCTAGCTAGCATCAATAGAAGTCCAAATGCTTGGTGATTATGCTAAATGTGAGATAAGCTCTCTAGAGAGAGAAACGGTTATTCTGTGGAACCTCTTCTTGAACTTGGAGAGATCTTTATATAATAACACTAGTTGAAGAGCCCGTTATACGGGCCACAGTGCCGGACGGTCACGGTGCAGTCATGTACAGTGGAGACTGCCCGTGCCGTGGCTAATATGGAGTGGGGGACTCGCTCCCTGCTCCGTATCATCTGTGGTGTGGGCAGTCTCTACTGCACATGACTGCACCGCGTGCAGCCGTCTCTACTGCACGTGACGGCTTGTGACAAACTTTAGCAAATTATTATATAGGATATGGATTGAAGAGTTTCCTTTTAACACATCTCCTTTCTGGAGTTGCTTGTTAGGTGCAATGTTATTCTTCCAAATGTGCCATAATACAAGATTCTTGAGGTTAATTCTTGAGATGCACCAACAGCTCAGATATTTTGAATATCCCTACAGTCTAGCAGCCAAGGAGATACAGCTATTTTAATTATTGCACATTATAGGTCAAGGGTATTTTCTGTGCCAGGAAACAGTGGAAGGGACTGGAGGACAAGGTGATGTGAGGAGTGGGGGTGTAGCCATGGCACAAATAAGGATACTTAAGGGCGAGATGTTCAAAAAGTCATCATAATGAAAAACTTGTCGGATCAGGAGTTGGTGGTAAACGAAGGACAATATTTTCAGAAATAAATCCGTCATGTTTGAAAATTCATCTAAAGAATTAAAAATGACGGTAAGAAGATCTCATTGAACATTGCTGTTAAAAATTCTGATCTTATAAATTGTGTTTGAAACGAAAATTTTCAGAGAAACAAAGACATTTTTTTGTCTTTGAAACAAATTTTTCTTCTCCAAGTTTAGATCAGTTGTATTATGTTGGGAAAAAATGACGTTAATCAGACAAAAAAATGACGTTCAAAAGAATATTTTTTTCTGAAAATACCTTACATTATGACGGAAGATTAAACCACACCCATTTTTAAGACGGCTTTTTCCCTTTAACGGAGATGGTGGAATTGGATGCAAAAATTTAGGGAAACATGTCTGAGAATTGACAGACCATGGTGTAAGAACTTTTTTATTCTGATTACAGACGATTTCAGTTACCACCACTTTCTGAACATCTCGCCCTTAGAGTGGCTTGCCTTATATATACTTTGCAAATAAGACCCACAATTCTTGAAATATCATGATCATGGACAATCTTCTGTTGGGGATGTTAGTATTTTTTAGTATTTTCTTTAGTTTTTATAAGATATATGGTTCTTTCTCCAAACATCAGGATCTTTTGTTGTTTGAAAGAATCCTGTAATTGTTGATTTGCTGCATTCCTTACAATAATATGTTTAGTCAGAAACGTCTACAAATAAAATAAAGCTTTATTAATATATTTATTAAATCGGAATGTTAATAAATGTGGAGTAAGTCTGGACCAAACCAAATACACCATAGGAAAACTTAAAAGTCGCCAAGTTCCAATTGATTTTAAATTCAGCTTTTGAACACTTTGGATGCTAGCTACCTCTCCACTCAGGGTGTTGGAGATCCATCTTGCATTCAAGGGATTAAAAGCTGCTATTAATTCAGTTGGAATTTTCATCCTTCCTCCCCACTGGTGAAGATGGTTTGGTCAGCATTACACCTCTTTAACTTGATGAATAAACACCCATGTATCAAAGTGGAGCAATTCTGTGGTAAACCATTCAAACCATGGGGAACAAATAAAAATTGCACAAATGTATATTGATTTAAGTGGGGCTTTTACTCCAGTGAATGCTATAGAAAACTCTAATACATTGAAAAACAAGGGGAAGATTCACTAAGGTGAGAAAGAAGAGATAACTTCTCCAGCGATATCACTTCTCCAGTTTCTTTGTTACTGTATGGAACCAATGCACTAAGATTCCTCAAGTTGGGTAGATCTTAGTCCATAGAATAACATATGAACTGGAGATAAGTTATCTCCTCTTAATCACCTCTTTATCACACCTTAGTATACAACCCCAATGTGTTTGAAACTTCTCTAACATACAAGAGGTTAAAAATCCCCATTTAAGTCAATGGACATGTTTATTTGTCCCCTGTTGTGCAGTTTGTGTTCCCCAGAACTGCACACTGCTTTTTATACATAAAGCCCACTGATGTTATTCTATAGTAAACCAACTGCACCATAGGAGACAAATGCAAATTCCTGTTAAATAAATTGGGCTTGTAACTTTTTCAATGCTAGAGAGGTCTCCAATGCACTGTGAAGCAATGCATTGGAGACCTCTCTAGCATCCAATGAGTTAAAAAACTCTGAGTGCAGTTAGTTTACTCCATAATAACTCCAGTTTCCTTTTATAAATTGGGCCAATGGGGGAGATTTATAAGTGTGGAGTTAAGCAAAAAGAAGCGTAAAATGGCTGGAGCAGTGTCTTCTATAGTTATAAAAGTAAGAACGCCAGTTTAGGACTGAACGCGTGTAGTATGTTTTTTGTTTTTTTTTGTTTTTTTAACGGAGTAACATTGTAAAAAGTAGTGCAGCGAATGTATAAAGAAATGATACAATTTGTGACAATTTTGCAACAGAATTTTCACCAGGATCTTAACTCTAGGTATATGCCATCCTTAAGCATTGCAAGTGATAACATTAGAGTAATAATGCCATATTTATAAAAACACCTTAAATCATTTATAAATCAGCCCTGACATTGTCTCCAGTTGCCATGACTTTAGGACAGTTCCTTAAAAAGTACTACTAACGTTTTTTTTTTATAAATTTTTGTTCTTTGGAACATAAGGTACAACTGATCTATTAACCTTTTGGTTTGGTTCATAGCGGGGTGTATCATGGGACTGTATCAATCTACCAGTGCAGTACATGAGTTGCAGTTTTGTAAATACCACCTCCAGTAGCTGGAGTAAGGATAATAATTTAATCTTATTTGCTTTCCTCTGTGTCTTCTAAATACATTGAACATCATGCATGGTTGCTTGACACAGAAAAGGTACTTAGCCTATAACACACAAGCACAAAAGTCAGTAAAACTAATAGATAAATAGGCCACCATAAACCAGGAGTTGATGTCTGGTGGAGGGACATTGTAATTGCATTAACCTCACACATAAATTAGAATGTATTTGGGTGGACAGACCAGTAGAGATGCCCACTCAAAAACTGACGCGGCCCGCAGTCCATGTGCTTTTCAATGTGTTGGATATCTATCTAGCTTTAAAAGATTTAAAGTTGTAAAAAATTCTCTATATATGTACCAAGGGTACAATTGTCCTTTGGGGGTAGGTTGTAACTAAGAAACACACAGATAAGGGATAATAATAAAGATGATTATATTATGTAGAGAATCAAAATACTGTTACAGTTTGGATGATATATACATGAATTGAATAATATTGTAGATTACAGGTATGGAAAAGATGGAATTAAATTGGATACCGGTAAATAATATGATGACAGTCTCCTCACACCCTCCAGCACAAATCATGGTTTCTGGTTTGCTCTGCTGGGCTCGCATCAGGACTCTCAAGGACAGGTCTTCCTCCCAGGATGCACGTCTCTCCTTTGCCCTCCTCATGCTCTTCTCTTCTACTGCTCTTCTCTCATGCTCTCCTCCAGTTCTTCTGGTTCCACCCAAAAATACTCCTAATTTATACCATTTTTCATATCACTTAGGTCTGGTGTAAACTGGTTAGTTCAACTGACTTTTTCTCACCACACCCACTTGCAGATTCATGGTGACATCAGAGAGATATTATTGATGGGGAAGACTCCAGGAACAGGTTTATCAGAAGCATTTGTTCCTCTATCTGAACTCTTTGTTTAGTTGACAAGACAGTTTGGCTTGTCCTTACTCATTTCACATTTAACTAGAAGAGACCTTCATTTGAGTTCTCAAACACCTAACTCAGGAAGTACATCATGTAAAATCCTTTGAAGCCACCTCTTATTGATTTCATGCTTTGTTCCCCTGGAGTTTGGGAAGGCTGACATTGAATTCTTAATTAAAGAAATAGAATTTCAACTGTTCCAAGCCACAATACAGATTTATACACATGCACTTATAGTTATATATATAAATATATATATATATATATATATCCACATACATACACACACATATATACATACACATGTCTATATCCATATAGATAAAGATATGTATACATACATAAACACACACACATATATGTATCTCAACAGACAAACCCCTGTTATAAGTCATATTTGATCAACTTGACTTCCTTGCAAAGTGGAAATATCATCTTCATAATATTGTCCCCCAACACATTAGTAATATAGCGATAAGCAAAGGAATACTTGTATTAGGTATAATAAGTCCACGTTACTGAAGTAATCCACCTTCTTCTGCAGGTATCCAGGGCACAGAGCTTGAAAGAGAAGCTCTTTGCTCCTGCGCAGGCAGGTAACTAATGGACATCACCACCAATCCAGGCAGTGCACGGGACAGACAGCGCAGACTCAGAAGCAGCTTTCCTCTAAGATGTCTGCTCTGTTATCCGCTGGATGCGTGCCGAAGAAGGTTACAACAACGTAGATTTGGTCACCATAATACAACTATTACTTTGCCTATCACTATATTACTAATGTATTGGGGCAATATTATTAAAGCTGATAGTTCAGCTTTAAAAAGCCCCATTTAACTCAATGGTAATCTGGGGAATGTTTATGTGTCCTCTATGGCACAGGTGGTTTACCCCAGGTTTGCGCTGATCCACTTTTATAGATTCAGCCCTTTTTGTCTTAATCATAGAACAGATAAGGCAAATTTGGTGAGTTATTGGGTCATAATTCCCTGATTAATTCTAAACCATTTATCATGCTTGAAGAAGACATGACAATCTTTCAAATAAAAGTCTTGCAAAAATAAGTGTATGTCTGTACAGCTGCATTTATTTATGTCAGTAAAGTCGTCATTTTTATATCTCAATTCATGAGCAGGATTTCACTGAAGCATCACACATCTGTGGAGTATCAATCTGTCTGAAATGTTGATGCTTCTTTCTAGCTCAGAGAAAGTCAGAGGTGACTTGTAACATTGCTATAGCTAATAAATGTCCTTGTTTGCTAGTGACAGTACAGGCCTTTTTTTCTTATCTATAAAAAGCTCACGCAGGTCAAGAATAGAAAATAGGAAACACTGAAATGTCAGCAAACTGTAGGTTAAAGTTTTATTTTTCTTCCTAATTTCTTCTTATCAACAGGTTGCAAATCAAATTCTATTTTTCATTGTGAGGGTTTCATAATTTTTTGTACCTCTTTGATTGCCAGAGGGACACACAGTGCATTGCAAAGCAACGTGTTGCATATCCCTCTGGCACTCAAAGGGTTAGAGGCTGTACAGTTGTATAAATAACATTTTAAACATTCTGTTGTAGTTTTAATCCGACTGGTCTATTAGATTTATTTTGGTATTGACACAGCTGTTGTTCTTGCATCCAGTACAGGTTTTGTAACAGAGGTTAACAACATAAGAACGATTTAATACTCAAAACCAAACATTTTCTGCAACTCTTTTTGCAACCAGTAGAATGATGCCAGAGGCTGTACAATAGGAAGCAGCTGTATTCAACTTTCTGTTTGTGTGTGATTGGCTATTAATTTTTTTTTCTGTGTTCTATATGGCAATATTAAAACTTAATTTGTAAGTTTAAGACTTACTTTATAGTGGTGCTATCACCCAAGGTTACCCCAAATAATTGTGCATATAACGATAAGCATACCTGGGAACTTTCAAAATGAGCTGACCCTGAGATTGTGTAAATATTAACCCTTAAATTTCCCACAATATAGATTATCCGCGATATATCCCTCATTGCTGTAATCGAGAGTCACTCCATTCAGCATTCACGGAGACAATAATATACAACAACTCACAGATATCACTTTATGAACACACACAAAACAAGCAGGACTGCTCTCTCTGCCTTTCTGGTACTAGTGGCTCCAATTTAGAGACTAAAGAAGCATTTAATTGGAGCAGAATATATAACAGGTAGCACTGAACTCTCTCACCCTGAGATTTTGGCTCTTCACCCTGAGACCCTGAGATTTGGGCCAAAACCCTGAGTCTCAGGGTCAAACCCTGAGAGTTCCCAGGTATGACGATAAGCATATCCATACTAGTATTATCCAGAATAAGCCCAGTGTAACTGAGAAATCCAACTCGTTCTGAGACGGTCAGTCAAGTAGCTTCCTGTAGAGGCATATGTGTGCCTGCACCGTCAGTCTCTTCCTGTACCTTAAGGTAGACTGCAACTCCTCCTAGAGGAAACTGGGACGGACAGCGCAGGGCACAGATGTTTCTTTCACAAGAGGTCTGTGCTGATGTCGGCCTGACCGTTTCAGAACATGTTGGATTTCTCAATAACGTTGAACTTATTCCTGATAATACTAGTATGGATATACTTATCGTTATGTGCATAATTATTTTGGGGTAACTTTAATTGGGTGACAGTTCCGCTTTAACCATGTATAATATTCATGCTATTTAAATGAATGCTTTGTCATGGAGGTAATACGATACCCGATTTCCATTATTCTTTGCCTCTCTCCTCATTGTCACATTTGTCTCTTGCTATTTATTTCTATCCTTCAGGAGGTGATTGGACCATTTGCCTGCCTTTATCCTATATACAGGAAACTCTTTTGTCTAATAATTATTAAAAATGTACTTTGAACAACTTTCTCACTGTTTTTATTTTCTCTTTCTTATTTTTCTCTTCTACCCCCTACCCCCCACGTACACGCTTTTTTACCAATGGCTGTAGAGGCAGTGTGGCCGATCGTTCATCCACAGATATCAGAAAAGGCGAACTGGGTTCAAAAGATAGATAGCTAGATAGCTAGACAGCTAGATAGATAGATCGATCGATAGATAGTTTGGTAGAAGGCGAGTGCTTTTATTGGTTAAAGCTGCAATAAGTAGCTCAGCTTAGGATTTTATGACATGCTATAAAAAATCATTGTATAACAGTTTGCATATATACAGTTCTACACTATGCAGACATTTTTGTCATTGTTATTAACTTGGCACAAACCTTGACACGATAGTAAAATTTATTATGCCTGTCTAATCATTGGAGAAACACCAGGAATTGGGATGTAACTGAGTCTTCTCTTATATACTGAATCAAAACTAGATGTATAAACAATGGGTGCTCATTATAAGTGCTAAATATAATAACAACAATGATGTAGAATGATTAGATAATCAAATTATTGTATGTACAAGTATATGTAATAGGATTAAGGTGCCAGAAGTATTAATGTCGGGCTCTGTTCAGTGAACTGTAATGGGATTGTTCTCAGTCAGATAAGCCTTTGTAACAAGACTGGCTTACAATGAGTGGATATGTAGCATTAGTGGATTCTTTCAATTCACTGGCCTTCTGTGTTTTCATGATAAACACTCTAATCCTAATTTGCCATTGAATAACTAGTAAAAAGCTGCTTGTCACATACCTTAAGTAAGTTAGTGCGGAAGATTTATCCATTCATACATGTTCATCTTTTTTAAAGCCTAATCATAATTAATGAAAATTTTCTGGAATGAGCATGATAATAAAGGACTTAAAGGAAAATAGGAATTCCAGAAACATCCAAAGGTAACTTGAACTCACAGCTCAATGTTAATACAGTGCTGTGTTCTGGGATCCTACATAAGAATCTTATACAAATATACACCGATCAATCAGACTGGTTTTCTGGTGTACAATAAATGTATATGTGTATATTTGCCGTATGTTTTTAGCTCTTAAATGCATAATTTGGTTGCAGGAAACCAATCTGTCTGTCAGCAAAAGTGGTCAGATTTTAGATTTACTATTTTGAATGTGGATTCCAGAGATCAGATTTGTCAGACCAAATTATAAGACCCCCTTTATCTGTGAGTACACATCATTTTATCTAATATAGGTCTAGATTACATAGCATTCGACTAATTATTATTGTTGTTTTTCTCTAAAGTTACTATATCAACTGCAATGGAATCCAAGCAACAGATATGTGATTAAAAATACCAAACCTCTGTGACTGACTGGGCTAATATGATGAAGCTGATGTACTAAGAAGAACTGACTCAGTTCTGGAACAAACTAACTGCAACATGGGGGGCAGATTAACATATTTATAATTCCCATTGATTAAAATGCGGAGTTAAACCTCTTCAAAGCTATTGAGACATGTAACAAATTGAGGAGCATTCAAGAGTTTAAAATCACCAATTAAATCAATGTCAAATGTAATTTTTCCCTATGGTGCAGTTGGTATGTTCTTGACTTGATCCACTTCTACTTAGTGCATTAACCTCAAAGTTCCTTAATTAATGAATGTATGACAGACAAGATTGCTTGTGCCCCTTCTTCACACACACACACACACACAGCAAACCAGTGTTTATAGAGACTGACTGATTTTTATTGTGTGAATGTGTGTGAGGGGGAGTCAGATCATTGGAGCAAGCTGGTCTCTTTACAGTTGGGTTGCTTGATTTTTAATTTATATGTAGGTTTGGAGCATTTGAGCAATCAGATCTGTGTATAATCAGATTTGTTGTTTTCCTGGAAACAGGTATCTGTATATATTTGTACCCTTAGTGGAAACACAGATTAGCATTGCCGTGAAGTCATGTGACCAGTTAAGTACAGCTCATAGGAGGTGCAAAACCTAAATGAGAGGTTGTTAATTGTTAGACCTCCAGCTGTTAGTGACTACACCTCCGATCATCCCTGGTTGTCCAGAAGCTGGGGGTCTAACAATTAAGTAACCAAGATGTAAACAAACACAATACCAGTGATGTCCAGCTGTGAGATTTTATAAATGACCCATCATTCACCCCTTCCTACCAATACCTGGCAGCATGTGCAGTTGCCATAAACAATATAACCTGAATAATTTTAGGGGATCCATACTGAAAATAGTATGCCATAGAAATACAGGTCCTGTTTTGCATCAAAAGGTGCAATAGGAGTTCAATAAAATACCATTTTAAACACTTGCCAGTGTCCCCAGAGCTATGGGAATCAAACTCCCCTCTGTCTAAAAGCTCCTAGTTAGATTTATATGCACCAGTCTGATTAACTTTCTCATGTCCTATTGCCCTCACTCAACAGACACAGCACTAAAGTGGCAAATTCATTGCTCTTGGCCAAACCAAAGGGCCACTACTCATTACTAATCCTTTTCAACCTCTCTACTGCTTTTGACACATTTGACAACCCACTTCTCCTGCAAGCCCTCTACTCCATGGAATTCCTATCGAACTCCATACTGCTTTGTGGCTGTACCTCATTGCACCCTTACTTAATTCCTGCACTGAGACAAGTAATTTTACTTGTCACCATTCCAAACCAATCACACTCTTGCACACACCTCTCAGATTTCCTCCATGATACAATTATCAAAATGTTCTACTGTATGGGTCCTTATAACATTTGTATCTTTCTTCTTGGGCCACTTGGCAACTCCAACACATACCTTTATATCAGGCCCTTACGTCATATAGATTGTAATCTCTAGTGAGAAGGGCCCTCTTATTCTTATGTTTCCAATTCCTTTTTATGTTGATTGTAAATATATGTATTTATTTAATCTTGTGGTACATTGTTCTGTTGTCTTCCACTATCGTACAGTGCTGCAAAATTTGCTGGTGCTTTATAAATACATGATGATGATAATAATAGTAATAGTAATAAAACGAATGCCTACTAATACCCAAAACCTTCCAAACCAAACCATCCTTCTCTATTGAAAACGTGGTGCAAGTCTGTGGAAAGCAAAAAAATAAAAATCATAATATAATACAGTTCAGTAGATACTAAAATTATATCAAATGTCTACACACCCTTATTGAAATTGCAGCTGAAATCAAGACAAATTGTGTCAGACTTTTTCACCATTAATACAATCTTGTAACTAACATTATTTAAGTGAAAACAAATACATCATTTCTTGGAAAAATAATTAAAAATAAAAAACTGTCAATGCCTTATTTGCATAAGTGTGCATACCCTATAACTAATACTTTGTGGAAACTTGTTTTGGTTTGATTACAACAGGAAGTCTGTTTGGTCTCTATCAACCTATCATACCTGGATTTTTAAATTGTACCCCACTTTTTTTGTAGAAGAGTTTAAGCTCACCCCTCTTTAGGCTAGCCCACAGATTTTCTCTAGGATTGAAGTCTGGGCTCTGATTGGTCCATTTCAGGACTTTGATCTTCCTTTTTGTAGGCCATTTCTTTGTTGATTTGGCAGGGTGCTTCAGTTTGTTGTTGTGTTGAAAGATGAAAGTCTTCTTTATCTTTAGCTTTCTGGGACAGGGCAGCAGGTTTTGGACCAAAATATTTTGGAAATTAGAGCTATTCATTTTTTCCTTTATCCTGACCAAGCACCCATCCCTGCTGAAGTCAAGCATCCCATACCATGGTGCTGAAACCACCATGCTTGACAGTAGGTATTGTGTTCTTTGACTGAGGAGCAAACATATCTTTTGGAATCAAGGCAAAAAGTTCTATCTTTGGACTCATCAGACCATAAGACATTTTCCCACATGGTTTTGGAAGACTGAATGTGTCTTTTTGCAAAATATATATGGGCTTGGATGTTCAATCTCACCATCTACCCCTCAGCTCAAACTTGTGCAAAATATGCAAAATGATTATAATATGCAGTGAGTGACCAGTCACTGCTGTGGAATCCTGAAGCTCTTTTAAGTTTGCCATTAATCTATGCAATGTCATTGTGGTGCCATATTTCCTCCGTGTCTTAATAATTGTCTTCACAGTGTTCCATTACATGTGTAATGCCTTTGATATCCCTCTCCTGATCTTGATTTTCAACAATAAGATCCCATAGGTTGTTTGTTAGCTCCTTGTGGACCATGGATATCTCTAAATTATGCAACCAAAAAACCTTCAAGGAAATCTTACAGGAACAGCTGGACTAATCAGAATTACTTCAAAGAATGTCAGGCCAATTACTATGTATTTAATCTGCAATGCCATTATTTATATCTGAACAACGTTCAACACACACTGTAAAGAGTGTGCATGTTTATGCAACCAATCCGATCGTTTTTTAATTTTAATTTTTTTTCAAGAAAGTATCCATTTTTATCACTGAAATATAGTTGATTATAAGGTTTTATTAACAGTGAACTAAGTTCTAACATAATTTGTCTTGAATTCAGCCTTTACATCTATAAAATCTGAAATTTCAGTAAGGGTGTGTGGACTCAATGGGAATTTTGGGCAATGTAGTTTGTTCTCTTACAGATTGGCACCGCTTTTCTTCAGTACAGCAGAGCCACCGTTTGCTTATTTTTGCTTGTACAACCTTGTAAACCACAACTGTTGATATCAGTACTGAAGAGAATACCAATTGTAGTTATTGATACATTTTAGTGCATTAGCTTTACAGTTATTTATAAAATACAGAGTTTTCATAATCCCAGAAAGTGTTCTTGAAAACAATGAAAGCTTTGAGGTTTCAAAACGTCTGTACGTTATGACGAACTATTAAGTAGGTCCATTAAAAGGTAATACCAACTACACATTTTTATGAAAGCTTATAATAAATGAGGACTAAATAAGTTTCATTATTTTGCAATGTATTGAGGACACCTCTAACATTCAAATGGATTAAGTAAAGTGAAAAATAATGTAATAGTTGTTAAAGATTTACAACATCAGTTTTAAGTATGAAGCATTACAAACAGTACAACCATTTGTCATCTTCTCCTTTGAACATGCTTAGTGGAAATGTACACTTGTTATTTTCTGTAACAAGATAATTAAAGGACTGATATGAGCACAGTACAAACAAGTTGCTTAGGGGTGAGGAAAGAGTTCAACCCTCTTGTAATAATGATGTTAAAGGAAAATATGTTTACAAAGTGAAGGGAAATGCTTGTGTAACCTCTTCACGTTGTCCTATATTGATATGTATTTTTGTAGTCAGATCTAAACATGGTGTATATCAATTGTTATAAATGTTAATGAAGGATTGTGCATTTTAATTAAGAGTCTGCTGCTGTTATGCCCTTAAGGAGGAGCTCAACTGGTCTAGACATGGATGTTGAAATTGCTAGTCCACACAACTAAGGTGCAATTAAATAAGCAAATAAGGTGCCGTTCTGGAGCAAACCAGCTGCACCATAAGTGAATAATAAAAAGTCCCCAAACTTCCAGTGATTTAAAAGAAGGCTTTAAAGGGATAGTAATGTTTCACAAAAGCAACTCCAATTAATCTTCATAGTATTTGGGCCATTGAGAGTGTTATTTCAATACTCTCAGAGTTGTAGTTCAAGAGTAATTGAGTGATAAAGTATCCCCCTCCCACCCCTTTTACCTAGTGTAACACTGCTCACCTCAGATGTGGAATCTGGTTGTAAGACCAGACAGATAACAGCAAGGGACAATCTTGTTACTCTGAGAACAATGAAAACCCTGCCCCCCTTGACAGGTTTTTCATCTTTTTCCTTTATTTTAATTGAAGATTGTCCCTCTCTGCAGTCTACCTTGGCACCTCCTAGCTGTTCTGAGATGAGCAGTGTTATATCAGTAAAAGGGGCAGGAAGGGTATACTTTACCATTCAATTACTCTTGAACTACAATTCTGATAGAATTGAAATAACACTCTACAAGGTCCAAATACTATGATGATTAATTACAGCTGCTTTTATTATGAAATATTACAATCCCTTTAACTCCTTGGGGGTTAAGGCATGATAGAGAGGTAATAAAGGGGGATAACATCTACAGTGATATAATTTCTCCAGTTACTATGTTATTCTATAGAGCCTATGCACTAAGATTTCCAGAGTTGGAGTAATCTTAGTGCATTGGCTCCATACATAATAATATCACTGGAGAAGTCATCTCCGCTTTATTACCTCTTTATCACGCTTAGTACACCCCCTAAGATCTCCAAAGCTGGGGAAATCTTAGCGCATTGGCTCCAAAGAATAACTTAGGAACTGGAGAAGTGATATCACTAGGAAAGTCTTCTCCACTTTAACACGCTTTAGTGCATCTCTACCAATGTGTTAAAAGCCCTTTTAAAAGAATATAGAAAGTTTCATTTTCACCCCAAAGATGCAGTTGTTAGCTCCAGAATTATGCCTGTTTAGATTACAGAATTTCACCTGTAGGATAAAAAGAAAAGCAAATTTTTTTCTTAGCCTGTAAACACAATTATAAACAACTGTAATGCTTTGGAATTTTTAACATAAATAATCTGGTATGGGTAGGCAGTCTCCTCTAAAACAACAATAAAATAATGCGTTCTAGTCCTCTCTCGTATTACATTATGTATGTAGTCCCTTTGAAAAGTCCCCCTACACATTTTTTAAGCACAATAGCAGCTGATCTCTGATGAGATTAGTGGATCTTCTTCACAGACAGTGGTACAGAATATAAAGAATATAGACAGTACCAAAATGTATTTTACGTTTTTCATGGCAAAATCCATGTGATACTTCTTTAAACTGTTAGCACCAGGGTCAGCTGGTGACCAGAGTGCGATTTTCTGTAGTGTTTTTGGAAGCTGGTAGTCTTAGACTAAAGCTCACCATAGAACTAGAAGACAAAAGCAACAGCTCCACCTGATGACCACAACAGAAATTGAAGTTCATTTAAAAACAAGGCTGAGTTTTAATAATTTTTGAGCTGAGCATATCTTGGCAACGGGAGTAACATTTTTTAGTCAGCATGGAAAGTACTATAATATATGTGTTTTCCTGATAAAACATTAATGCTCATTGAAGACACATATATTCCTTTAGGAAAAAGGGTGCCTCCTTGTTAACATCTCTAATGCTGCCTCACAAAGTGTTGGAAACTTGTAGCATCTGGAGGGTTAAATTTATCGACAGTATGGAAATCAGTACCTATGGTTGAAAGTGACTGTTGCAATTTAATAGAAACTCGTGGAGGCTACCCTGCCTAATGTGAAGTTAAAGGAGTTTATGACCTGCAGCCTTGACTCCCTTAGGTGTCCGACAAGCCCAGCTTAGAATGGCAATATAATCTGTATAATGGAGTCGGCACTGACACCCATCTGTCTCCCAAAGGATACACCTTCGTTCACTGCACACAGGTGCACACAGCCTTAAGCTTTTGAGCACTAGCTGGATGTGCAACCCACCAATTCCATTATACAGATTCTGTTGCAATTCAATATTTCATATGATAATAGCAAGGTGTATTTTAGCACAGCGTTCCTTTAAATCCCTAGTTACCCAATAAGTTACTGCAAATAGCTGGTACACAGTGTCCTTTGTAATAGTTTCATTTTTTACTGCCCAAATTCACATGTAGGGAAACATATTTTTTGACAAGGATTTAGATCACAATAAAAAAGAGCATGCTGCACAGTGCTAATTAAAAGTGTGGATACAGCTAGAGGAATGAACTAATCCTCATGAGTAGCCCATCTTCTGTTGTGTGTCTGCACTTTACAGTATGTACTAGCTTATGATCACTATCGTGCATACCAGCACACACATAGTTCTTGTTAAGACTTTAATGAGAGCAAGCTCATTACCTCTCCCCTATTGCATGCTCAAGAAAAAGTTAAGCCACTTTCTTTTGCACCTTGTTAGGACATAGCATTATAAAATGACGATAGGAATTCCTAGCATGCCCATCCATTTCCCCATTGCCCTTCCCTTTGTGCAAACAGTGTATAGAGGACCATTTTCAGACTACCGTAAGTATCTTAGTAAAATGACACTAGGCAGGTGTAACACAATGAAATTGGTTGTAGCACTGATTTTAGAGTATAATCATATTGTAAATCCCTCTACTGGTTCTTTACTAAGAAGAATTAGAGTAATTAAAGCTAAATAAAAATTGATTCAAATGAGGCTTTTAACCCCTTGAATGCTAGATAGGTCTCCAACACATTGCTTCTGAATGCTTTGAATATCTCTCCAGCATTCAAGGGGTTAAAGCCCTATTTAAACCTGATGGGAATTTTGAAAATCTGTATATTTACTCTATCGAAAAAAAAAAAAGCTTCACAAAAGATCCTAAAACATCTGATTATTAAAAAATGGGTGTGTGCAGTTCATTGCGTCACAATCCATTGCACACCCCTCCGGAGGGTTAATACTAACTCTTAACTCCATGTTCTATAAGCTTGTCGCTATGAGCATGTCATTAAAAGATTAACAGACGTGAATGCTCTGCTGAGGTCTCAGTGCATTGTGAAACAATATCTAAGACACCTCTCTAGCATTCAAGGGGTAAAAAGCCTATATTAAGTCAATAGGTATTTTTATTTGTCCCTTTTGGTACAGTTAGTTTGCCCCAGAATTACTTAACATTTCTCTGTGCATTATGTCCTAAGACTGTCCTATAAGGATTTCTGTAGGCACTGAACTGCATAGTACCATAGACCAGGGCTGTCCAAGTTCAGTCCTCAACGGCCACCAACAGGTCAGGGTATAAGGATTTCCCTGATTAAACACATGTGATTCACTCAAAATGAATGAGCCACTGACTACCTTACCTGTACTTAATCAGGAAAATCCTTATATCCTGGCCTGTTGGTGGCCATTGAGGACTGAACTTGGATAGCCCTGATATAGACCACTAGTAATGCTCTGTCATGATTCCGCCCAGGAGAAATTTACATGGGTGAATTGTAGTGGAATACAGGGGGATTTTTTTTTTTTTTTAAATTGACCCACTAGCAGGTATTCCATTCCATGTGTGTGTTTATTAAATACAACACTGGCAACTCCCAATCCTTTTCCCCCACACTTTCTCTCACAATCAGCCCTACCCCCTACTATCTCTCTCATACCCAACCTTTTTACCCACTCTTTCTTTCATCTCCAGCCTATTACCCCCTCTCTCTTTGGACCTATTACCTATAGCCCCACTGGCTGCTTCCGCTCATCTTTCTCCTCCAGTCTTTCATCCTCTCTCTTTTCCCTTGTCTCCCCCTCCTCTTTCTCTATGTTTCCCCCCCCTTTCCTAATATTATTTTTTTCCTCAGACCCCCTCAGTCCTCTGCCTCTCTCCCACCCTCACTGCTTCCTCTAGTCTTTTTTGTCCCTTCTTTTACCCTTCTGATCCACATCTGCTTTTTTTTGCTCACTCTTTCACTCTCCCTCTCTTGCTTTCCCCAGTGGTTCAGTGTGGGGAGAGAGTGGTCTGAGCAGCCTCCAGTACACATCTCCATATTAGGGCTCCTTTGTGGTCTCCATGTGGCATGTTCAGGACACCAGGATATGATGTCATTAGTAGGCTGCAAGAGGACTGTGAGGGAGCTCTGATATGTTGTTTGTGCCAGTGGCAGCACAGACCTCTTGTTACCTCACATTATGGTGGCTACATTTACTTTCTGCTATTCAGGGATATCTGCTGAGAAGAGAGGAGTACCTTTTGCTCTTGAGCAGCTGCATAGATGGGGTCATGTGATATCATGTGATCCCACAGCAATGTTACTGGAAGTCAGGAAGCAAACTGCTTTCTCAGGAATACCAAAAACATCTAAACACTGGATAGAGATACACTCACACACACAGACAGTCCGATGTACTAAGGAAAACTAATGCAGTTTAGGGGCAAAGCACCTGCACAGACAGCACATGGATATGATTCATTCCTAGGTCCTCGCTGCAGAGACAGGCCATGTAGGTGGGAAGAACTTTATTCCAGTCAATCTTCCTGTTCTGTGCAAGATTTTGTAGACATCCTCCTGTCTCTCTGCTACATGGAATTGATGAACCTGTCACAAAACTAGAGCAGAAATTCTTAGCCCTTTGAGTGCCCGAGAGGTATCAACACAATGCTTCCCAATGCCCTAACCACATTGGCAGCTTGGGCGGAAGGTACACAAGCTTCTCAATCAGGAGGTGAGCAGTGGCAGCACACATAGGGTCTCAGCTGAGCTTCCGTCATCCCTTCTGCTGCCATCAGCTCATCATTCTCCTCCACCAAGCAGTGAGAGAGGAGAATGACATGGCAGTACTCCTCTTTCTTTGGCAGGCTGCTGGAGCTGCATTGTGACCCTGTTTTGTGAGATCCTCTGATATCCCCCCGATAGGACAATCATCCACCTGGAAATGTACCTAGAAACTGTTTTGAAAGGTTAGCAAATATGAAAATAACATGCCACATTAGGTGTGCCAGTGTGTGTGTGTATGAATGTATGTGTAAGTAGATTGAGGACACAAGTGTCTATTTGCTTATTGTCATAGCCACTTACATTAATTGGCTTTTTCCTGATTTCAGTCGTGTTCATCAGCAAGAGCTGTGTCTTTGTTAACACCTCATGTTAATCATGTTAAGCAGGATTTTTGTTTCTGCTGTAATTTAGGCTTTGCAGACAACATTTTCATTCAAAAATAGTTTGGGACATTGAAATCATAAGTCCCATTTCACTTAGAAACCAACAAAACTGTCTCAGCTAAGTGTATGCAACATGATACTGCATTTAATAAAGCCAAATTATTTTTTATGTTCCACTTTTAAGCACAAATGTATGCACATAAAATGGGTTCACAACCTAATACACCATTAAATGTCACCAGCAGGGCAGTGCACCATTACATAATACCAGTGGGACAATGTACCATTACAGTTATGGAGGTGTAATGCCCTGCTGATCTAATGTAATATGATATTGCACCCAATAGTCTCATGCAATGGAGTATTGCACTACTGATCCCATACAGTTTTCTGCTAGTCTAGTGAAATGTTGTATTGCCTTGATACTTGTGTAATACTCTCCTCATATCACTGAACATTGTATTCCTTGCCCACTGTGATACTCTGCTGGTCATTTGTAATGACCATACTGGTCTTGTGTAATATTGTATTATAATGTTCAGGGCCTGCACTACCATTAGTGCAGCAGGGATCAGACAATGTTAGCGCCCCACTAAATGTTGAAAATAGAAAATGTTTATGGTGTTTCAGTAATTTGTGTGAATTGGGGGCCCAGAAATTATTTTGCACTATTGTCCTCATTCCCTAGATCCTCAACTGGTCCTGCTGGCTTTGTGTACTTCTATGTTAGTATAATTTAATGTTGTATTGCCTTGTTGGCATTATGCATTTCTTTGCTACTATAATTACTTGTTAATTGCTATGGAGTACTAAACTATTGCTAGCATTTAGCATGCGTTGCTAACTTCCCCAGATACTTTCTTGTGTGTCTCTTTCTGCCATTGGTTTTTTCTAAATATTTCTGATGAAGAGACCTACGTTGCCTTGAAAGCTTGCATTCTAAATCTACTCAGCCCATAAATGTATCCCTAATACAGTTTCCTGCTCTTTCTACAGCCAGCATGGTAGCACCTTATGCCTATATTGTTTTTTTCTCTCTCTCACCATCCAATTCTATGTAATTTATATTCTACAGTAGACATCAGTCATTAAGTTGTGGAGTAACGCATTGTGGTCAATAACATGATGAGTTACATAGCATGACAGCCAAGAATGAGGGACTTAGTAACTTTATTTTCTGAACATTCCTGGTTATAACACAGGACTGTATTACATCATCATATATTTCATATTATAAAATGCTTATACCAAAATACTAATAAAATAAGTCACATATAATGCCTTGAATAATAGAGGTATATTCTGTTATCATCTCTTACATCCTTGGGGCTAATATTATATGAACCATCTAATCACATTTTCTAAAAAGATAATTGGGGATTAATCAACCAGTTATTCCTAATGGCTGCTTATTAAATATAAAATTATGATTAATTAACTTTCTTCAATGAACTTTTGCTCTACAATCTTACAATTGTAATTTATTTCCCTACTTTTAGTCATTTGCTTTACCCTAATAATAATACAATTTGGGTTCTGCTAAAACCAAGTTTTTGCATATAAAAAATGATGACCGGCTTTCTTTCTAGATAAAAGTAAGATGTTCAATTTGTTAATACAGGACGAATGATCCGGTAGTTACTGTAATTACAATTAAGCAGCCTTATCTCTTTTGCTTTATTCGTCTCCTTTCTTTACTCATTTTAGGGATAATGATTTATAGTTGAATAGATTGTGTAGAGTAGGAGTTTTCCAGGAAGTCAATTAATTATTTCTTAGTTACAATAATAGATAACGTCTTCATGTTTCAACCAGCAAATTCATAACATCTTTATGTTTACAAAAGACTTTTATTAATTTATATTTGTACTCCCATAGGGATAATTTGGAAAGAGCATACAGTTCTATTTTCACAGTTGCTTTCATTTTTAACCCTCTGAGTGCCAGAGAGGTATGTGTGGGATACCTCTTTGGCACTCAGAGGGTTAAAAATAACCGTAGCATGTTATTTTGAGGCACTTATGCCCATAGATTTTTAGAACACATACCTTCATGTTATGCAACAGGAAAAGCTCATTCCCCTGGCATGCTAAAACACAGAACACGCAGTCTCATATATCGTAACTCTTTGAGGACCAGACTGTTTTTCACATTGCTTCACAATGCATCGTGCGTCCTCCTGTTCGTCAAGGTTTTAAAGGAGCAACATTTTTATGAAAAATATATATTTTATGGCTTTTCGTGCAGAGTAATGCAAGTTACCCCCCCAACACACACACACACACACACACACACACACACACACACACACACACACACACACACACACACACACACACACACTGCTGGGAGGTTTTTAATTCAAACTTGTAACAGATCAAAATTTTTTTTTTTTTTAATTTAAACTTAAGTTTTCTATTCTGGTCACCAGGGGTTGCTGTTCCAGTTACTTACTATGGAGAGCCATAGTCAGAGGCTCATGTTCTCCCACAGAGTGAATTAAGAGGAAAAATTGTCCTTTGGGTACTTGTTAAAGATGTTGAATCATTAAACATAGAAACATATAATTTGACGGCAGATAAGAACCATTCAGCCCATCTAGTCTGTCCAATTGTAAAAACCTCAAACCCTGTCTGGTCCTTGGTCTTATCTTAATTTCAAGACAGCCTTATACCTATCCCATGTATACTAAAATTCCATCACAGTATTGCCCTCTACCATTTATGCTAGTAGGCTGTTCCACTTATCTACAACATTTCAGTGACATCATCTCCCAGCACTCTGTGTTACTGGAGAATGGTGCACAGACACAATTTTGCATATCAGAACAGAAAACGTATGTGGAATTATTTTCCTTGAGACTCTTTTTTTTTTACCTGCTTGATAAGTAAATTGCAATGCATCACCCTGATTATTTAATCTTCTACGTGCCAAAGAAGTGCTGATGGACACAGTCTGAAGCAAAGCATTGGAAAACACACTGACACTCAGGGGGTTACATGAGAGATGTGCTGTGTGTCAAAAGGTTCTGATTTAACCTTTTCAGTGCCAAAGAAGTATCAAGCGAATTGCATTGCAATACATTGATTACATCTCTCTCTCTCCGGTTCTCAAAGGGCAAAATGTGAGTCCCACCCAGCTGGGGGCACACAGATCTCATCATTATGTACTAGGATTTTTAAAGTGGATAGTTTATAATTGTGTGAAACTAGGGGTTAACATGCAGGCCATATGCACAGATTTCAATAACTGACTGTTAGTTGTGTATATGTAAATAAATACATTGTATAATGTTATAGGGCAGCCAGTTAATTCAGTAGAACATTTATTCTTTTTCATAATTTTACAGGTGTAGGCAATTAACCAACTGCTATCTCTGTTTAACTCAGCCCGGATTTACTCAAATGATTCTGTTCATACAGGTGCATGCAATTAATTTGCAATCATTCCATCTCTATAGTTTGTCTCATGAATACAGAAAAGATTTACCATGCTAATGCTATAACAATAATTTATTTAAACACCTTATTATTGAAAATTGCCCAGTCACTAGAATTATAATATACCTATACACAAACCAAGCATCATTCAAATAGATGCAGAAAGATAAATAAGTGTCATGAATATAATGCATGTTATCATTATCCTTCATTAATTAGTATCACTATATCCCATCATTTTTGGTCAAACTATTGTTAACATATTTTCCTGCTGAGATCTTAACATAGAGCTACAGCAGGTTCAAAATGTCCAACTACTAGCTTGATAAAGCACCTCAGTGCAAAATGTATTGCAAGAGTGGTATACTTATTTTCCTGGCCAGGTAATTTCAATGTGATGTTTTTATGGACTTTACCTTTTGACATGTACGTTTGTTTGCCAATTTTTACATTGTACTTTATGCTTTGTAGATTGTATTTGGATAAGATACATTTGATTTGCATCTCTGTATATAACTTTTCCTGTCTTCAGAGAGGTTGATAGATATTAGTGGAGACAATCCCATACAGGAATTTTTTAACTCTAAGGTGTATAATCTCCTTTTGTCTCTCTACGATTTTGTCCCATGAAGCTCATTATGTGAAGTGGTTGGATCCGGAAGAGCATACAAGAGTTATTTTATGTCAAGAAGGGGTTAATTCTCCTGACATCAAATTTAGATACCCTAGAGTGCATCTGCCTTTGTGGTATCTGTTTGTATTGAGAGCTAAAAAGTCAAAGTCCATTAATTGATTGTGATTGGTGCCCATTGCTCTTGTACTCAGAAAGACTTATCATATTTCATCCAATTTACAAATAACCCTGAATAATCAACTGAAGCCCTGGAAAATTCAGGAATGCCTACTTCCTCAGAAAATATATAAGATTAGATTTTAAAACTCAGAAAATAAATCAAATGCATACTACCCCATTCTATTTTGGTGTTTTTGTTCCTTTAAATGTCTCATGTTGCAAAAATAAAACCCCTGCACACCTATGTTCAATATTTTCAAAGATATGTCTCAATAAATAAATAAATTGTTAATCAGTAACTAATCAGAAAAGTTTATAAAGAAATGCCCATTCTTAATTCTGCTCAAGAAATGTAACTTTTTCTCCCCCCCACCACTTTACCTTATTCCCACTATCCATTTCCCTTCTGCCCCCAAAAAATTACTATTTGTTCTTTCTATACTACATCTAATTAATTAAATCTGAAAATGCCAATCTCTCTAATTTAATTTTAGTATTAACAGCTTTAATGCTAAAAAAATATAAGGGGGGCAATCCTTAGTCAGGAAAACTCCATTTGAATCACTGGTCAGGAAGACTTGATTTAATCTTGGTTTTCAACATGAAAGTGCATTCTTGTTAGTTATAACTTTAAAGTGAACCTTTTGCTTGCTCCTCTTTTAATCTCATGAAATATGACTATTTAAACTTCCCATAACATGTTTTTTCCAAATTGGTTAATAGTTTCAGAGATCTTTGATTGAGCAGTTACGGTGTCTAATCTCATCAGTGCTCTCTTCTTTGACTTGGCCAGATAAAGCTGCATTATCCATTGCTGACATGTTTAGATAACCACTTCTCTCCACCTTCTTAGGCTGATGCAACATTTATGTTTCTACCAGATGAGTAAAATAAATTCATAAGAAGGAGAAATCATACAAATTCTTTCAAGGTTCCCTGAGGGGAGGACTTGAATAGGTCCTTTTATACAAAAATAAAGGAAATGATGCCTCTTACAAAAAAATTTAAACTTTTCATTTTTAATTAACAGGCAAAACGGTACAACTTTGATAAAAATTCTTCACAACTGAGAGACAAATAATTATCCTTTATTAGTATAATATATTAATAAAACACCAACCTATTCCTCAGCCCTGGACAATAGGGAGTAGACATCCTAAGACTTAAGACAGTACAGTTTGAACATACAATACAAAATGATCAGAGAACGCAGGTCATGAGAGTTTACAGTCTAGAGGAAGGTAGGTTGGGATATATGTAGGTCTCATTTTCAGAAAGTACACACCATACATTTCTAAACATGTTTATATTATAAACTTTTCAAATTACTTTTTCAGCTATATCAGCAAATGACTAATTGGTTATTAATGTATTTCACTTACCAATGGTAATTAAGTCTTTGGAAGATGAAATATCTTCAACTCCCCAGGTTAATTATAACTACTTGGCAGAAATTCATGACATTCTGTATTATGATAACAAACTGATATTTATATTGTTTTTATTGTTTTATTTAATGTATATATATATATATATATATATAATTTTTTTAATTATTATTATTATTAGTCTTATTTATTTATTTATTATAAATCTCAGTGCTATACCAGTTGAACCAAATGTCTATATTAGAGCAGGGTATGGTATTCCCCGGCAGTGTTCCATTTACACAGGAGCTCTGGAGAAGTTAATACCTATCACGGTGCCCCTGATTCCTCCGTTTACGACATTCCTACTTCCTGCTTATTTCCTTGTAGCATTCTTACTGGTGATCAGTGATGACTCCTCCTACTGGTTACCTTTATATTCGAGAGCTGTCATTATGGCGGGGCCCTTTCATGGTGTTCCAGTATCTAGCGTTTGTTCTTGTGGTTCCTGGTATCCTGTGTATGACTCCGGCTCGAGTGACTACGTTCCTGCGAGATCACCTGTTCCTGCCTTCCGTTGCGACCCAGCTTGGCTGACTATCCTGCTCTGTGTACCAACCCGGCTTGGCTGACTCTCCTGCTCTGTGTACCAACCCGGCTTGGCTGACTATCCTGCTCTGTGTACCGACCCGGGTTGGCTGACTCTCCTGCTCTGTGTACCGAACCGACTAGTTGCTTATCCTGTCCGAGTTCCTACTCGGCCGGTTGTCTGCCCTGCTCCATCAGTGCCTGTCCAGCACGGTGTATTCCTCTCCCTGAGATACCCGCACCTATTACGCTTGACCCAGCACAGCTTGTCACTCCATCACTACGAGGTTGGCTGTCGCTCCTGGTGCGCCTCATTAGTCTCGGTCTGTGCGGCCGTTCGGCCTGTGCAGGGATCTATAGCGTCCTTTGCCCATGGGCTGGTGCGTGGGTTGAGTGACTCTGGTCATGAGACTGTGGCCTTCGTTCCTTGGTTGGTTCTGTTGCCTTGCCATATCGCTGTCAGTATCGCTAAACCTCCTAGCATGCTAGGGGATCGGTTGCCTAGCCAATTCGCTGCCAGTATTGCTAAACCACCTAGCGTACTAGGGGTTTAGTTGCCTTGCCTTGTTGCTGCCAGTGCTGCTATACCTCCTAGTGTACTAGGGGTTTGGTTGCTTTGCCTTACTACTGTCAGTACTGCTATACCACCTAGCGTACTAGGGGTTCGGTTGCCTTGCCTTACTACTGTCAGTACTGCTATACCTCCTAGCGTACTAGGGTTTCGGTTACCTTGCCTTACTACTGTCAGTACTGCTATACCTCCTAGCGTACTAGGGGTTTGGTTGCCTTGCCTTACTACTGTCAGTACTGCTATACCACCTAGCATACTAGGGGTTTGGTTGCATTACCATACACTGTCAGTATTGCTCCACACCTAGATTTCTAGGTGATCTGTTGCCTTCGTTCCAGTCAGTCTTGCTGACCTCTCTAGGGATCCTGTTGCTGTTCATACTGTGCCCCCTCCTGTCATTCCTACCACCCGGTGGGATCCTCTGTTTCAGGACCAGATTCTCCCTGCTGCTGCACTATTCCAGATCCTGGGTTTACAGGAGTACCTTACTGCCTACACTTTGTTCTTGTGTCTGTGTCTTGTATTGCCGTTACATTTACTACTGTTTTGCCTGTACTACTTATTTCTTGTTTAATAAAACTGTGTTTTACTAAACCATCCATGTCTGAGTGTCTGAAAACCGTAACAATACCCTTCTATAACAGAGGGACGCGGCTTAGCACTCACTGCTGAGCCATGATTTGAGAAATATTGGTTTGGCTGAGCACCCTAAATGGTATGAATTCATTATAGAGCCTAATTTTTAATGGAATGCCACTGGGGAATCCCAATACTAAAATAAAAAAACAACACAATTTACAGAGAGCTAAGCTCTCTGGACATTGCATGTGACAGTAACCCTTTGAGTCTACAAATGATTGGTGGGTGAAAGAGCCATAAGTTTTCTAGCGCCAATATTTCCTTAGCATGGATACTTGTACATTGTGGCACTCTCCCTGCTTTTACTGGTAGACATGATTGAAGAGGGGCTTCTCCCTCTAGAGACATTTAAAAGGAGAATTCCAGAGGGGCACAATAAAATGGATAAAAAAACTATTATTAATATGATAAATAAAAATAATTAGCACTGTGACTTTTCATAGTCTGCATTTGCAGAATATGTAAAGTCAAACTTAAACAAATATAATCTCTTTAATTAAAATTATCTTTAGATAACTTTTTCCTAAAACATAAACATAAAAAAAAATATGATTGAAATTAAAATGTTATAAAGTAAAAAATCCGTTGTTTATTCTTTTTAAATTATTGATTTTTTTCACTCTTCCCTAAACAAATAACCGTAATGTGAAGGAATATCTGCTCTTTTTCATTACTAAATCTAAGGAGATATAACGATTAATAATATGTGTGGCGGAATGGTTGTCACTCAGAGAATGAAATGTGTCTGTTTTCAGTGATCGCCGTTGTCTTAACATGTGTTCCCATTCTTGAAACATTGATGTCCTCTGTGTGTGCATGCATTAGAGAGTGTTGTCCAGTTACCAGCATTGAATGGGTTGGTTAGTGTGTATGATGTACAGAGGGATGATGCCATCCAGTCTAGCTGTCCACAGAGATTGTGTTATGAGATAGCCAGTGTTGTTCAGATAGAGGGGGATAGGGCAAATCTGTGTGTGGAATGTGTGTATCTTCCCCCTCACATCAGGCTAAGCAGAAAGAGACTGGGTAGATGGTACTTGTGACATCAGATCCTGTAGGGGGTGGGTAGAAAAAAGCCTAAGAGGAGAGAGAGAAAAGTGAGAGAGGACATAGTTGAAAAATGTAGGAAGAGGAGAGAAGGCCTCTCCATAGTGGTGGGAAGCCTAGGGTCCATGGGCATTCTAAAGGAGTACTGGAGAAACTGGGACTGGTGAGTGCCCTCACTGGAAGAGTTAGAGTGAGTGGGCACTGTAGTGTCCAAGTGCCCTTTTCACTTGTGGGCTGTAAGTCAAGGCGGCTACAGCCACAGAAAGTACCCTGACGTTCCCCTCACATGGACTGTGGCCAGGAAGCTAAACTTCGGTGGCTATGGCCCAAGACTCAAGAAAGTGGCTGGGGATAATTTCAAGGATGCCTTCTCCAACGCCTCTGTCAGGACTAAAAGATACAAGGAACCTTCATGTAAGCCAGCAGCATGTGTAGTGGGTGGCATGCCCACTCTTGCCTCTAGTGGGACTATGTGTAAGCTCCAGCTTAAAGGGATAGTAACACTTCGTTTTAACTTTATTTTATTTTGTAGGCATTAAAAAAACATGAAGAATGATATAAGTCTTATCTCTGAAACCTTTATGGTTTGTGAGATATTCACAAGCAAAGTTCCCCTCCCCGCCCCTTTTACCTAGTGTAAGCCATCTCTTCTCAGATGTGAGTCTGGTTGTATGACAGTACAGATAACAGAAGGGGACAATTTTCTTTGTATGAAAACAATGAAAGCCCTTCCCCCCTTGACAAGTTTTTCAGCTTTTTCCATTATCTTAATTGAAGATTGTCCCTCTCTGCAGTCTATCTGGGCATCTCCCTTCTTATCTGGCTGAACAGGGGGGGGATACTTTGTTTGTGAATATCTCTTAAACCATAAAGGTTTCAGAGATAAGACTTATATCATTCTTCATGTTTTTTTAATGCCTACAAAATAAAATAAAGTTAAAATGAAGTATTACTATCCCTTTAAAGCTAAAATGGACTGTGAGTATTATATGTGACCCGTGGCAACCTGTGCAACTTTGCTTGCACATCAAGAAGAGAACAGCAGAAGTTTGTAGTTTTTATGTTTTACCCGTTTGTTTGTCTGTAATTGTTGTCCTATGTTTGTGTGCCATGACCTCTTTAATAAATGCAATTTATTATCTTTTTGTCTGGCTGGATAAATCGCTTAACCCTCGGTCTACCAATCAGTAACCCCTGTACCCCGTCACAATATGTAAAAGCCAAATTCAAGAATATCACACTTCATAAAAGTGTAATGGTAAGAATATAATTATTTAAATTAGAAAATCAAATAGATTTTTCTAATGACACAAATTGTATTCAGAAAAATGTAAACAAAACAAATTCAAACTGTACGAGTTCATAAGAAAATACTTACATTGTGCACTGTGCTTTCCTGTTAGTTTTTGACCCTTTAAAATATTGTTTTTTAATGTAAACAGACATAGTAATAAATCAAGCATGTTATCACATAAAGGGCAGGCAGAAGTCACCAGTAATCTTCGCAAAGCAGAGGCCACCAGTAATCTTAGCAAAGTAAAGGTCACCAGTAATCTTAGCAAAGTAGAAACCTCTGACCTGCTAAGAGACAGTGTCTAAAAAATATTTTGGTTTTCTTATAAAATTTGTTTTCTGTCTAGGGAATTCATTAGATTTATGAATAAGAAATATTTAATATTGGATATCAATGTTGTACCACAAAACATGTAAACACACATACACACACTAATGGAACAAGCACCATGTTACAAGACACTAGTGTATCAGCAGTGGCAAAGAGTTTCTGAATCTTTACATTTCTGTGCTCAGTAATTAAGCACATTGGAATAATTTGCTCTGGAGCCAAACAGAAATGTAAAGCTTCAGAACCTATTTACTACCTCTGAGACACTTGTGCTTTTTAATGTGGTGCTTTGTTTCATCAACTTATGTGTGTGTAAAAATAATAAATATATATATATAATCCTTGAACTAGTCAAATCTCTCTCCTTCAGTTTTCCCCTCACCCATTTTACACCCTTTTTCTCCTTCATTTATTACCAATTTCCACCTCGTCTCTAGTCTTATTGATCACCCCTCCCCCCAAGTCACCCTTTTTTTCCTCCAGCATCCCCCTTCTCTCTGCCCAGTCCCCCTCTTTCTCTTCCTCTCTCTCTCCCCCCAATGTTTTATCACTCAGTGTCCCCCCACCTCTGTTTCCTCACCATCATCACTTCCCTTCTTCTCTACTCATTTGTATCCTCTCTTCCATCTCTCCAATATTTTATCCCTCAGTACTTCCCCTCTCAGTCCCTCACCCCACATTTCTGAGACTTCTTCCACTTACCTACATTTACTGACACAAAAGAGGACTTTATCCCTGGTCCAGCATTTGGAACTAAAGTCTGTCCCTCCTTCAGCACAGACCTATCAGTGCTTCATTGCAGTCTCAGCTTGGCCTAATGATACAGAGCACTGAAATGTGATGTAATATCTTGGCAAATATTGTCTGAATGCTCAAGGATGTATCGGTGATACAGAATACTGTTCCAAAGGAGGTTCAGACCAGAGCTCCATCGCATTTAACCTTCATGGGCCCACATCAATGGGCAAATGTGGTGCCCCCCCCAGAGAAGCTTGGCCCAGATGCAACTGCACCTACTTCACCCCCTGTAGTTACACTGCTGAACAACGTTATGTTTATACAGTGTAAAAATAATGTGTTTCAGCAGGTCTTTAATACACCAGGAGAGTAGCCCAGATGTGTTGGTACCAGTAGCCCAAGTGCAATTGCACTGGGAATTCAATGGATCATCTTCCCTATATGAAGTTATGGGGTCAGGGAGCTGAAGTGATGAGTGGATAACAAGGGAGCTAGAAATTGTAGTTCTTATGCAGGAAAGAAGATTCAGTTTATCTATTGTCCTCTAGGATAGCTGTGATTGGCTGTAATGCATGGGGCTACCAGAGCTGTCCATAGGATGTTGTAGCAACAGCACCACTGTACAATTTCAGACCACTGTGATATTGCACCTAAACAATTCAACTTTGAGCTGAAATACCTTTTGAATAAAACGCCTTTCAGCAGTGAGAGTTCCCTTTTTTTAATCGGGGGATAAACACTGCAATATATATTTTTACATATTAAGTATTACTATCCCTTTAATCCTCAGTTGCTCCTATTCTCCTTATTACATCAGGCTCCGTATATAAAATAAAACACACTCACTACAATAGTATTCTGCTGCCAAAGCTCCAATAGACTAAAGCAGGTGGTCTCTCCACTTACCTTTATAACCCTGAAACGCAGTCATTGAATCTGCTTTTGATCACTCATATAATACTCACTGACACACAGCAGTCATTTAAATAAATAATTGATTTTGTTTGTTACACAGCTCATTTTCCTTCTCTCATTTGCCAGCAGCAGGAGGAAATGTTCTCCTTCCTGTTTACTTGTGACAGATGCAAGTCTTAACATATTTGTGACTTTAATTAGACAATTACTCCCTTCTCTGAAGATCGAAATGTTACATTGAACTATAGAATGCATTAAATAAGCTTGTTTTGACATAATTTTGTTGGACTGCAAAATATTTTTCTCAGATGTACAGTATATTTATGAGCATTTTGTACATACAGACTGTACCAGGCACAGTGGAAATCTTGGACACTAATGCACAATAATATCAATAAACAACTGTTGTGGAGGTTCAGTGATAAATACAACAATCTGTTCAGTTTATTAACCCCATGGATATGACAGACTTTTCCACTATATTGCTTTGCAATGCATTGGAGATGTCACTAGCATACAAGGTGTTAAAGGGTTAGTAATGTCTTATAGAAATAAATAGTAATATTTTAGCTCTTCAAGAAATAAGTCCATTGATGCCACTCCAATCTCTCAAAACTTTATGGTTTAAGAGATATACGGTGATAAAGTTCCCCACCCTCCCTTTTCCCTGACATCAGCATCTAGCTGACAGAAGCTGATCCTGGTCCCGGGACCAGCAGGTGGCTTTTCAGCAGAGCCGAGATACCGCAATCTACAAAGAAATACTTAATTGGTCTACAAAGTGTGCTTGCAAACCAGACACACTTTGTAGACAGATCCAATTAAAGGGATAGTAATACTTCGTTTTAACTTTATTTTATTTTGTAGGCATTAAAAAAACATGAAGAACGATATAAGTCTTATCTCTCAAACCTTTATGGTTTATGAGATATTCACAAGCAAAGTTTCCCCCTCCCGCCCCTTTTACCTAGTGTAAGCCATCTCTTCTCAGATGTGGAATGCAGTCCATAGACCAGACAGATAACAGAAGGGGACACTCTTATTCCTGTGAAAACAATGAAATCCCTGCCCCCCTTGACAAGCTTTTCAGGTTTTTCCCTTATCTTAATTGAAGATTGTCCCTCTCTGTAGTCTACCTTCTGCTCTGGCTGAACAGTGTGACATCAGTAAAAGGGGCGGGAGGGGGACACTTTGTCATTGAATTACTCTGGAACTACAAATCTGACAGAATTGAAATAACACTCTACAAAGTCCAAATACTATGATGATTAATTAGAGCTGCTTTTATTATGAAACATTACTATCCCTTTAAAATGTGCTATTTTGGGGGGTGTTTTACTCTGCTTCTGATTAGTACATGATAATAAGCAAAATAATGCATAGGTTCTAGGCCGAATCATTGATATTAATCCTTGAAATCTTCTTGGCTCTGGCAAAAGTCCTGGCACAGGTCCCACACCCTCAGTCATCAAAATTAGCTGGAGAGGAGGACTATGGTATAAGATTAATAACAGAGCACATAGACTGCACATACAAATTTGTTTTTTTATTTGAACAACAGAGCCAACATTTCAGTCAATAAGGTTTTCCTCAGGGCAGTGCACTAAGTAATGGCTGCTGGTTGAAACATTGGTTCATCTATGTGAATAAATGCACTTTTTTCCTGTCTATGATTTTCATGGAATGGAGTTTATCTTGGACTGATTCTGTTGTGGTTACTGCTTTACATCCCATTGAGTCAGGGTAACATTTCCCATTTCCTTTCATAGGTGCGAAATTTTGATGGGCACCTCAGGTACGCTTGCCCATTCCACTTTCTGAGTTGTAGGTGGGGCCAGAGAAATCCCAGTGTCTCTGGGCCAGGAATTCACTCCCGTTTTATGGTGGATGATTTATTTTGCACTTCACATATTCCTTTACTGGCTATTATTTAAATGGATGCAAGAGAAGTTTCCAACTTGCTGCAAAAAGATCATACTCACAGGGCTTTTTTATTGTGAAAACAGTCCAGTGTCAACATTTCTACACTAAGAGCTTCATCATTATTTTATTCACACAAATACATATACATAATGTTAATAATAAGTGCATGAAATTCAGTGACAGTTAAAAACCTCTGGAAAATCACAAATAGCAGGTTTATGGCTGATTGCAGCATAACGGATGCTACAGGGTGCCTGTCATTTTAGCCCAGAATAACTACTGACATACATCCATTTATGTCAGTCAATATGGGTCCCCAGCGATAGCTTGTGGTGAGTAATGCCATCTTGATCATGACATCACAAGTGTTCTGTTGCACACTACATGACATTTGCTCTGGTGTCCAGTCAGACATCAGGGCAACCAGGGCTCTGGGAACCAATGGAACTCTAGGACTGAGAAGAAATGTATGTAAATTGGATAGGAGAGTGTGTGGTGTCCTATAGGAAAGAGTGAGAAAGCTCAAATGGGTAGCCAGATAGAGAAGTGAGCTTTGAGAAGACACTTTGGTAGCTTAGTATAGAGTTCAGGGTATAGTTAGTCAGTAAGTAAACCGCTGAGTTACTCAGTTACCTAGGCTAGGATAGAGTGTATTCCAGTTTGTATCAGACTTAGTAGGGAGTATTCTTTGTGTATGGGATACCCTGCTGAGTGCAGGCACTTAATCATAATATGAGTAGTATATTTAGTCCTGGCCTATCCCAATAATGTTACAGAGTGTTACATGGTGAAAACTAATATGTGGCAATAGACAATAAAATGACTATCTTTGTTACCCATATGTCTTGCTTTTGCCCTTTCACAAGACATATGGGTATATATTTATGCTGTCTACCTATCGTACAGATATATAGAATATGCTAGTTGTTTATAAATAATAATCTGATGTGACATAATACAATTACATGCTCTTTTATTGTATGTGTCTGATTCATCATGTTATATATAAAACACACTATTTGTTAAAAGTACACTTTAACTTAGCCTGACAACTTTATTTTGTGATAAAACAATTAACCCATTGAGAACCAGAGGGTTGGGCAACACATTGCTTCACAATGCATTGTACACCCCTCTTGTCCCTAAGGGGTAAACAAAACCCTGAGCATGTACCAAGAGAACCTGGATAAACCAGCAGTACAATAGGGTAAGATACAAATTTCATTGATGTTTTAACCCCTTAAGTTCTAGAGAAATGGAAATTTCTGTAGCATGCAGGCATTAGAAGCCCCATTTAAATCAATGGGAATTTTGAGGAATGTTTATTTATACTCAATGGTGCAGTTAGATTGTACTGAAATTGCTCCAATCGCTCTTAGTACATCAGCTTTGCTATGTGGCAGGCCCATCCTTTTTCTTTAACCCCTTAACGACCCTTGACGGTCATAGTACGTCATGGGTAGATCTGAGTTAAGGACCCATGACATACTATGGCCATAATGAATTCCGGGTTCCCCCCGTGGTTGCACACTGTTCGGGGAGTCCAGAACAGAAAACAACAACAACAAAAAAATGCTCCATGGTCCTTAAGTGACCGCCGCATGCGTGCGTGGCCGGTCATTAAGGGGTTAAATTCTTCTAAGTGCTTGATTTATATTTGCTCTGAAGATCTGTAATATTACTCATCTAATATCTAAATAAACATCATGAAAAACAAGAGTCAAACAGTTGCATTTAAAAGTAAATCAGTGCCAAGGTAATAAATCACTTGGTGTTTTAATAAGCTGCTTGAGTGGAAAGTGTGACTAAATCTATTTTGTGTGGAAGAATGTGTGGTATTTCCTTCGGTCTGTAGATGGTATTGAACCAAGCAAATGGCTCTAACAGCTGATTCCCTTGTTAATGCAAAACATTTCTTTATCTCACAGAATTCTACTGTGGTCTGAAAATGATTTTCTATTATATTGCAAATATAAAAAATCTAATTATTTTGCATAATCCCATATACTACTATATATTTGTCACTGATTGCTGTACAGTTTTTCAGAGAGAAGTTTTCACAAACGCTCCATTTGGACTTTTGGATGACGGGAGGGAGGTGGGGGTCCAATGTTGGACACTCCTCTGGCATTCAAAGGGTTAAGGGGAGGAATTCTGGTGTATGTAAAAAGGGGTATTTATTTAAGCAGAAAAAGAAATAGGTTTTACCTCAAACAGAACTAATTAACATACCATGCAGGCAACTGGCGTAAAGCACAATGCCACAATAACACCATTCTGTGCACTAGGGATGGGTGAATATTTTCAGAGCTAGAAGAAAGAGATTGAAATGGCTTGTTTCACCTCCATCTGTAATTTTGCAGCAGCGCTGTTTCTGTACAGTCACCCCACTGACGCTCATGTACAAAAAATTGTTGGAGCTATTCCGGAGCACTCTAGGCAGCAAATTAATATTTTTACAATTGTCATTGGATTGAATGCATGTTTTAACCCCCTGAATGTTACTAGAGTCTTGCAGTGTTTTGGAGACTTCTTCTATTTAGTACTGAAGAGTTAAATCCCCATTTAAAACAATGAGATTTTTAGTTGTCTCCTATGGTACAGCTTAGGGTGACCACTTGTCCCGGAACGTCCGGGACTGTCCCTTAATTGGGTTCTATGTCCCGCGTCCTGGATCATCCCCCACCGGGACAATAAAGAGTCCCGAAATGAAGGTAGCCGCCCGCCCGCATCATCACGCGCCCCTGCGGGCCGTGATAACATACATACAGAGAGAAGGAAGAGGTCAGAGGCACTGGACTCTGGAAGCAAGCGCTTCTCTTCCGGTGCCTCTGCCCTCTTCCTCTTCTCTGTATGTATGTCATCACGGCCCGCAGGGGAGCGTGATGATGCGGGCGGGTAGGAGGGAACTCAGTGCCAGCCAGCCACAGGGGACCGGATGCCACTCAAATTTAGGGTGACCACATGTCCTGGAATAGCAGAACGGAAATGTGGTCACCCTAGTGCAGCTGTCTTGCCCCAGATTGACCCCATTTCTTAGTACGTCAGATTCAATGGGAATGTGGGCAGAAAGGGCTGGAAATGGGGGTAATTATATATATATATATATATATATATATATATATATATATATATATATGTATGTATATATAATCTTATACAGTAACTGATAATGTCTCTCTTCCACCACTCCCCATAAGTATGCCCTGGTGCAGGCCATGAAGTGGACCCTACACAATCCACTGAAAGAATCACCTAAAACAGAAACAGAAAGTAACTGCACTCCATTTATTTCATAGATAAAGCAATTTATTGCAGGTCCCAACATTCCAATAACAAAAATAACATAGAGACATGTTAGTGGGAAACTATTGTTATTCATGTTCCATACCTCCCAAGTGTCCCTCTTTAGGAGGGACAGTCCCTCTTTTTTACTCAAATCCCTCTGTCCCTCTTTCCCTCCCTGATGTCCCTCTTTTTAGGAGAACGGATTGCATGGTTTGTATATAAGTGTATCATATTGCTCTACAGCAATAACATTCATATTATTGTTTGTTTAAATGTTAGTATATGTGTTTATAAATTATTCTGTGTAAATAAAATACTTAGATTTATTTGGTTACACAAGGAGGTATCAGTAGGTCATGAAATAGCCTAAAAATTCTCGGTAACGTTCCACCCACCAGCCACGCCCCCAGCAACAGCCCCTAAAATACAAGTGTCCCTCTTTGGCAATTTGAAATGTTGGGAGGTATGATGTTCAACAGAACACTCCAACAGAGTTTACTGGTACCTGAACACTGGGACCTGCTTCACAATGTGTTGGAGATCTCCCTACCATTCAAAGAGAATATCTTTTATCTCAGTTAGTTTGCTCTGGAATTTTAGCTACCTTCATGTCTGTTTTATGAACACATTAGACATAGATTTCCAGGTACTATAGGGAAGATAAAACCCTTTGATTGCCATAGGGTTGTCCAAAGCATTGCTTCCAAGCATTGATGAGTAACTTTTGCTGATTATGCTTTCAGATTTAGGCCTAGATTAAATTGTGGCTGATACGTTTATCATGGGTTGTATCAACAAATTTCTCGCTAGATTTCCAAGGGAATCTGTTACATAAATCCAATGATAACACTTATCAGCTTCAGTGCAATTTAGGCCTTAATTGAGCACTGTGATGAAATGTAAGCATGAACAATAACACAGATTAGTCAGAACACAATTTGCTTGGGAAAACACATTCATTATTTGCATCTAAATTACTTAGTCATTTTACATTTTTTTTCTTCAGGAAAAAAACAAAACAAAATACGTTTAGCTTGTATACACTAAAACTAGCAATACATTGTACTGGAAAATAGATATTGACCAGTACTCCTGGTTTGTCCTTCTACTTGGTTTACAGCCTCAGACATCATTTAAAGGGATAGTAATGTTTCACAAAAGCAGCAGCTCCAATTAATCTTCATAGTATTTGAGCTGTAGAGAGTGTTATTTCAATACTGTCAGAGTTGTAGTTCAAGAGTAATTGAATGATAAAGTAGCCACCTCCTGCCCCTTTTACCTAGTGTAAGCCACCTTCCCTCAGAGGTGGAATCTGGTCTTAAGACCAGACAGCTAACAGCAAGACACAATCTTCTTACTGTGAGAACAATGAAAACCCTGCTCCCTTGACAGGTTTTTCAGGGTTTTCCCTTATGTTAATTGAAGATTGTCCCTCTCTGCGATCCACCTGGACACCACCTTGCCGCTGTGAGGTGAGAAGTGTTACATCAGTAAAAGGGGCAGGAGGGGGATACTTTATCATTCAATTACTCTTAAACTACATCTCTAGTATTGAAATAACACTCTCCATGGCACAAATACTATAAAGATTAATCGGAGCTGCTTTTATTGTGAAACATTACTATCCCTTTAATAAATGGTCCTGTATTTTTAAGATTACCCTCTATGTGTCCTAAGCATGCCTGAATCCACCAACTGTTTAAAGGAAGGATAGTAAACCTTTACTAAGGCAAGTGAAAATTTGAGTTTACATTTTTGTGCCCGTTACATTCCATGATAGATATTGTTGCTGTCTATGAATGTTTGCAAGTAGAAGTATCCATCGACAGCATTAGCAACAAATGGCACCATAAAATGGAAAGGGTAACATACCTCCCAACCTTTCAAATGCCCATTATAGAGAATGTTTAAGTTATTTCTTGTCCTTTTGAAACGCTGTGTAAATTAATAAATGATTTAGATCAACACTAAAGCATTTATTTTGCACATATTAATTTATAAACACATATACTGAAGTTTAAATAAACATTAATGTGCATTTTATTGCTGTGGAGCAATGTGATACACTTATCTACACAATACACAGTCTGATCTCCTAAACACAGTGTCATGCTTGTTGTGTAGGATAAATAACATATGTATGTTCCTAAGTCGTGGGAACCACTGTTTTAAGTAGAACTATAATTCAGACTTTTTGTTGGTTTGTTTGTTCCAAAATTAGATATTTCCAGTTGTGAGAAAAAGTTTGTATAATATTATGCTTATTTGCTTTTTAATGAAGACCAGATTTATTTCACTTCATTATAGTGCTGCTGCTGCTGCTTTTATCTGATCCAAATTATAACTCACCAGTCTGTCCATCCATGGAAAAAGATAATTGTTATCCAGTGACATGTATCTCCATTGTAATATATGTAGTCTGAGCATCCCACCATCTAGTCAACAATATGACACTGGTACAAGCCCTTCCTCAGCTATCCTAATCTCCTAATAGATGGTGTATGAAGGGACTGGCAGACATACTGTGCAGTATGCAAATGACTGTCATGTCCTCCCCTGCACCTACCCTTATTTAGGAAAAAATTAGAAAAAGGGACTGGGGCGTATGTTTAAAGACAAAAGTTAACCAATTCTGTGACCAATAGACAGCATCATAAGATACATATAAACCAAATACATGTGCCATTATTTGTATTGGTAAACTAGACATGGCTACATTGTGCTCAGTGGCTGATAAGGAAGAGAGCCATATGAGAAAACTGACCCCATGGCAGTGTAAGTGATTCTCTGGTGAATCTGAAGTGGCCAGGTTCCAGGGGATGGAATCAGATGGGATACACCCGAAGTTGCTAAAAGAACTTAAGAGTGGTCTGGCAAAAGCTTTAACAGAATTTTAAAATCATCACTATCAACAGGAGTAGTTCCAGAAGACTGGAAAATAGCAAATGTAGTACCTCTTCATAAAAAAGGTAGCAAGGAAGAGTCTGGTACTAGTAGTGGGAAAATTAATGGAAACCACGTTAAAGTAAAGAATCATTAAATATGTGAATTTAAATGACTTGCATGATTCCAAACCGCACATGTTTACAGCAGAGAGATCTTGTCAAACTAACCTCATAGATTTTTTATGACTGGGTAACTAAAATAATAGATCCGATGGGGGGGGGGGCAGTAGATCTAGCTGAAAAGATAAGGCAATGACTGATTCAGATGAAGATTGTGTTACCAGTATGGTACCTAAGGGATCTCTACTGGGGCCTGCTCTTTATAATATTTTTATTAATGATATTGCAAAAGGTCTTCATGGTAAGGTATGCTTTTTTTGCAGATGATACAAAGATCTTCAACAGGGTAGACATTCCAAATGACAAATTATGTAGGTAAATTAGAAGAATGGATAAGAGTTTGACAGCTGCTGTTTAATGTTGATAAATGTAAAATAATGCACTTGGGATGTAAAAATCCAAAGGCAGAATATAGTATTAAGGGTACTATACTGTCAGAGACAACAGAGGAAAAGGATTTGGGAGTAATTATTTCTGATGATATAAAGGAAGGCAGACAATGTAACAAAGCAGTGGGAAATGCAGGCAGGGTGCTGGGTTGTATAGCTAGGGGCATTAGTAGCAGAACAATTGAAGTAGTCATTCCATGCTACAGACCTCTGGTTAGACCTCACCTAGAGTATTGTGTACAGTCCTGAGACCCTATCTCCAGAAGGATATAGATACTCTAGAGATAATTCAAAGAAGGGCTACTAAAATTGTGAATGGCTTACAGGAAAATAAATATCAGGATAGAGAGAAGAGAGAGAGAGAGAAGATATATGAGAGAAACATACAAATACCTGAAGAAGAGTAGGGAAGTATATTTTAAAAGTTTTAAATGTAATGCAAAATATTTATTTCACTGAGAGGCTGGTAAATAAATGGAATAGCCTACCAGCAGAAGTGGTAGAGGTTAATACAGTGATGTAATCTGAGAACGCATGAGATAGACATAAGGCTGTCCTGGACATAAGACAAGACCAAGGACCAAATAAGATTTGAGGTTTTTACAGTAGGAAAAATGAGCAGACTAGATGGGCTGAATGGTTTCAATCTGTCATCAGATTCTATGTTTCTAATGTATTTAACGTGGACAAGTGTTATGTTTCTGTGTTCCAACACTTGCTGCAGTGCAGTATGTAAAGAGAGTTGCTAAAGGAATAAAGTTACATTTTTCAGAAATATTGGGCCATTTACAGTCATCACCCATATGTAGCTAAGTAGATTGGAAATAAAAGAGAGGACACATCCGAGTTTGGAGAGTGAGCTTTTGTAGAATTAAGAGGAGGGAACAACTAAAGAACACAGATGATAAGTGAAGAAAATTGTGGGTAAGCATATGTTTAACATGGTGAACTCTTTACCCAAATAAAGAGCACCAATGTTAGGACTTGTGAATATTTGTGGAGTTGTGTGAGTAAGACTCACAGTATATTGTGAGTCTTGGTCAGATATTAATAATTTGCCTGCATGTGACAGTCAAGTCCATACTGCTTGCCTGTACCTTGTGAGACAATGATGCTATTCACTTAATTTAAATAAACATCAGACTTTCTAAATATACAACTACTATAATTGTTATCTACATTATAGTATTCATTCATCTTCATTATCATCCAACTTTATAGAAAGACTACATAACGGAATTCCCCGGAAGGGACCGCAGGGTACAGGAGGGGAAGCATGTCATGGGGAGGGTTGATGCATAAGGAAGTGAGTATGAGGTGAGGAGTAAAGAAAATAGCTTAAAGGGTTGGTGACAGGAAATGGACATGTTTGTCTGGAGGAAGAGGGGACAGAGGAAGCTTTGCTGCGAGTCTCTCCAGTGCCTTGTTTGCTGGCCAAGTACCTGTTCCCCGGGTGCCTGTGGAGAGAGGGTGCATGGAGCCTTGGACGGTTTTGTGGAGGCCTCCTACCGGACCTGGCGGCTGGTTCCTCAGTGCGCTGTCTCGGAGTTGCCGCTCTGGGGTGCTGGTTGCTTGCCTGCTTGAGTCAGCGGGAACGTCCGGCTCCGGGCTGGGACCTCTGGGGACGGACCTGCGACTGAGGGTTCCTCATCAGGGGAGCGGACTGCTGCAGGGGGGCGACGGGTTCGTCCAGCTTTCGACTGGGATCTCGATGTTGCTGGGGGATGGGGCTGCGGCAGTGGGGTTCACGCCTGGTGCGTGGCTCCATTCCCTGGGATGCTCTACTCCTTTCACATCTCCCTTCTCTCTGCTCTTCGGGCTAGGGACCGGGTGCGCATCTGTGCTGCTTGTGGGATGCTGGCCAGTGCACTCTGGGACACGAGATTTTCGTGGGGATCGCGAATTTGGGCTTGTGCCTGCTTGCTTTTGCTGTCTCTTGGCTGCTTTGGCCTGTTCTTTGGATGGCTTGTTCTCCTCCTCGGTTCATTCTGCCTTGTTTCTTTTCTTGCTTCATGGGAGTCTGTCCCTGTTTTTCTCTCTTGTGTGCCTCTTGTGTTTTCTCCTTTTTGTCCCCTGCATGCTATTTGTTTTCTCTTTTCTTCTGATGTGGGTTCCCCTCTTTGCCCCCCCCCCCCATCTCCTTTTTCTTTCACTGTTTTTTTCTTTTGTGCCTCTTGCTTGGGCCTGGCTGCGCTGCATTGGGGCTACCATGCTGGGGGGGTGGGGGGTACTGTTCTTGTCCTTGACCCCTCTGTAGTCTTCTCCTCTCTGGGGTTCTCGGGCTTGTAGTTGATACGATTGGTTACTTGGAAATACACAAACCTCAAACAACACAAAACAAAAAAAAAAAAAAATAAGTGTGGACTGTTAGCCTCTGCATGGACATTGTTGCATCAGTGTATGGCTAATGGTTCCCACATGCGGTTCCTTCTGCTGCATGGTTACCTAGTTACAGGTGGCTTTGGCTGTATGGGAGACTGATCAGTGTCTCCGGCCTGGACGGCCCAGTCTAGGGTGGTTATAGGTTCCTTGTCTTCACGGGCTTGGCTCTGCCCTTGTGGCTGTGAGCTCCCCTCCCCTGGGTTGTCCCATGGCGGACTGGGTATCCCTGTATCGGGGGTATGTATAGGTATGTGTCGTTACAAGCAACGACAAAACACCAAAAAAAAAAAAAAAAAAAAAAAAAGAAATGAATGTGTTTATGTATGAATGTGTGTATATATATATATATATGTGTATATATATTGATATTTATATATATATATATAGGTGTGTGTATGGTCTCTGTTAATAGATACATGATTTGGTACTTTCATTTGCAGAAGGCTGGTAGTATGTCTGGTGTAACGGGCTGGTATGCTGCCGGTCCTGGCTCCCTGGGATGGCTGACTGGATGACTTACTGCGGTTCTTTGGGATGCTGCTGGGGTTCCTTGTCCACGGGATGGATGTCTAGGGGATCCTCTGGGGAGTGTTTCTGGAGTACATAATTCCTGTTCGGGTGTGGGATGGGGAGCTTTGGGTGTTCCAGTCTCTGTTAGGGTGCTCTCTCTTGCAGTAGTGCCGAAGAGCTGTTGGGTCGTACAGGCTGGCATCCTTCGGGGTCCAGGCTTCCTGAGGAGGTTCTTCAGGCAGAAGGTTATGGCTTGTCTGTTTTCCTGGTACTCATATGTCCTGATTCACTTGGCCTGTACATGGAGGGTGGTGCTGTGTGGCCGGACACCTCATGTGTCTTGTGTGGTGGTCTGTCTTCCTGCCCATGGTGCTTCAGAATTGGTGCTCGGCATGCCAGTTCGGGGCAGTGCTTCTCTTCCTGGTGGTCTGGTTCCGGTTTGACTACCTGACTGCGGGGGCGAGGACCTAGTGTTCAGTTATCACTTGTGCTCTGTGGTTTCCAGTCGTCTGGATGGAATCTTTTCTGCTGGATGGATTGGCCGAGTGGTGTCCCGTGTGGTGGTATCATTTCCTCCCCATGGTTTTTGTTTTCGGAATTGGTGACCGGCATGTCAGTTCGTGGCAGTGCCTATGCCTTATGGGTTGGTTGCTCCTCTGCCCGCTGTACTGGTGGTCCGCGGCGGGCTGTGCGGTGGAAACGGACGCCCCAGGAGTCCTGTGTGGTGGTCTATCTTCATGTTCTTGGTTTCCTCTTAGTTGGTGTTCAACATGCCAGACCGTGGCAGTGTTTTCTCTTTCTGGAGTGTGGTGTCTGTGCTGGTTGCGGTCTACATCTGTTGCAGACGAATGGGGATGGAGATGCTCATTGCTACCGCTGCGCGTGTGGATCGCTGACGGTTGTGCAAGGGAACATATCGCCGCATGCTCCTGTATGGCGGTTCTGTATTACTCTGTTGGAGGTTGACATGCCGTTTCCCAGTTGCTCTTACTTTTCTGGTGGGTTCAGTTCTGGTCCGTCAGTATCTGTTGGTGCTTGTGTTTGTTTTGGCACTGGTAGGTCTCTGTGTGTTGGACTGTTCAGATGGGTATTTATGTAATTTTATATATTTGTGTATCTGTGTCTCTGTATGGGTGTGGGTGTCAAGGACATGGCATCGCTTCGGGGGGCGGCCACTGTGATCTGGTTTGTTATTTGTTTTTTGGGGGGGTTGGTGTATGAGGGTGCTTTGGAGTTATTTATTATTTATTTATTTTATTTCTTTAGAAAATCTTTGCCAGATAGCATGCATTGAGAGTTCTCTCATTTTCAAGTACATCCTGGGGGAGTTTAGATGTGTTATGGGTTGGACGGCTTCTGTGTGTGTTGGTATGTGTTCACGTGGTGTTTGTGTGTCTATGCATTTCTAGGGGTCGGTTTTGTGGTTGGTGTGTTGCCTGCGGGTATGTGTGGCTCTTCCGGTGTGTGGTTCCTTTCCTCGGCCTGCTCCGGCTCTGGGCCGTGGCGGTTGGGGAGACAGTGTATTGGTCTGTGGGGAATGGTTGCTCTATGTTGAGGGTGTATGGTGCCATTGTCCAGTGGGTTTGGTGCCAAGGTTCATCGGGTTCACCCTTGTCTTTCTGTCCCAGAGAGTGGTGCGTTATGTTTCGCTTTGTTGTGGCCCCGTCTCTTGGTGTTTATCGGTCTGTCTGTCTTCATTCCTCTACGCAGGGTACACTTTTGCCGCCCCTCACTCACCCCTCCCGGGTCGGCACATATGGCTATGGGTGTTTTGGTGCATGGGTGTGTATTCAGTGGCGGGGTTGAATGGGTATTTCTGGGTCTGGAATGGGGTATGCGTATAGGGTCGTAGGTAACATGGTGTCGTAGTGGATGTGGCTGAAAAGGGACATGCGTCCATCAGGTACAGCCCATGCCCATAACGCCCCTGTTGATCCAGTGGGTGGCAACAGGGAAGCCCTCTGTAGCAGTTTCCAATGTAGGTGTGTGTGTGTGTGTGTGACGAATAGTTCCCCAGATCTATATCCTATTTGCTTTGAAGTCATCTGTCATAACTGTCAATATTGTTCTGTGCTAGATAGGCATCCATTGCTTTTGACTGCAGTTTCATTATCTGCAAGCTCTCCATCCCGAGGCAATGAGGCAAATAGCTGTATATATCTATGTCTTTATGGCTATGTCGGTGATTGGGGTCAGTATGGAGTTTTTTGACTGTTCTGGCGTTGTGGTGGTCGGCTGCTTGGGACAGCTAGCATGCTTGGTTAGTGGTCCAGGTGTATGGTGGGGTTCCGCTGGCTTGTTTGGGGTTGTGAGGTGCCTTGTTCGGTACTCGTGTTTGCGGTACTGTGGGTTGCTGGGTTTTGGATTGTGATTTTGTTGTGTGTGGGGATGGTGAGTGTTTGTGGGATGGTTGGTGGCTAGTTCTTGCTGGTTGGTTTGGGGGTTTGGTTCTGTGGAGTTGGTTCTTGGGTGGTGCCCGGTGAGGCTGTGTGCTTTACTTTTAGTGTGTTGTGGGGGACAGACCATAGTGTTCGGGGGTGTGGAGGGCCCGAGGGTCGAGGTGTCGATCGTCGGGCCTGTTGGCGGGGGCCCGGCTGGTCAAGGTATTGACAGTCGGGCCTTGTGGCGGATAGAACTTGCATGGTTTTCAGAGATCGATAACTGATGTGGTAAAGTTAGGGGATTTTATCATCGGGCGGAAGCCCTTTGGGAGTTTGCCCCGGACTTAGGTCGCGGGAGTTAACGTTACCCATTGAAGCTAAAGTGGTGGCCAATGGGGTAATTAGTTAATTTATGGATCATACCCTCTCCCTATGACATGGTAATTATACCACTTCTATCACGTAAGAATGTTATCATCTACTTTAGATGCTGCTAATTTTTACCTTGCCCATCTAAGAAGGACTGTAGACCATCATCAGTGCAACATGCTTTTAGTATTTCCCTAGTTCTGATGTATTGTGGAATAAAGTATTTTAGATACATGCTAGTTTTTTTTTTTATTTACTATAGATTATTTTTTTACCATAGGTCTTAATGTCTCTAGATATATTTGTTTATTAAGCCTTAAGGGCTAGATGTATTTTTGATGGAAAAACACATTTTATTATTCATATTTCTTACTTATTGGATTAAGCATGGTAAGTCTTATAGAGTCTCTTTTCCCTATTTATACACAGTGATGTATGATTAACACAGGTATTAATATTTCTTTTCCTTTATTTGCAAATTGCATCAAGCTGTTTATTGCATTAATACAGCATAAAACAGACCCTTGTTTTTATGACTGATTTTTAAGCATTCTGTAAATGTTTTGTTTAAAGATACTTGATAAAAATGAGCAATTGAATTACAACTACAAATGTGTATATTATCCTATTTTAATTTTTCTGCCTAATATGTAATTATTGTATAAGTCTATGACGAAAAAGAATTGCTTAGTTGGCAACAATAATATAAATATCTTAGAAAAAAGAAATTATTTTATATAGGTTTTCTTTCAGTGAATGTATCCCAAGGTTTCTCCCACAGTTTGCTCATACAGAATAACTGTGGGCAATTCATGATCATAATTACTTTACACAGTGGTGCAGGAATTAAAATAAAGCATTGCACTAAGACAATGAAAGCTCCAATAGACAATCAAGTATGCAAATACAAATATCTTACTTGTCACTTCATGGAAGGGAGACGTGCAGAAGTCTTCTGACCCTGCAATAACAGATCAATATGACTGAATTTACAGCGTATAAAAATTGGCACATGTTGCATGTCAACAGATTTCTACACAGAAAAGTCAAGTAATGTGTCAGAATTATATTTTAAAGAACATTATTGGACAGGAGACTAGTAATGTTGGGAGATGGCATGTTCTATATGGGAAGATTGAAGTTTACCTGTTGCCACAACAGGGGTAACCATAACCAACCCTGGTCCTCAAGACCTACAATAACAGCAGTGCATATTTTCAGGTTTCCCATTAGAAAAACAGGTGGACTCATTAGTGACTCAGTCAGTTTAATTGGCCACCCGTGCTACATTAGGGGTATCCTGAAATCATGCGCTGTTGGTAGAGCTTGGCTACTGCTCTACAGCAAAATATCAGGGGGATATTATAGTAATTCTTTCCATAACTGGTAGGACATCGTGTTGTGTTTGGCACACTAGATCACCAGAGAAAATTCTGACTAGCACAGAGACAATTTTACATGATGTGCAGGGCAGATTTTGAAAGCAATGACACAAGCTCAGAAATATAAAGGTTAATAGCTCATTATATGCATTTTGTACAAAATTCATAGCATTAAATGCCATTTTTTCACTTCCTCAAAATGTAGCTTCCTTATCTATCTATTTTAAAAATAAGAAAAAAACAACCTTAGAATGCATATTTAAATATATGTGGTCCCTATTATTGTCATTATATTACTTTCCCTCTATTGATGAACTTATTCACACTGACATGTCTCAGGTGCATGGCCTTATTTGTCCTTCTTGAACACTTGTACAGATGTTCTCTAACTCAGTGTGTATTGTGCTTTAGCATTCTATTGGTAGCTGCCAGATGAGGTCCTTCATAGGCTCAGTCTAGATATTGTTGAATTGTACAGTGTATAATTAATTTTTTTCTCTCAAGTAGCATACTTCTCTCTGGTAACACAAGGAATCACCTGCTACCACTAGTAAATGGAACTCCCCTATTGGTGGTAAACCATTTTATAATTTTCGTTTTGTTTTATACAGATTTTATATATACTAATAGAACTGGAGAAACTATGGAAAGAGTATAAGAGAAAATGCAAATATATATTTTATGAAGGGGATCTATCACTCCAGTACAAATGTGTGTTAAACGTTAGATTACTCGCAGTCTGTAACTCTGCCTCCGCTCCCTCACTCTAGGCAGCATCCTCCAATGATGGAGGCCTCTGTCTGTAGGCTTGAGCGATCTCATTGGTAAGATATCAATCGCTGCCAATGAGACCACTCCTTCTTACAGACAGAAGCCTCCATCATCAGAAGAGGCTGCCTAGAGGGAGGGAGCGGAGGCAGAGTTACAGACTGCTGGTATAGAGCTGTACCCACAGTCTATCTGGAAGTGCAGTCTTTAAACTTTACTTTTCGTCAACATATGATTAGAAAAAAAAATATTCCACCTAATAGCTAGGTAATCTAATGTTTAACACACATTTGTACTGGGGTGATAGATCCCCTTTAAGACATTGGGGATGATGTATCAAGAGAACTGGAACAACTTGTGGGCAAACCAACTGTGCAATAGGAGACAAATATACATTTTTATTGGAATAAATATCGTTTTAACCCATTGTGTACTAGCCCTTCTTTTCTACTCAGGGACCAATTTATTGTTTTTTGTAGTCAGGGTCATTTTAAAGTTTTAAAGGGATAGTAATACTTCGTTTTAACTTTATTTTATTTTGTAGGCATTAAAAAAAAACATGAAGAATGATATAAGTCTTATCTCTCAAACCTTTATGGTTTAAGAGATATTGACAAGCAAAGTTTCCCCTCCCGCCCCTTTTACCTAGTGTAAGCAATCTCTTCTCAGATGTGAATCTGTTGTAAGACCAGACAGATAACAGCAGGGGGCAATCTTGTTTGTATGAAAACAATGAAAGCCCTGCCCCCCCTTGACAAGTTTTTCAGCTTTTTCCCTTATCTTAATTGAAGATTGTCCCTCTCTGCAGTCTACCTGGGCACCTCCCTTCTGCTCTGGCTGAACAGGGGGGGGGTGATACTTTGCTTGTGAATATCTCTTAAACCATAAAGGTTTGAGAGATAAGACTTATATCGTTCTTCATGTTTTTTTAATGCCTACAAAATAAAATAAAGATAAAACAAAGTATTACTATCCCTTTAACTATATAGTGAATCTCTACATTCTCTCATTCAATCGGTTTTCTATCCACACACACGTATCTTCTCCCAAGCTCGCATCATTTTAATTTAAATAGCGTTTTATGAGACAAAATCCAAGTTTATAGCCACAGAAAAAAGCTTATCTGTTACTAATTACCCCAAGAAGTAAATCCAGCCTTGTACGCAGGTTAAATATAATAAGAAATTCCTCCTCTAAATCACGATGGAGCTTATGTATAAACACTTGCACGCACCTGTATTAGCATGAATACTTAAATATAGGAGTGAGGGACTCAAATATTCACTAATCTATGATCTTCTCATGATGTGTAGACACTGTCCATACACATGAAAGCTACACTAAAATGTCAACTGTATACAAACAGGGAGGCAATGTAGCTAGGCGAAGTCACCTCTGTAGATAGACAGAGGTCACAAGTAAACCTACACTAGAAGAAAGAAAGAAAAAATATGTATGTGTGTGTGTGTGTGTATATAATAACAATGAGGACTAGCATAATGAACCCAGGCAAAACCAAAGTAGAAAGAGCTGTATGATGGTTATAGAAAGTGAGGTAGGTACTGGTCATATTACCTATTATATACCACCCACAACTTACCATGTTTAGAAACAATCTACCAGCAATAGCAATAATAATAGTAATAAACCATCCTTTGCTGTAGTGACCTGCACATATGCTGATAATAGAAAGGATAATTATCTAGGATGTGTTGGTTACCTGAACATTACGTTGTCCCTACCCAATGAAGTTGTCTCTGAATTAGGTTTCATAAGCCCTTCAAATACCCATATTGTGGGGAAAAAATGTACGCAAAGAAAGTACCCCAATCACCAGCATATGCAAACTGCCACCCAACGTACACAATCTACACACAGAATGATGTGACAAACCAGACAATTTCAGATTCTATGTATCAACGGACCTATGGGTCCCTAGTTAACCTTTTGAGAGCCAGAGAGGTATGCAACACATTGCGTTGCAATGTTCTTGATAGCGCTCTGCCATTTAAAGGGTTAAGTGCCAGTTCATTCTATGCCTGGGGTCACCTATTTATTCTATCAGAGAAAAGGGATTTGGGAGTAATTATTTCTAATGACTTAAAGGTAGGCAGGCAATGTAATACAGCAGCGGGGATTGCAAGCAGGATGCTGGGTTGTATACTAGGGTCATTAGTAGCAGAAGAAGGAAAGTGGTCATGCAACTCTACAGATCTCTAGTTAGACCTCACCTAGACTATTGTGTACAATACTGGAGACCCCATCTCCAGAAGGATATAGATACTATAGAGAAAATTCAGAGAAGGGCAACTAAAATGGTGACTGGTTTACAGGAAAAGAAATATCAGGATAGACTAAAGGGTCTGAACGTGTATAGCATGGAGGAGGGACAAGAGAGAGGGGATATGATAGAAACATTCAATACATGAAGGGATTGAACAAAGTGCAGGATGGAAGTACATTTCAAAGGAGTAAAAATGTTAGAAAAGACCAAGGACCAAAAAAGGTTTGAGGTTTTTACAGTAGGAAAATGGGCAGACTAGATGGGCTGAATGGTTCTTATCTGCTGTCAAATTCCATGTTTCTATGTTTCTGTGCCCCCTTAACACTCTCTTACTTATCTCCACTTACCTTTATGCACATCTCGTTCCTGTTATTCTGTTCAATCTGAGTATCCTGACTTGTTTTATTTGCTTGTATACTACCTATTTAGTTTTAGATATTTAAGTTTATTCTCCTACATTTTTCCCATTGCTACACTTACTCATTTGTAGTTACCCACTACACTTACATCCTTTTTGTGCATTATGCCCAAAAGATCCTGAAGAAAATGTGAAACGCACATTGAAATGTTGATACGTTTGCACCAGTCAAAAGTCTTGAGAATTCTGGCTTATTCTTTTTTATTATGTTATGCTGAGAGCTCTCATGAGCAATAACACCCAGGCCATTGTATGTTTTGGTATGAGTGTTTTCCAATTAGATATATATATATATATATATATATATATATATATATATGTATATATACATATATATATATATATATATATATATATGTTAATGCTAAGAGAGGAGCACGCTCCTCTTTTGTTATTTAACATGTTGAACAAGTTTTTCTTCTCCATGGTGTAAAGGTACAAGGTACCCATACCAGACTCCCAGTTATGCCATAAGATCAATGACACCTTCACCTGCAAATCATCCAATGTAATATACCTCATTATGTGTGCAAAATGCACAGCTCTGTATGTGAGTGAAACCAGCCAGCCTTTACATAAAAGGTTTAATTCCTACAGATCCAGTGTTAACAACAAAAAGACAGAGACACCAGTGGGAAAGCATTTTTGCCAAAATGGACACAACGTCAGGGACATTAAATTGACTGTGCTGATGGAACTGTTTCACACTCAGAGTGACAGAAAAATATGGTTAAATTAATGGCCCAGTTTAATACTTTAAATAATGGCCTGAAAAGAGATAGAGAATAGGATGGGATAGCAGATGGTGAGTAGATCTGGGATAAGGTGTCTGCTTTCTGTTTTTTTGAGCCAGGTTTGTATGTTATATGTAGTTGAACATGATAAAGGAAGAGTGTCCACCTTGCTTGCAGTGGGCATAGTCTGCATGCTGAGAGTAAATACTCAAGACTGAGGTAATCAGTATAGACCATCACAGGGTGAGTGGCCCCTTCTAGTAAATTATGTCATTCATTTAACTCTTTGAGTGCCAGGGAGGTATCTGAACCAAAATAAGCCGCACATAAATCTATTTTCGTAAACATGATAGATGAAATACATTCCAGAACTTCCAGTATAAATGGTTGAGCTCTCTGTAGTCCACGCATGGACGAAAACCCCCATATTTTTTATCCACAAAACAGATACCCACTCCAGATGATGATGTAGAAGGGTGTATGAATCTTTTCAGAAGATTTTTTTTTAAATGTTGGCATTCAAGACCAACCAATGGTTATGAAAAGCCTGTCAAGGGGGGCGGGGCTTTCATTGTTCTGATAGGAAGAATATTGTCCCTTGCTGTTATCTGTCTGGTCTATGGACTGCTTACACTAGGTAAACGGGGCGGGAGGGGGAAACTTTGCTTGTGAATATCTCTCAAACCATAAAGGTTTGAGAGATAATACTTATATCGTTCTTCATGTTTTTTAATGCCTACAAAATAAAATAAAGATAAAATTAAGTATTACTATTCCTTTAAACAGACTTGTAAACTTATCCCAGATAAAATGCAAACATATGCAACTCCGGATAGCTAGTACTTGCAATATGTAAACAGGGAGATAAAGAGCCTCTCCAATGCTCTCCAATAAAGCACAATATTTAAAAAAAATCGCTCATAAAAGATATTGGCACGTTTGAAATAAAACCATGATCTTTATTGTAGGCAAAACATAAAAAAATATATAGATACCTTCACATATTATTGCAGCTACACAACAATGGAGGAGAGACTTGAGGTGATATCCATGATTAAACCAGCAGGTGTACTAACTTGGTCCCTTACAGATCAACGTGTTTCACGCTCAATGCGCTTAATCATGACCTAACCAGAGGTAGAAGGTAAACAGCACCGAGGCTTTGACCAGTCAGACAGGTCGAAGTCAGGCAGGCTTTGCTAGATCAGAACCGATGGAAGAGCCAAATATCAGGAAACCAAAAGAACAACAGTAAATCAAAAACCCTGAGTCACAAGACTAAAGCAACACTACAACTGAACACCAGTTGGACAGTAATCTGACTCTAAATAGGCCATGAAGAATGACACAACCCCAATGCCACCAATGCAGGTGGTATGAGTGTATCTCCAGCAAGACATAAAAAATGCCTGATTATCCAGAAGGAGGTACAGGATGGGGATTTCCATGATCCTGACAAATGATTACAGGTGGTCTACAAAAAATTGAGGACTTAAGCAGGTACTGTATTAAATGTGTTCATCCAAAAGCTTTATGTTTCAAAAGAGCAGCATCTCTGTCACGTTTCAAAAGAGGAGTACTATCACCGTGCATTTGAGAGATAGAGGTGGGTATTTAAACATTTCACTGCTAATCCATTTCAGCTCCCAGTGATCATCATATTTTCACAGTTTTGCTTACCACCAAATTACAATTTTGGCTGTTCTTCTGTGAACAAACCACACATGCCGTATGCTGCATTTTCATATGACCCTGCAAATGCAAAATATAATATTGGTCTGTGGCTATCTCTAAGACTTTACCAAAAATGCAAAAATAAGTAATAAGTAATAATTTGAATGAAAAACGATTGTCTGGGAATGTATTGTCTCTTATGTTCCACTAGTAATTGCTCATGGTTCTAATTTTAGCATTAACTCATCCAAATTCTTTTTTATGCATAATCTTCCACTTAATATTAGCAATGTAAAAAAAAAATCTAGTTTTCTTTTTTCCATTTTGCACCATTCTGCATTTCATAAACACAATTATGATAAGTAAACCTAACCCTACATGCTATATATTAAAAAAAAATCAAAACTACACAATATTCCAATTTCACAAACTAGTCAATTACTATGATGGAGAAAGTGGAGCTATAGCAAAAAGAAAGAGTTTTTTCATATCTGCATGCTTTCAGATATTCTGAAATCACTGAAATTTATAGAATACTTTATTAGGTAAGGTATCTAGAGTAATATGCTATCCCATGCCCAATGTGGCATTTTTCTTGCTTTTTTTAGTATTACATATACTGTCTTACATGTTTATAACACTTACAGACAGAATGAAAAGGTAGACAAAGCATACTATTCTGGAAAGAAGATAACCCACTGCATCAAATGAGGGGTCATTTAGTAACACAGTAACATAGTAAATTAGGTTGAATAAAGACACAAATCCATAAAAAACTGGGTTATATTTAGACTCTATTAAAGGGATAGTAATACTTTGTTTTATCTTTATTTAATTTTGTAGGCATTAAAAAAACATGAAGAACGAAATAAGTCTTATCTCTCAAACCTTTATAGTGTAAGCCATCTCTTCTCAGATGTGGAATGCAGTCCATAGACCAGACAGTTAACAGCAGGGAACAATCTTCTTCCTATGAAAACAAAGAAAGCCCTGCCCCCTTGACAAGTTTTTCAGGTTTTTCCCTTATCTTAATTGAAGATTGTCCCTCTCTGCAGTCTACCTGGGCACCTCCCTTCTGCTCTGGCTGAGCAGTGTTACATCAGTAACACAAAATGACAAAATGACTTTGTCATTGAATTACTCTTGAACTACAACTCTGACAGACTTGAAATAACACTCTCCAACGTCCAAATACTATGATGATTAATTAGAACTGCTTTTATTATGAAACATTACTATCCCTTTAAATAGTTTAACTATTAAAACATGATTTCTACACAAAACTAATAAAGACCATTCATGACTTGCACATAATATTGTTATATCTGTTAGGTTGAGTCATTCTGGTAAACAATTAAGTGACTGTGGCTATCCTATCTTGCAAAAAATTATTGACATTTATTTTTCTAATTAGACGGATAGCACCGGATAATTTGAGTGGGAAGTACAAGCAATTTTGTGAAAGGGCAGAGTTAGAATTTGATTAATTAGATATTATTTTAATGTTACCAATAGTTATCTATTCACTTGATGATAAACATGCCCCCTTAGTGTAAGTGGTTACTGTGGATAAAATGTATAAGTGTCTCAGGCTATTGCACACACTTTAAATGCCATTGCACATATTTCTCATTATAAAACTTGCTATGAGATTTGTATTGTTTTTTACATTCTGTCAATACACAAGCAGACTTTTTGGTTCAGATTCCTAGTACCATGGGGATTTTTCTTATTTATCTATCAAATATTGAGAAGTAAACAAACAAGCATGTCCTATTGGGATTTCTGAGGATTCATGGTACAGTCATTCATTAAGGAAGAGTTGTGCTCATCTCATTAAAGAAATAGTAACACCTTCAAATGATTTAGGGTTTTACACACATAAATAGCCTGCATACCATGCTAGCATCTGTAAAAATTCTCTATTTTCTGCAGCCGAGAATCTAGTCTTATATATGCTCTCTGGGAGTACTCAGTTCTGATTTTTGTGGGGTTCCAATTACCCTGTCTAATTCCCACTCATTATCAAATTGTCTCTGTAGGCAAACCCATTGTCATTGCCAAAGAGATGTGTAACTTTATTTGCACAGTTATCTCACAATCAAAGAGATAAACATGCATTTAACCATGTGTCTCAAAACCTTTGAGTGCCAGAGGGGTTTGCACATGCCCAGCACTCAAAGGAATTAACAACTGGCATACCTGACTTGTAATTCCAAAACATAAATATGACAAACAGTATAGTACCACCACAAACCTGTATATATATATATATATATATATTCTGTTTCCCTACCCTTTCTTTTTTAACACTTTTATTGCTCCCATACTGAAAGGCTATTGTTTTTTTCCTGCAAATGTCTGCTGTAGAATGTTTGTCACCTGGTGGGTTAAATCAGTAATTGCATTGCCTGCTCTCCCTTTTGTATAGCAGGAGTGTTGAATATTTTTGTTTGAAATGTGTTGCAATTTCTACATGAAATAGGAAATTAGTAATATAGCAAGTGTCACTTCTTTATATAGCAACACATTCAGGTTTTCTTTATCTCTTTCAGAGGAGGCTATGGGGAGACCCTATTTCCTTGGATGAATTGCTAAATGCATTTAACCCACTGAGTGACAAAGAATGCTATGAATTTCACCACTCAGGATCAGGTGAACAAGGAAACATCACTTGTGCTGGTTATGCCAGAAGAGGATAGCATAGCAGTTAATTCCAAAGACCCTCCTAAGATCCACCAATTTCCATTCCGCTATATAAACAAATCTCAGCTGAATCATTTTCAATCCTCTTCATATTTTAATTTAATTAATCCCATTCTTATATACCAGTGGTTCTCAAAATTGTCCTCAGGGACCAATAACAGGCCAGGGTTTGGAGACTTTCTCGCTTGAGCAAAAATAAGTTATTCATTGATTTGGTAACCTGTACTCATTGTTTCTGCAAGTTATTACACTTTCCCCACAGCAGTGAGCCTACCCTTGTTTTACACTTCAGGAAAAAGCCTACAAAATAATAATTTGCATAAACAATTACTAATAAACCATGCTTTTGATCTGAGTATAGTCAGTTTGCTTCTGTGTCATGAAACAGATACCAACAACACTGTGCAGGACTTTAACCATTTCAGTGACATAGAGGTGTCCAATAGATTGTGTTGCATGGACCTCCAGTCCTCAAGGTGTTAAAGCACCACTCTTTTACAACACACCTTTTCCACAACTTTTTCACCTCTTTCAGTATCATAGGGGTGTGCAGTGCACATCCCAATGGCACTGAAAGGGTTTTTGGTGCTGTTTGTGGTGCTGAAGTCTGCACACATCCTCTCCACTCCCTCCAGTGGGAAGTGGTAGTGCAGACAGGATGCTCTCAGCCTACAGGGTAGTGGAACTGCTGGAGGTATATAAGGGAGGGCATCCATTACACATTGGCAGCATTTCAAGTACCCTCCATGCTAAACAGTTAATTCAAACCTCCCTCCTCTTGCATACCTAATACTAAGTTCATATGGTGGTGCCTCACCACCACCAAGGCAATGTGCTCAACACACATCATCAGACACATATCACCATAGCATCGGCCCTTAGTACATCTCGTCCCCAGATCTCCATTTTAAATCAGGATGCTTATGATAAATGTGCACTGCAGGGTTGCACTGGTTCCTTTGCAATCCTGCAATTCCACAAGTGTCTTCCATTAAACAGGTCTATACACAAATAAGGTATGCATATTATTTTTCAGTAGCTAGGACTATTGGTAATAGTTTTTCATATCCAAGTTTCAATACTAATGGGCAATCCAATAGATATTTTCTGACCTAAGATATTTATTTAAATCCAAATGTTTGGGGTGCATAATCTTATTTGGCTCAAAGGCTACCATAGTAACATAGTTGACAAGGCTGAAAAAAGACATGCTTTGATCAGGTTCAGCCCATTCCAAAACACCACTGTTGATCCAGAGGAAAGCGAAAAAACACCACTGAAGCAATTTCAAATTAAGCCACAAGTGGGTAAAAAATTCCAACCTGACTCCGAATAGCAGTCAGATAGTTCCCTGGATCAACTACCTATCTGCATTGAAGCCATCTGTCATAATTCTCAATACTGTTCTGTGCTAGTTAGGCACCCATTGCTTTTCTGAAAGCAGTTACAGTATGTTCAAGCACAACATCCCATAGTAACAAGTCGACAGTCGACAACCTGCTTTCAATTTAGGAATTAGTTAAAGAAGAATTTTTGGGGTGATTTATAAAAAAAATGTTTGCCGTACTTTTTAAGAAACGGTTCTTAAGTCAATGCAACTGGAGATAACGTCAGGTCTGATTTATAAATGATTTAAAGTGTTTTATATAAATACTAGTTTTAAAGCCCGTGTACATGGGCCAAAACTGGAGGAGCTACAATCAAGTGCAGTACTGACTGCCCACGCCGTGGCTGATACTGAGCAGGGCACTCCGAATTCAGACCGTAGCCCTCTCTGCGCACCTTCCTGGGAGCTCACAGGAAGGTGCGCAGAGATGACTCTGGTCTGAATTTGGAGCGCCCCACTCCGTATCAGCCTCTGCATGGGCAGTCTGTACTGTGCATGACTGCAGTACACGCAGCCATCTCTACTGCACATGACGGCTTCTGACAAACATCCTTAGCGAATTTAAATATAGGATGGTGTTATTACTCTGCAAAATTGTTGCACATAGAGACATTTCTTTATATATTCACTGCCAACTTTTTACAAATGTTGTTACTCAATATTTTTTTAAATGTACTATATGACTTACAGCCCTCCTAAACTGGTGTTATTAAATTTATAACTATCAGAGACACTGTTACAGCCATTTTACCGCTCTTTTTGCTTAACGCTATGTTTATAAATCTCCCCCTGAGTTTTCAGGAATAAGTGGCTTTGTCCTTCATACAGGAGGCACACAATTACTTGGCTATGTTCTGTTTTACCACAGGCCAAGCCACCCAGGCTTACTTACCTCCAATCTATTTTATTCCACTGGTTATCCCCTATCAACCATTTGCATGGTGGGCATGGCAAAGCTAATGTCATAAAGCTGGCTCATGTGGGTGTCTCACACACACACATTAGATGCATATAAACATATAGAGATGTAGTGTATGAATAACTCCTAGCTAAATAAGTAATTCTGTTAAACAAATGTACAATGTCTCATTCTCATAGGTACAGAGCACTTTTAACCCATGAATGATGCTGCCATTTGTAAGCTATTTTAGGCTGTGCATTCTTTAAATTAAAATTTGAAAAATGATACTTCTATATGAAATCAAATAAAAAATGAATGTTAAAAAACAACCGCTCTTGTAAGAATAGCCTGATGAACTCTATAAAGTACTCAGATCATCATTTACTGGATACAAGTAATGGAAAATTGATGTGCACAATTTAACACTGTTATTAGATTTTAAATCCACCTGAATCCCTGAGTCAATAGCACTACACTTATATAGACAGAGGGCCTTGTTTACAACTTATTTTATAGCTGTATTAGCACTTCAGATATTCCTGGTGTTTGAAAGGCATCCAATGTTTTTCAAGCAAGTGTGCAGCTTTGGTTGGAAATCTGCTGCTATTGCATGCTCAGTAAAGTATCAACATACACTGTCTGAATAAATGGGGCCAAATTTAAAGGCAGCCGATAGCAAAAAAAACAACCGACAGGTATTTTGTAAAGTACAGTAAGCCATTTAAAGGTTCATCTTATGAACAGCTAACTGCAGTTCTAAAATCACTATGGATGATAATCTTACGTGAATTGAGACCTATGAAACAAGGCTCTCCAAAGCCATTTAAAGGGGTGCAGTACTGCTAGTGATCGATAAACTGATACATTTAACAGGCAAAAGTTAAGATCCAGTTTTTAAAGCCATAAAACACATACCGGCAAAAAAAAACCACCGTTGCACCAAAATAAAACAGAGAAACAGCAGTTCACACAACATATAGAACAAGTATGCCAATGGCAACATTAACCCCTGCAAAGTCAAGATAACACACAAACAATGCCCATGCCCTACAAATAACCGTCCTGCACAACATGAAAACCTAGCAACACCACAGGGACAAGTCCTTCAAAACGCAGACCAACACAAGACATCACAATATAGCACGGAACAATGGGGGTTAACACAAAACATGTACAGCTGTCAATACGAACCAAGCTCACCTGTGCAACATCACCAGCCGATCAAGACACAACCTGCACCCCTAACGGCACACTAGCACCTGACAGCGACACATCAATCAGAACACAGCACATTTTAAACCACAAACACACTGGCAAACAGTTACCTGGACAACAAACACCTTTCTATTGGTCATCACTCATCTCATGACCACACCCGGACAAAGCTCCAACACTATCTTAAATGGACAGCTCACCATTCTCACATGTGGCATGTTTACACTGAAACCACTCAGGGAGATAGAAAGAGTTAGAGCAAGACAGAGAAATACAGAGAGTGAGAGACAGAAATAGAGCCTGTTACTTAGCTAAGTCAAATAGCTGTTTGGATAACCCCTATAAACCACAACAATTGAAACAACTGAATATTCACAGTGTGGCACCTGTAGTTATGCTAGGGGTAGGTGTCAGTTGTTCAGATTCAACCCAAATCATGGCCATACAACTCTGTCATGTTGTTTGGCTCCAGTGGTGGATTGTGAGTTGGAATTGGACAATGTTTTGTGTGGTGTGTATGCTAACACATGTTAAAACACTCTACAACCAAGTAACCTGGATAGATGTGTTCACTATATTGGTTTGCAATGCATTGGAGACATCCTTGTCACTTAATCTATCAGTAACCACAAACCTTCTCAGACAGGATTAAAGCGCACAAGTGTTTTTTATTTTGGAGGGAAAAATAACAAGTTGAGATCTTTATTTTTTGGTGGGGGACTTTGGACTAGATGCCAGAAGTGGATGCCCTGGTTGACTAGATACCTGGTTACCCTTGTAACCCTTGCTGTTGGGGAGGGGTCACACTGGAGGGGGGAGGTGGTTGCAGTTGTCAAAGGTATCCAAGAAAGGGTTAAACAAGAGAACTAATTAGGTTGGATATCTTCACATAAATAGATAAATAATAATATAATTTTGTGAACTTTACACAACACTAGGTATTGACACGTTACTTCACAGTAAACAATCGATTAAATAAACAATTACGTATATTTGTGCAAAAATATATAATTTATTCAAGTAAAAACTATATATATAAAAAGTGTAAGCAACAATGACATAAATGAGTGAATACCAATTTCAATAGATACACAGTAATTCAAACCACAATTATCCCCATTAGGATTACCAGCAATTGAAGGGTTAACCATACATAGGTATGTTCAGAGGTATTAAATTACAATAATTTAACCCAGCAGCATAGAAACGGATAATTGATCCTTCCAATTAATTAAAATACAGTTGGCAGCAGCATATAAATACCTCTGCCCCAGAAACTGTATAAACTATGCTAATTAAGGTTTAAGGTATGTTGTCACGTGAGTCAGCTTTAATATTAAGCCAGGTCCTCTGACAATTTCCTTATACCATATATAATAACCAAATTTAGAGACACTAACTGGAATAAAATCTAGACTGAAATCACTATAATTTAATTATCTACTGATTTCAAATATTGCATACCTTCTGAATAAAACATATAAAATGCAATTAATATAGTCAATAATAGATAATACCAAGAATATACTTAGAATCAATCCAATAATATATGTCTAGACATTATACCAGACTTCATGCAACATATATCATAAACATGACCATAGCAATCCTATGTAAAACCTATAGGGTACTCCAAGGGTTAATAGGATTCCACACCCAAGATGGTGATTTCTTTAGTCTAGTGTGAGGTTTAAATAAACTTCTCACTGTACAAAAGTTTAGACCCCAAAACATACACAAAGAAATCCAAAGAAACACCTGAAAATAAATAGACAAATAGCAATCAAAGGGTTAATAAACAAATTCAAAGAATTCCCCAAGATCAAATATTAGCTATAATAACCTTTCTAGAAACACAATATATTCTAGAAATATCAATGATTATAGTAACTAATTTATAAACAAGGATAAATAGATCTCACTGCTATCAACTATTTTATTATCTATCTGGCAAAATATAACAATTTACCAATTAATTAATGAATTCTGCTTAATTCAGAATTACTACAGCCAATATAGCTTATTATAATTGGTCACAATTGGGTGGCCAGTCCGAATAAGACAAATTATAAGAAAAATGATGTTTCTTCAAATCTAGAAGAAACATATATTTGATTCTGAATTTTGCAGAATTAAAATAAGGAAAGATATAGTTACCAGTCCAATAAGTGTTTCTTAGTATCTCTTTAACAGCCTGCCAGGTATAGAACTGGAAATCAAGAGCCAAGAAACCAAGAGGAAAAAGCCCCCTCTCTCTTTCAAAACTTACATATTTATAATGTAAATTTACCCTTATCAGAATCTCCTCTGATTGGATAAAGATCTATTTCATTATGCAGTGACATCATCAGTATTATCCGATTGGATTATCTTAATTCCTAATTTCCCTAAGAAAATTTTAGAAACACTAGTAATAACGCCATGTGCTCTCAAGATGGCGCTCTTACTCCACATTAAAATTTTACATATGAGACATGGGTCTGTCCCATATCATCAGATAAGAATGGCCACAAGGTCATTGGACTTGACATAAATATGTCACCCTACTAGACTTTCCGACATGGGAGTATATCTTCCTTTAGACTTGGTGTTTAGCACAGAGTCGTATATCCCCATAAAAGTGACATTCAGTTATTTTCACTCCCTACATTGAAGCAAAGGGTCATTGTCTTAAAGGGATAGTAATGTTTCATAATAAAAGCAGCTCTAATTAATCATCATAGTATTTGGACTTTGGAGAGTGTTATTTCAATACTGTCAGAGTTATAGTTCAAGAGTAATTCATTGACAAAGTATCCCCCTCCTGCCCCTTTTACTGATGTAACACTGCTCAGCCAGAGCAGAAGGGAGGTGCCCAGGTAGTTTGCAGAGAGGGACAATCTTCAATTAAGATAAGGGAAAAAGCTGAAAAGCTTGTCAAGGGGGGCAGGGCTTTCATTGTTCTGATAGGAAGAATATTGTACCTTGCTGTTATCTGTCTGGTCTATGGACTGCATTCCACATCTGAGAAGAGATTGCTTATACTAGGTAAAAGGGGCGGGAGGGGGAAACTTTGCTTGTGAATATCTCTCAAACCATAAAGATTTGAGAGATAAGACTTATATCATTCTTCATGTTTTTTTAATGCCTACAAAATAAAATAAAGCTAAAACGAAGTATTACTATCCCTTTAACCTGAGATCATTACACACCTCTAAAACAGACTTTCAGAGAATTTGGCTTTACAAGAAAATTTAACCATTTTCTACCCATCATGACAATGTCTCTGACACAGTGGACGCCTCTGTAGACTGCTGCTCCCTCTCCATGCGCAGGTTTTCCCTGTGGTTTAGTTCCCTGAGTTCCACCAGCAGCTGCCCCACCATATCCATCATGCCGGTTCTGTACTGGCACAGCTCAGCAGTCAGCACTGTGCGTTGTGCCTCCAGGACATGAAGAGTGCCTGTGTTCCTCAGGGAATCCCGTTGCAACCTCCTGAGGTATCTCTTTCTTCTCTGAGATTCCCTGAGCTGTCTCCTCTGGATCCCCAGGCACTCCTCTCCATCCCCATGCTGCGTACACTGGTGGAGGAGGATGTGCCTGGTGATGCTTCATCATCTATGTCTTCTGGTTGTTCTGGGGAGGCTGCTGCTGCTGGGGTAGCTGCTTCTGGTGCTGGTGGGGTGGCTGGTGCTGGAGGAGAGGCTGCTGCTGGTGCTGGTGGAAAGGCTGCTACTGGTGCTGGTGAGGAGTCTGCTGCTGAGGATGGCTGCTCCTGTGTATCAGCAGATGCCAAGCCAGACGATGGCTGTGTCCCTACCATATCCAGGGTCTCCTGTTGTGGATGTGGTGGGGGTGTGAAGTCCTCCTGTTGTTGTGGATGCTGGAGCTCCCCAGTCAGACTCAAATGTTCATAATCCAGTGGCCATGGGTCATACCATGGGCACTGGTAGCTGAGACCCTCCCATCTTGGGTCATACCTGGGGCTGTGCTGGGGAGCCATCCAGAACGGCAGCTGTTGTCTGCTGGCAGCACCATATGTTCCATACTGGGGTGTGAGCACTGTTTCAGGCATCCAGTGCCTTCCTAGTGGTGGAGGTGGTGGTGGTGCTGTGTAGTAATGTCCAGAGGTGGACGGCTGCATCCACCTCTCCTGATGCATCCAGTCGCTATATGGGCTGGGTGGATGTCTGTATTCTTGTGGAGCCAGCACAGCTGGTGAAGCCGGTGCAGCTGGTGGGGATACTGGAGCTGGTGGGGATGGCGACCACCTGCTGGTCCCCTCATTTTGCTCCACAAGTGGGAACTCACTGGGAGATGAGTCTGCCTCCTCCTCCATGGCTTCCTGCTGTGCTGCAGGCCTGTATGCTGTGTGGGGAAATTACATGGTGTGATTAGTAATGTAAGCGATAACAGAATGAATGCAAGATGATGTCATTGACATGTGAATCTCTGAGTGTCATGATGGTATCCTATGCATTGTGTTGCAATGCATGGGGTACCACCCTGGCAATTACAAACTGATGAACTTGACAGGATCCTGTAAATGAGGTCTGTCCAAGTCCAGTCCTCAAGGCCACCAAACAGGTCAGTAGTGAAGGATTTCTTTGATTAAGGCCTGTTGTTGTGTTCATCGGTAGCACCATCTTTTTGAGTGACCCAGCCATGCTTAATCAGAGATATCCCTTAATCATGGCCTGCTGGTGAACATCCTACAGTAGTTAATGTTTGGTTCCCATATGTGTCCTGACAATAGTGGATGGTCTAACATTCATCCATGCCATCACCGCTCCTGAGGATCCATGTGAAAACCAAATATATGATATGACATTTCAAGTGAGAGGAAACTATTGCATACACAACACAAAGGCCTATTTGGTTATCATTTAATTCAACAGTGTTGGTTATTTTGAGGCCTGTGTGTTGCACAAACACCCAGTTAGTCTTAGTGGCACTGTGATATGTTACCTGATCCATCTTTATTGAGATTCAGAAAGCGGTAATGAAGGGTGGATGATGTGGAGGTGAGGTGGAGATGATGAGTTCTCCAGTGATATAATTTGTCCATTTCCTGTTTTATTCTATGGAGTCTATGCACTGAGATCTCAATAACTTGAAACATGTTATTGAATTTTCACCATAGACTAACATGGGAATTGGTGAAGTGATGATATGGAAGAGACACCTTAACATCATCTCTTTGTCACCACTTAGTGAATGTCCCCTATGGAGCATTTAATTGTAACCCTGTTGAGTTGTCTTTGTTGTTGGTTAACCCTTTGAGTACCAGAGGGGTTGCCAATGCATTGTTAAGCAATGCGTTGATGATCCCTCTAGCACTCAAGGGGTTATGTGCAAACTTCCCTGTGGGTACGTGGGTGACATTGTGGAGGAACAGTAATAATCTTTAACAGACAACATTTTGTGAAACAGGAGGGTTGAACTGGGACTTGGACAGGATTGGCCTGGTTGAACCTTCCCATTAGTGCTTGTATCATGTCCTTGTCCGAACCTACAGGGTGCTGTGTTGGTGCATTTGTGTGGATCAATGATGGCTATGTGATGTGGTGTGACTGTGTTTGTGTGTGTTGGTTGTGTTGGTTGATGTGGTATGTGGTTATGTGATGATGCACTTACCGTTAGTGTGGAAGCTGCTTTGTTCCCCAGTGTCTGATCTTCCAGGGACCCTCTCAACAGCCGTGGCTGACAGGTTCTGCCTCAGCATCTCCTTCCAGCTGCTAAAGGTGATGTGGGCAGGGGGAACACCTCCAGTGCCTCTGGCATACAGGGCAACTTCCCCCATCTTTTTCTTGACCACTCTTTTGCAGTCTCCCCATCGCTTTTTTATGGAGTCCATGGTCCATCTGCAGGTGGACACCGCATTCACTCTGCTGCAGACTTGTTTCCAGGCGGCCTTCCTCCTACCAGCCAGGCCAGGGACCCTATCCCTCAGCCTCTCCTCCTCAGCTCCGGCCTGAGAGGTGTCAGAGCTGTGGCAGGTATGTCCGGTCTGCGTTGCCCATGACTGTGTGGGGTGCTCCCCAACAGTTCTGTCCCTGTCCTCTGTGTGCCTCTTCTAGGCCGGGTCCCCCTCCACCCAACAACACTTAACCTCCCTCTCCCACTCCTACCTTGAACAGGGATGCCCTGCTCTCCTTCCTCCTCTTCTGCTACTCTCCACATCCCTCTCTCCTGCCCTCCTCTCCTCGCCATCATGCACCCACTCACACACAGGTACTCACACATGTCCTCACAGAGAATCTCAATCCCAGTCACTCTCTGTCTCTTTCTGTCACTCACAGATTCACACTGTCAAAATAAAGGGTAAAAAATGTGTAAAGCCTTATAAAAAAAAGCTGTGTTTGTGTGCGTGTATGAAATATGTGCCAAGGTGTATTATGTGTTGTTATAGTGTACCAACTCTCCGCTCCAAACTCCTTCTGCCTCAAATGTCAGCATCTCTCTCTCTCTCGCTCTGTGGCTATCCTCTGATCCTGGGTCCTGTGCTCTAGCTCACAAAAAATCAAAACACAGACAAGGTGTGTCCATTATTTTGCGGTATATATAGGCGTATTTGAACATATTTGATACTTTAGGGACTTGTGATTGGCTGTGGGTTTGAATTTGTTTAACCAGCAATCAGGGTTGCTAGTCAACATCAGCCGTTATGTTTAATCTGGACTTTAGACATGTTTTATCAGCTGACTGGGACCCACGGTGATGAGAAAAAAGGTGCAACTCAGATTTTTGTGTTACGTGTATTTGTTGGGCCTAAACTCTTTAGCTATTTTTGTAGACTACCTCTCAAACACGACATAAATCATTTATTATTAGTTGTTGTTGTACCTTTTTACATTAACAACGGCCCATGGATTGCTCAGAGAATTATTGAAACTTTGAGTGTTAGAGAGGCTTTGCAATACATTGGAGACCTCTCTGTATCCAAGGGATTAAAAACACAAAATGCAGAATGGGGAGCTATACACATAGAAGTAACTTTGAATTTACTTTTATATTTTTTTGTTACCTATATGCAATGAATTCCATTTTACTCTGCCTTTAATTCACACTAACAGTTAATATGGCTCCACAGTTATTAGGCATAGAGAACTCAATCTGTGATTCTTTCAAATAGTGTGAATGTTTTCAGATAGTGAAATGATTCTGTCCAGCAAAAGACTACAATAAGAAAAGAAAATAAAAAGTATATAGATATACTTGATTTCGATACAAAAGAAACAAACTGTGGTGAGTAATCAACGGTGATTCCACAGTAAATCAGGTGCTTGGCACAATGCCTTCCCAATGTCAATTTACTAACCTATGTATGCCACAGTTCCTTACCGTAACACCACTTGCACCAAGAGGAGGACAGCGGGGCAGTCTGTGGCTCGTTATGGGGAGATCCTTTCCTCTGCACAGTGTATATTTACTAATTTACTAAACAAGGGATAGACAACATGAAGTGATTGTATGCTATTTCCCTGCTCATGTTATGGGGCAGTTATAAGGAGCTTACTGCCATGAGTATGCCTGTCTATTATTATTTGCTATAGTACATAACCTGAAGTGCACTGTTCTTAGAGGCTAACACCAGTGTAGCTGCACTGGTGAATTCATAAATCCACTGTAGCTAGGTAAGTTCTTTAGTAGACATACTAAGTGCAGCTTATTCCTGTTGGTATAGTTCCTTTCCAAGCAGGCATTTATTTCCCTGCTAACAGCTCCTTAATATTAATGTATTTTAGTCTTTTACATTGCATCAAAAGAAACTTTGTAATGAAACACGCAGTATCTTCTTATTTTTGATTTCTAGGCATATTTTTATACAAGCACAATTTATCTATATTGCTTGATTTGATCCGTAAGATGGTTATTCCATCTTTATGTATATCTGTCACTGTTTGTATAGTGAGTGATTTGACATCTCTGCTATGTCCTTGGTGTAGCTTATATATATTTTTATGAATGACAAATAAGGTCTTGATATATTCTGATGGGCCACTTTATTAGGTACAAGTCACTCATCCAAGTAAACTACCACTCCATCAGGGATAATGTCATATGCCCTTAACAGGATATATAAAGCAGGTAGTTCAATACCAAAGCATTGTGTGTGTGTGTGTGTTTGTTTCAGTGAGAAAATGGGCCAACAATGCACAGAATTCTCCCAGCACAGAACTTCCAGCAATCATACACCTCCCAGCATTCTGTACATTCGGGCAGTTTCTACTGTGCATGACGGCTTCTGACAAACATCCTAGTGAATTATTATATAGGATTAACAAAGCCCAGTGACACATTTCAGGATCACTTCTTTCTTCAAGACAGGTTTCCCCCCTGATGTGTTACCGGTTGTATTGTCCTCAACCATTCTTCATACAAATGTGACTAACTCTTTTATCTTTGCAATGTGTTTCGTACCCCTCTGACACTTGAAGGGTTAAGTGTATCTGTTATCACTATAAGAGCGCCAACTACCCTTTCGGATTCTTGTACAATTGGCTTATTCCAGAATTTCTACAAGTGTTCTTAGTACATCAATCTCAATATGTTATATACAAAACGCCTAATACCCCTGTTCCAATATTGTTTCCCTATAGTGCAGTTGGTTTGCTCCAGATTAGTAACATAGTTGATATGGATGAAATATATTGATCCACTATTGTCATTATACATATGCCCCAGTGTTTTTAGGTTGATACCAGGGCTTCATGCTAAATGTACTTCTTTTTAGAGTAGACCCCCTAGAGGTGATAATACCCTTTATCACTGCATAGAAATTAATTATAAATTCTCATTTAAATGATAAATATCTTAACAGTACACATTATTTAGAGTAAAACTAGCCTTATGCCTATTAAAGAGCATATTTATCTAAAGCATATAATCAAATTAAAGTTGAAAGATATATATCAGAGCTAAATGTGTTAATTAGTAGATTTAACAAAGTAGTTACAGAAATATATCTGTATCTGATTTATGTTAAGACAGTTAACATTTGGCCAAGATGAGCATGTTGCTGAAAGCCAATTATGAAGCGCATTAATCAGAGGAAATATAACAAATTAATATGAAGAATGCATAAACATTCATATCCAAGAAAAAAGCATGCATTTTCAATATGCTGTGTTCTGTTAAATGAAAAGTTCTCACACTATATGTAACCTAAGAAAAAATGCTGACAAACCTAATATAATGCTCTTTAAAAATGTATTTTTCTTGTCACAGGAAGCAAAATGCATGAAATGCATTTGCCTTTGGTTTGATATTATACATAAACTTTTTTAATTTGTTTGGGTCAATCAAGCATGCTATACACGCTGGATCTATTTTTATCTGGATTTTTCTTTTCGGTCCTCTTCTTTCTTATTAGGGTAAGGTTGTTCTCTAGCCACTGTAATACTGACCTTTATTTGCTAGCTAGAGGATTGTTTGGTCTTCTGTTTGCTAGCTAGTATAGTTTGGTCCTCTATTTGCAATTTGGGGTATATCATGAACAATCTTAATGTTTGATCCTCAAAAGATGAATATTTCAACTCTTTTTTTATATCTCTGAAAGATATTGAGGTAATAAAAAATGGGTTTCGACAAACAGTTGTGCTGTGCTCCACTTGTCTATAACAGTGCCGCAAGAGCAACGGCTATGCGCTAGGAGCTTCAGCCTCCACTATAGCCTTCTGATAAAAACACACACACACATATATATATATATATATATATATATATATATATATATATATATATATATATATATACATAACCATCTCTATAGTTTTCAGCTCTCCTATCCTCTGTAGTGCCACAGACATTCATCATTCAGTTGTATCCTTACCTGTTCCATTACCTGAATGCATAACAACACAATGGAAAGCAAAGCATTACAAGTCTGTCAGACAAAAGGGTAGATATGGGTTAGGGTGCATGTTAGGAACATGCTTGTGATGGCAGGAGTAAGGGAACCCACTACAGTAGCAACGATTTCACTTTCAGCTCAAAAGTCATTTGCTTTTGGAAATATTCTAATGAGATTACAACCCATGTCCATGTCTATCACCTAGTTTATATGCACCATGTACAAAGGGTGCATTGCCACCATTTTTACACGTAAATGTTTTGTGAATAGCACAGAAGTAATCCCAGCAGTCTTAGAAAATGTGCACATGGGAAAGAATGTAAGAATTGGGCAAAATAAACTGTTCCATGGGGAGAAATAAACATTCCCATTGACTTGATACAGTTACTGTAATGTGTCATACAAAGCAGAGTCTGTGTTTATTAGTCTAATATACTAGATTGATTCTCATATTCTGCACTTAACCCTTTAAGGACAAGAAGGGTGTTGCAATGCATTGCACAACCATCTAGACCTTTAAGGGAGACAAAGTATGTACTTTCAACAAAATGTATATATATTTTTTCATGTAAACTTTAATTACAACTGCTTGGCTTTCTATAATAATAATCATCAGTCTGTCTATCTACATAATGTCAGTTAAAAGCAAAAGTCTCTGATGCATGTGAATTCTCTGGTCTCATTTACCAGAATGTGCTGTAAAACTGTTTATTTCATTGAGAAGAGAAATGATGATAGCTAAATGACTTCTGATATGGGAGAAACCATTACTTTATATTAACCCCTTAATGACTCGTTACGGTCATAGTACGTCATGGGTCGATCTAAGTTAAGGACCCATGACGTACTATGACCGTCATGGAATTCCGGGCTCCCCTCGCGGCTGCACGCCGTTCGGGGAGCCAAGAACCGGAAATTAAAAAAAAAAATGCTCCGTGGTCCTTAAGTAACCGTGCCGCCGTCATTAAGGGGTTAATGCTATGCACAGTTAGGTGCACCTGTTTTATTCTCTTTGCTTTCTGTTACTTGCAGTCACAATTCTTTCGTACTTTGTTGTTTACCAGCTTATTGTGCTGCGAATGTCAGCCTTGGGCTCTTCTTGTTAGAACACAAAATCTCAGTAGTAGGTGCAGGTAGGAACTAGGGATAGGCATTGATGATTTATTTATATGAAACTCTTTATCTTACAGAATGTTTTTTTCTTTTTAATTTAAAAAAGTTGTGGTATCAGAATGATCTGGGAGTTGCCATCTCAGTTTTAAGGTTATGCCAACGCTGATTTTTGTAGCAAAGGTTTCGGTGCATGGGACCACTTCCCTTGGTTCTGATGTCTTGCGATAGGTTTTTAAGCTTAAGGCATTGTTCACATGGTGTAATTCTCCCTGCTGCCATGTTTGACACCTACTTCATATGCTGCAATGGACTATCCCCAAGGACCAGTTGTAGAGGAAGGCATGCACTGCAGGAGAGACAGCTGTTTTACATTTAAGTCGATCATAGAGGATTGACTGATGGCCATTGCTGTTTACCAGGAAGTCACAGCTTAATGCAGCCACGAGCAACTGTCAGCAAATACAGCCCATTATTTGACTGGCTCAGTAGGGTGCAATGCACCCTACTTTTGGTAATGTATGCATGACAGTAGTGTTGCCATGTCACCCTCATCTGTTTGAATGAGCCCTTATTGATTAGTAATAGTAAAGTCATTGTGGCTTGTATGCCTAAACAATATGTTTTTGTGTAGCATTGCACAGAATAATAATTGGAGCTCCCTCTACAATGGTTACTACTTTTCACTGTTAAGAGCACTCACAAGCTGTATGTAGAGTTTTAGAACAGGATTCTACATGCAAAGTGAAAGCACTGTTGAGGGAATCCAATATATTGTGCAGTGGACAGTGATTGCATGTAACAGCAGTGAAATGTTCTGTTTCCACTGAGAGTTTCCTGTAAACAATTTGTTCAATTATATCATATCACTACTGTCAGGGAAATACTATTATAGCATTGTATAACATCTCCTGGTAACTAGTTTCTTTATTTGTATGCACAACTTGTAAATTATTATTCATCTTTTTGGAAATGTGTTGTCCTCAGTGACACCTTGTGACTAATCTGACTGCAACTCTCATCATCCCCCAACAAGCCATAACTAACTACCCCAAATGTAACCTATGCAGCTTAAATGGCTATGTGTGGTGCTGGGAGTACATTTATTAAGGCATGCTAAACTTCTACATACAGAGTTGTATCTGGTGCACCACAAGGTTGGCAAACTTGCAGGCCCACAAAAAAGCCATACAGAAGGCACACTCCAGAATATATAAACCAATGAAATATAAGAATGCATTATGTATTTCACAAATTGTCCTTTGTTTTCATTAACCCTTTCAGTACCAGAGGCTTAAAGCATTTATGTACCCCAGTAGCTGGACACATTTTCAGCATTTTTGCTATCCACTGTTTAGGTATGATTCCAGTAGGGTATTTTCTAGTCACTTTATATAGTTTTATAGTGGAATAAGGCTGAGGTGTCAACGTGGGCAGCAGAACTAGGCTGAAAGAACACCAACAGTGACCACCTATATGTGGGCAATCAAAATTTGAGAACAAAAAATTCCCAAAATAATAAAAGAAAGAATGTGAAAAGAAAATATAGTGTGTAAGAAGTACAATGTAAAAATATATGCATATACATAAAAAAGACCCTATCATCCTTACTACCAGCTGCCCCAGTAGAAAGGGCAGACCCACAAGTGGTCTATTTGGTTCACTGATACAGCCAGCAGCAGGAAAGAATTAATATAAAACACAGAAAATACAAACTGTGGAGTCCAGTTTAAGTCCTAACCCTCCAGCAGGGCAGACCCCATAGTCAACATATACGGTAAATAATGGTGTCAAACCCTCCACCCAGGCACTGTCCAGGGAGAAAGCAGTCCCACATTTAAAAAGTCACCTAATGACCACAGCATAAACTTGGGTGAGTAAAACACAAACACACCTAATCATTATGGACCACCAGTTAAAACCACATTATCTATTAGACAAAAAGTATGATAGAATATTATAATAACATCCATAAGCTCCTGGATCCAGAAGCATTCCTCTTTGGAATAATCACCTCCTGAGTTCAGCTCTGCAACATGATCAATGGAAATAAAGCTCAATGTTGAGTGTAGAAATTGTATTCCCAGATGTTTTGCAATAGACTTCTCTGTTTTGTCCTTTTTATATCCTGTTTTTATCACTGAACAATGATTCACTATTCTTTCCTTTATGATACACTAGTTGAAGAGCCCGTTACACTGGCCACAGTGCCACTGCCAGCCGGTCACGGAGCAGTCATGCACAGTAGAGACTGCCCACGCCGCAGCTGATACAGTGCCAGCCCGTTGCGGTGCAGTCATGCTCAGTAGAGACTGCCTGCACTGCGGCAGATACAGAGCTGGACGCTCCTTACTGGCAGTCTCCACTGCGCATGACTACATCGTTACACACATTCTAGCAAATTATTATACAGGATTGTTGCCTATTTAACACAGGACACATGGGCAGGTAATTATGTAGATTGAATGATCAGTAGTGCAGTGTTGGATCTTATAGATCTTTTTAATGTAGGGATGTGTAAACATATTTGCTTTCCTTGAGGATCCATGTGTACTGCATCCTGCACATCTGTAACACCCATAATGTGTCTAACACTTGAATCCATATGTACCTTTCACCTTGTCTAGTTTCTAACAACTTCTCTGGACAGCTACCACACTACTCAAGCAGCATGCTTACTTCTGCTCTCCACATTTCCTATAACCTTTGTTCCACTGCCAGCAATTCACTGACAATGTCTCTGTCTCTCTCTTTACTTACATATAAAGAATGCATGAATAATAAAAATAATGTGCTTTGAAATACCTGGTTGATGTTGCAAGAGTTACTTTCAGTGCACTTTCAGCGCAGTTCTGACATCTTTATTTGTTTTTCAGTTAAATATAGTTTGGCACTACACACTGATCAAGTTTGTTATAAAACAACAGATTATTTTAATAACTGCTATACCTGTCTCAATTCCTTGTGGACAATAATAATATTTTTTTAGCAATGCATATATCTGACTTGAATATTTTGTTTTCCACATTGTACTGATAATTAGAGAGTGTGTGCATTTATAAATTGGGTTTTTATTTGATTAGTCACATTGCTGATTAACACACATATTAATCATTTGGAACTTTCATTCGTAAACGGTAAAAAGGACTTTCCATAAAATGTATTTCTGTTGTAACGCAATTAAATAGAGACATCATTTACTAAGAGTTAGCAGTTAATCAAATCCAAAACAATTTGCTGTGACTCTGATATCTGCATTCTTCCTGTTTGCAAGCATAGCAAGCAAGCACAGCAAACTTAAATTTTACAACAAGGCTAATCTCATTAATGAAACTGTATACAATATACAGCACTAACATAAGGTTGCATTATATTTTATATATTTTGTTTGATTTATGTATAAAATGAACAGTTAAAAATGTTTGTGATTCAAAAGGCTAGGAAACTAAATTAACCCAGAGGGGAGTCCAGCGCATTGCAATATGGTGGACATCCCGCTGACATAATTTTTATATTGATTATCAATCAAAGTCGTACTCGATTTTTCTAGGAGACAGCAGTACATGATGCTTGTCGTATAAGATTCTTTATGCTACAGTAATCATTCTAGATTTCTTCCAGTTCCTTTACCTGTCATTTAGTATGTCCTCTATCATTATCCGAGAAGCAGTATACCCTGCTGTTCAGATAATGCTTTATAGCTTCAGCAATTTCACAATTGCATGAAATTTCAGATCCATTTTACTTAAGGGAGCATAAATGTTACCTCTTGCAACTTGTATCATTCAACTACTTTAAATGATTTTTAATGAATATTTTAGAGGTATCATACCACCTAAAGATAATTTTAGTTAAAGGGATAGTAATTTTTCATAATAAAAGCAGCTCCAATTAATCTTCATAGTATTTGGGCCATGGAGAGTGTTATTTCAATTCTGTCAGAGTTGTAGTTCAAGAGTAATTGAATTATAAAGTATCCCCCTCCTCCCCTTTTACTGATATAACACTGCTCATCTTAGAGCAGCAGGGAGTATCCAGGTAGATTGCAGAAAGGGACAATCTTCAATTAAGATAAGGTAAAATGCTGAAAAACCTGTCAAGGGGGCAGGGTTTTCATTGTTCTCACAGTAGAATATTGACCCTTGATGTGAGCTGTCTGGTCTATGGACTGGATTCCACATCTGAGGGGAGGCGGCTTATACTAGGTAAAAGGGGTGGGAGGGGGAAACTTTATTGTTCAATTACTCTTGAACTACAACTCTCACGGTAATGAAATAACACTCACTATGGCTCAATTGCTATAAAGATTAATTGGAGCTGCTGTTTTTGTGAAACATTACTATCACTTTAAGTTTAAAGAGCATCACAAACTGCTATTTGTTTTTAATATACTAAAAGTTTTTGATAAATTAATATTTATTGGTGGCACGATGTGGCATTTTATGCTAATTTGTTTCTGAGTTGGACCAGTGTCACACACTGGAAGCATTTCTTTTTTTTACTTAGCTTTTATTAAAAGGTTACATTTTAATATGGTGAAGATTAAATGATAAGACTTAGTCCTTAAAGGGATAGCAATACTTCGTTTTATCTTTATTTTATTTTGTAGGCATTAAAAAAACATGAAGAACGATATGTCTTATCTCTCAAACCTTTATGGTTTAAGAGCTATTCACAAGCAAAGTATTCGCCCCCCTGTTCAGCCAGATCAGAAGGGAGGTACCCAGGTAGACTGCAGGGAGGGACAATTTTCAATTAAGATAAGGGAAAAAGCTGAAAAACTTGTCAAGGGGGGAAGGGCTTTCATTGTTTTCATACAAAGAAGATTGTCCCCTGCTGTTATCTGTCTGGTCTTACAACCAGATCCACATCTGAGAAGAGATGGCTTACACTAGGAAAAAGGGGCGGGAGGGGGAAACTTTGCTTGTGAATATCTCTTAAACCATAAAGATCTGAGAGATAAGACTTATATCGTTCTTCATGGTTTTTTCATGCCTACAAAATAAAATAAAGATAAAATGAAGTATTACTATCCCTTTAAAGTGTCACATATGGTCAAAACATAATTCAAGAGCAATCATCAAAAAGGTATAATAAGCATCAGTGAAATCAACCCCAGCTCTGTGGTGACTGCATCCCTGAAAATAAAAAGAAAGAAGAGAAAGAAGAAAGATAAAGAGCATAGTAATGTAAATAAAACTTTGTGTAGGATTGCTCATTTTAATTTGTTATAATGCCTCAAATATTTTTAAATCTTGTTTTTTCTTTCATATTCTTCTTCAAATTCAATTTAAAAAGTTCCCACCCCTCTCTATTACGTAAGGGAGATCCGAAAGCTGGTCCTGACAGATCGCAGTGAGGGACTAAATTGTGTCAGCATAAGGAAAGTTCTGTCCTCCTTCATCAAGGGGGTAGGGTTTTCCTAATACTGACAGACACAGTATTGTCCCTTGTCTCTCCTGTCTAGCAGATGGCTTTCAGATCTGAGGCATTTCTGCCTGACGTAACGGAAAAGGGACGGGAGGGAAAATCTTTTAATTAGAATTTGAAGAAGAATATGAAGGTAACAAGATTTAAATATGTGCTATGCATTGCTATGAAAATGCAAAGATATAGACAATGCAATCATGTACTGTCCTTTTAAATATTCCAAAGTTGAGATAAAGAAGAGCCATAACAGGTGAGGAAGTGATGTCAAAATTAATAACAGAGCTAAGCACAGCAAAACAGGTATCCCACAGGGGTCTGTCTCCCGATCAGGGAACAGCAATCCCACCTCTCCACAGCACCTCCAACAAAGGCCACTTGAACTGTGGAAATTTTTAGAAAACTTTTCAGGAGTATAATACCAACTCAGGATTAATTTGACTGAATCTTCAAAATAATTTGAACAATTTAAAGCTGTAGTCATAAGAGAGGGAGTCTCTGCCCATTTTATGGGGTTCACATATCAGTCCAATATGCCTCTCCTAATTTTTCATGCAATTAGACTTGAAATATTCCTCCCTGGGTTGGTTAAGATGAGTGTATAAGCAAGGAAAGGTCTCAGAACCTAAAGTAAGGTTGGCACAGTCTGGGCAGATTATATATCCCATCAGTAGGAGTACCTTGTTTTACTCAGGGAAAAGTCCTATTATATCCCATCAGTAGGAGTACCTTGTTTTGCTCAACAGGAAAAGTCCTATTAGACACACACACACACACACACACACACACACACACACACACACACACACACATATACATACATACACTATATGACCAAAAGCATGTGGACAACTGTCCATCACAACTATATGAGCTTGTTGGACATTCCATTCTAAAACCATGGATATTAATATGGAGTTGCCCCCCCCCCCCATGCAGGCAACTTGAGTTTCTCCACAATAAACTTGTCAAACCCTTTATGGACCTTGCTTTGTGTACAGGTGCACAGTCATGCTGGGACAGAAAACTGTTGCCACAAAGTTGGAAGCATACAATTGTCTAAAATGTCTTTGTGTGCTGTAGCATTAACATTACCCCTCACTTGAACTAAGGGGCCTAGCTCAAACCTCGAAAAATAGCCCCAGACCATTATCCCTTCTCCACCAAAGTTTACAGTAGGCATTATGCATTATGGTAGGTAGTGTTCTCCTGGCATCTGCCAAACCCAGATACGTCCATCAGACTGCCAGAAAGTGAAGCATGATTCGTTACTCCAGAGAATGTTTCCACTGCTCCAGAGTCCCGTTGAAGTGTGCTTTACACCACTCCAGCTGATGCCTGACATTGCGCGTAGTGATCTTGGGCTTTTGTGCAGCTGCTTGGCCATGGAAAACCATTTCATTAAGATCCTGATACACAGTACTTTTTTTGCTGATGTTGCTTCTAGAGGCAATTTGAAACTCTGTAGTGAGTCATGCTACAGAGGACAGTTAATTTTTCTACTGTAGTCGTGGCCCTGCTCTGTGAGTGTGCATGGTGCATTACATATAGCACTACAGTGGGCCGGGGCAGATCCAGCAGGGAAGAAATTTCATTAACTGACTTGTGACAAATATGGCATCCTATGACAGTGCCATGTTTAAAATCACTTAGCTCTTCAGTACGACCCTTCTGCTGCCAATGTTTATCTATGGAGATGGCATGCTTATGCTCTCGATTTTATACACCTGTTAGCAATGAGTGTGGCTGAAATACCTAAACTCAATGAATAGGAGGGGTGTCAGCATATAGTACGTATATGAGTGTGTGTCTATATATAAATATATATGTATGTATGTATGTATTTTCCATTTAAAACCTTATTATACATTAGATGTATTTTATGGTCTGTAATAGTCAAAGCAACACTGACACATAAGTGTGTTGTCCACCCCTCTGGTCCTTAAAGAGTTAAAGACTAGAGGGGTATGAAATGCTTTGGGGTTAAGGATTGAGGACCGGAGAGGTAAAAACCAGGGTTAAGAACCAGACGCTTATGCAATGCATTGAGAAGCAATTATTTCACACCTCACTGGTCCATAAAGGATTAAGCAAACAAATAATAGAAAATTAGCTGTGCATGCCGACTCGAACATTCCCCCTGTAACAAAGAAATCCCCCTTAAGTCTGAGTTATTCTGTAGTACAAATAGACTCTTATTTGAGACTGCACCACATCTATATAATTGTGATACACTTACAGAGCACTGTTACAAAGAGGGACAGATCTTACATCATGCTATAGATCTTTGACTTTGAGACATTTATGTGCCATAGAGCATCAATGGACATTATGTATGTTTGACATAAATACACATTTCCATACACTAATGGACTCCTGCATATTTGATGAGTCCACATTTTTATGAAGACATAGCTTAGTGATGTAGTTGTAACTGCAGAATAAATGTAGACCCAAGTATTTCAATTTCATCCATCCTGAAAAGCAACACAAGAGAGTGAATTATATGTCCATGCTTTAGCAGTGTTTCTTTAAAGGGATAGTAATGTTTCACAATAAAAGCAGCTCCAATTAATCTTCATAGTATTTGGGCCTTAGAGAGTGTTATTTCAATACTGTCAGAATTGTAGTTCAAGAGTAATTGAATAATAAAGTATCCCCTTCCTGCCCCTTTTACTGCTGAAACACTACTCACCTAAGAGCAGCAAGACTGTCCAGATGGATCGCAGAGAGGGACAATCTTCAATTAGCATAAGGGAAAAACCTGAAAAACCTGTCAAGTGAGCAAGGTTTTCCTTGTGTTCAAAGTAAGAAGTTTGTCCTTTGTTGTGAGCTGCCTGTTCAAGAGACCAGATTCCACATCTGAGGGGAGGTGGCTTACACTATGTAAAAGGTGCAGGAGGGGGATACCATTCAATTACTCTTGCAACTCTGACAGTATTGAAATAACGCTCTCCATGGCCCAAATACTATGAAGATTAATTGGAGCTGCTGTTTTTGTGAAACATTACTATCCCTTTAAATCATTCATTAATGTGATAGTAATCAAATGAAAGTGTTTCTACAGTTCATTAGAACTAAAATTTGTCAATTTTGAAGTTATTTATAAAATGATTGTATAAAAAACCCAAGAAGTGTTATTTTTATTTAACCCTTTGAGTGCCAGAGAGGTACGCAACGCATTCCAAAGCAATGCGTTGCGTACCTCTCTGGCATTCAGAGGGTTAAGGACTAAACTGGAGTGTGAGCCATTGCTCTGCAATGTGTTGAATACCCCGCTGGTCCTTAAGGAGTTAACTGTTTGGATTCTAGAGCCATTTTTGCATTGTGGCAGAAATGTCTCTAGCATCCAAGAGTCTAATGTTGGATCCTTGATTATTAGCAAATCACATATTAATCTGTGTTAGTGGAGTAACTTCTCACTCATTTATAAATGAATAAACAGACTGTACAATGGAAATAGTTTCTTTTCATATACCTGGTCATGGTCGGTATAGTTTATGTTAGTCAATGGGAACAAATGTATGCAATCACATACTGAGGCCAACCAAGTTCAGGGCCAACCAGCTTCACCATTGATTAAAATTGGACTTTTAACTAATTTAACCCTTTGAGTGGAAGAGGGGTAGGCAGTGCATTGCAAAGTAATACATTGCATACTCCTCTGGGACTCAAAGGGTTAATGCTGTAAAAGTTTCAAACACATTAACCCTTTGAATACCAGAGAGATGGAATGAAAAGTTAGAGTTAAATTAACAGATATTTTTATTTTTACCTTATGGTGCAATTGATATGCTTTATAATTGCTCCAATACCGTTCACTACATCGGCCTCACAGGGGCTGATATAGTAAGAACAATGGGGACAACTGCATCACAGTGTGGACACATAACAATTTATTTGAACCTCCTTTGCAGCTGGTTTGACCCAGAATTGGTCTAATTCTGGCACAAAAACGCGCCACAGGTAACAAATGGCAAAAAAAAAAAAAAATCAATGTGTTGGATACCTTTCAAGCATTCAAGGATTAAAAGAGATGGGCAAAAGCTCCAGTTTTTTCACAAGAATTTTTGCAGAAAAAGAATGCCTTTTTCCACTGAAATTCCCACTCTTAGTAAACACATATAATTTCTACCTTTTCACTGCTGACAGTGAATTTTTTAGGAGAACATTGCAATTTTCCACCTATGTTGTCTATGGAGTGAGAATTCTTGTTGCAATGCTACTGCTGCTAAGTGCTGAAGCGGAGAAATCCACTGCTGAAAATAAAAGATGTTAGCAGGCTGAAGCCATTTGCCCTTTGCCGATGACACTAATCATGACACTAACCATGGGCTTGATATCAGGTGTGAGGACTCAGGCTCTCATCTCAGATTCACCATTTATGTTTGCACAACAGCAGTAGTAGAATACATGCATGTTATTTTTACCATAGAAAATGTTTTTCCAACTCTCAGAGACTTCTACAATACTATTATTGTGAGCCCCAGACACTTTAAAAGTGCTTCTATTGCTGCTAGTCAATGCATCTCCAATGTGCTGCTGGTATGTCTCCTAATCAGACCTAAGGTTGTACTTCAGCCATGAAGTGCCTAGATGTGATTGTGCTTTCGCACTGCTCGCATAGTTTTTACAGCGACAATATATAGCAACATGGATAGCTTATGGATCGTTCATAAAGTGGCTCCATATTGGAGATTTCATAGACTGAAGGGGTCCTGAGGGGCTACTACTACATGGGATAGATGTTGCAATAGAACTAGCAGTAGGTATCAGGGCAACATCACTTCGAACAGCAGCAGCAGAAGCACTCATACATAGAGTTGTGTTGCTGCTTAGTCAATAATAGTGAGTGTGTCTGGGAAGGGGTTGAACTTGGAAGAAGTGATGGTGATGATGATGATTTTGACTAAGGTGATGGTGATTGTTAAACATAATTATGAAGGTAATGTTAATTTTTGCTTGAAAAGTACACAACAGTGCTGATAGCATGTGGAGTGATGTTTTGTCTGTCTGCAATATTTTATGACAGATGTTTCTGTCACTGTCACTGTAAGTCTCTGCTCAGGTGTAAGAATATGATTTCCTGACAGTCTTTGTCGCTTACATTTTTTTAATTGTCCCTGTCACATCCACACTCCCTGTAACAATTCAGGGAACTGGTTAGTACCAATATTCCTTAAATCAAGCAACTCTAGTTCCCCTTTTGCTTGTATGTCATTTAGTTCAGTGTAGGATAGACCTGTCTCTCTCTCTCTCTCTCTCTACCAAAGACTGTCAATATGTGGAAAACTCACATCCCTTTTATACTTGAATATTGCATGGATACATAGGGAAACTCTCCACTGTATGAAGGGAAATAGATTATTATAATTGATTTCAATGATGTGGGAAAAAAGAAATATGACATTTTTCACAAGTATCTCACTAAAGTCAGGAAGTGGTGTTTTTCACATGTTTCACTTATGGTGAGAATAGTTTTGCCTATCCCTAGTTAAACTTCCCCATCTGGATAACTGGATGTATAAACCAATTATAAATAGTAATTAGTGCCCAAAGAATGTACCATTCTCACTTAGTACATCAGCCTCACTATTGATTTTATATAATTGCTTATGATAGATTAGACCTCCAGGAGATGAAATTCCTTAATTACAACATTTATTTCAATGCCTAAGGTATGCTTGCAGATGCTTGACAGGTAAGTACACTCAGTCATTGATAAATATCTAAATGTTTATAATAATTATCATTATGAAGAGCAGGAGAAAAAGTATATGCTGATAATCTTCTTTCTCTACTACATAGTAAATAGCCCCTGAAGTCTGACTAATTTCATATTACTCAAGTACATATTGAATGGAGTTGCACAAATGATATCAAGTGAAGAATTACTGCATTAAGTTCTTTGTTGAATGAGTTTAACTGACTTCAGAAGAGTATATGCTATAATCAACATTATGAGTATGATAAGGGCAGTAAAGTGTCAATAAAAGAAACTTTTAAATGACTAGCAGTGCCTTCACAGCTATGGGAATAGAATTCACATTCTCAGTGGGTGATGTCAGTGCTCCAGTTGGCTCTTGCAGAAGATTCCTCTCCTCATGTAAACCCATTGACTGCATATTCACTAACATGGAGTTTCAACAGACAAGATACCAATCTTACATTCACTCCCATGAGCTCAGAGTGAGTCAGTGATACACCCAGCCCTGTAAGCCTCTGTTATCTGCAGGGTAACCTGAGTGAGTTCCTAGCTATGGGAGCTCAGTTTCCATAGCTATTAGGGCACTACCAATTGTTTAAAAGGTTATTCTATTGACTCTTTGTATCCCCTTTAAAAGAAAATCAAAATCTGAAAGTACAAAATTAGAGAAAGAGCAAATTAGAACCTAATTAATGTAGTATTAGAATCTGATTCAATACTGTTCTCTACAGCCAGTATAATTAAATGGGATGCTGCTCCTAGGACATAATTGAGATAATTACAGTAGTATATTAAGAGATTTTTTTATTTTTAATCTGATCACATAATATATATAAAAAAACAGTATACTAAGCCTCAAATGTTTCTAAGAAATGGGGAGAGCTTTTTTACATTTCCTTCAATGGACTTGCTGTTAAAGTAGTCTACTGTAATATGGATCAAGTTTATAAGTCCTGTTACCTTGATTCAAGTTTCCATATTTGAAAACTTCATTAAAAACTGCATCATGTTAGCCAACAAAAAGCAAATGTACAGTTAAGGAGATGTACCATATGCTAATGTATACTAATTGCCTTACCAGTGCAACACCAGTGATGTTTCATATTCTAATAAAGTGTTGTTCTGCACCAAGAGACATTCACTTTTACCAGAAATAAAAGCATGAATATTTCCTAAGTTATACATCTGTTGGACTTCTGGTTAACGTGACACATACATAGTTTTGAATTAAGTTTTGAAATATGTAAACAAAATTGAAGGTGACAGGTCTACTTTCTGATTTTAAAACTCTGAAAGGGCCAGAAGGAGACCAGTTGATTTAACAGAATGAGAAATTTGTAGAAAGGCAAACATACCAAAACCTTTTTTAGTGCTTGTGGAGTGTCAGGGATAAGGTTATCAATGCATTATTTACTGAGAAACATATTTTTGCTTGCAAGTATGAAGCACTAGATGATTCTTGACCATAATGATTCTGCCTCCAAGTTTAGTGAGTTGGAATTTCTGTCCCAAACTTTTTCCGGCTGACAAAAAGCTATCTCTCATTTCAATCTCTGCATTTTTTTAATTTCATTCCATAAACACTGGAAATATTGAACTGCCATATAAAGTTAAAAGATATATAATTTCAACTTCATGCAGAAAAACTAATATAAGATTCAGATCTTTGTAATTAGGTTAACTCTTTTCACCATTTTCTAGAAAAACAAGAAAATAAATCAGAACTAACACAGTGGCAGAATACACTCAAAGGTAAATTACTTTTCATATGCTATAATGTGAGAATAAGAGCACTTCTGGTGTGATGTTTATACCACTTTATAAAAACAGATTGGGCTCATTAATCAATTCTAAGAACTTACAAAAACAGTACTTTATATCGTGGTTTCATCCATCACCCAGGACAAATCAAAATACAGGTTATTACTGAGATGATTTGTACACCCTGAGATCATATTGAGATCATCTGGAGTATTCACAGTGTGCTGATTATCACCTACACTATATTTGTGATAAATGTGAGCTCAGAAACAATGGTTAGGAGGTTGCACCTATGACAAATTTGTAACTGTGCATCAAGTTGGCATTTGATGTTGTAATAAATATATTTACATTTTGCTACGTTTTTTAATTAGGTAGTAATTGTTAATTATAATTTTTACCTAAAGCATTAAGAAGTATGACTTTTCCCACAGTAGTTTTAAAATGCTGATCAGCGTTTAACAGTTTGACGTGGGAAGTTGTGAATAAGAATATCATGTTATTGTCACAGTTCCCCAGAGATGATAAGGAATCAGTACGGTATAGTAAAATGCAATTTATTAAACAACAATAAGGTAGCAAACAGAGGAAAATAGCAGATACAAGCAAAGGGTCACAGCCAGCAAGTGCTACTACCAGAAAGAGTAAATTGCCGCAGAGGACCACTCTACTAGAGACTAGGCCGAAGCCACTGGTAGTCTCTGCTGGAACCAGGAGCTGGAACAGGAGCCAGATCTCAAAGTTTTCATCCAATGTAGTGAGAAAATCTGACCCACGCCTGCAGTCAGAATGGAGTGTATCTCTGACTCATGCCTGCAGTCAGAATGGAGCGTATCTCTGACTCACGCCTGCAGTCTGTCTCAAAGCTCGTCTGCCAGAGCCCCAGGCCCACACCAGATAGGGTGTCTTCCAGGTACAAGGAAAAACCAAAAGAATAGTCAGACAGAGCCACAGGTCAGCACCAGAGAGGGTAGTCAGACAAGACAGGTCATACACAGTTCAGGTAGTTAGCCAGAGCCACAGGTCTGCACCAGATTGGGTGTCCACTATAAGTATAACGCAGGAGAATAGTTAGACAGATCCACAGGTCAGCACCAGATTGGATGGTCAGACAAGCCAGGTCATACACAGAGCCCAAGGACACAGATCTGCTTTGTACAACAATGCAAGGGCAACTGAATCAGGACTCAGGCTGCCCTTTAAACCCCTCCTCAGGAAGCAGGTAGGTGGAGCAAGCTCAGAGGAAGAAAGCAGGTAGGAGGAGACTACAGAAAGCATGGCATAAAACAGAGACCTGCTTCACTCTGAAGCCTTGCGCCTGCAGATGAGGAATGTGTGGAATGACACTGAGTGTCGCTGAAGTGGCGGCGCTGAGAGCAAGGTAAGCTGTGACAGTTATATGAAATAAGAAAAGGTGAAAAAAGTGACATTTCTATTTTTTGTTTAAGAATCTGGAGATACATAAAGTGGATATCCAAAATAAAGATCCAGCACACTTATTTAATTCTAGGGAAGCTACTGTGTATTACATACAGAAGGTGCCCACTTATCCAAAAAGTATAGATCAAAAATCAAAAAAGAAACCAGTGGATATTATTGTGGCACCCACCTTACGTCACGATATTCTAATACAAATAATCTGTATAATATAATTTGCCAGGATGCAAAGCTCCCTGTGTGTGTAACAGCACATGCGCAGTAGCAACTTCTGGAACGATGCAGTCATGCGCAGTAGAGACTGGCCGAACATGGTGATCTGGAGCAGGGCGCTCTGAGCGGCTCACCGCCTGTCTCTGCTCCCGGCTACGGGGCAGCAGCCTGGGCCACTGGGTGGCACTTTAGCCCGTGTACAAGGGGTTTCATGCTAGTAATACATAGCACATTGTCATCAGATGGTACCTATATTATTTTATAGGTTAATAAATTTAAATGGCATTATAAAACAGATATCATGAACCCAGTGATTAAGCATACATTAGAAATATGGAACTTGTGTTAAGGCTTTTTCAATCTCTAAGAACACCATCATTAATTATCCCTGATATAGACAACCTTGGTCTGGATTTTATTACAGGTGCTAATTTTATCACTGCTTTTATCTCCAGTTTTCCCCATAGACTTCAGTAGGAAAATGTTTGATCAAACGGGCGTTAACATTTATCTCCTGCAATAGAATCCACTCCCTTTTAGATATTATGATTAGATATTAGACTTGTGCAAGGCAAAAATTTTCGGACAAATTTTTTTTTTCTTTAAATTCGGTGGATCCGAATTTCGGACCGGACCTGTTCGATTCGGATGAAATTCAGTGACATTTAACATGTTTTAAAAATATGACTCTCCCTTGCAGTGGCAATAGGTATAGGACTGCCAAAATAAATGTGAGACTGGCTGTGGCACTCTAGTATTCAAACAAAGTCCTTATATTTTGCCCAGGAACAAAGATGACTCTCCCTTGCAGTGGCAATAGGACTACCAAAATAAACGTGAGACTGGTTGTATCACTCAACTATTCAAACAAATTCCTTATATTTTGCCTAGGAACAAAGATGGCTCTCCCTTGCAGTGGCAATAATGCTGGCTACGTGCCTAGTGACTATGCTACCTGCCTGCCTACACAACATCTGGCACTATCTCCTTCTTATCTGAGCTCCAACAACTGACTAACAGGAAATGCAGGCTGTGTGCGTGTTTGACATGTCAGTAGTCCAACCCCATCATGAAACTAAGAAGCTCATAGGACTAGAGAGGGAGGGAAAGTAGAGCGCCCGTGGGGAGAACGTCATTACGAATTTCAGACTCGGTACCGTTCGGATTCAGGAAAAAAAATGAATTCCGCTTGCCTTTCAGCAGTCCTGAATGACGACCAAATGACCCGAATTCGGACGAATTCCGAATTCGGACAAACCAAATCTCACAAGTCTATTAGATATGCTAAAAAGTATTATATAATACTATGATTTTGTTAGCAGATGCAATCTGATATAGATTTATCATTGTTATATGTGTTCTTACATCAGGTTTTCACTCCCCTTTTTATCATATATTTAAAACTTTCTGATAAATATTATGAAATCGTTAATATTTAAATTGTGGTTACAAACTAAATTTGTGGAACATTATTAATGAACTATTGATGATATATACATGCTTCATATTATTCTTGGCACCTGGAAGGTTTCTTTAATATTAAATATAGACTTGTGATGAGGCAAATTAGCGTCCCACTTTTCTTTTAAATGACATGTCTGCATCTTGATGAAAAGGTCATTGATGACCTTGAAAACTTTGATTTATCTGACATTTTTTTAAAATGTAATACAGATGTTTCATACCTTTTATACATTATTATATTAAACTTTTAATTTTTCAAGCAATGGATCTTTTTTGGGGAATTCCACTGAGACCTTGAACAGGGGTGAGCACTTTTTTCCTGCCACATATCAGCAGGTAAATGTACCATTCCTCACCAGCCAAATATATTTATGAATTTCCTTCTTTTTTATTCAGACACGTTTGACACACTGAAACACTCTGTTGTTTTTTGTATTTGATCGTTTTTGGGCATGTTTTTTTTTTCTTTCTTTAAGGGGAACCTGCATCTCTGGAGAAGTGGCTGCTGATTTTCATATATCCATATCTGTGTGGAGAAGGGGTAGCCAACTCCGGTCCTCAAAAGCTACCAACACTGAGTATTTTAGAATATCCCTGAATCCGTACAGGTGGATTAATTAAAGTGACTAAGCCACTGATTGATTCATCTGTGCTCAAGCAGAGATATCTCAAAACCATGCGCTGCTGGTAGCTCTTGAAGACCGTGGTTGGCTACCCCCTGGTGTGGAGGAAGGGTTATTTTGCTCCACATGTGATATCGCTATAATTTCCATGTAGCTTTCCTAACTTGTGATTATAATGAATGAAGATTGTTTCTATATTGTCCTTATTTAGACGATATTCTCTTTTGAGGTGCCCTCTTGTCTTTTTATATAACGTGTAATTGGTTACTGGTAGCGATGAATGTTTTCTTCAGTATGAATATATGGACAGTAGCTTAGCCTAGTTTAAATGTGTCAAACTGTGAACTATTTTGTTTATTTAGAAAGTTATGTTCTTGCTTTGAGGTATATAATAGTTCAAAAATAAAGTTATACAAAACCATTAGAATTTCCATTGAAAATGCTGATTGCTAATTTTTCTATTTCAGCACAACAATGCAGTGAACTAGAAGGAATTACTCAGATTAGAGAATAGATCTTGTTAAAGGGACAGTAATGTTTCATAATAAAAACAGCTCTAATTAATCATCATAGTATTTGGACTTTGGAGAGTGTTATTTCAATTCTGTCAGAGTTGTAGTTCCAGAGTAATTCAATGACAAAGTGTCCCCCTCCCGCCCCTTTTACTGATGTCACACTGTTCAGCCAGATCAGAAGGGGGTTGCCCAGGTAGACTGCAGAGAGGGACAATCTTCAATTAAGATAAGGGAAAAACCTGAAAAGCATGTCAAGGGGGGCAGGGATTTCATTGTTTTCATAGGAATAAGAGTGTCCCCTGCTGTTATCTGTCTGATCTATGGACTGCATTCCACATCTGAGAAGAGATGGCTTACACTAGGTAAAAGGGACGGGAGGGGGAAACTTTGCTTGTGAATATCTCTTAAACCATAAAGGTTTGAGAAATAAGACTTATATCATTCTTCGTGTTTTTTTAATGTCTACAAAATAAAATAAAGTTAAAACAAAGTATTACTATCCCTTTAAAGGGTTAGACTTGTTAAAAGTTTTTTTTATTTTGTGCTTGAACATGTCTTCACATAAAAGACTGAATGGAGAATACTTCTAAGTGACAACAAGAGAGAGCAGCAGGTGATTAATTTAGGGGAAAATCAAGATATGGCTAAAAGTCTAGCAGCAAAAATGATACCATTAAAGTTATCCCAAAGTGTAAGATTGCATGGATAAAGTAAATGATCTCATGTCTACTTTCTCAGTAAGAAATGCATCTAAAATGCTTCTAAAACTGTATAAAGGATGTTTATAAGTAATGGCACTGCATGAGGTATTTGTTAACAAACATTGATAAAACTAAAGAAATGTAGTGTTTTACTTAGCTTGTACACAAGAAGCAAATAACTTGCTTTGGAATTCTTGCACAAATAATAAAGTACTGGGTTTCACAATGTAAATATGTATTGGACAGTATTATAAAGGCCTGTGAGTACAATGCAAATTTTTCCATATCATCTTGTCTGTTAACTAGCGATGAGCAAAACTTTTCGCCTCAGAGTAAAATCTGCAAAAAAATGGCACTTTCCGCTTGGTAAAAAATTTCCCGCCAAAAGTGCTGATTTTCCGCTTTTTACAGTTTTTTTTTCTCCTAGCTCAATGGGAACATTGAAGTTACACACAAAACATAGCAAATATTATTTTATTTCCCAAAGGCATAGTATAAAAGGGGTATGAGGGTGCATGTGTGGGTGGGGTGTGGGGAAAGAATCGGTTGAACAGGGGATGATTTTTGGGTTTTTTTTTACTGGGATTGGGGGGCAGTTCATAAAAAATAAATCCTAAATAAAATTAAAAAAACCTCATAAGACATGGTATAAAAGGGGTCTAAGGAGGGTGCCTGTGTTGATGAATGAATGAATGACTCAGATAAACAGGGAATTTGTTTTAGGGGGTTTCTTGTCTGGTATTGGGGGGATAGTTGATAAAAAATAAATCAATAATATAAGAAATTTGTATGTAAAGTGATAGACAGGAACCCCCTGACATATTCTAGTGCCAGCAGGTCATGCTGGCCAGTGGCCAGTGTCAAATGTCCTCCTCCTGAGTCCATAATTGCGGAATTTGCAACTGCTGTTCTTGCTGCTGCTGCTGAGATGATTAGGCAGCTGAAAGGGAATGGGTTCAACAATAGCAGCAACATGGGTGGTGAATGATGAAGGTTCCACTTGTCACGACAATCTCTAGTGATACATCTGAGGCAGCAGCAAAATAAGTAGCCCCAGTCTATGTGGAGAAAAGATGAAGTTGGACAATAATTATTCTCCACCTGCCGCTCCTCCAAAATCATGGGTGTTGTTATTAGAACAGAAATGTTTACCTTGAGAGCAGGAACTGTGGCTCTCATCAGCAACTGCAATGTGCAGTGTGTGGTAAATGACATCTGGGGGCACAACTGTATCCAAACACCATGACACCAGAAGCCAAGTACTGCCGCTGTCACTATACCCCTTGTCCAGACCCCGATAAGGACATATGACAACTTGCTGACGGTTTAATAGTAATGATGATGATGCCAGCATCATAGCATATTCTGCTGGATGGAATCTCCTCAGATGCTGCTTCATGACCTGGTATTGATTCTCCTCCACCACACTGGCATGTGTGGTCAGTGCACCACACTGTGTGCAATAGGTAGAGACAAACTGCCATATCCTAACATCAACAGAGTGGCTATCATTTGGTGGGGGAGGTAACGATGAATGAGGTGGACTGGCAGAAGATGTTATTGTTACCCTAGAGGAAGAAGGTGATGGTGATGGCGAACTAGTTGCTTTGCTCGTCATTGAGCTTCCAGTGTCTGTCTGGGTTTTTGTTTTCTTCCTCCTGTTTGATCTCCGCCTCACCTCTTGTTGCCTTTCTGGAGATTCAGGGGGTACAGTAACAGCGGTGCTAGATTTCTGTAGTGGTGGTTTGGCTTTAACTGTCATGGTGTCTGTGTTTCATGTGTGATATCAGAGAGGTTGTGCCAAGGTTTGTTCCCTCCTTTCACCTTGTCACTACTTGTCACAAATTGTGCACAGTGCCATTGGTGATGACTGAACTGTGCCTGCCTCAAAAGAAAAATAGTCCCACACAGGCCTGATCCACAGCATCCTGCTGCCCTTGCATCTCAACAGCAGCAGGAATTAGAGCAGTTGCAAATTCCGCATATTCCAAAAGCTGATTGCTAGTGGTGGTGGTGGTGATGCCCATCCTCATCTCTGTCTCCCATTCCTTCTCAGTTTCTGATAAAAAGGCCATCAATGTCTCTTCTATCCCAGCTGCCCTACCATAATCATCACCACCCCCACTAGTCCCTACGTGCTGCTGCTCTATCACAGACATCTCACTGCTGCTTGGAAGAGGTGAAGAGTGATGTCACAGAGGGTCCCCTAATGTCACACTTGTCATTTCTTTTTGACATGAAGAAGGCAGACTAGCAGCTCAATCAGCAGGCACAGGCAGCTCATCTGTGCTCCTGCTGGTGGTGATGGTATTCATTATGAGCCTGCTCTCCCCCATCACCAGTTGTGCCCTCTTCAGGATCATGTTCCACTTGGACATTGTAATGAAGGGAAGGGGAGGAGGACTCCCAGAGAGGAATGGTGTGGGCTTCCTTTACCGCTAGTCTGGACGCTCTCAAATGCTTCACCATCACTGTTACTACTACTACTAACACCACACACATCAAGTTCAGCCCCAGAGTCTTCCTCCTCACAGTCACTAGTTATATGAGGATATTGATTACCCCCTCCTTTACTCTTAACACTAACAAGCTGCTGGACCTTCTTAGTAGTAGTAGTAGTACTAACACTGATGGGACTGCTTGGAGATGGCAAGTGTGACTAGGATCCCCTGCTGTCACACTTGGCATCATCTTCTCCCCCCCACCTCCTGAGTATTACAAGACACACTAGCAACTTCAGCACTGGTGGCAGCAACTTCAACACTAGCAGCAGGCTGATGAAGCACTGGTTTCAACAGGGGCAGCAATGGTGGCAGCAGAGGCAGCACATCTAGCAGCAGGCGCAGGCAGCTGACCTGTCCTACTGTCATTAGTACTAACCTTTTCTCCCTCCTTTCCCATTCCCTTTTCTCCCTTCCCTTTTTCCCTCCCTTCCCTTTTCTCCCTTTCTTCCCATTCTTTTTTCTCCCTACCTTCCCTTTTATCCCTCCCTTCCCATTTCCTTTTCTCCTTCCCATTAAATGTCCCAAGATCCCTTGGGGTGATTTAGGGGCAATGGACAGCATTGGTTCAGTAGTGCTCACTTCCCCCTCCTTCTCAGACTCAGTGGACACATAAGGGTTCTTCCAGAACCACCCATTTATTATTTTTAAACCTGCTCATAGTGATAGCAGTCACTATGAGCTTCTCCTGCCTCAATTTTGGAAAAAGATCACAGCAGAATAGCACAGCACATCTACTTCACTTTGTAGCTGCTTCTCTTGTGTTTGATTTCCTCAAATACATCATGTTTGTGTAGCGAAAAGGCGTAACCACGTAAATCAATGGGTGGAAACTTTCTAGTCACTGAAAAAATGGCAAAAAATTTTGGTCAATGGGTGAAAAATTCGAAAATTGTAATCATTAATTTTAAGTGGATTTTCCCATGAAAAAGCAGACAACAACAAGGTTTTTCTCGGAATTTCTCGCAGGAACACGGCGAGAGACTTCGTCCACCCCTACTGTTAACCAGGATTTTTCCTTTGAGCATATTTCTTTCAACTTTAGATTATCAAGAGCCTAGAATGAGAAATCATTAATAAAATTACTTTTTTTCCATTTTATCATAGACCTCATCTTAAATGTCTTAGAATATAAATAGAATTCCAGACATTACATAAAGACAAGCACCTTTGATGAAATCCAAAAAGACTAAAAATTTAAATAATTGCAGTTTTTGATGCAGATTTAAATTAGCCACTTTTCTATTTATTTCGATATTTTTTTTCAATACAGTTTTTCATTGTATGAGAATGTTAACTATATTGATTTGTCATTGACATGATAATGTTAAATGGTGTTAGAGCCCCATCTCTATTAGGGTGGTGTGAATAATTCTCCATCTATGCATCCCCAGCACAATACAAGTTTTTACAATGGGGCTTGTACTTTCAAACACTGAAGAACCAAATTCTTGAATAACAATGGGTTAGGAAACCCATATGTAGAACAGATGGGGTGTTTGATAGTTTTGCACTTAGGTCCAGTGATTTAAACTGGTGGATGGTGCTGATGTGCATGTCAGATCCACCGGTGTCATGGGAGTGTTGTTACCTGGGGTTAGTTACCCTGGATGCACTATGCTAGATCTCCAGCACATTTTAAAGCAATGTGTTGGAGGCACACTAGAATTCAATGGGATAAAAGTTTTATTTAAATCATTAGAATGTGTATTTCTCACTGAAGCTGCAGCTGGCTTGATCCATAACTATACCTCTTTATCTTCCTTAGTATGGCCCCAAAGGGTTGATTGTTGCTTCTAATCCCAAGGCAAAGGCAATGCACTAGACACCGCTCTAAGATTTAGTGTAGTAGTTCTCAATCAGTTTTACTCAAGGCACCCCAACATGCAATCTGGAATTTTCAAGGCACCCTTAATATTTTATAGGTAGCTAGTATTGAAGGCCCGTTTACATGTGCAAAATTGGCAGCCAGCGGCCTTGGCTACTGACTCGGCTGCTGCCCTGGTGCCGGGGACGCTAGGCCGTTCACAGCGTCCTGCTCCAGATCAGCAAAGCATCTGACTGCAATCCGGCACATGATTGCATTGTGCCCTAGTGCACATGTATGGTTCCGCACACAGGGAGCGACGAATTCTAGCACTTTATATTATTTGAGATTACTCAAGGGGGTTTATGCACTAAGGGGTGATGAAGAGATAATATAGTGGAGAAGACATCTCTAGTGATATCATATATTCTGTAGATGCTATGAATTAAGTTGGAGAATTCGTAATGCATTGGCTCCATAGAATAATGTTGAAATTGGAGAAGTGATATCACTAAAGAAGACTTCTTCACCTTCCTGTCACATCTTAGTGCATCTCTCCCAAGGACTTAATGAAGGGTAAAATACATAAATATATAGTTATTATTACGTCTCACTGGCTGAATGACAATAAAGAGCATATTGTGCTTAATCATTTCTATAAATTTACATTACAATCTCATAACATTTTTGTCTTCATAGAAAAATCTGTAAGAGACTAGTAGAGTAAAAATTATACAAGTTATCCAATAAAGGTATAATTTTTACTGTACTAGTCTCCTGCATTTTCTATGGCTAACACAGTAGCACTGTTTACTCATATAAAAATTGGGGCACCCTAAGTTAGAGTAGGGTGACCACATTTCCCTTCTGCCATTCCGGGACGTGGTCACCATAGTTGCCCCTTCATACCTTGAGACCCTGGTGGTCTAGCGGCGTGGAAAGTGCTCTGTGCCTCCTCCGGCACAGAGCTGAAGCTCCCGCGCGCTGTGCTCAGTAATGCAGAGCGCTGGGAGATGATGTCATCTCCCAGCGCTCTGTATTACTAGAGCGCTTGCCTCCAGATCAGGTAAGCTGCATTGCCGCCCTGGATGTCAGCCTGCAAGCGGTGTGTCATATCATGGACGCCGCGAGGGAGCGCTACCAAGCACTCCCTCGCGGCGTCCATGATGTGACACACCGCTTGCAGGCTGACATCCAGGACGGCTTGGCTTCATTCCGGGACACTTCATTGTCCCGGTTGAAGATGACCCGGGACGCGGGACATAGCCCTGAAATAAGGGACAGTCCCGGACGTTCCGGGACCCGTGGTCACCCTAAGTTAGAGTCCAAGGAATACTGGAGTGCCACAGCACATTAGTTGAGAACTACTGATTTAGTGGGTTAAAAGCCTCATTTAAATAATTGGAGATTTTTATTTCTCAACTGTAGTACAGTTTGTTTGATTATCTTTTGTTATTGAATACAGCCCAAAGTCTACACTTCTTGCTTCTGATCCATTAATGTCAAATCTATTTTTTCACTCAAATCAGTTATTTTCCTGCCTCAGGGAATCAATGACATATTTGTCAGCTTGGAATAAATATATGTTTATCAGTTTGATTATGAGGCTTTGAGTAGTTTTAGAACTGGCCCTAATCTTTTGGAGAAAATGAACTGACGCTATGGATCAGTGTGCTTGTTTTGTACTGTATACAGTGCACTGTAAAATGATAACCTAGGTTAGCACATTAGTATTTATATGTCGGCAAAGCTGGCAGAATCTGAGGTTTTCTGCTGTGCCTCAAGAATAAGGTACAAAAAAGTCATTTATTACAAAGGAGCACGATTCAATACTATGAACGGTATTTACTAAGCAGTGACTATATTATTGAGTAATTACTATGCATGGATTTCCACTTAAGTAAATAAATGGGAGGCTTAAATCAACTGGACAATAAAAACAAACAGTAGCTGATCACGGGCGATGTGTGAATGTATGGAAGGCAGATCAGTGGGAACCCTGCCCCCATTGATTATAGTGGATTTACAAAGGTCCTTATATTCAAGAGAGATGCAATTGTGGTGCAAACCAATTGCATCACTGGGGACAAATAAACATTTCCATTGATTTAAATGAAGATTTTAACCTATTGAATGCAATGCAGTGGAACCTCAATCAAGGGGCTAAAATCCCAATCAAATAGAAATCTGGTTAAATTGTGTTTTTGGCCCCTATGGGGCAGTTGGTTTGACCCAAAATATCCCCAGGAAGGTTATGCATGAAGGTATCATAAGATCGTGAGTTCAAGGTCCTGTCCTCCACAGTAATACACATTCATACACACATATTCAGACAGAGCCGGATTTACATCCAAGGTGTCCTTAGGCAAGGCAGCCTAGGTGCCCTTAGCGCCGGCCATGGCCACACCCCTGTTTTTCACATGATTCCGTCCACAGTCCAATCCACTGTTCGCTGGCAAAGAAAAATTACATTTACCTATAACATACAAGCACAAAAATTGTCTTTTAACCCCTAGGTTGCTAGACGAATCTCCATGAACTGGTGCATAGACAATAATCTCACTTGCAGTACGCACAATTCATAAAGGTGGTGTGGCCAGCACAGTTGATCCAGCCTTCAAAATTTGGAGCTCTAAGCAATTTTCTACTTCGCCTAATGGGAAATCTGGCCCTGCATTCTGAGTGTCCTAAATGTATTCATACAGCAACCATCTTCTATTTTTAAATTCTCACCTTCTCTCTGCCTTATGCTTCTATGTCTGCACTGGGCAGAGGGACTGTAAAAGTCTGACTGATGGCAAACTGTTATGTCTAATGGAGAGGTGTCTGTGTTTATTGGGGTTGCATGTGGGAAAGCTGATCTTGGTTGGGCCTTGGACAGCAGCAACCCTAAATACATCACTAAACATATCTTCAGATTGGGATATCTTAGTGCATAGGCTACACAGAATAACATAACACTTGGAGATTTTATCACAAAAAGTCATCTTCTCCTTACCACACCTTAGTGCATCTCCCTCCACGTTCCTTTTGAACTTAAGGACTTAAGTCATAAGTGGAAATCCATGAAAAGTACCTCAGGCAGTTTTCAGACAACCCCTGCTTGATCACAGGTATCAGTCATTGGGGGACATGCACTAACGCGTGCTAAGAGTTGATAGAGTGGAGATGACTTCTCCAGTGATATCCCTTCTCCAATTCTTATGTTATTCTATGGAACCAATGCACTAAGACTTCTGTAACTTTGGAGGTAATCTCTGCTTTATCACTTCTTTATCATGCCTTAGTGCATAATCCCCATTGCGTCTGAACTACCTGTACAAAATTAGGAGTATTCATAAATACCAATTATTATGGTGTGCCTGGAGAACTGGAGCTGAGAAACACTGCATACTATAGCACTATACCATAAGTGATGCTACTGCAAAATATATATATATAATACACAAAATATCCTAACTAGTGTGATGAAAAAAAAATCAGTGCCTATTGCGATGAGAGTCCAAAGTTCATGTGAACAATAGGGTGGTGAAGAAAGATACTGGACTATGGCTAAAATCCTCCAAAACTGGAGTGGCATCCAGATTAAGCTAAGGAAAAAAAAAAAAAAAAAAAAAATATATATATATATATATATATATATATATATATATATTTTTTTTTTTTTTTTTTTTTTTTTTTTTTTTTGTAATGAGTTCACGTAACAGTACAACCTGACAGCAGGTTTAAGATGTATATTATATGTTTCAGTTTGAGGACCAGATGAGTGCTTTATACATCATGTTAATAAGATCCCTGTGTCAAATATTCAATATAATAATTCGATAGGATGTTTTGTCAGAAGCCGTCATGCGCAGTCTCTAGTGTGCAAGACTGCAATCGCGTGGAGCAGTGAGGTAACAGCCGCTTAACCCTTTGAGTGCCAGAGGGGTACGCAATACATTGCGGCACTCAAGGGTTAACATTACCCAGACTTTGGCCCGTGTACACGGGCTTTTACACTAGTATCTTATAATTCTATTGAAATGAATAGGCGTAATGATATAAAAATCAGAAGTCATATTTGCTGAGAGTACATTATGGAGAGCTTTATGCAAATGCTTTAAATGAAGTTGTTAAACCAACAGGAAAACACATGCTGCTTTGAACCTAGCAATTGGTAAATGAACCTTTTATTTAGGTTTTATTTTCTTTATTTAGGTTTTATTATTATGTTGGAGACATCTGTAGTGTGTTACTAAGCAAAGTGCTGGAATGGTCTGTAACATCCAAGGGGCTGAAATAAGTACTTAGCTTGCAATCCTTCTGATCCATCAGAGTTTTTCTAAGGCAGTGACTGGCAACATTACTCCTCAGGGCACACCAACAGGGACAGTTCTCACAATAAACCCTGCTCGATCACAGATGGGTAATCAGTGGCTCATGACTGTTATTAGTCCACTTTACTTTATTAGCGATAACCTAAAACCCTGAACTTTTGGTGTGTCCCAAGGACTGACGCTGAAAATCACTGTTCTAAGGTGTTCAGTAACATCAGTCTCTTCAGGCTATAAGCCCCGACCTAATTCTGCAAGGTCGAATTAGGGACAAACATCCTTCTTGTTGAATCCCAAAGGCATGTTATGCCCTATTTAATAAAGATCAATTATAATTATTTTAATTTTTATAGTTCTCTTTTAACCCTTTAAAGGGATAGTAATACTTAAAATGTAAAAAAATATATGTTGTAGGGCTTATCCCCCTGAGTAAAACAAGAGTACTCCCACTGCTGAAAGGTGTTTCATTAAAAAGTTATTAATTTTCAAAGTTGAATTTTTTAGGTGCAATGTCACAGTGGCCTGAAATTGTACAGTGGCGCTGTTGCTACACCATGCTATGGAGATTTATGGTCCCGGGACCAGAGCTGTCCATAGGATCGTGTAGCAACAGCGCCACTGTACAATTTCAGGCCACTGTGATATTGCACCTAAAAAATTCAACTTTGAAAATTAATAACTTTTGAATGAAATATCTTTCAGCAGTCGGAGTACTCTTGTTTTACTCAGGGGGATAAACCCTACAACATATTTTTTTTTACATTTTAAGTATTAATATCCCTTTAAGGACCGATGGAGTGTACCACATCTCTCTGGCCTTTAAAGGGTTAAGTTCCTATGAGTCTGGGCTAGATTTTACATGACACACTATGCGTGATGTAGGCTTGCTGGCTTACATTAGAATATTATATTCCTAGCAGCATTCCTTTCACTTGTATGCCTTGTTCTGCTGACTCCTGGGGGGAGAGCACTAAGGTGTGATAAAGAGATGATAAAGTGGAAATGAATTCTCTCCAAGTCCTAATTTATTCTATGGAGCCAATGCACTAAGATCTCTAAAGCTGGAGAAATCTTAGCGCATTGGCTCCATAGAAGAACATAGTACTTGGAGAGTGTATAACACTGGAACAGTCATCTCTACTTTGTCACCTCTGTATCACACCCCTATTCTGCCTGGCTCTCATGAGACTCTAATCTTTGTTGCTGAAAATCAGCCTGCCTTTTGAACACATTATTGCCAGGTTTTTATTAATGATCACAAGTGAATGAATGTCTGCCTCTTGACCACACAAATACCCAGAGGCCTAACTAGAAGCCTCCTGGCCCTGGTACAAGAAGTGCGATGGGCCCTCTCCACGATGCCCCCATCTCCTACCTGGAGTTCCCGCCCTGTCCTCAAAGTAAAGCAAAGCGCTGGGAGATTATGTCATCTCCCAGCTCTCTGCATTACTAGAGCGCCAGCGGAAGAGCGGGTGCCAGGCAGAGGGGTCGCTGGGGCAGGCTGGGCCCCTGGAGTGCAGGGGCCCAGTCGGGACCCGTATAGTTATGCCACTGCAGAAGCCTAACCTTGTGTACCATTTTCCTTATAACTCCTTAGTACTATCCCAATATGTCCCAACTATATGAAACTCTGCTTCTGGTTTCTGTTTACCTGTGCATATTTGCATTGCCATTGTTCAGATTCTGTATCTTAAAGCTGTAGTTCCTGTGTCCCCACTTAACCCACAGCCCAATGGTGGGCAACATGAGGCCCTCCAGCTGTTGGTGAACTACACCTCCATTCATTTCCACTATGTAACCTTATGTTGTCCACCACTTATAGGCAGTGAATTTGCTTTCAATGGAATGGCAGCCTCTTTTCTTTGCTAGCGCTCCCTATATGACTCTTCTGGCTTAGTGCAGATTTCTCTGGCACATGCTTCTAACCCATTGAGTCGCAATGCGTTGCACAACCCCTCTGGCACTCAAAGGGTTAAAGAAAATTAGCACACTTGTGAGGATATGAGAGTTAATTGCTGGAAATAGCTCACTGGTGGAGAGTATATCTATAAATGTGTTTGTTACTCTAATATCAAAAGTAGGAGTCATGCATATGGAATACTGTTTTGTGTTATCTTGGCACAAGCATCTCACCATCATTGCTTTCAGGTCCTAGTTATCAAAATAAACATAAACCTTTCAGACAGTACCTATGTACTATAAAATGTTTTATCGATGGAAATATGTGCAAGTTGTTTATCCACATTCTGCTTCTGACAAGACAACAAAAAGAAGTACCACCTGAAAACGTGTCTTAATAATTCACTGTTAACCCTTTGCGTGCCAGAGGGGTACTCAAGGCATTGCTCTGCAATGCCTTGCGTACCCCTCTGGCACTCAAAGGATTAATCCCAAAAAGGTGTTGCTAATTTTTGCAATACCCATGAACCCTTTAATAATATTTTTACAATAACTAAAATAATGATACATGAAACATTGGCAGTAGAAAACACACATTTTCACAAAGGAGGTACCTGAAGTGAAAATGTGCGGGCATGTCCATTGTTAACTCCTTGCATGCTAGAGAGATCTCCAACATCTTGTGATATGGAGCTCAAACCTTTACTTAACCCTTTCAGTGCTAGAGGGGTAAGCAATGTGTTGCGTTCCCCTCTCTCGCTGAAAGGGTTAATTATACCTTCAATAGCCGATGCTGTCACCATTTCATCAGTTAAGCACAAGTGAAAGTGGTTAACTCAGGTAGATTGTTTACCCCTGACTGAATCACCTGTGTGCATGTGAGGAGATCCTGGAAACCCTCACCATTGTGGTGTCCTGAGGAATTAACTGAGTGAGTACAAATCCACTGATAAGCAAGACAGAGGCAAAGATCAGGAGATACAGTAAAATATCCCAGCATGATTAGCCTTGGCATGTTCATAAAGGACCCCATTGTGTCAATTTGTTGATTCCTTTCCTAAAAACATTAAGTGCAGTTTAATGTATTATTAGCATCTATCTATTCTTTTTTTATTCAGGAAGCTAAAGAAGTCCTGTAGCATACCAACTCACCCCAGTGAGTGAAATGGGGCTTTTTAACCCTTTAAATGTTTAGAGAGGTCTTCATTGCAATGCTAAGCATCATGTGGTTGGAAACCCCATTTCAATCACTGAGAATTTGGAGAACTGTTATTTGTCCCTTATGTTGCAATTTGCTCCCTACAAAGTGACTCTTTAGCTTGCTGAGTAAGTTCAGTACTGGAATGTTTTTTTTTTCTACTTTGGTATATATTATGAATAATGACATTTTTAATTGCATTTATTTTTTTGTCTCTGCTCCTTTTAATCTGTGAGTGCCATAGGGGTATCCAATGCTTTGCTTTGCAATTTGTTGGATAGTCCTCTGGGACTCAAAGGGTTAAGCCTTTCGGTGCCAGGGTGATATGCAGTACAGTGGATTGTATGTTCAAAAGAAAGGTGGAGGAATTCTGGGCCAAATCATTTGTACTATAGGGATGAACTAAATATTGTCATTGATTTAAATGGAGTTTTTAACCGCTTGAATGCTAGAGAGGTCTCCGACGCATTCCGAAGCAATGTATTTGAGACCTCTATGGCAATTTTTGGAATTTTTCGTTCTCCCCATAGTACATCTGGATTGCCCCAGAAGTCTTCCAGTTTTCTTTTGAACCTACGACTCACTGTGCTACATGTCCCTGAAGGAGGTATTCCACTCACTAAGTTTTGTATCTTTTTAACATAAAATAGCTGTAAAAAAGAGTCCTTACTACAAATACTAGAAACACTATAATCACACTGAATATAATGATGTGTTGAATTTGGGAAACAGCTCTACAGAGTAGCTTTAAAGAAGAAAAAAAAAGGTTTTAGAATTTGCTCTGCTACCAAGTTGTGTAATTGGCACATTTGGGGGAGACTACAGCAAATGCATCTAACTATAATATGTTATGACAGGAGGATTTCCACTGCCAATTATCACAATGGTAAATGTCCATGATTTGTTCTAGAGAATGAAGTGTAGCACCTCAGGCTAAAAAGCAATTTGCAGACTGATACTTATGCTTCAACAATTCACAACAGCCAGTGTGTATTTTACAAAGAACTGTTCCTACAAAAATATATCTCCTCCCCCAAGGATTTTAGTCCTATTTTAGAAAACAGGATAACGGTATTTCTTCTGAAGGTGAGTTAATAGAGGTCATCTTACCATGGAGTTTATCAAAATTGCCATTTTGTATTGTGATGTGCTGAAAATACACTCTCATTTAAATTGCATAAAATCAATCTATGCAGTAGCAAGCAAGGAAATGTGTTTGCTATTTAAGAATATGCACACTACATCATATTTTGATGGGCTATAATGTCTGTATCTCTTCCTTTTTGCTATAATCCACAAACAACATTTTACAATTATGTGGATGTTTTATAAAAATGGTAAACGTTTTTGTATTGGACTCTGTGCTTAAGAGTATTGCACAAGGCTGCCACTGAGTTGCATACTTCAGGGCTAGATTTTCCATTAGGCAAAGAAGGCAACTGCCTAGCGGTGTTTCCCAATGTCAGTCCTTAGTGCACACCAACATGGCAGATTTTCAGGATAACCTTGCATGATCGCATGTCAATAATCAGTTGATCAGTTATTGTGTTATACTACCTCTGATTATAGATAACCTTAAGGCATAACCCATTGGTGTGATCTGAGGACCAGAATGAGGAATCACTGGCATAAGGACCAAATTGCGATATATGCTACAGCTGTGCTTTTCATAGCCTCTGTGTCAAATCAAGGACAAAGGCCAGCACCATACCAATGCACTTGCAGCAGACACTCTCCTGGTTTGTAGTGACTTGTTTACTTACCAAGAGTAAAACATGGGTACTGACGTTGCTGAAAAAAAATTGTAGAAACCAGTAACGACAGTGCCACCTTGTGGTGATATTTGTGAATTGAATTTTGATTTAAAAAACACATTTCAGCTGTATTCACTTTTGAATGAAACATCTTACTGCAGTGACTTTAAGCAGGAAATGCATTAATATATAAAACAAAAATAATATACATTAAAGTGGACCTGTCACCGTAAGCTGTTTATTTTGTTTTACAGAGAATTAGAATCTGCCTACAATTTGCACTAGCCGTTCATCTATAAAATACATACTTTTTGAGAAAAACATGTTATGGTAATGCAGTGTGGTATTTTATGCATGCAGCCAAACTTATCTCTGCCTAGATTCATTCATAGCAGTGTGTAGTAATATTGACCCAGCATAGAATATAGTTAGAATAAACTGACAGACTGTGCCACCAACAAATAAAGTTGCATTTAAAAAATCAATCAATCAATCAATCAATAAATGCAAATGACAAACACAGCATACAGGAGGTTTTTATTTTTCTTTAAAATGTAAGAAAATCTGGGAAAAGAAGCACTTGGGATATATATATGTATGCAAATCCATTAATTATATAGTCTGATCTTGGTTTGAGTTATAAAAATAACACATTTCATAGAGTGACAGTGATTACAGTGTTTAGCCGTCCAGCTATCCAGCAGATTGTGCTACATCTCAAGGCATAAGTTTAACACATGAGTAGTTATTCTGTCTGTAGAGACACATAGCTGACATCTGGATAATGTATTTAACTGACTGGGTGCTAGAGATGTTTCAGATGATTTTTTCACAATGCTTTGGGGACTTCTGACATGCAAAGGTTTTATCATTTTGCAGCTTAACCATGTGCATTGCACTTTATATGACTGTGAAGTGTTAAAAAACAAGAAAATATACATTTTAAAAATACAGCAATACAAGGGTTAAAACCTGTTCCCTATGGTGCAGTTGTTTTTCTACTTTTGACTCTCTGCATATGGCCCATGGTATTACCTACTGTAAGTCATGCGTGTTCAGACAGTCTCTACTGCGCATGATTGCATAGCATGAGTGAGGCGACGCAAGACCGTGTCGCGTGGAGCAGTGACGTAGCAGCCTCTTAACCCTTTGAGTGCCAGAGGGGTACGCAACGTATTGCTCTGAACTCCAAGGGTTAACATTACCCAGACATTGGCCCGTGTACATGGGCTCTTAATATATATATATATATATATATATATATATATATATATATATAGATAGATAGATAGATATAGATATATAGATAGATACAGATATATAGATAGATATATATAAACCTAGATATAGATATAAACCTATTTTATATATTTTTATAGATATAAACCTATTTTTTGTCTTTTTTCTGGTTCTATATCCATTGCTCTAAAGTCAAAAAGGTCAGAAACTCTCCGGTCCTTAAGTGAAATCCACCTTAGATTTTCCCGGTCCTTAAGGGGTTAAGGGGTTTAAAAAAAAACATTTAAGACTAAATAGAAATAATATCTTTTTTAAAAAATTGATATTATATATTATACAAATTAGTATATAACAAAAAAACATAAAAAACTTTAAAACAATATTTTATAAGAAACTTTAATATCCCTTTATTACAATTATAAGTCAAACTACTGCCTTAAACATATTCAAAATTTAGATTATCTTCTAAATACATACACAAAAAAAAGAATATTTATATTTTTTATAACTAAGAAAACATACATTAAAAAAGAAAAGTAAAAATATCCAGTCTCTACTGCGCATGATTGCATTGCGTGAGTGAGGCGATGCAAGACTGCATCGCGTGGACCAGTGAGGTAGCGACTTCTTAACCCTCTGGCACTCAAAGGGTTAACATTACCCAGACCTTGGCCCGTGTACACGGGCTTTTACACTCGTTACACTAGTTTACAAATAAATTACTAATTTAAATTATAATCAATAACAAAACATGATAAACATGCCAAGAAACGTTTCACTCCTCACAATAGAATTTCCACTATATTTTTTTCATTATTTATGACAATTCTAGTTAGAAATCGAACTTCAACAAGAATAAGACATATTTTCATAAACAAACGACATTCTTTAAAAATATATATGAAGTTTACGATAACGAAAATAAATTGTCGTACAAAACGACCAAAAAATTACGCAACCTCTTTGAACATATGGCCCTAAAACAGTGCATGTGGCCAAAAGACATTACAGAGTACACATGAAAAACAAATTAATGGACAGCAGAGTTTATTGACATACCTGGGAAATCTCAGGGTAGACGGACAAATTCTCAGGATGAGACAGTCCAGTGTTACCTACTGTATGATCTGTAGTACTTACTTGCTTCTTTAGTCTCTAAATTAGTACCATTTATGTCAGAAAAGCAGAGGGAGAAGTCCAGCTTGTCTTTTGTATGTTCAGGCAATGATACATCTAAGTTATAGTGTCTTAAAGGTTAATTGAGGAATGACTGAAGCATCTCTGGGTTAGAACATGCAGGAACATATCCTATTATATAAAAGGCCAGATGTATGTTTGTCAAATGCAGTCACGTGCAGTAGAGACTGCCTGAACGGACAAAACGTGCCATATTCCCAGCTGCTCTCCCAGCCCTGTGTGTCTGGTGTCCATCCTGGTGTATGAGGGAGCCCTGGCCCAAGTTCCTATGTTATTCTTCGGAACCAATGCACTAAGATTTCTCCAACTTTAGAGATCTTAGTGCATAGGTTCCATAGAATAATATAGGAATTGGAGAAGTGAAATCACTGATGAAGTTATCTCCGTGTTATCACCTCTTTATCACTCCTTAGTGCATGACCCCTGTGTTTTAACCAAAATCTCAGGATGAGAGAGCACAGTGTTAACATCTCATCTCCACCCAATAACTGCTTATTTAGTCCCTAAATTGCTGCCATTTCTTCCAGAAAGACAAAGAGAAACATCCTGCTTCTCTTTTTTATGTCCAGGCAGTGAAAACTCTAAGTTACAGCAAGTTAAGAGGGGGATAGTCACTAAGCATTGATAAAGAGGTGATAATGTGGAGATGAATTCTCCAGTTTATCACTTCTCCAATTCCTATGTTAATCTATGGAGCCTATGCACTAAGATTTCTTCAACTTTGGAGATCTTAGTGAATAGGCTCCATAGAATGAAATAGGAACAGGAGAAGTGATAAACTGGAGAAGTTATCTCTACTTTATATCCACTTTATCACCCCTTTATCACTGCTTAGTGAATCTCCCCCAAGGGCTCCTTAAGGTTCGATAAGATCCCCTTCTGGTGAGAGCAATCAGGCATATAGTGACTGAAATCTAGGTTTGGGGAAATTTATTGGTTAATATTTCAAAGATCTCAGGGTTGACTCATTTTGAAAGTTGACGTGTATGCAGATGAGGCACTGTAGAAGCACAATACATCCCAAGCCTCTTTATCAAACAAAGTGGCTTGGGATGCGGAGAAACAAATTGCAAGGCTTTTTAATTGTTTTAATGGAATATTTTAATAAAATATCTTGAATCCATTTTATATTTAGAAGAACATCTCCATTTTTTAATTACACTCAAGAAAAAGTCTAGTTATCCAAGCAGAGGCTGCATTATTTCTCTGCATGCAATCTGTTGCTGCCTATGAGGTATATGCCCACTCTTAACCACAATACCATGTGAGAGCAGTCCTTATATGATTTGTAACCATAATGTTGATAAGACACTATTGCCCCCCTCCTTTTTGTTTTTTTCTTATTTATAACTGATGAGACACTGGTTATAGAAATCTACGGTAGTGAGATAAGAATCTCATTTCTATATTGAGTCCTTTTTCATGCGGTTTAAAGCAAACTATCAACTGTCGTTTTTCCTTATATGCTTTTGACATTAACTTTAAGGATACTAATTGTAAAATTGTCCCTTGAGTGATTTGGTTGAATAAAATTGTATTCTACTAGTACAGTAATTTTTTTTTCCGTGATTTATTATTGCGTAGCTGTGCCAGCTCATATGGATTTGTAATTTTTGTAATTTTTTCCCAATGTAGTATCCTTGGTCTCAAATTTTTAAGTCATATATAGTTATAGTTAATGGATGTACAGCATGATGTTAAAGGAGCAGTAAACTTTTGTTATGAAAAAATATATATATTTTATTACATTTCCTGATGAGTAAAATAAGAGCACTGCCACTACGCAGAGATGCTTAGTACATGAGTTATCACAGTTTAAATTCTTGTTTGTTACATTAACAGTGCCCTGACAAACAACTCACTCCATAGAATGTGAGAGAAACTGCTGAGTCATGCTGTAAAATAGAACTTCCAGGAAGTAAATACCCAGCAAATCCACTCCCTGATAATTTGTTAATAACATTTGAATAAAACAGCTGACAGCAGTGGATGTAACCTTGTTTTACTCAGCAGAAAAAACTCCTTAACATATAGGTTTTCATTAAAAAATTGTTTACACCCTGTGCTGTAGATGTCTGTGTTGGGTTCATGTATGTGTTTTCAAGGTTAACAAAACATGACACTGCATGGTTTTGTCCTAATGAATGTAAGATCAGTGTCATGTGGAAGTTACCTGCTTATTAACAATTTAAATGCTTCTCAATGCTTTGGATACCCCTTGCCACCCAAAGGGTTAATTTCAGTGTGAATGTTCTAGGTTGCTGGAATACGAGGAGGAAGTTAGGTTTTTGCGTGCCAGAGGGGTATGCAACACATTGCATACCCCTCTGGCACTCAAAGGGTTAAAGAGGGCAAATCTGGTGCAAACCAAATGCACCATAGGGGGCAGCTAAAAATCTAATTGATTTTCCCTTTTAGTGCCAGAATGATGCCCGTTGCTTCTCAAACTGTTGAACACTCCTCTGGCACTCAAAGGGGTTAAACTGGGATTTTAAATGTCTGAGTCTCTGAGTACAAGGTTTGAGGTTTTTGTAGTAGGAAAAATGGGCAGACTAGATGGGCTGCATGGTTATCTGCCATCAAATTCTATGTTTCTATGCTAAATATCAGTTTATTGAGATTTATGGGATTAGAGATTGTATGTAAACCAAAGAGGGATGGGGGTAGAAAGAAAATAGGGTTGCGGAGAGATACCCATTAGAATGAAAGATTTAGGTAGGTTCAATGAAAATGATGCTGATTGCCTGTGAAGTTGAACTGGTTGCAGTCGTAATGCATTGGAAGAGGTGTGTTTTGTCTGCTATTTAAACCCAATACATGTAAGGCTATGTCGTATCAGTATTGACAAAGTGCCAGATTGCATGAACTAGTTGTCGGCTATAGTTTTTTTCCTACCTGTGTCATTTACATGTTCAGCCTGTATGTTTAATAGATATGTAAATTATATAAATTATAAGAAAAATTGTTTTGTTTTTCAGCAAACTTGTGGAAAACAAATGTATTTGCACTACCTGTTATGTCTAAGACACAGTTGAATGAAAACATCTTTACTTTGACTAGTTGATGCTCAGCAATAGGCACCATCCAAGAGACATCTGGTACTGAAACCAATTGTTGAACATCAACCATTCCAAATACTTGAGGCTCAACTCATCAGTCTGTTGCAAAACATCATTGGCAGTCTCTTCAAGACATAAACATTTTTACTTAGCTATCTTCTTTATAAAAGAATAAGCTGCATTAATATTTGTGTTTCTTTAATGTTAAAGGGATAGTAAACCTTGAAAATAAGTTTATTTTAAAAATATTATTTTAAAAAATATTTAAAAAAAACATGAAAAATTATATAAGTCTTATCTCCCAAACCTTTATGGCTTGGGAGATATTCGGAAGTAAAATAAAGTTCCCTTTTCAGCCAAGTCTGCCATCTACTGGACAGATATGGAATTCGGTCCACAGGTCAACCAGCAGTTCTTTAGCAGTGCCAAGATCACGATCTTTAAAAAGAACTACTTTATTGGAACTGTCTACAAAGTGTGCCTGGCTTGCAAGCACACTTTGTAGACCATTCCAATTAAGAAATTATTTTTAAAGATCATGATCTTGGCACTTCTGGAGAGCTGCAGCAGGTCCCAGGACCGGATTCCAAACCTGAGAGCTAGAACGGTGACGTCACTCAGGGGGAAACTTTGCTTCTGAATATCTCCCAAACCATAAAGGTTTGGGAGGTAAGACATATATCATTTTTCATGTTTTTTTTAAGGGCTACAATATAAAATGAACTTATTTTGAAGGTTTACTATCCCTTTAAAGTAGGCAAAGTAGGCAGCTGCCTAGAGCTCCAAATTTTGAGGGGCCAGGAAATAGTGAATGGATCTGGGGGAGGGAACATGTGAAAAATAGGGGTATGACCATGGGTGGAGCTAAGGGCACCTGGGGTGTAGATCAGGTCCTTCAAACAGTACCATTTGAATTCTGCTTCTTCTCATTTCAGCGATATTAACAATTTGAGTGCCAGAGGTATATGCAATGCGTTGCGTTATAATGCGTTGCTTACCCTTCTGGCACTCAAAGGGTTAATATGTACTTTAATATTTCCATTAATTTAATGCAGATTTAGGCACAATTTAATTACACCCAGTCTTTTGTTCTTTTCATTTACATTTTTTTTTGCATATTGTGGAGCATTTTCATTATCATATATTTGTTGTATCATGACATCTCTTTATGAATTTGTTACATTAATTGGAGATTAAACACAGTAAATGCTGATGCTACAAATAAAAATGCAGGAGTAGGCTTAGTTAGTTCTTTGGATTGAACACAGAATTCTTAGTTCCTTTTCACAGGCCATAAGCTTAGAAATGTAAGAGATGGACAAGTTTAGGAGTCAGTGAGAGAGAAGTGGTGTGGGGGAGTATGTGGAGCAGACATCCGAGCTGACAGGAGCCCTGTGTCATGTAGGGATGTGCAGATTAGTGCCAAAAGCTGGAATCTAATTTTTATAGGAAATGAATAGTCAAGTCTATGTAAGCATGGACACTATATTTTCTCTTGACTATAGAACTGTAATTAAATGTTCATTAAGTTATTCAAGCAACTCAGATTATCAGTATAAATTGAATCTTTCTATGCTATTTTCATTTCATGCTTAGCTCTTTTACATTATCATCTAGACCTTTTTAACCTTTTGGTTGTTAGAAAGGTCTCCAAAGAGCTGCTATACAGTGTGTTTGAGACATCTATAGCATCAAAGGGGTTACTACAGAACAGTTGTAGCCTATTCTGGTCCTCAAGACCAACAGTGCATATTTTTGGGATCACAGGTGGATTAATTAGTGGCTTAGTCACTTTAATTGGTCTACCTGTCCTGTGCTCATTCAGGGATACCCTGAAAACATGCTCTGTTGGTTGAGGACCAGGAATGGCTACCCCAGCTAGAGACTTATACTTAAAGGGATAGTAATGTTTCAAAAAAACAGCAGCTCCAATTAATCTTCATAGTATTTGGGCCTTGGAGAGTGTTATTTCATTACTGTCAGAGTTGTAGTTTAAGAGTAATTGAATGATAAAGTATCTCCCTCCCGTCCCTTTTACCTAGTGTAAGCCACCTCCCCTCAAATGTGGAATCTGGTCCTGGGACCGGACAACTCACAGCAAGGGACAATTTTCTTACTGTGAGAACAAGATAAACCCTGCCCTCTCCCCCGTTGACAGGTTTTTCCTTTTGCTCACTGAAGATTGTACCTCTCTGCGATCTATCTGGACAGTTTTGCTGCTCTGAGGTGAGCAGTGTTACATCAGTAAAAGGGGAAGGAGGGGGATATTTTATCATTCAATTACTCCTGAACTACAACTCGGACAGTACTGAAGTAACACTCTCCATGGCCCAAATACTATGAAGATTAACTGCTTTTATTGCAAAATATTATTATCCCTCTAACCACCTGGTTGCTCACAACCTATCAAACACATTGAGAATCTTTAGCAACCAAGCAGGTTAGTGGTAAATATACCCTTAAATAATTATGTTACTCTTTTTTGACATAGTGAAATCGTGAAAGATGCTACACTGGGGGGAATCAATTTTGTCTTCAACTGAGGCATCAACAAGTATTTTACCTAATCTGTGCTTTATTCTGATGTAATAAAATTAGTATGTGGAAGAATTATATGGTCAGCATATACATAGTATATCCAACAATCATCCAGTGTAAAACAAGAGAATACAAAATTTGAGGATTTTACTGCCTTAATCCCCCAAAGTGGTCTGAACACCATGTAAACAAAAAGAATAGAAAACTGATTATAACTGGAATTGGCACCCCCCCCCGTATTGTCTGTATTGACCCGTTAAATAAAAAAAAAAACACCACCAGTGTCTAGCAACTGAAAATCCTGCTACTTAATTTATAATTTAGTTCGAGTGGAGTATCAAAACAGAAAAAAGACAAATGTCAAATGTTGTTATCAAAAATGCATATAATTTATTTAAGGACAAAACCTATTAACAGATTTATCAAAGTTACACCAAACCAGGCATACTGTAATCTAAGCAAAACATGAATATTGTATAATCTAAAATACTCTTGTGCTTAATAAAATATGTATAGTTCTCAATATTGAAACCTACTAAAACGTAGTAGTGAATTATATATATGTACAGTAGTGTCTTGATACTGGAATCCTTCTAGCATAGATACCAGCAACCTCTGGGGAGCAGGATACTGCTATTTTAACCCCTTAACGACTAGCGGTCCAGGAAGGTTACCTTCCTTTAAGGACCACTTTCATCTATGCCCAATGCACCAGCACACGTGACCTGTGACGAACGGGGGTCTGAGAGAGACCGCTCCGTTCTTTGATCGGTCAATTTCAGACCCAGCAGGAGCTCTGTAATTAAAAAGTACATGACGTGCCAGGACCATCAACGGTCCTTAAGGGAAAAAAACAGTGACAGTTCTGGCATGTCACTGGGTCTTTAAAGGGATAGTAATACTTCGTTTTAACTTTATTTTATTTTGTAGGCATTAAAAAAACATGAAGAATGATATGTCTTATCTCTCAAACCTTTATAGTTTATGAGATATTCACAAGCAAAGTTTCCCCCTCCCGCCCCTTTTACCTAGTGTAAGCCATCTCTTCTCAGATGTGGAATGCAGTCCATGGACTGGACAGATAACATCAGGGGACAATCTTCTTCCTATGAGAACAATGAAAGCCCTGCCCCCCTTGACAAGCTTTTCAGGTTTTTCCTTTATCTTAATTGAAGATTGTCCCTCTCTGCAGTCTACCTGGGCACCTCCCTTCTGCTCTAGCTGAACAGTGTGACATCAGTAAAAGGGGCGGGAGGGGGACACTTTGTCATTGAATTACTCTTGTACTATAACTCTGACAGAATTGAAATAACACTCTCCAAAGTCCAAATATTATGATGATTAATTAGAGCTGCTTTTATTATGAAACATTACTATTCCTTTAAGGGGTTAAACAATGAAATAGCAATGGGTTACCGTTATGGTTACCTCTATGAGTAGGCGATTAGTAACATGCAAAACCATAAAATGCAATGAAAATAATAATGCAAAAAAAAATTAAATTCACAATTTGCATTAACCCTTTGAGTGCCAGAGTGGTACCCAACTCATTGCAAAGCAATGTGTTGGGTACCCCTCTGGAACTCAAAATGTTAAAAAAAAATGGTTCACGTCAATTAGTGCTTTATTAACTGTCTCAAACACACAAAGCAATGCAAATTCTGAGTATCAAACAAGCCTTGGGTGAAAGTAGGGAAATCATTTCCAGACATTAACTGTTATATTTATACTCAGTATGGTACTCTAGGTATCATGTGTATGCCATGCACTGCAGATTTATTATTTATATAAACCACCAAACAGAGAATTGTAGTAAATCACCCGCAGAGGGGAAAATTACAACCAAACTGATAGTCACTACTGTAAATCTTTTAATGGCTATTTATGTCCAGTGAGAGGATTATATATTAGTTTTAGGTTAAAATGTAACCTTTACTATTATATATTAAAAAGAACTGTAGAAAGCCATACTCCCAGCACTGAATCTTTCACAATGTCACTAAGTGGTAAGAAAAAGCACTCGTACTTGTCAGGTAAATAATCCTTTAATTATCTGAAATTATATTTTCCATTTAAGTGAAATACATTTTATTCATTCACATAAGGAAATATGTCATTCTTTTACTACCTTAAATTCACAACATTAAATTTTGATATTACAGATCCCCCGTTATGTCCATTTTCATCTAGACAGGCACTGGCAAGACATTATTTATTATCAGTAGATTAAAACGTGTTTTTTTTATCGAGAGGATTGTCTTAATCCATTACAATCTGGGTCTATTGAGACAATCAATAAAGAAACATATGAGGGATGTAAGGCAGACGTTTGTGGCCCGAGGTTGCGACAGCAATTTGTGACCATACAAGGTCTTACTTACACTTATCATCTGCTATAATGAAATAACTTGATATAAAAATAAGATCACTATAGAAAGGAAAATAAAATGAAAAAAGGCTGCAGAATGTTGATCAGGATTGTCAAACATACCTAAACCATTCTTTACAGATATCTGTCTAAAACACCCATCTTTTATATACTGTACAATGGAAGATATCCATTTGTCTCATATATGTGAATTGTTACAATGGATGTACATGTCTACATTTTAGGGTAATTTATTACACTTTGAAAGAGGCCCCTTCCGTGATGAATAGTTGAGGGAGGACATGACTGCTAGGCACAGACCATCTTTTGGCAATATTTTGCCAGGAGATGGTCATTACTGGCTGGTGAGGGTAGTGGGCTGGGTGTGGGATTATTATTTATAAATATTGTTTGTGCGGCTGTCTGCGCACTTGAATTTGGTGCCTGAGATAGCCGCACAGGGAATTTCTTTGTCCCCTCCCTGTTTTTGGAGTTAGTCACAGCAAATCTGCTGGTGTGGGTCCTCTCCAGGAAATAATTTGAGCTGTTAAGTGCCTTAATGGGTTGGGGAGTTACTGCCCCCACTCACACACTAACCGTGCGAGTGGGGGCACGCAGCAGTTGTCAAGGTGTAGGCATAATGTTAATTGTTATGATGTTTGATAAAAGCTGTGGCCTTTTCTTCACAGTATGTTTGTCTGTGTTCCTTTCTGGGGAGGATTTAGGACTTGGGTTTTTGAATGGGTGTGCCTTTAGCAGTCATGGAGTATGTTTCAAAGACCAACATCATACATTTTGTATCCTGTTGAATTGCTAAAGGTACCTTATTACATAAATCAACTTTGGTAATTTTGAAAGCACTTTTAAAACCACCTATGTACTGTATCTGACCAGGCATTTTCTATTTAGAAATTTTTGAATGAATTAGATTAATAGATTATGATAATGAAGACACGCCATGCAGGCACTTCCTGTTTTATTATTACCTCCCCACTCACTGACACTTAAACCAATTTGTTTTCCACCTCCCCTAGCACTGAAAGGGTTACATGTCAGTGAGTGAAGGAATTATTTTTAGTTTTCCACTCTGATCTCCCACTATACCCCATCTCGCCACTTACAGTCAGCCAATGACAGTCTTCTCTCAACTCCTTTTGTGTCTACAGCCCTCTTACGCTCAAAACGTTTTCTCTCATTGCTCGTTATCTATGGAATGCTCCATCTCCCACCCTGCGCCACTGCACCTCTCATATGGTTTTCAAGTCTACACCTCCTTAATAAAACTTCAACATGTTAGAAGGCACTGACTTTGTACAACTAAGGTTCTTATAAATGATTTACTTTATTTGTGTCCCCCATCATGACCAGAACTCTAAGAACTCTAGCACTGAATTCAGCACTTGACCCTTATGTACTCTATATGTCTCCCATTATCACTTTAGATTTTAAGCTTTCAGGCAGGAACCTCGCATCTAGTGTTTCACTCTTCAAATCACTTGTAGCCCTGTATTGTCTAAATCCTTAAACTGTAAAGTGCTGTGTACACTTGTGGCGCTATATAAATATATTCATTCATTCATTCATTCATTCATTCCCTTGACTGGACCTCTTCAATAATGCGAGCAAGGAAAGTAAGATGTTCTTTTCCTGTGTTCTCTCCTCTGTTTTTTGAGACCTAAACTCTAGTTTTTCCATATGCTCTGAGGGAGCAGTCATTTGTCTTTTTCTGGGCTCCAAAGGTCCCATTAATTCTGCAGAATTGTCTGTAAATGGGCTGAGACAAAACACCAACCTTTCTGAACACAAGAGCAGTGGATGCTAATCACAATTGATTACGTGACCTTATATTTTGACTTTCAGTACAAACAACACTAAATGAAACCTCTTGGAACAGGACAATGTATTCACACACACACATACACACATTAAAAACTAATTTAGGATTATATTTTAGTGATGCAACATATGAACAATTAATTTTTACATATGCTGTACACGTGATATTTAAAGTTATATTAACATTTTTCAATCTATTTAATTTTTGGGGTTAGTCATCCTTTAAATATTTGGTGCTGTCTGTTCCCTATAGTGCAATTGCTCCATTTTTCTTGCATTGCACCACTGGGGACAAATATAAATTCCCCAAATTCCTATTCATTTAAAGGGGGATTGTATACTCTTGAATGTTAAAGAGGTCTCCAATGTATTGGGAAACAATGCTTTGGTGAACTCTAGCATTCAAAGGGTTAAAAATTAAAAGTCCCATTTAAAAAAAAGAGAATTTTAATTTCACTCTGTTGGTGTAGTTGGTTTGCTCCATCATTTTTCATCTTTAACGTATTGAATACGACCCCTAGGGCCCCATGAACAAACCAACTACACTACAGGGGACAAATAAAAATGTCCATTGCCAATATTGCATTGCAATATACTGCAAACATTGCTTCCATGCAAGGAGTTAAAAGTCCTGTTTGAATCAACAGAAATTTTGGAAAATATTTTTTCTCCCCTATTGTGCAAATATGTCCCAGATTTGCTCCTCATTTCTCTTGTGCATAAAGACTAAAGAATCATGTTTTTTTAATAATATAGATTTTATTGGTTTTAAACAGGATGTTACAAAAATATAGATAATAATAATAATAATAATCCTTTATTTATATAGCGCACACAGATTCTGCAGCACTTTACACTCATATTGGTCCCTGTCCCCATTGGGGCTCACAATCTAAATTCACCTATCAGTATGGTTTTGGAGTGTGGGAGGAAACCGGAGTACCCGGAGGAAACCCACGCAAACACAGTGAGAACATGCAAACTCATTGCAGATGTTGTCCTATAACAGAATGCCATTGCTCAATGAAATAATAATGCAAAATAATACACTAGCACAGTAAAAACATACAAACGCAGTTGGGAGTAAGTTGTGAGGAATGGTCCATTGCCCGGGGGGGTTTCATGTATTGACCGTGAGGCTGATTGCCCAACTGTTTTCCTCCCAGGGTGGCCAGATGTGTTGAAGCATATCAGTCCTAACTCTGAAACTCAAATGATACATTTTGTTTTCTTACCCCCCCAAAAACCCATTTGGAATCTGTCTGGAGAACTGAAAAACATTCCAAACCAACCCCAAAGCTATTCTAAGAAGCCCAATGATATTGGACGGATTTCTGCCTCTTTCCTTAGGTTTGCTCAGGCAGGCAAAACCAGAGGGAAAAACAGCCTTGATCCTCCATGTGCCTGGGGACCCTCTCCACATCCTTGCTACAATGAATAACCCCCCCCCCCATTGCCAGATTGCAGCAATCTTGCTGTTCAAGCAATGGAAAGTTGAACTCCAAGTGAAACAAACAAACAAACAAAAAAAAAAGCACACATACACAAACCCCCATGGCCTCCTCCACAGAAATAGTTAACCCCCCTCCATTGCCAGATCACAAATATCTTGCTGCTCTGGCAACAGAGGGGGTAACTATGAGTAGTTTAACAAAAAAAGAAAATACCTGCACCCCCAACACCCCCATCCAAAAACTTGATTAACTTTACCATTAATGAGTGTACAATAAAAAATAACATGGGGTCCAGTCCAGTTCAGTGCAAAAATATGTAAAGACAGTTATGAACAATTGTATGGACTCTGTTATGTAACATTTGTATGGCCTTTATTGTTATATTTTAGAAAATGTTAAATAAATGTTAATTAAAAAAATAAGATGGGATCCAAAGCCCCCATATTAATTAATTAATTAATTAATTAAAACCATGAAAGGGGTCCTTGGGACCTCTTTCATTACCCCAATGCCCAGGAATTGTGTATGTACGTGTTTAAAAACATACACTCACCTATATGTCAGAGGTCCAAGGAGTGGCAGACACCTCTGGACTTCTACCATCAAGTTTAGCATCTGTTTTTAAACACACCATTCCTGGTTTGAAAAGGGTCCCAGGGACCTCTTCATTTGGTTTTAAAGGGATAGTAATACTTCTTTTTAACTTTATTTTATTTTGTAGGCATTAAAAAAACATGAAACATGAAAACACATATTTTATACAGCATTTCCTGCTGAATAAAACAAGGTCACACCCACTGCTGTCAGGTGTTTTATTCAAAATTTATGGCAGTTCAAATAACCAGGAAGTGAATTTACTGTGTTTACTTCCTGATAGTTCCAACTGACAGGAAGTGACAGGCAGCTTCTATCACATTCTATGGAGAACTGTATGTCTCTGACTTTTCTGACTTTCCTCTCCATTAGAATCTAACAGGAAATCTAATTAGAATTTGACCACTAGAGGGCACTGCTAATGTAAAAAAACATGGCTTTAAACTGTAATAACTCTGAAAATATAAATCTCTCGGCAGTGGGAGTACCCTTATTTTACTCAATAGGAAAATCCCTACAATATATATTTTTTCATAAAAAAAGTTTACTGCTCCTTTAAGAGATATTCACAAACAAAGTATCCCCCCCCCTGTTTAACCAGATCAGAAGGGAGGGGCCCAGGTAGACTGCAGAGAGGGACAATCTTCAATTAAGATAAGGGAAAAACTTGAAAAACTTGTCAAGGGGGGAACGGCTTTCATTGTTTTCATACAAAGAAGATTGTCCCCTGCTGTTATCTGTCTGGTCATACAACCTGATCCACATCTGAGAAGAGGTGGCTTACACTAGGTAAAAGGGGCAGGGAGGGGAACTTTGCTTGTGAATATCTCATAAACCATAAAGGTTTGAGAGATAAGACTTATATCATTCTTCATGTTTTTTTAATGCCTACAAAATAAAATAAAGGTAAAATGAAGTATTACTATCCCTTTAATTAATATGGGAGTTTTGGACCCCACATTAAGTTTTTTAACTCTATTGCAGAGTGCCCTGTGGTTCTTTTGTTTACGTGAATCAGCTGATCGGCAGACAGCCCACTGAACAGCTGATTCAATAGGTATAGAATGACAGAGAAACTGTTATATATAACAGCTTCTCTGATGATTCTCTCACTGTGTAAACAAATGCTGGCAAAGGCTTTGACTGTTGTAACACTTTCTGTGCCCAGGGTTATGTAATTGTTTGTACTGTTGTAATCCTTTCAGTGTAGCAGGGGTTAAGGAAGTGATGGTGGCGCTTGTGGTGTTAAAGTCTGAGAAACTCCTCTCCACTACCTCACGTGCCATCACTAACACATCACCTGCATTATACCAACCATATATGTTAATTATCACAGTCTCTTCTTCCTTGCATAGATAATTCTTAGTACATATGGAGAAGCCCAGACACACTTTACCATAACAACAAACCTTATTTCATCTGCCACCTGGTCTACAACACATTGGATCATGTGTGCAACGAAAGAGAGGAGCAATTCTGGATCAAATCAACTACACTATAGAAAACAAATACTAATTCTGATTCATTTCAATGTAACTCTCTGTAATTCTGCAGTAAGCTAAGCGCACCAACTCACATAATATAAAAAAGCTGTAATTCTGATAGTGAATATTATTTATGAATATACTGATGAAATGGCTCAGTTGGCTAATGCACCAGATGTAGAATCTGTTCAAACAGCAAGGTTGCAGGTTCTAATCCCGCCAAGGTCAACTCAGCCTTTCACCCTTCTAGAGGAAAGGAGTCCAGGACATACTTGAAAACGAGAGACAATCTCAATGTGTTCTTCCTGGTAAAATACTTTTACAAAATAAATAAATGCCAGGAGACCTGTATCACACATCAGTGGTTGGAAGTTCCTGTGCTATAGTCTGGCCATTAATCAAAACACATTGATCTTAACTAGCTGAGTCCCTTAACCCTTTGAGTGCCACAGTGGTACGGAATGCATTGCAAAGCAATGCATTCCGTACCACTCTGGCACTCAAAGGGTTAATTTGCTGCCAAAGAAGTTGGGTATCTCTAACAACAGGGTGTATCATATGCAAATGTTTGTTAGGATAAGAGGAAGAATGTAAAAACAAAAACAAGGAAGAAAACAAAAAAGTAAAAGGCTTGGAGGAAAAGTGGTATTAACCACAGATTGAAAAATATTCCCATTCCTGTTCAAACTGGGTATAAAATTATTAGAAATTTAAAAGAATACTATACAGTGCCATATAGTGCCATGTGTATACAGTGACAAATTAGAGAGGAAAGAAGGACACATCATTACGTATAAGGTGAACCTCAAAGTAAATAGAGTATATCTCTATTTTTCTCTCTACGTGGCTATGGAGTATGCCGACACTGTTAATAAACTGCCTGATGTACGTTTCACCCTGCAGTCTTTTTCCTTCTTCCTCTGACCCTGACATATACTTGCAAATTAATAACTAGTATTTTTAAAGCGCCTTTCTCCCAATGGGACTCAAAGCATTTTCAGTACATGCTCTCGGAATTAACCAAATCGGCAGCTGAATAATAGATGTTATTATTATTACCCAATCAATGGTACTCATTTATCAACCTCGGAAGGACGAAGAGCCAAGTTGATCTGAAATTTGAACCTGCAACCTTGTAGTTTGAAAAGGCTCTGTAGTCAGGGCATTTACCACTGAGCTATCTCACCGACTACCAGTGTTTACATTTTGGCCTCACTATGGCACAGGAGTTCCTAGCCATTGATAGGTGGTACAGGCTACCAGGTGTATTGATAATATAATATACACTATCACAATTAGCTTTTTATATTATATGGCTTACACATATTAAGTATCCATACGCTTACTTCCACTTTATCTAAATAACACAAAGTGCTAGAATGCGTTGCTCCCTAAACATTGTAACATAGTAACATAGTAATTAAGGCTGAAAAAAGACATGCGTCCATCAAGTCCAGCCCATGCCAAAAACACTCCTGTTGATCCAGAGGAAGGCAAAAAAAGCCCTCTGGAGCCATTTCCAATCTAGTCCCAAATGTGTGTGGGGGAATTATTTCTTCCTGACTCCAATTGGTAGTCAAATAGTTCCCAGGATCAATATCCTATTTGCTTTGAAGCCATCTGTCATAATTGTCAATATTGTTCTGTGCTAGATAGGCATCCATTACTTTTTTGAATGCAGTTGCATTATCTGCAAGCACAACATCCCGAGGCAAAGAATTCCATAGCCTTATTGCCCTTAATGTAAAGAATCCCTGCCTTTGTTTTAGTCAAAAGCGCCTTTCCTCTAGTCTTAATGGATTACCTCTTGTTCTTAGCTCAGCTCTTTGCATAAATAATTCATTGTATAGTTCTTTGTATTGACCTTGAATGTATTTGTAAATATTAATCATATCACCCCTAGACGTCTCTTTTCTAATGTAAACAAACCCAGTTTGGCTAGTCTCTCTTTATAACTCAGATCCTCCAATCCCTTTATCATTTTTGTTGCACTTCTCTGGACCTTTTCCAGTTCAGTAATGTATTTTTTTATAACAGGCGCCCAAAATTGTACTCCATATTCTAGATGAGGCCTAACCAAGGATTTACACAGAGGTAGGATAATATTAGCATCCCTTGCTTCTACACCTCTTTTTATGCAGGCTAGTACTCTATTTGCTCTTGCAGCAGCTGAGTGACTCTGCACACTGCTGTGAAGACTATTGTCTATCAGTACTCCTAAATCTTTCTCTAATGAGGATTTCCCAAGTTATTTCCAATTTAGAGTATATGTAGCAAGTTTGTTTCTACAGCCCAAATGCATAACCTTACATTTATCTACATTAAATGACATCTGCCACTTTTCTGCCCATTCACTTAGTTTATCTAAATCCTTCTGTAGGGAAAAAACATCCAGATCAGTATGTATTTCCTTACATAGCTTAGTGTTATCAGCAAAGATTGAGATGCTACTTTCAATTCCCACTTCTAGATCATTAATAAACAAATTAAAGAGCATTGGTCCCAGGACTGAACCCTGCGGCACCCCACTTATAACCTTAGACTGATTTGAAAAAGTTCCATTTACAACAACTCTCTGCCATCTATCATTTAACCAGTTCTCAATCCATGTACAGATAACACCGCCCAAACCGAAGCCTTTTAATTTATGCAGTAACCTGTTGTGAGGCACTGTATCAAAGGCTTTTCCAAAATCCAAGTATATACGTCAACAGCAATTCCTCTGTCCAAATTACTACTTACTCTTTCATAAAATGCAAGTAAATTAGTCTGGCATGATCTGTTCTTCATGAAACCATGCTGATTCCTACTAATGATATTGTTTGTCTTCAAATAGTTCTGAATACTGTCAGTTAATAACCCTTCTAGTATCTTACCCACTATGGAAGTCAAGCTCACAGGTCTATAATTTCCTGGTTTGGATCTTGCTCCCTTTTTAAACAATGGAACTACATCAGCTTTCCTCCAATAACAGGGCACTATGCCTGATGAAAGTGAATCAATAAACATTAAGTATAATGGTTTTGCTATTACTGAACAAAGTTCCTTAAGTACCCTTGGGTGTATACCGTCCGGTCCAGGCGTTTTATTCACTATAACCCTTTCCAGTCTCTTTTGGACCTTGTCCACAGTAAGCCATGTAGATGTTGGAGGAAATTCTGTGGTTTTGTCTGTTTGCCCATAGCTTGTCATTACTGCTTCCTTTGTATATACAGAAACAAAGAACATATTTAGGGTGTCAGCCATAGCTTTATCCTCACTAAACAATTCACCTGTCTCAGTCCTAAGAGGACCAATATCAACCTCAACTTTTTTGTTATTGATATACTTGTAGAATTGTTTAGGGTTTTTCTTGCTTTCATTTGCAATGTTTCTCTCATTTTCTATTTTAGCTAGCTTAATTGCTTGTTTGCAGATTTTATTACATTATTGCATGTAACCGCACATGCGCAGTAGAGACTGCAGGAGATATGCAGTCATGAGCAGTAGAGATTGAAGGAAGCACCGGCTTCCAGTCAGAGGCACAGCTGATTTGGAGCGGGGCGCTACGAACGGCCCCCTGGCTCCGGGGCAGCAGCTGAGGCCACTTGCTGGCACTTTGGCTCGTGTACACGGGCCTTCAATACCAGTGCTTTCTATATTTGTCATCACCTAACATCTTTAAAGTTGAGATTGGGGGATTATAGTAGTGATTCTCAACCAAGGTCATGAACATTCACATAGGATGCCCCATTTCCCCCATAAAGTCAAACAAAATAAGAAAGAAATATGAGTGTTACCTTTACTGTATATATTTATAGAAATTTAGATGCGCAGTATGTTTGATTTTATTATTCTGATTGGGAGAGCATAGATAACTGTATTTACAGACTAGCAACCATCAATACACCTTTTGACAAATTACATAATATTTTAAGGAAGCCCCAAAATTTCCAGATTGCATGGTAGGGGTGCCTTGAGAAAAAAAAAAGATTGAGAATCACTGGATTAGGGATTTGTGTTATTTTATTTATTATTGGCTCCTCGGGTTATTTTTTGACATTTAGTCAACCACTCTGTTGTATTAGATACTTGGTAGTTTTTACTTTTTTCCATTATTATCGAATTGGATCCCATTGCAGAGCAATTAGTTGCATATCCCTCTGGCACTCAAAGGGTTAAACTATATCTAACTGGAAAGAATATACATTTTACTTAATTTTGTTTTAATTTAATTATTATAAATAAAAGTTATACTTTAATTGCTTTCACTCCTTCAATATATACATTCCACTTTAGTTACCGTAAAAAATCTCGGGTATAATATGCACCTGTGTATAATATGCAGGTATAAATTTAACCTAAGATTTTAGGGGAAAACAAAAGTACCTATGTATAATACGCACCCTTGTTTTTCCTCCCTCTACACATAAAAAAAAAATTGTTTATTGTCTGATTCTCTCCCTCCTAAATATGCTGCCACCTTTCCCTCCCTCTACTAATCCCCTCCAGAGGTATCTGAGATATCTGTACTCAGGGCCGGATTTGCCATAAGGCAAAGGGGCGCCTACCATTAGGATTCTTTTTTTTATTTTTATTTTTTTTTTTAATTATTTAAAAAAACAAAACAAAAAAAACTAGCCACCTCGCTGGCTGTACCGGCGCCCACTCCATGTCGCCCTCCCGTTGTCTATTTCCTACCTCCCTGGCAGGACAGGTCTGTGCCTCCTGTAGCACAGTCCTGTAAGTGCAGAGCTCTCTCATTGGCTCTTTAGGCAGAGCGCTGGGAGATGACATCATCTCCCAGCGCTCTGCATTCCTGAATAGGAGACAGTGCGGGAGCTCCAGCACCTACAGGACTGTGCCAAAGGAGGCACAGACGACAGATCTCCTGCCAGGGAGGTAAGAAATGGACAGTGGGGGAGAGGCAATGTGACAGCAACATGGAGATGGTGGGGGCAATGTGGAGCTGATGGGGGGCAATTTGGAGATGGTGGGGGCAATGTGGAGCTGATGGAGAGCAATGTGAGAGTAACATGGAGCTGATGGAGGCAAGTTGGAGATGATGGGGGGCAATGTAAGGACAATATGGAGATGATGGGGGGAAATGTGGAGTTGATGGGGGCAAGTTGGAGATGATGGAGGCAATGTGAGGGCAATATGGAGATGATGGGGGCAATGTGGAGCTGATGGGGGACAAGTTGAAGCTGATGGGGCAGTGTGAGGGCAATATGAAGATGGTGGGGGCAACATGGAGATTAGGAGCATTGTGGAGGTGTCCAGTGGAGATGGCCAAGGGGGGGTGGGGTGCTTCAGATTTCTGTGCCTACAGGCTCCTGAGATTTAAATCCGCCCCTGTCTGTACTGCGGGCAGCATTCATGCATTTGCAGCCCACTTCCCGCATTCCCCTTTGAGGTCCTAAATTAATTAAAGGTAGTGCCCTTTGAGGACCTGAAGGTAGTTTGAGTGCACAGATGTCTATCCATTGGATCTGTAGTAGTGCCTTGCAAGGACCTTCAGGTCCTCAAAGAGCACTACAATTACCTTGAATGAACACAGGTCCTCATTGGGGGATGTAGGAATTGGGCTGCAAATTCAAGCATGCCGCCCTCTGGGCAGACATCCCAGATGTGAGAGTGAGTAGAGGGAGGGAAGATGGCAGCATATTGAGGTGGATGGAGGAAGGGAAGCAGACATGTGGATACATTTTTTTCTCTTATGTATAATACACACACCCCCATTTCCCATAATGTGAAAAGGGTCAAAACTGTATTATATGTGAGATTTTACAGCATATTTATTATCATCTTGTGCCCTAATAAGTATCTATATTATTTGCAAATTAATTTGTTTTGTCCTTTCCTTAATATACAGTAAGTTTAGATACTCTTGCTTATCCACATGAATCACTAGCTATTTCATTACACTGAAGGGTTGATGATATCACTATGTGCTAGTGTTCTTTTCATTTGTCTCTCTTCTAATTTATAATGTGAAATTGAGGAGCTTTTTTTGTTCCTTATAGTGCAGTTGATTTGTCTCCACTATTATCTTTGACCATATGGCCTGATGAGAAGTAATGTATTTGAAACCTTTTTAGCATAGAAGGGATTAATCATCTTTATGCAGTTTTTGGAAACAACACATAAGCAGAATTTCCCATGATATCATTGTTGGATTCTAATTCTTAATTTTGCTGGTTAGCTAGTTTCTTTGCTGCAGCAAAATGCTTCCATTGGTGTCCAAAATGATGATGAGATCCTGCAATTGTACAGTTGTACTGCAGTTGAATGATGGCATAGAGACCTAATCACGATGCCAGAATTCCATCGACTTCTCCAATTGCTATAAAAATGAAACTCAAGGCTGAGAACTGTTATGCTTAAAATAGGTTTGAGAGGAAACGGTCAATGATACCTGTCCAAAAATAACACTAATTGAAGCAACCTTCAGACTGGAATTGGCCTAGTCATTGCACTCATTTTTCAGTAACACATAGTCTGGTGATCTTACTAATGACCACAAACACAAAAAACATTGCAGAGCAACATATTTATACAACTGAGACCCCAACATGGATAAGCAAACAGTTCTGTGTTAAAGGGGCATATTACTATGCCCATTTAACAATTAACTGTTTGCTTTATCCATGTTGGGGGTCTCAGTTTTATTTTCACTGTTTATCAGAATTTTTAAGGCAGTTATGCTATGTTCATTGTAAGCTGTATTTATCTATTGATTTGTAATTTTATTTGTGTTTTGTGCCTCTTGGTGCTGTTTGTATTCAAATTTATTCATGCTGTGTGGTTGTCTTTGATGGTGTTTCCTATCTATGTCTGGTTGAACTGGGTTCATACTTCTAGTTACTGTTTAGACCAGGCTTGCTTGTGCACTCCTGCCATGATGATCATTCAGCTTTTCCTTAACGTCCATGGTACTGGGAAGTACTAGGTGGAGGAATTATTGCATGATTGTTTTCAATTACTGACACGTACTAATCATTATCTTTAAAGGGATAGTAATACTTAAAATGTAAAAAAAAATATGTTGTAGAGTTTATCCCCCTGAGTAAAACAAGAGTACTCCCACAGCTGAAAGGTGTTTCATTCAAAAGTTATTGATTTTCAAAGTTGAATTTTTTAGGTGCAATATCACAGTGGCCTGAAATTGTACAGTGGCGCTGTTGCTACACCATCCTATGGAGATTTATGGTCAACTGACCAGAGTTGTCCATAGGATCGTGTAGCAACAGCGCCACTGTACAATTTCAGGCCACTGTGATATTGCACCTAAAAAATTCAACTTTGTAAATTAATAACTTTTGAATGAAACACCTTTCAGCTGTGGGAGTACTCTTGTTTTACTCAGGGGGATAAACTCTACAACATATTTTTTTTTACATTTTAAGTATTACTATCCCTTTAACTAGGTAATTAGACTGTCAATTTTGTTCTGTTCTGGCGCACTTTTTTGTATTTAAACGGTGATAGAGTTTACTTTTGTTAATCATCTGACGAAGGGTTCATTCCCCGAAACGTTGTGCAAGTGCAATAGTGATTAATAAAATTATTGCATAATTCCTGATTAATCAAATCCTGAGTGCGAGATTCATCTTTTATTTATGGTATTCGACTACGGGCCATGTTGTGGCACTGACCCAAAAGTTTCTCCAGCACCGGATTAATTGAAGAGTGGTGAGCTGAGGTAACTATTCCAAATCTGCAACCTTCCCTTAAGGACCACTTTGAAGTTTCCTACGCATTGGTACACGTGACCTGTGAAGCATTCCGGCACACCGCGCTGGGGAGTGACAGAGATCGCTCCAGTCTTGGAGAGGTCAATTTCACTCCCCGTTTTTACTTACAGTGCTCCCAGAAGTAAAATGTACGTGACGTGCTATGACTGTCCCCGGTCCTTAATGCAAAAACCACGTGACGGTCATAGCACAGCACTCGGGCATTAAGAAGTTAAAGAAGCCACTTGGTTATTAACTATCCAGTGGGCATTAGTGAAGTCTAAGCACTTTTGTTTTTTTCAACTTTTCTGATCTCCCTTTCAATTACTTATTGTAATTATAAATATGCAGATCAGGTCTTGACACTTTTTAAATATTTTTCAGTGTGGGTCAGGATATATAAGGGGTTCTGTGTGCACTTACAGTCTGTCTTGATGAAGGTCCTAGTGGTGACTGAAACGACATCCACCAATAAAGCATCTTTTTCACTGTGAGAGCTACCTCGTTTCTTATATATATGAACTAAAGCAATTCTGTGTCAGATCAGTTGCGGCAACTGATCTAAAAGGGGCTTTTAATGTAATGTGATTATCTGCAGTTTGACACATTGCAGACTGTAATAAGCTGAAGGAACTCTAACTTGCCTTCGTTGCAAATTAATTGATACAATAATAATAAACACTCCATACTTTGTAGTGATGCTGGGATTTAAATGCTGATAATGTACACAGCTCTGTGTACTTGGATTTCTGTAGTAATGATGAGCATGGTACTTTATAATGATGCAAGAGATCACTTTTTACCAGACTATTAATGAACAAAATGAATTGAGGTAGATGTACCCTAGGAAAATGAGTACAGACATCTGTACATTTTTTTTATTCCCTACGGTGAAGTTGGTTTGTTCCAGAATCGTACCACGTTTTAGTCCATCCAACAGGGACCTCACTGTGTATTGATGTCAGAATCTCCTCACAGATAATGAACATGACTCTCTGTGTAATGATTCTGATAATGAACACTCAGTGCTGTACAATTAGTAGTCACTTATGGCGATGCTCTTATGCCAGTTGTTACCGGGTAGAAGCAGGTTGTGACAGATTTAATCTCTGCAAAGGCAAAGGTTATTGCAGACAGATCCACCACAGGGGACAGAATGACCACAAACAACCTGTTTATTACTGCGGCAAGCAGTAGATTCAACTAGAGCTAATGAAATTCCTTACTAAGGGCCATATGCACACAACAAAAAGGAGCAATTCTGGAGAAAACCAATTTCAACATAGATGGCAAATGAAAATAAATATTAATTTAACTGGCCTTTTAACCCCACTGAATGCTAGTGTGCTTCTCAATGCATTGCTTTGCAATGTATTGGAGACCTTTACAGTATCCAAGGGGTTAAAGCCAGACTGAAATCAATATACATGTTCTGAATTTTGATTTCCCTCTATAGTTTATTTGGTTTGCCCCAGAATTGCTCCTCTATTCTTGTGCAAAAAAAGTCCATATTGTTTACTTTACATGTTTTACTATATACATCAGTTGTTTCTTAACCCTTTAACCTTCAGCGAATTGTGTGACAATGGATTTGAGATCTCCTTAGCATCCTATGGGTTAAATATTATAATTGGTTCTTCTAACCCTTTGAGTGACAGAGGGGTGTATTAGACGTTGCAGAGCAATGGGATATTTACTCCCACTGGCAGACACATGGTTAAATGTGCAGTTTACAAACTTGGAATCCTAAAAAGCTAATTGTAAATGAAACCTGTAACCCCTTGACTGCCAGAGAGGTACGCAACGCATTTCAGAGCAACGCGTTGTGTACCTCTCTGGCATTCAAAGGGTTAAGGGTTATAGGGGTAATCAATGCATTGTTTCACAATGTATTACACACCCCATTGGTCCTTAAAGAGTTTAATTAAAACTAAATGTGACTTTGGGATTATGAGACACTATTCAATTACAGGTAAATCACTTATTCACTTATTCACTACATTTTGCTGTGAGTGCTGGTTGTTACAACTTTTTGTTGTGTATGTATATTTATTTATTTATTTATTTATTTATATAATGTGATATTACATTTTGATATAACTAAATGTGACTTTGGGGTTATGGGATTAGTTGATGGAACATTTCGCTTTTGAAAGGGATAAGGCAAATCCCCCTCTCACTGCAGCGGCTTTATACCAAAGTGAATTATAGCAGGAGATCAAGTGATCTGAAATATTAAATTTGACACAACAGCGGTACTTATGCAGGAGACTTCTGGACGGTCTGCCAGTTCTGTGAAATTATATGTCAAATAAATTGCAATTTTCCTAAGGAACATATTTTTCTAGCTGTATAATGTCTGTGAGAAAAAACACGTCTAGATATAAAAATATATTAACCAATAAACTTTAAAAAGTTATAATTTATTAACATTTTATTGGCCAGAGGGGAAAGAAATGCATTGCAAAGCAAGGCTTTGCACACCCGTCTTGTCTTTAAAGGGTTAATGCAGGGCTTATAATTTTAAGTCCTTTGCTACTAGCCAGACCTGAAAAGCTACTCGCCACTGCAAGCCAAAATATACCCACCAGGGCTGAATTTCTACTTGCCAGGGCTAAATTTTCACCCGCCATTGGCAAGTGGCGAGTGGAAATTTTGAGCCCTGGTTAATGGGTATTGAACCAGACAGGTTATTTGAATGTAATATTTAGTTAGTAATCATGATGACATTGAGTTTAAATGAAAGGATATGTCAGATGTTACCTATTAACATCCATCAGTGTGAAGGCAGGCAAAGGGAACTTTAACTTGCAAGGATACCCTTTCTACAATTACATGGCACTCCTGTTGAGGAAATGGAAGCAGGACCTAGCCCTTGGGAACAGCTTGGGTTCCCACAGAATTAAGGGACCAGAGTAAATTGCCACCCAGCAGCTTTTACTTACAACATAGTAACATAGTTGATAGGACTGAAAAAAGATATGCGTTCATCAAGTCCAGCCGATGCCAAATCAACCCTGTTGATCCAGAAGAAGGCAAAAAACAAAACTACTGAAACCATTTCCAATAAAGCCCCACGTGGGTAAAAAAGTCCTTCCTGACTCCAAATGGCTGTCAGATAGTTCCCTGGAGCAACATCCTACCTGCTTTGAAGCTAACTTTCATAATTGCCAATATTGTTCTATGCTAGATAGGTATCCATTTATTTGTTTAAAGCAGTTATAGTATCTGCAAGCACAGTATCCCGAGGCAAAGAATTGCAAAACTGCAAAACTTACTGACCTTACTGTGAAATATCCCTGCCTTTGTTTTAGTTGAAAGCTCCTTTCCTCTAGTCTTAATGGATGACCTCTCATTCTTAGATCAGCTCTTGGAATAAATAATTTGTTGTAGAGTTCTTAGTATTGACCTTGAATATATTTGTAAATGATAATCATATCATCCCTTCGATGTCTCTTCTGTAATGTAAACATCCCAGTTTGGCTAGACTCTCCTTATGACTCAGATCTTCCAGGCCCTTTATCAATTGTGTTGCACATCTCTGTACTTTTCCCAGTTCAACAATGTCTTTTTAAGAACTAGTGATCAAAACCGTATATTATAGATGAGGCCTTAGCAAGGATTTATATAGAGGTAGAATTATATTTGCATCACGTGAATATATGCCTCTTTTTATGCAGAATAGTACCCTTTTTGCTCTTATAGCAGCTGAGTGATTCTGCACAATGCTGAGAAGTCTATCGTCTATCAGTACTCCTAAATCTTTCTCTAATGAGAATTCCCCAAGTTGTTTCACATTTAGAGTATATGTAGCATGTTTGTTTCTACAGCCAAATATATAACCTTACATTTATCTACATTAAATGTCATCTGCCACTTTTCTGCCCATTCACTCAGATTAGAGATAAAAAAATCCAGCTCTGTATGTATTTTCTTACACAGCTTAGAGTCATCAGCAACGACTGAGATATTACTTTCAATTGACATTTCTAGATCATTAATAAACAAATTAAAAAGAACAGGGCCCAGGACTGAAACCTGTGGCACTCCACTTAAAACTTTAGACCAACTTGAAAAGGTTCCATTTACAAAAACTTTCTGCCATCTATCATTTAACCAGTTCTCAATCCATGCAGATATATCACCTCCCAAACCAAAACCTTTTAATTTATGCAGTAGCTTGTTGTGAGGCACTGTATCCTATCTCCTTACCTGGACATACCCCTGAGAGCTATGTCAAGCAGCCACACAGGCACTTAAAGGGATAGTTATGTTTCACAAAAACAGCAGCTCCAATTAATCTTCATAGTATTTGAGTCATAGAGAGTATTATTTCATTACTGTAAGAGTTGTAGTTCAAGAGTAATTGAATGATAAAATACCCCCCTCTTGCCCATTTTACCTAGTGTAAGCCACCTCCCCTTAGATGTGGAATCTGGTCCTGGGACCAGACAGCTCACAGCAAGGGACAATCTTCTTACAGTGAGAACAATGAAAGCCCTGCCCCACTTGACAGGTTTTTCAGATTTTTCCCTTATGTTAATTGAATATTGTCCCTCTCTGCGATTCACCTGGACACCACACTGCTGCTCTGAGGTGAATTGGGTTACAGAAGTAAAAGGGGTGGGAGGGGGATACTTTATCATTCAATTACTCTTGAACTACAACTCTGACAGAATTGAAATAACACTTTCCATGGTCCAAATACTATGAAGATTAACTGGAGCTGCTTTTATTATGAAACATTAGTATCTCTTTAGGTATTTTTCTGACTAGCATTCTGGAGCATTCATTCAAGTACCCTTAAAAACCTGCTGCCCTGTGGTTTTGACATAGTGAGTTTTCTCCCTGTAAATATCCATCACGTCGGAAGCATTATCATATGGAAGTATCGGCTCTATACATGCATGATGCCAGATATCTACATACAGAAATAAATGTGAATTGATGTATTCAGACAAGCAAATAGAACCATAGGGAGTCAAGCCAGGGAGTGGTAAGTAGTGTGAAAAGTACCTTTGATAAATAAACTTTTTTCATCAGTAGCATGTGCAGGGGGAGTTTGGAAAAACATGAAATAGTCTCCCCCACTCAATGTACGATACACATACCTGGGAACTTTGATGTGTGGTATCCCTGGAGGGGAGTCCTTTGGTGTTGCTGGGGGGAGATGGGAAGGCTTAATTGTGAGTGGGGGGCGGGGCTTAACGCGCATGAAAGAAAAGTAGGAAATGAGGAGAATTGGGTGGGGTGTAGGAGGAACACACTGAGAAGGAGTAGAAGTGGGCAGAGTTTCAGTAGAAACTCCCCACATCCGGAAAATCAGTATCTGCTCCAGAGACCTGGTAATGCTGAGTGAAAACCAGGGTCTCCGCGGCATATCTGGAGAGTTTCCAGCTATGAGGATACAGGACTCAGCAGCTCAAATAATCAGACTTATGTGATAACCATGGGGCTTATTTTGATGTTAAGTAGGTCTCCAACTCACTGTGAAAGAATAATTTCCAGAGTTCAGTAACATGCACGATGTTAACCCTTTGAGTGCCAGAGGGGTATGCAACCCCTGATTAATAAAAAGTCAGTTCTTAGTTGTTATAGACTTTCCTTGCTTAAAATATGTGAAAAATTTAACAAAATCTTAAAGGGATAGTAATGTTTCACAATAAAAGCAGGTCTAATTAATCTTCATAGTATTTAAATCATGGAGAGTATTATTTCAATACTGTCAGAGTTGTAGTTCAAGAGTAATTGAATGATAAAGTATCCCCCTCCCACCTCTTTTACTGATGTCATTGCTCACCTCAGAACAGCAAGGTGGTGTCCAGATGGGTTACAGAGAGGGACAATCTTCAATTAAATGTAAGGGAAAAACCTGAAAAACATGTTAATGGGGGCAGGGATTTCTCACAGTAAGAAGATTGACCTTTGCTGTGAGCTGTCTGGTATGTGGACCAGATTCCATATCTGAGGGGAGGCAGCTTACACTAGGTAAAAGAGGTGGGAGGGCGATACTTTATCATTCAATTACTCCTGATCTACAACTCTGACAGTACTGAAATAACACTCTCTATGGCCCAAATACTATGAAGATTAACTGGATCTGCTGTTTTTGTGAAACACTACTATCCCTTTAAATGGGTGTGATTCATATTACAATTTGCGGATTATGTACCTTTACCTTGAAACATCATGTTAGCAACACTATTTTGTGTTGCTTATCCCAAGACATGTTTGGGTTGTTGTTGTTATAAACTTATTTAAAATGTTTTGCCTGAACAAATTTCACACTTTACAGTTATTCTGTAATGTGAAAAACAAGTGATGAAAGCCTTCTAATTTTAGATTTCTTTTGAACTTTTGGAACAGCCATTACTATAATGCTGACATATCCTGCCCTCCAACAGAAATTGCTTGCAACAGAAAATGTGTGTCTTTGAACGGCGGAAGGCAAGATAGCATTGCAATTCTGACATGCCCTTCAAGCTCTTTCCTGTATAATCCAATGTATACATCTCAACAATATTCCACTTTATATATATAAACACCAGGGGGAAATACGTTAAGGTGTGATAAAGTGGAGATTACTTCTATAATGTGATAAACTCTCCAAGTTCTATCTTATTCTGTGGAGCCAATGCACTAAGATTTCCCCAACTTTACAGCTCTTATTGCATTGGCTCCAAAAAATAAATTAGGGCTTGGAGAGATTATATAACACTAGAGATGCACCGATACCAATTTTTTAAGACCGAGTACGAGTACTGATACTTTTTTCAAGTACTCACCGATACCAATTACCGATATTTTTTTTGCGGTCATTTGCTAGTTTATATATATATATACATACTTTAGGTACTTGGAAGTATCGGTGAGTACTTGAAATATATATACACACACACATACATACACACACCACCTCTTGATTCTCCCCTTTTGCCTCTTTCTCCCCCTCTTGATTCCCACCTTTTACTTCATTCTCCCCCTCTTGAGCTCCCTCCTTTTGCCTTGGCTTTTTCTCTCCCTTTTGATCCCCCTTTGTCCCCCTCCTTGACTCTTGATCCCACCCTTTGGCCTCTCTCTCTCTCTCTCCCTCCTGATCCCCCCTCCTTTTGCCTCTTCTTGGCCCCCCTCCTTTTGTCTCCTGATCCTTCCTCCTTTTGCCTCTTTTTTTTCTCCCTTAGTCCCTTTTGCCTCTTTTTCTCCCTCTTGACCCCCCTCTCTGCCTCTTTCACCACCCGCTCTTCATGCCCCATCTTCCGCTGTTGATCCCCCTTTTCCTGCCTTACCCTCCTCTTCCGGGTGCTCCCTGTTATCTCGCGAGCCCCGGCAGAGGTCAGCGTCGTAGCGTTGCCATGGTAACCCGCAGCAACGCTCCGAAGCTGCAGGAGAGAGAGAGGCTCCCCAGGCTCACTCTCTGCAGCACCGACCCTGACACGCGCAAATGCTGGTATCGGCACCGATACCAGTATCGGTATCGGTGCAGCCCTATATAACACTGTATATGTTATCTCCACTTTATCCCCACTGTGTATGTTATCTCCACTTTATCACCTCTTTATCACACTTTAGTTCATAACTCCCTGGGTCTCCTCCTGGGTTCTTCAACAGCCTATATAATAATTCACTAGGATGTTTGTCAGAAGCCGTCATGCCCAGTAGAGACTGCCCAAATGCACAGAATGCTGGGAGGTATAGAAATGCTGGGAGTTCTGTGCTGGGAGCATTCTGTGCTTTCGGGCAGTCTCTACAGTGCATGATAGATAGGTATCCATTCATTTGTTTAAAGCAGTTACAGTATCTGCAAGCACAGTATCCTGAGGCAAAGAATTGCATAACTTTACTGACCTTACTGTAAAATATCCCTGCCTTTATTTTAGTTGAAAGCTCCTTTCCTCTAGTGTTAATGGATGACCTCTCATTCTTAGCTCAGCTCTTGGAATAAATAATTTGTTGGAGAGTTCTTAGTATTAACCTTGAATATATTTGTAAATGATAATCATATCACCCCTTCAATGTCTCTTCTCTAATGTAAACAAACCCAGTTTGGCTAGTCTCTCCTTATGACTCAGATCTTCCAGGCCCTTTATCAATTGTGTTGCACATCTCTGTACTTTTCCCAGTTCAACAATGTCTTTTTAAGAACTAGTGATCAAAACTGTATATTATAAATGAGGCCTTAGCAAGGATTTATATAGAGGTAGAATTATATTTGCATCACGTGAATATATGCCTCTTTTTATGCAGGCTAGTACCCTAATTGCTCTTGTAGCAGCTGAGTGACTCCGCACAATGCTGAGAAGTCTATCGTGTATCAGTACTCCTCAGTCTTTCTCTAATGAGAATTCCCCAAGTTGTTTCCCATTTAGAGTATATGTAGCATGTTTGTTTCTACAGCCAAATATATAACCTTACACTTATCTACATTAAATGTCATCTTAGTGATGCTCTTTGGATGGAGAATGGAAGTAATCTGAATGTTCAGAGTATGATCACTTTAGTTAATTTGTTATTAATATTTCCTCTCTCATTCTCCAAACAACTTGTGTTAAGAATATTTGTGGCTGAATTCATTCTTAAAACCTTGACCTAACCTTGAATTATCTTCTTGAAAATATACCCTTATTGAAGACATACTTTGATGCCACTTTCAAATAGCTAAAATTACCAAGAAATGTAAAATCTAGGCATTGTCTTATGATAAAAAATACAGTCTGGGAAAAAAGACCTGATGGCCATGTTACCATTAACCAAGGAGCATTAATTAACCCTTTCACTGCCAGAGGGGTACCACACCCCCTCTGGCACTCAAAGTGTTAATACCTTTGAGAGCCAGGGAGGTATCCAACGCATTGCAACTCTGGCACTCAAAGGGTTAATTAAATTTCAAGCTCTACAGGGAATGGTTATATTGCCTCTGAATAATCTACTGTTTACCTTACGCACGAATCAAAAGCATATCTGTTCTTAACCCCTCCAGTCTTTAAAGGGTTAAGCATACCAATTAAACCATTGAGGTCAAATGCAAATTCCATATTGCCCTTTAATTGAAGTGGAACTTTTAACCACTTAAATGCAAGAGATGTGTCCAATACATTGTGAAGGGGGTTAAAAGCCCATTCCAACCAATGAGAACTCTTATGCACCCCCAGTGGTGCAGTTAGTTTGCTCCATAATTGCTCATCTTTTGATTTGTGCATGTTGTTGTGTAAATAGGCTAATAAATAAAAGATGCTGGCTAGCTTCATTCTAGATGACATGGAGGTGAACGGATGTTTCATAGTGTGTGCGCATGTGTGTGTGCTCGCATGTTTGTGTGTGCACATGTGTGTGTGCGCATGTTTGTGTGTGAGCATGTGTGTGTGTGCTCTCATGTTTGTGTGTGCACGTGTGTGTGTGCGTGTGTGCGTGTGCGCGTGTGTGCATGTGTGTGTGCGCGTGTGTGCATGTGTGTGTTCGTGTGTGTTACCATGGATAAAATGAAACTTCTATACGTTTTCAGTAAGTGTGCTGTCACTTCCATTTATGTTAAACCCATTTTCAGACTGACTTTTTTCTTATTATGGTTACTGAATTACATCTCCATTATGCAAAGGATCTGCTTCTAAGAAAAAATATGTCATTTTGTTTGTCGATTACATTAAAGACTGTAGCTATGTGATTTGCTTGCTTATAAGTGATATAGCAGGTAAATTGATTTTATCAGTAGTATAAAATAAATTGAAATTATAAGAAATCTTCTCTAATGTCAGTTACTTTACATGGAAGATATCCTACATTTTAACCCAACTTTATCAGTGCCATACAGCAAAGAATTATTTTTTCACTTGCTCTAAGGAACACACTTTGTGCCCTGGTGTCGGTGACCTGCGATCTTCATCTTTGTAATATTATGTTATTCTCCTCTCTAGATGAGCTTCATGCATGTCTTCTGTCTTTGTCTCCTTTTACTGTGGACCGAGATTAGACAACCCAATGTGATGAGTAGAGGGTGTGCAGAACTTTCCTTATGGTGGGAAGGCCTTTCTCCACCAGCCTCTTCTGCATAGCAGAGAGGGGAAAATGTGTTTGCATACACAGGTGTATGGTTTTAACCCCTTACTGCCCAAGGACGTACATGTACGTTCGGAGCGGATGTCCCAGGTGGACAGAGGACGGACATGTACATCCCGGAAGTCATTGAAACAAATAGGAAAAGAATGTTTGGCGGGCGTTAAGTGCCGGCCGCGTGTGGGTTAAGTGGAATTTTCACCCTCAGGACCCCTTGGGGAGTTACGCACTAAAGCGTGATAAAGAGGGGATAAAGTGGAGATGACTTCTCCTGTGATATCACTTCTCCACTTCCTATGTTAATCTTTGGTTCCTTTGCACTAAGTCTTCAAAGAGCATTGGCTCCATAGAATAACATAGGAACTGGAGAAGTGATATCACGGGAGAAGTTATCTCTGCTTTATCGCCTCTTTAACACTGCTTAGTGAATCTTTCCCCTTATACCATTGAATGTAACACATAAAATTGTCTCTAGGTTGTTGGTGTTTTTTTTTTAACTGAATACTTTATTAAATATTGGATTTTAAAACTTACCAAGTGACATCACCAGTCAATCTTGCTGCAGTACAAGCTGTACCGCACAGCTCTGCAGGATGTTCCCCATTCAGGAAACCTCCTCCCATCTCCCTCCCCAGCTCCCCTGGGAGCAGACTCACTCCCTTTTGGTCTTCTTCCCCACCCTCACAAATAATAGAGATGTCTGCCCTCCCTTTGCACCCCTGATTGTTGCTCTGCACAGTCACCGATGAAGTCCTCAACCCAAGTATGCCTGGCAACAGTCCCTGCATCAAGATATGTGGATGGCCTCTGGGACTCAAAGGGTTAATATACAGTACACGCTGTGCTGCTCTCCAATATAACGATAAGTAAACGTATTCTTCGGTCTGACTTTTTGTGATTGTTGTATCAACCCTTTGAGTGACACATTACAATAATTGCATACCCCTGGCACTTAAAGGGTTAACACAACCATTGCAAAAAGCCAGTCTGAAGAACACCTTTACTTATCGTTATATGTCAGAACAGTACAATGCGTGGCCAGCATTCAGAATGCTGGGGGCAGGCTTGGGGTACAGGGAAAGTGCGGCCATTCATTCTCAACATCAGTAAGATGACAATTCTATCCCTCTTGCTGCTGAAGAGATAGGGTAGCTTTTTTCATTATAATGGTGCAAAATATTTCACTCTCATGGCGGTTTCTGAGATTTTAGGAGGGGGGTACAGTTCCACTTTCATGACGTGTCCTTGCTTCATGACATACATGCACTGTGACATCAGTGAATGGACGACACTTTGGGGGAGATTCACTAAGCGGTGATAAACTTGTGATATAGTGGAGATGACCTCACCAGTTTATCACTTCTCCAGTTCCAATGTTATTCTATATAGCCAATACACTAAGATCTCCAAAGTTGAAGAAATCTTAGTGCATAAGCTCTATAGCAGTGGTTCTCAATTCCACTAAAAGGCCAGGATTTGATGATTTCCTTGTTAGAGCACAGGTGAGTTAATCAATGTGAATGAGCCTCTGATCACCACACCTGTGCTCTATCAGAGAAATCCCTAAGTCCTGGCCTGTTAGTGGGTCCTGAGGACAGGAGTTGAGAACCACTGCTCTATACAATAACATAGGAATTGGAGAAGTGATAAAGTGGAGAAATAATCTCTACTTTATCACCTCTTTATCACTGCTTAGTGAATCCCCAAACCCTTGTTCCCTTGTTTTTTACTTTGAGTGGAGTCCCACAGAGAGTCTTGTATCTTGAAATGTAAAAGCAACTTTATTGAACCTTAGTGTTCCTTTAATTATCAAACAGCAAATTGTGAAAGGCTTGACAGAGGAGACTTTTGTGAGACTATGTATTTAAAATAAAGGATATTTTTATTCTCAAATATATTCTCAAAAATAAAAATAGGTCATCCTGTGAATAACGTTTTTGATGAAAACTACACCCAGCCAAGATAATTGATTTTAGCAGAATTTTATTATAAGCTATGCAAAAAATAATTGATTCTTATATAAGAAACGGTGGAGCAAACCATCTGAACCACTGGGGATGCATGACAATTCACCAAATTCCCACTGATTTAAATGAGACTTTTTACCCCTTGAGTGCTGTAGTAGTCTCATATGTCAGACATTGCACTTCTTCCTCTGCCTGCTTGTATCTGTATGTTGGCCATGACCCTTCCTATTCTTGGACTGTAAGCTCTACAGTAGGCTAGGCTGGCTAGACCTCATCTTTAACCGGGGACACATAAAAAATAGGCATCTTTCAGGACTGCACTAAAATCAAAGCAGCCCTGCACTATGCATTTTTCATATGTGTCCACGGTTAAAGGTGAGGTCTGGTCAGCCTACGGTAGCCTGACCAGATCTCACCTTTAACCGGGGACACATATGAAATAGGCATATTTTAGTACTTCACTGAAATCAAAGCAGTCCTGCCGTATGCATTTTTCCTATGCGTCCCTGGTTAAAGGTGAGGTCTGGTCAGCCCACTCTACAGTAGGCTGACCAGACGTCACCTTTAACCTGGGATGCATAGGAAAAATACATACTGCAGGAATTTATTGATTTCAGTGAAGTACTGCAAAATGGCTATTTCCTATGTGTCCCCGGTTAAAGGTGAGATCTGGTTAGCTTACTCTACAGGGAAGGAACCTCCTATCCAAATGTATGCTCACCTGGGGCTGGATTCAAATGGGTTCAAATGTTACCTCACTTTTTATCAAAAACTAGTGTAAAAGCCCGTGTACACGGGCCAAGGTCCGGGTGATGTTAACCATCTGAGTGCAGAGGGGTACGCAACGCATTGCTTTGCTTTGCAATGCGTTGCGTACCCCCTGGCACTCAAAGGGTTAAGATGCTGGTCTTGCTCTGGTACTGCCGCCGATGCAGTCATCCAATGTAGAGACTGCCAAAAGCACAGAATGCGCCCAGCACAGAACTCCCAGAATTCTGTGCGTTCGAGTAGTCTCTACTGTGTATGACGGCTTCTGACAAACATTCTAGCGAATTATTATATAGGATGTTCCTATTGAAGTCTATGGGGATACCTGGAGATAAAAGCAGAGATAAAATTAACACCTGTGTTTGAATCCAGCCTCTGGTATTCTTTTATGATTATCTAAATAATAGGCAGACCAGACCTCACCTTTAACCGGGGACACATAGGAATTAAGCATATTTCAGGAGTGCACTGAAGTGCCTCCCCGTTTAAAGGTGAGGTCTGGTCACCCTACTAAATAACCACTTTACTGGACATATTGTACCCCTTCTATAGTAAATGTAAATTGTAAAGTGCTAAGTACACCTGTTGCCACTTTATAAATAAAAATATACATATATACATACATACATACAAAGAATACCAGTGTGATGATTATGTGATAAAACATGTTTGTACTTTCCAAATTTGGTTTTCATTGAAATAGCTGGTATTTTGATAGCATACAAACTATTATTCCTCTAAAGGCATTTAGTTTTCCACCATCTGTATTATCTAATTGTGATGTCTGAATCTGGTAGTAGCAGCACAGTAGCTGAACAGGGTCATATTTCTCCAGCATGTCCTATGTAAATTAATAAGAAGTAAAAATAATTATAGGTGCAGAAGATAAACAACTCTTTTAATTTGCCTCAGTGGTTTTGGTGTCTGTCACAGTTAATTAAATTACATGAAAAATTTTATAATGAATTAAAGGGAGTTTAACCATTTTTGTGGTTTGCAATACGCTGCACACGAACTAATCATCCAAAGGCATAAAGCTTCACAATGTAATGCATAGCCCTCTAATCCTCAAAGAGTTAAGGATTTCTCTGATTAATCATATCTAAATTATTCAGTGCCCCATTCATTTTGATTGGCCCACCTGTGCTCAGACAAGGGAATCCCTAACCCTTTGAGTACCAGAGGGGTCCACAAAACAGGGTTAAATTCTGGACTGTTGGAAGCTCTTAATGAGTGAACTTAAAGACCCCCTGGATTAATGCATTACACACCCCTCTGGTCCTTAAGGAGTTAACATTTAAAGTAATGATAATTTTGGCAGCTTTATTTGTTCCCTAACTTGTAGCTAGTTTGTCCCAATTACAAATTCCCATTGATTTAAATTGATTATTTAAAGGGATAGTAGCACCTCATTTAAACTTTAGCTCCTAGTATTATTCACAATTTTTTTTAACTTATTGCACTTACAGATTTGTAGTTCAAACACGATTGAAGCCAAAAGGATCCCCCACCTGTCCCTTTCCCCTGCATTACTGATCCTCTCTGTCTAGTCCAGATGGAGTGCAGTGAGGGACAGTCTTCAGTAAGCTAAAGGAAAATCCTGTCCTCCTTTGCCAAGGGGAACAGGGTTTTCCTTATACTTGCTGTGTGAAGATTGTCCCTCGCTGCATCCGTCCAGTCCCATGACTGGATTCCAAATCTAAGGGGAAGCAGTCAGTAGGGGCGGGAGGGGGATCAATTCAGATTGAATAACTATCGAACTTCAAATCTGTAAGTAACTATATTTATCAATGTTTTACTTGCACTCAATGGTTTATGCAGATTGACTCCAGTTTCCTTTTGAACATAGGTCCCAGCAGACAAGACCATATAAATTGGTAGATTCCCTTATACTTTTGCTCCACTTGTTTATTCATCATGCAATCAGACTTGCTTGTTACAGGTATTCAGTCATTTTAAGATAATAACAATCAATACATTTTCTGAAAAGAAAGGACGAGATTATTTTTTGATTCCCTTTCTACACTGCAGATTATGGACAAATTACCATTTTCCTCCTTACATTTTTTTTTTAGATGTTCTCGGGAACAAATTGGTTTCTGATTAGTGCTTTGGGACAAACACTCAGAGGGTTACAGAAACTTCCAGAATGTCTATTATTAGTTACACAGAAACACTCCCACATGTTAATTGTTTCAGGATTCATTAGCCGCAGGAGTTATCTGAAAGAAACAACAGTAACTCTATTTAATGTGGAACCACACTAAGCATCAACAATTAATGAGATGGAAATGTACAAAGCATTTCAAATAACAGTATGTTTTTGGAAAAAATAAAGATGCTGACACTGATTTAATAAGAGGAATCCATTTCGGAGCAAACCAACTGTACCATAGGGGACAAGAAAGTCCTGTCTGATTTAGTTGGGATTTTAACACCCTGATTGCTAGGGAGATCTTCAACGCACTGCTTTTGCATACATTTTGTGTATTTTAAACATGGAGTATAAATAGTTAAATACCATCTTTAAAGGGTTAGTAAAGTCTGATTTTAATTAAATGTAATATTGTAGAAATTAAAAAATAAATTAACTGATGCAAGTCCCGTCTCTCAAACATGTATAGTTTGAGAGATATATGCTGATAAAGTTCCTCCCTCCCCTTTTACAGACGTCAGCTGTCTAGCTGACAGAAGGAGATTCGGGTCGTGAGGCCTGACAGCGACTCTTCAACAGAGACAAAATAGTGCTATCTAAAAATAAATATTTTATTGGAATGGTCTACAAAGTGTGCCTGGTTTGCAAGCACACTTTTTAGAGCTTTCCAATGAAGTATTTATTTTTAGATAGCGCTATTTCATCTCTGCTGAAGAGCCGCCAGTCGGTCCTGGGACCAGGATCTCCTTCTGTCAGGTAGAGGCTGAAGTCTGTAAAAGGGGATGGATGGGGGAACTTTATCAGTGTATATCTCTCAAACTATACATGTTTGAGAGACGGGACTTGCATCAGTTAATTTATTTTTTTAATATCTACAATATTACATTTTATTAAAATCAGACATTACTAACCCTTTGATAACCCCTTGAATGCTAGAGTGGTCGCCATTGCATTGTGAAGCAAAACATAAGGACCAGAAGGACCTTATGTTCAAAAGAAAAGTGGAGGCGTTCTGAGACAAATCATTTGCACTCTAGGAGAGAACTAAAAATTCCCCTTTCTAGTATTAAAGGGGTTAAAGGGGTAGTAACATGTAATATGTAAAAAATATACATTGTAGGGTTTATTCTGTTGATTAAAACAATGGTATTCATACTGATGAGAAGTGCTGTGTTCTAGGTGCATTATCTCTACGTCCTGAACTGTTATAGTGGTGCTGTTGCTACACCAACCTATGGAGTTTTATCTTCAACTGACCAGAGCTGTCCATAGGATGGTGTAGCAACAGCGCCACAGTACAATTTCAGGCCACTGTGATACTGCACCTAAAAAAATAATCAAGTTTGAGCTGCAATAGCTTTTGAATAAAACACTTCTTATCAGTGGGAATGCCTTTGTTTTACCCAGGAGGATAAACCCTATGATATATATATATTTTTTTTTTACATACTATGTTTTTAAATCAATGGGAATTTTTGGTTCTTCCCTAAAGTGCAATTATTTTGTCCCATGACTCCTCCACTTTTCTTTTAAACATACGGCCCTAAGTCATGTTAATATGCAATTGCAATATCTACATAGATTTTAAGCTATGTAATTTTACATCCAAGAAATGGGCAAAAGAGTTCAAGGGGTATTTCTGTGTGCAGGGGCATAAGTACAAGGTCTGAAGAAGAGGCAGTTGTGGCTGAACCCAGTAATATTGGGGGCCCCATCTGCTCCAGGGTCCAATAGATCTTAGCTATGCATCGGTAAAAATATTTTTGTGTTGGGGGAGAGCTAAAAAATGTTTGCACGGGGGAGCTGCAGTGACAAGTCACATCACTGTCTATGTGGGAAACCCTTGAATTCTTTTGGCCCATCAGGTCAAAAGAGTTCCAGTACAACTAGTAACCCTTATTATTTTGCCCTTGTAGGTAATAGTTTCATGTAAAACGACTGTTGTACAGTAAATAAAAATTGTTCTCTCACAACAAAAATCAATAACATAACTGTGGGGAATGCAATAAGGAGAGATACAGAAATTAAGTTTCCAGTGATCTCACTTCTCCAATTCCTATGTTATGCTATGGAGCCAATTCACTAAGATTTCTCCTAATTTAGAGATCATAGTGCATAAACTCTGTAGAATTACAAGGGAACTGGAGAAGTAATATCCACTTTATCACCTATTTATCAGTCCTTAGTGAATGACAGCCCTGGGCCACGATGCATTAAAGGTCGATGTTGTGGTGATATGATTTTGTCAGTGTGTTCAAAGTACTTAAACCATATGCACTAAAATTTAAGGATACAAGGAGAGCGGAGTAGAAGTTCCCCTTTAGCAACAGGATTGTCAAACTGCTGTCGATGTAGAAGGGATGCCCTCTCTCACACATCACCAGCAGTACGACAATCCTGAAATCAGAAAGCAGTCTCTCTTTGCTTCCCCCTTTGGTCAGTAGTGGAGTGGAGAGGATACTTTCGGCACCACAAACAGCATAGCTTCCTTAATGCTTTGAGTGAAATAGGGATGTTCATTATGCACACCTGTGGCATTCAAAGGGTTAAAAAAAAGTATTACACAGTCTTCCCCTCTGCTCTGTATCATATTTCACTCATGTTGTGCGCTCCCAAGGGAACAAGACTGGGGATCAGGCAGCATCCATGGGGATTTGTCTCTATCATTTGCCCCCCAGCCTTGTTCCCTTGCCCACTGGTAGCCATAGAACCCCATATACACTGCTTGGCTCCCAGCCTTGTTCCCTTGCCCATAGGTAGCCACAGATTCCTATGTACACTGTCTAACCCCACCAGCTTTGTTCCCTTGCCCACTGGTAGACAGAGAACCCCATGTACATTGCCTTGGCCCCAGACTTGTTCCCTTGCCCACAGGGAGCCACAGATCCCCATGTACACTGTCTAACCCCCCCCCCCACCTCAGCCTTGTTCCCTTGCCTACTGGTAACCACAATTCCCTATGGGCACTGCTTGGGTGAAGGAACAAGACTGGGGGGTCAGTGTATGTGGGCAAACACATAATGGTGATGTTCCCCATGTTGCCTCACAATACATACGTTCAACATACTGCCCCACATTTAATATTTTACGTATGCTGCCTGCCACACAGTTAAAATTCCACACGTGCTGCCTGCCTCCCTACACTGTTCCAATTTGACATATGCTGCCCCCCAACCCGGTTCCAATTCAACATATGTGGTGAAGTGCCACATTAACATATAAACACACCCACATGAATACAATAATGGCTCATTATCCTGAATTTCCGTATGGAAATGACTCATTATGCTGCATTTTCATATGGAAATAGGCCATTGCTGATGTGATGAGTTACTGATGTTGATGTGGGCAGATTTTTGTTGAATTGATGGGGATGTGATGTCGAAGACACTTTAGTGCAGACTATCGATGTGCTTTCAACATTGCTCAGATAGCACTTTGCCATTACGAGCCCTTTTTGACCTTTAGTGCATTTCAGCCTTGGAGTTGAACAGTATTAGTGTTAGCTGTGTAGTGTTTTTGAAATGCAACTACTACTGCTCACACATTGCTATTTTTCTGGATAAAAAAAGATGACATTATATAATGTACTTTATCATCTATGGAGAAAAGTACCATTTAATATAGTCATTTTAGTTTTAGAGAAGAGGTACCAGTATTGGGTAACCCCAAAAAATAAGCCCTGTCAATACATCTGCCTGTGTCTGGAACAGCTATATCCTGTATGTATTTAACAGACTCATCTTATAATCATCTCATAGGCACTGGACTTTATTTTTATTTCCAAGTGTTTCTTTAGTGCAGGCAGTAAATCAGATAAAGAAACATAGCTGTTAATTCTGAGGAAAGACATGTGTGTACAGGTCAGAAACCACATTTACAGATACACAAATATATCCAGTTTTGATTAATGTTTATTTCTTTTTATGTACTTATCATATAATAAGTACTCTGAGCACTCGACAAAAGAACAGAAACATCTAGTACTGACAACAGAATTCCTTAAAAATGTGTTTCTTTTGTAGTCATCCAGTGTGTCTTATTATAGTGCTTTAATTTTTATCATACATTTGTGTGTAAAGAAAATGCTTTTTTATCCCTATGAATGCCAAAGGGGTACACACTTTAACCATAGAAACATAGAATTTGACGGCAGATAAGAACCATCCGGCCCATCTAGTCTGCCCGTTTTCTTACTGTAAGAACCTCAAACCTTTTTTGGTCCTTGGTCTTTTCTTATTGTAAGAACAGCGTTATGCCTATCCCATGCATGCTTAAATTCCTTCACTGTATTAACTTCTACCACTTCTGCTGGTAGGCTCTTCCACTAATTTACTACCCTCTCAGTGAAGTAAAACTTTCTTACATTATGTCTAATCCTGTGTCCCTCTAGTTTTAGACTATTGCCTCTTGTCCTAACATTTTTACTCTTTTGAAATGTACTTCCGTCTTGCAGTTTGTTGAATCCCTTTATGTATTTGAATGTTTCTATCATATCACCTCTCTCTCTACTCTCCTCCAATCTATCCTGATATTTCTTTTCATGTAAACCAGTCACCATTTTAGTAGCCCTTCTCTGAATTTTCTCTAGAGTATCTATATCCTTCTGGAGATGGGGTCTCCAGTACCGTACACAATACTCTAGGTGAGGTCTAACTAGAGATCTGTAGAGTGGCATGACCACTTCCTTTTTTACTGCTACTAATGCCCCTAGCTATACAACCCAGTACCCTGCTTGAATTCCCCACTGCTTTATTACACTGCCTACCTACCTTTAAGTCATTAGAAATAAATACTCCCAAGTCCCTTTCCTCTGTTTTCTCTGACAGCACAGTACACTTAATAGTATATTTTTCCTTTGGATTTTTATGTCCCAAGTGCATTATTTCACATTTATCAACATTTAACTGCAGCGGCTACATTCTTGTCCATTCTTCTAATTTACCTAAATCATTTGTTATTTGACTTTGCAAAACAATACATTGCACACCCCTCTGGCATTTGCACTTTGGGCTCAGGGCCAGTGGGGAAGTGGCTCATCCCTGACCTAAGCATTATTAGTCCCTCCTATAGCCACATCTCCTCTCCTTAAAGGGATAGTAATACTTGAAAATAATTGTATTTTATATTGTAGCCCTTAAAAAAACATGAACAATGATATAAGTCTTATCTCCCAAACATTTATGGTTTGGGAGATATTCACATGTAAAACATAGTAAAATTCTCTTTTCCTGGCTGTTTCAGCCAAGTCTGCCATCTAGTGGACAGATTTGGAATTCGGTCCACAGAGCAACTGACAGCTCTTTAGCAGTGCCGACATCACGATCTTTGAAAAGAACTACTTAATTGGAACTATCTACAAAGTGTGCCTGGCTTGAAAGCACACTTTGTAGACCATTCCAATTAAGAAATTCTTTTTAAAGATGGTGATCTCAGCACTTCTGGAGAGGCACAGCCGGTCCCGGGACCGGATTCCAAATCTGAAGGGTGGAGCAATGACGTCACTCCAGGGGAAACTTTACTTCTGAATATCTCCCAAACCATAAAGGTTTGGGAGATAAGACTTATATCATTTTTCATGTTTTTTAAGGGCTACAATATAAAATAAACTTATTTTCAAGTATTACTATCCCTTTAAATGGCTGGCCTCGGGCAGCCTCCTTGCCTGGAGTGGGAGTGGCTCAGCCCTACCCTAAGCATTCTTAGTCACTCCTATAACCACATCTGCTCTCCTTACATGATCCCACTCACAACCACACACACTAAGGCTGTTGTACTAAGTGGAACAATTCTGAAAAACATCTGCACAATAGGGAATATATATATAAAAAAAAATTGATTTTAAATGTGCTTTTAAACCCTTGAATGCTAGAGAAGTCTCAAACACATTGCTAAGCCAGACAATTCGAAACTTATCTGCTATTCAAGAGGAGAAAATTTCCAATTAAATCAATGAGAATTTTTCTGTTCCCTATGGTATTGTTTGTTTGTTCCAGACCTGCTCCACGTCCTTAGTACATCAGTCATGCTAGTACTTGTCACAGAAAATCTACTTAGACTATACAAGAAGAACACAACTCTTAACTCCATGGATTCTAGAGTGGTCTTCCATGCATTGTTTTGCAATATGTTGGATGTGTCACTAACACCCAAGGGGCTATACCTGGCCAGTAAAGGTATATGTACATTGGTAAATAAACTGGGCAAACTGTATATACAATGAGAAATAAATCAGCTACTGTAAACAAGCAGCAGGTGTCTTGTATCGTCTCATATGGATCCCTATGAGCACAGCCACAGTTTTGCATGGCAGCCATGGTCAGATCAGTAACATAGGCAACTGCCTACTTTATGTAATTGGAAATTCATCCTTAAGTGGGAAGTACTGTATGTATCAGAAAAAAATCCATATGAACGTATTGGTGATTTTATTTTATTTGAATTGGACAATTATTTTAGACCATAGCTGCTCTGCTTTTGCACTGATAAATATGCCATAGTGCCAAGGAAATACAGTTGTACCTGGACCAACTCAATTTCCACCTAATGTTCTGGATTCCCCAGGCTATCACTGGACACAACAATATTTTCCATAGTTTACTACTCATCAGGGCCATCCTCACCCATATTTATTCCCTCTGTCCTTGGATACTCCCTATGACTGTCTACATATGATTTATTAAAGCTATGAGCTTTAGCATAACTTTTTTTATTTCTTCATGTTAATTACCCTTTTAGAAGATGTTGCATAATATTTTCTAGAGGAGCAGTAATAGGATAGAGCTTGTTGTTCCTCTGTATTGAAATTTTTAAAAATTGACTTAATCTCTTCTTTACTTTGTAAGAATTTAGATAAATTATTCCATAGCCTCCTTTGCACCATTGTCACCACTGAAAGTTGATTGATGTTTCCAGACTTTTCCGCAGCCATGATTAATCAGGAGACATTACTTTGCACCATCATCGGACTTGACAGAACCAATAAAAAACAAATTGTAGATCTGGCAGGAACAGCACATTCTTACCCTTTGTGATACCAGTTTTAAAAAAAACCTATATTCAATTCACAAATACAAATTGTTTAAACCTTTAAAGACCGATGCTTTGTATACCCCTCAAGGGCTTGAAGTGTATATTTAATTAATCACTTTGCAAGAAATAATACAATCTTACATTTATATATATATGTAAAATAACAAACAAAATTAATATCTTGTAATACCTTTTTTATTGGACTAACAGAATTATGGATTGACAAGCTTTCGGGATAAACTCCCTTTCTCAAGTCTAAAGCATTCTGAGCACAAGGACACAGAATTCAAAGTAAAAACAGTTAATACAGTTAATAAATTGAATTCAAAGCTGTGTTGTTTGCTGAGGTTAACACAGCGGGACTGCTGATAAGACAGGGACCAAAAGAAAATCCACACTCTTCTTGTAGAGGGTCATAAATACCCAATGCAAGGCAGAGAGTGTGTGTGGGGGGGGGGGGGGTGGAGAGAAAGAGAAGAAAAATACAGGAGATGTATGAGAGGGGAAAAATACAGGAGATGTATGGGAGGGGAGGGGAGAGAGTTAAAAAAAAGATTGCTCATATTAAGAATGCTACAATGCCAACAATCCAGTATGGGCATGCAGGCCCATATATAACTTGTGCCCATATATATATATATATATATATATATATATATATATATATATATAAAGAATGTGGATTTTCTCTTGGTCCCTGTCTTATCAGCAGTCCCGCTGTTAACCCCAGCAAACAACACAGCTTTGAATTCAATTTATTAACTGTTTTAACTGTGAATTCTGTGTCCTTGTGCTCAGAAATGCTTTAGTCTTGAGAAAGGGAGTTTATCCCGAAAGCTTGTCAATCCATAATTCTGTTAGTCCAATAAAAAGGTATTACAAGATATTAATTTTGTTTGTTATTTTACATCTACATCACTGGACTAATACGGCTACAATCTTTAATATATATATATCTATCTATCTATCGAGATAGATAGAGAGAGAGAGAGAGAGAGAGATGTATATATATTTTTTTTTCTGGTACTACACTTATAATGAGCCCCAATGACATGCTGGGGATGATGAGAACTGCAGTCCCCAGCAGCCGTAGGTCCAACAATTCACTGCTGCTGTTGTAAGGCATACTTTGAGGTACAAGAATCAGAATATGTGCTTTTAGAGTTGAAACTGGGAGGGGAGGATGATCATTTGATAGAAATGATCTCCTCTTCCCGCTGTGAGAGCACGGCCGGATTCTTCAATAGGCAGTGTAGGCAACTGCCTAGAGCACCAAATTTTGAGGGGAGCCTCAGATGTGCTGGACACCCCCACATTCTGAACTGGTCCCTGCACTAGTTTTGTACCCATTGGCTAGAGAGATCTCCAATGCATTGCAGAGCAATGTGCTGGAGATCCCTCTAGTAACCACGGGATTAAAGCATTTTTGTTATTGCTTGTTATAATCCAAGGGTATTTTCTGCTCCTGGAAACAGTGGATGTGATTGTGGGTGGAGTCATGTGAGAAAATGGGGTGTGGCCATGGGCAGCGCTAAGGACACCTACAGTGCCTTGCCTAGGGGCACCTGGGATGTAAATCCAGCCCTGTGTAAGAGAGAACACACTGGGGACTACAGGAAAGGCTTCTGAGGTCCACATGGGTCCCCAGTCCTCCTTTATCCCACAACTGCTTTAAATTAAATTTTTTTCTGTACATTAAGCATCTGCTATATATATAGTATGTTCTTCCAGAGCAGGACTCCTCCCTTTTACCATATGATTGATATGTATGGCCCATGGACCCCATCAGTATGGATAATGGTATTTCAGTCTTTTTCTAAAAAAAGTGTACATGGGGTGTATGTGTGTATATCTTTAGTGTTATGAGTCAAAAGTTATATATTGGTGCATACAAAATTACGTTTAACCTAAAGTAATCCCATTATGATTCTGTATGCATAATTCCAAAGGACTCATGAGAATAAAATATGCAAAAGGATGCTTGGTCCGCATGTTTGCATCTTAAAGAGTGAATAAATGTGAAATACTATAAAAGAAATTGCTGCCACTTTACTTAGATGTTAACCTTTTGAGTGCCAGACGAGTACCCCTCTGGCACTCAAAAGGGTTAATATAACATTTACTGGTGTACTGAGAAGAACTGGAGTAATTTTAATGCAAGGTGCCCACCATAGGGAACAAATAAACATTCACATTTATTTAAATTTGGCTTTTAACCCCAGAAATGCTAGTAACCAATTGAAGGGCTTATAGATGAATAAGCAATGGCCTGATATGATCCAGCCAGTGCAGACTATGCTTATTTGCACCTTGATGATATTTCCTCCTAACCCTTTGAGTGCCAGAGGGGTATGCAATGCGTTCCGTACCCCCTGGCATTCAAAGGGTTAATCCTTTGACTGCCAGAGAGGTACCTGACATACTGCAATACCTTATCACTCCTTTGGCATTCAAAGGGTTAAAAAGCAAACTATTTCAAAATATTGATAATGAAGCCTTGGTATTCATGTTACCATGAGCCCAGTCAACACCCTCCTAAACTAAATTCCTCCTCTGTTTCGCCGACATGGGCATGGTCACCTGCCCAAACCTTGAATTTTAGGAATAACTGCAGCTAAGGTGTGCATACCCCTCTATTGCAAATACTGGGCCCAGCTGTCGTGTCTCTTCAAATCTGCCAACTGGGCAGCCTCTGTGAAATTATTATAAAATTGCTCCAGCAAGATCTGCTGGCAGCACCTTTCAACAGAAGTAGCCCCTCATCCTTGGAGCCAGTTCTGGCAAGCACAGTCCATTATGTGTACTCACTCAGCATGCGTGTCATTGGGATGCCATCGGGTTTCCCGGGAACTGCTGGAGATAAGTGTTGGGCGTTATGGCCAGCAACAACAGTTTCACTTCTGGATAGTCTGTGCTCCACTTCTCCAGGATAGCCCGGTAAGAGTCTGCCGCTCATCCCGTTTGCTTACCCACCAGCAATGCAACCCATTTTGTGTGGTCAACATGGTGCAGCAGGAATTGCCACTCAAAGTACTGCAGGAAGTCATAGATGTTTTTGGTAGTTGAGTTGTCAAATGCCTTGAATGCCCGTTGGTTTACCTGAATGCCAGTGTTGCCACGTTCGGTGCAACAGTCACTTGGGTGGGCAAGGGACAACTGGCTGTGGGTCAGTTTCTCCAAATACTCCTGCTCAGCTGTGGCCATGATCTGTACCACCACTTCCTCAAGCTGGTTAGGTCACAAGAAGGTGAGGCGCCTCTGGATCTTCCTGGCCATGGAGTCTGCTGGATCATCACAGGGTGGCCCCACGGTGGACCCTGAGATCCATGATCGAGGACTAGGACTCGGATCCTGAGAGAGATCGGTAGAACAGGCCAGCCTGGCAGTTTCCTCGTTAGTTTCTTTCAGCAAAGCCAGGAGTTTGGGTTTCTTGAGGCTTGTTCCATCCCGTCCTTGCTGCATGGCCAAGTCAGTATTTTCTACCATCTACCGGTGTGATCCCAGGTGGTGGTTTGGACGCTTAGTTAGAGATCCCACTACTGTCACCAGTGTAATGAAAGCCAGGAACTCCATGTAGTCCCTAACCTTCTTGTCGGTCTTCTCTCTCCTCAATGCAACTACAGGGGGTAGCCGGGTTAGTATCCGATGACTTTTGGTCCGAGGAATGGGAGTCAAAGAGGACTCTTTAGACCCTTCCTGAAATGCAATCAGGACAGAAACAGATAACACAATTAACACATAGCACAATGGAAGCAGGTTTTACAGACAACCACTGCACCAGACTAATCTCATCACACATACAACAATGGTGAATATACAACAGTGGTACAGGGATTAAGGAAGTAACACCTAATCAAACATGGACCAGACAGTGAGACACATACAATTAGAGACCATAAGGGGATAACACCAAAAAATACCAAAATGTAAGCCCTGCAAGCCAATGTAAACTTGTAGTCTAAATATTTTTCTTAAAACAGAAGTCCAACATCTGTTACATGTATTACAGATGCACTTATAACAAACCATAGGTGTCTTACAGTAGCTTTTTATTTTTTTTATGAAAACCTATATGTTATAGGGCTTTTCCTGCTGAGTGACAGGGTTATTACTTCCAGAAAGTTCAAACTTGACAGCATGACTCAGCAGTTTTTGTTGTGTTTGTGACTCGCCTCTCCCATTATACACAACAGAATTACTAATTGAAATCTGATTGCTAGAGGGCTTTGTTAACCCCTTAAGGACCGGCGCGCACACGTGCGACCGGCACTTGTGGACCACGGGCTTTTTTTTTTTCGCTTCCGGTTCAGGCTTCCAGAACAGCGTGCAGCCGTGCCGGGAGCCCTGAACTCCATGCCGTGCCAGAACCTTCACTGGTCCTTAAGTGCTGGACTGCCGTGATGGTCCTGGCACGGCAGTGGTCCTTAAGGTGATAATATAGTTTAAACTATAATAACTCTGGAAACATACATCTCGCAGCAGTGGAAGTACCATTGTTTTACTCAGGAAAAGTCCTACAGTAGGCTGGTTAAAACCCTGGCTAATTTATTTAAGGAATTCACAGAAAAAGCCATTTAAATTAAAAAGGAAGCAAACAGCACAGTGATAAGGACCAGAGACATGTGCAACACATTGCTTTGCAATGTGCTGCAGTGTACACCTCTCTGGTTCTTTAAGAGTTAACTATTTTTCCAATATTTTCCAAAATTGTTTCAGCGTACATGCCTGCAGTGTAAATGCACTGTTTGTTGATGTAATATTGGTTGTTATGGACTTAACAGTGCACTGCAGAAAGAACTTCCAAGATGTTTTTGGAACAGGAAGCAGTTACAGCCTATCCGTGGATCGAAAGATTAATTCACACGACAGAAAAAAAGATCTACAATCAGACTTACATGTTTAAGAATGCCATAAATCACAGGGAGACTAGTAATATTGTCTCCCATATTTCTGCGTAAGCTGAGAGAACTTTTGGTTTCCCATGATGATATCTCTTTCTCCGTGAAAGCTTCTCTTATCTTTTGTAACAGAACAGTGACTAGAAAGCTGGAAACCTAGACATGTTTAATGTGCACCACTTTGATGTCATTGATACAAAGCAGATAATCGCTATACTTAGAACATCTGGCTAACATAACAGAACGTGTTCCAAGTGTCAGTGGAAACACAATTAACCTTCTAATTTCATCATTAAGCAGTAAAGCCCATGCAGCCATCTAACTACATGTGTGGTGTGTATTAATTATATCTAGCAGTATGGTGGCTGGAAATTACTTGATTTGTTACTTACAATGTTGATGTCAGCAACTGCTTGAGTGATTGAACACTATAAACTAATAGACAGAAACATTTGTCTGCATTGTACAAATCAAATCTTCACCTTTCAAGCTGTCCTATCTAGCCCTTTAACCCATTTTTTTTGGAACGGCGTACAGCCGTGCGGGGAGCCCGGAATTCCATGACGGTCCAGGACCCTCATGGGTCCTTAAGGTGTTAAAAAAAGTAGCAATTTGATGTAGAATGTTTGTTGGCATAGTTGTATCATGCAATTACTTGTAGAGAAGTTAACCCCTGAAAGCTACATTAATCTGTAGAACATTGTTTAGTTCCATGCAGATAAATTAACCCTTTGACTGTGAAGCAATGCTTTGGGGCACCGCTCAGGCAGTCAAAGGGTTCATGTTTTAAATATTAGAGCTACAAAGGTAACCCCAGGGTTTTGATGGGAAGAGAGGATTACCAATAATAAAATTAGTATGTAATAACAATGCCTAGAGTTCGTTTTGTTTAATACTATATCCAAAGAATTGAAAAAAGATCTATAATGTAGCACATAGTGTGGAATGCAAGAAACATGTGCGATCACTATTTACAGTGTACTTTTGATGACAAAATGATTAACACCAAAATGTTACTAAATAGCACATTTTTTCTCAATTAGAGAATGCTTGCTCATTTTTTTAGTGAATACATTTTTTTTTTAAATGGCCGTGGCTAAAATATCTGCTGTTTTATGAGAGAACTAGCAATTGCGCCTAATTCAGCAAAGCAACTTTTCAGATAATTTAGGAACATGCGCTAACTTTGCTGTTAATTTAGTAGCATGTGCTATTCAGTATCAAGGCGTTAATAGGTGTCTTGCATCAAAACGTGAGCAATCCCAAATAGCACATAAATTTAAGGCTTTCATAAAATAGTGAATGCTCCACTTTCTTGCATCCCAACCTTAGTTCTGTATATATTCTGCAGTATATAATATATTAGAAGTCTCCAGGATTTAAGGGGTTAAAATCCCCATTTGACGCAATGAGAATTTGGGACTTGCAGTTTTCTTGGCTATGTATCTATGCACTAGTCGAATATATTCTTAAGGCTCATTCAGAAGTATTTTAGCTAGTAACCAAGCTACATATACTCTGTGCACCTCTTCTTCTTCTTACATACATAAAAGTATTTGGATGAATTCTGGGACAAACCAATTGCACCATAGTAGTATATTAAAATGTAAGCAATGAATTGATTTAAATTGAGGTTTTAACCCCTTAACCCCATGCCGACAATGGACGTACATGTATGTCCCGCAGAAACTGCCACTTAGTGACAGAGGACGTACATGTACGTCAAGGAAGTAATTAGGCAGAATGCGAAAAAAATAAAACCCCGTTGTTAAGTGCCGGCCGCGGGCACGTGCAGCCGGTCACTAAGGGGTTAATCCTTTGAGTGCCAGAGGGGTATGGAATGCATTGCTTTGCAATGCATTCCGTACCCCTCTGGCACTCAAAGGGTTAAATGACAGAGAATTCTCCATTGCATTGCAATTTTTAGTGCACCCCTATAATAGATTAAGTTTACCCCAGAATCCTTTTGTTGAACATATGGCCCTACACTTTTGAGCCACAAATTGTTCATTAACTAAACAAGCTCCCATCCAAGAAACACTGGTTTCAGAGTAAAGGCAGATTTTCTTCACTGTGACTAATGTAAACTTTTTGCAGAGATACTAATATTGTGCTTATGCCGTATCATAAACCTTCTTGGGTTGCAGGGCCAGATTTACATTCCATACACCCCTAAGCATGGTACTGTAGGTGCCCTCCTGTCGGCCCGTGGTCACACCGTATTTCTCACAAGTGTCATGGTTTGATTGATCAAGTCTAACAGTCGGCTGTTGATTACTGCTGCCTTTCCTTCCCTGTGTCAGGCTGATCAGCTGATGCTTAATGAACTGCCTTGACCTCCCAGTGTCTATGGTTACTCACCTGCCTGTTATCAGCCAATGCCTTCCAGGGTATTTAAAGCAGCTAGGCTCACTTCCTCCTTTCTCTTGTGTCTGATTCTGGCTGCAAATGCGTTCTCCTGAGATCCTGATTATTCGTGCATGACCTAGCTTCCTCTGACATCCCCACTGGCTCCTGACTCCTGGCTTGTTCCTGACATCGCTAATATCCGTATTCCTGACCCTGGCTTGTCTGAGTACCTGCCTTGGTTCCTGACCCCGGCTTCTCTTTTAGTTTGTGCCCCGGATCACAATTTTGCTTTGTTTGCCTTGGTTATTTTAATAAAGGTGTTTTGCATTTTACATTTTTGTGTCTGTCTGGTTCCTGGTCCCTAACAGCAAGTCCCTATGCCCATCGCCTGTTTCCTGGCACAGAAAATACATTTGGCCTGAAACAAGCAAAGACAACGAATATATTTAACCTCTTTGTTGCTACGCAATTCACTGGAGCTGTCTGTAGCATCCAAGGGGTGAAATGATTGTCTGTAAAGAGGTATAGGAACTAGTGGAGGGACACTGAGATTGCTTTGGCCAGGTTCACAATTCAGAATGTGGGTATGTCCAGCACAGCTGCCTACAATGCCTTTTGGGAAATCTGTCCATTGTATAGAATGCTTACTTATTGTTTGATGGCGCTCTGAGCTATATAACACCCCTTTTGTTTTTATGTTTTCAAAGGCAAACTGGTAGGGGAATTTTTACTTGTTTGGACTATTTTTCTTCATCAGAAGGAAAGTTTTACACCCTAATAATGAGAAATGTGTGCTGCTTTTGTGCATATGGGTCCTTCTCTAGCAATTGCTGGGCTACAGCTCATATCATCCTCAGATGGTTGCTAACCATCTTTGAATAATGGGAAATGTAGCACAACAGCACTGGAAAATTGTAGGTTTCCTATTCATGGTTCATTTTTATTTCTTCAATAAATGTTGCATGTAGAACTACACAAAGCTAATCCTATATAATGTTTTATTATTGCATGCTTATTTACATTTTTAAAGACCCCTCTATGGAAATCCCGGGTTTACTCTTGATGTATGTATGTTTAAGTTCCACAGGGTACACAGCACTTTACAAACTTTAGCAGGTATACAATTCAGGGAAAAATAAAAGTGCTCTACAGAAATAGTGCATGCAAGGACAGTACAGGAAAACAACTCCAGCTGCCCTGGAGAGCTTACAGTCTAGGTTTAATGGATGACAAACAGGAACAGTAGGTGTCAAAAACACATTTCTGTGTGAAACAACTTCTACATCAAAAGGGCATCACAATATTCTTTGCACAGACCAGAGGTGGTCAACCTGCCATTATCTTCCACCTGTTATCAGATTGTAGTTTCCATCACCTTCAGAAAGACATCAGGATGGATCTGTAGTCCAACAACAACTGGGCAAAGGTGGAAGGTAGGCTACCCCTATCGTCAGATATGCATAACAGCAACAGCAAATAATCTTCATTACTGGGATGATAAAGCCTTGTTTCTGTCTTATCTAAAGTGCGAAAATAAAAGGGAGTTTTCTAAGCAACTTAAAAACAGGTCTTGCTTTGCTCTTGGGATATGTACTGAGTCAATGCACCAATAAATAATTTATTTTGCTGCTCAGTTTTTTTTCAGTAGGCATCTAAGATGGAAATGATTTGTGATTTCAGCAACACCTGCTAGCATGACAGTTGTGATGTATTAGCACTTTGCATGTGGACAGCTATATTTAAAAAATATTGTTCTTTGTCCAGATTTCAAGGGACTTTCATAAGCACTGATCTCAGCTGTACTTAATTCAACATAAGTGAGAAAACAAAACTAACGTAATGTCTATATACTCCCACCTACATAGTATTTCTGTATAAATAGTAAGTCACCTTTCATATAAAGCTTATGATTTGCAAAAATCATCATTGTCCCAGATGTAATGTTTTCTTTTAATGTTGTTCTTGTAATGGTTACTTGTTATTGATGAATGAACACCACCCACTCCTGCATTTACCACTCCACTCTAGTAAGCTATACTTTGGGGCACATGCATTAGGCCAAAGGATTAGTAAGTATATAACAAAATAGTTGCATCATATGTATCAAAGATAGTTGAAATCAATGGGGAGTTTTTTCTGATGCATATGAACAGGGCCAGATTTCCATTTAGGCAAAGTAGGCAAACATTCAGCGAGTCAAGTTTGAGGATGCCTCAGCTTTGCTGACTGACTTCTTTCTGAGATGTGGAAGTGGCCAGAGCAAACTCAATGTCCCTGCATCAGACACAATCATTCCTGGGGGGCGAAGATGCACTAAACTTCAGTATGTGTCCAGTTTGGGGATTTTGTTCTGAATTGCACCCAAATCCATCTCATGGTATGCACTAAGATGCCATTTTCATCATATCCTTGTGATTACACCTCAAATACACCTACATCGCCATGCCTTCTCCCTGATTTACATTTTTCCATTGTCTAAATTGCCTGTGGCTAATTTGCATATGGAAATAATTTCCCAGATAGCTTGTTTATATGTTAATGTGGTTATTCACCCTATGCATTAAGCTCCGATAGCCAGCTGTAGAAGCTCAAAGAAACAGATTTGCTTCAATCATACTGGTAAATTGGGGCTTTTGCCATAATGTACTATGTGATAAGTAATTGGAGTGATTGCAACATGCACAGTCCTATGCCCGTAGTAGTGAATGGATCGCAATCCACCGATTATATGTAAACAAAAGACACAGCCTCAAACCTCCGATCACCTGTTTGGTGATAAATAAGACTCAGTCAGCTAATGCACACTCCACAAGGTAAATGGTGTTGCTCTATTTGAATCTTGTGTTTACTAGTGATGAGCGAGCACCTCAATGCTCGGATGTTCGGGTGCTCTGACCGAGCACCCCCTGAGGCTCGAGTGCTCGGCCGAGCATCCGAGCCCCATTGAAGTCAATGGGAGGACTCGAGCATTACACCAGGCACCCCCTGCTCTGATGAGGGGAGGGTGCCTGGTCCATAGGAAAAGGGCAGAAAAAGATGGAAACACTACAGAAATGGTTCAGGGACAGCATAGGGAGGATGTCTGGATGCACCTTGGACTCCAACATCGCTGCTGGGAACGATCTTTCGCCCGTAGTACGCCATTTTTACAGACTGACCATAAAACACACAAAAAGGAAAATAAAAACGACTTTAGGCGAAAAATTGTTACCAAACAATATTTGCTGTATATTTACTTGTATATCATCTGCAAATTCTCCCAAAAATTTCCTTGATTTTCAGAACTGAGGCCATGATTAAGAGGGAAACGTGCGCAGAGGCAAATTCTCCCAAAAATTTCCTTGATTTTCAGAACTGAGGCCATGATTAAGAGGGAAACGTGCGCAGAGGCAAATTCTCCCAAAAATTTCCTTGATTTTCAGAACTGAGGCCATGATTAAGAGGGAAACGTGCGTAGAGGCAAATTCTCCCAAAAATTTCCTTGATTTTCAGAACTGAGGCCATGATTAAGAGGGAAACGTGCGCAGAGGCAAATTCTCCCAAAAATTTCCTTGATTTTCAGAACTGAGGCCATGATTAAGAGGGAAACGTGCGCTGAGCTGACCATCTAAAACATTATGGGTGAGGGTCTGCTGCAGAGCTGACCATCCTAAACATTATATGCGAAGGCCCGCTAGTGAGCTGACGCTATAAAACATTATATTAGAGGGCCCGCTAGAGAGCTGACCCAATAAAACATTATATGAGAAGGCCCGCTGGTGAGCTGACCTATATAAAAATTGTCAAACAGGGCCCGCTGGTGAGCTGGCCCTATATAAAAATTATATCACAGGGCCCGCTGGTGAGCTGGCCCTATATAAAAATTATATCACAGGGCCCGCTGGTGAGCTGGCCCTATATAAAAATTATATCCCAGGGCATATGGAAGAGGAGGAGGAGGATGAGAAGATTAAGAGTCAACCATATACCCGTTTTATGGGTGGAAGGGGTGAATGGGAATACAGAGTATTCCCATCATTGTAAATAACATATATAAAGTCACTTTATGTTCCCCCGGGGCTTTCCTCCAGTGGAGTGGAGAAGTCAGGGGAAATCCAGGCCTTGTTCATTTTTATAAGTGTCAACCTATCAGCATTGTCGGTGGAAAGGCGGATACGCTTATCTGTTATGATGCCACCAGCAGCACTAAATACCCGCTCAGACAGAACGCTGGCGGCAGGGCAGGCCAGCACCTCCAAGGCGTAGAGTGCCAGTTCATACCACGTGTCCAGCTTGGACACCCAGTAGTTGTAAGGCACAGAGGGATCATTGAGGACGCTGACACGGTCTGCTACGTACTCCTTCACCATCTTCCAAAACTTTTCCCTCCTTGTGACACTAGGCTGCGTATCAGGGTGAGGGTGCTGGCGGGGTGTCATGAAGGTGTCCCACGCCTTGGAGAGTGTTGCCCTGCCTTTCTCGGAACTGCTGTGTGCTCCCCTTTTCTCCCCTTCTCGGTTGGCCAAGGTAGCACGTACTCTGCCGCCAGCGTTGTCAGATGGAAAATTTTGGAGCAATTTTTCAACAAGAACCTTCTGGTATTGCACCATTTTGCTTGTCCTCTCCACCGGAGGAATGAGAGATGAGAAATTCTCTTTGTAGCGGGGGTCCAGAAGGGTGAACACCCAGTAATCCGTGTTGTCTAAAATGCGTACAACGCGTGGGTCACGGGAAAGGCAGCCTAACATAAAGTCAGCCATGTGTGCCAGAGTACCAACAGTCAAGATTTCGCTGTCCTCACCAGGAGGCTGACTCTCAATATCCTCATCCTCTTCCTCCTCTTCTGCCCACCCACGCTGAAGAGATGGAACTAAAGTTCCATGGCTACCCTCTGTAGCGGAGGCAACCGTGTCTTCCTCCTCCTCCTCCTCCTCCTCCTCCGCCTCCTCCAATTGTCGCTGAGAAGACGAAGTGAGGGTGCTCTGGCTATCACCTTGTGTAAGCTCTTCCTCCCCCATTTCCACCTCTTCCACATGCAAAGCGTCGGTTTTAATTGTGAGCAGCGAGCGTTTCAGTAGACACAGAAGTGGGATGGTTACACTGATAATAGCGTTATCGCCGCTCACCATCTGTGTCGATTCCTCAAAATTGCGTAAAACCTCGCAGAGGTCTGACATCCATTCCCACTCCTCACTTCTGATTACAGGAAGTTGAACGGAGAGGCGACGACCGTGTAACAGCTGGTACTCCACTACTGCCCTCTGCTGCTCACAAAGCCGGGCCAACATGTGGAAGGTGGAGTTCCAGCGCGTGCTCACGTCACACAGCAGCCGGTGAGCTGGCAATTGTAAGCGCTGCTGCAGCTTCAACAGGCCGGCTGAAGCTGTTGATGACTTACGGAAATGTGCACACACGCGGCGCACCTTGGTCAAGAGATCATGCACATTGGGGTAGGTTTTTAGAAATCGCTGCACCACTAAATTAAATACATGCGCTAGGCATGGTACGTGTGTGAGCTTGCCGAGCTCCAAAGCCGCCACCAAGTTACGCCCATTATCACACACAACCATGCCTGCTTGCAGGTTGAGTGGCGAGAGCCACTGCTCGGTCTGGTGACTAATCCCCTGCAACAGCTCTGAGGCCGTGTGCTGTTTGTCCCCAAGGCAGATCAGCTTCAGCACGGCCTGTTGACGCTTCCCCACTGCAGTGCTACACTGCTTCCAGCTACTGGCTGATGGGGGAGTGGCGGTGTGTGTAGAGAATTCGGAGGTGGAAACGGAGGAGGAGGAGCCAATAACATAGGTGCTGGTGGAAACCCTGATGGAGGTAGGGCCCGCAATCCTCGGCGTGGGTAGCACCCGTGCCATCCCAGGGTCCGAGTCGCTCCCAGCCTCCACGACATTCACCCAGTGTGCCGTCAGGGAAATGTAGCGTCCCTGGCCACAAGCACTTGTCCATGTGTCAGTCGTTAAGTGGACCTTCCCAGTAACTGCGTTGGTCAGGGCACGGGTGATGTTACGGGACACATGGTGGTGTAATGCGGGGATGGCACACCGGGAAAAGTAGTGGCGGCTGGGGACCGCGTACCGAGGGACAGCTGCTGCCATCAGGCTGCGGAAGGACTCAGTGTCCACAAGCCTAAATGGCAGCATTTCGATGGCCAGTAATTTGGAAAGGTGTGAGGTTAGTGCTATGGCCTGTGGGTGGGTGGCTGGGTATTTTCTCTTGCGCTCAAATGCCTGGGGTAACGACATTTGGACGCTGTGCTGGGACAGGGAAGTGGATGTGGTCGCTGATGGTGCTTCAGATGCTACAGGTGCAGGGCGGGAGGTATGCGGGCCTGCGCCTTCGACAGGCGATTGGCCGGCACCGAAAACAGGGGAAGAGGAGGCAGTGGTGTGGCCTGCAGACACAGATGGGCGATCCAGGCGTTCCTCCCACTTACTACGGTGCTTGGATGCCATGTGTCGGATCATGCTGGTGGTGGTGAGGTTTCTAGTGTTCATGCCTCGGCTCATTCTGGTGTGGCACAGGTTGCAAACTACAAATCTTTTGTCGTCCGCACTTTCCTTAAAAAAACGCCATACCGCGGAACACCTACCCCTTGGCAAGGTAGATTTACGCAAGGGGGTGCTCCGTGGAACATTTGCGGGCCGGTTTGGTGCGGTCCGCCTTCTTTCTGTAGCCACACCACTGCCTCTTCCAGCCTGTTGCGGTGCTGCAGATGGCTCACCCTCAGGACTGCTGTCATCGCTCGGCTCTACACCTTCCCAGGTGGGGTCAGTCACCTCATCGTCCACCAAGTCCTCCTCCACTTCCTCACTCTGATCATCCTCCTCAAGTCTTGATCCCACCACATACTCAGTCATTGACAACTGTATAACATTCTCCTCAACAAGGTCTTGAGACGGAAATAGTGGTTGATTTAATGGCAACTGTGTCTCATCATCATCATCATCATCATCCACTACTTCCTTTGACCTTAAATGCCGTTCACATCTGTCATCTTCTTGTGATTGGGTAGCCTCTAGAGGTTGTGAATCAGGGCACAAGATGTCATGTTCCTCTGCAAGCGTGCTTGGAGAGAGGGTCAAATGAAGGATTGGTGATGAGACGAGCTCATCACTATATCCCAGTGTGGGATCACTTCTTTGACCAGACCGTGTATGGTGGGAGGAAGGATGATCAGAGTGAGGATTATGTTGACCAGAGTCTTGGCTACTGAGAGTGGACTTGGTGGAAGACAGGGTGGTGCTTAACCGACTGGAAGCAGTATCAGCTGTCATCCAACCGACCACCTGTTCGCACTGGTCGGACCTCGAGAGTGATGTCCTGCGACGCCCTGTGAAATCAGACATGAAGCTAGGTATGGTGGATGTCTTTCTTTCTTGTGCTCTGGCACCAGGCACAGTTTCTCCGCGTCCTGACCCGCGCCCTGAACTTTCAGGATCACGTCCACTTCCCCGTCCCTTTTTACCCGCCTTCTTCATCTTACACGATATATATGACTTTAATATATATGAGTTTGAAAACTTAACAGTATTTCTTCCTATTCTGCAACTGTGCAGAGTACACAGAATAGGCTGCTAAACTGCGGTGACACACACTGAATGGAATATGTGACTTTAATATTTGAGTTTGAAAACTTAACAGTATTTCTTACTATTCTGCAACTCTGCAGAGTACACAGAATAGGCTGTTAAACGGCGGTGAAAGACACTGAATGGAATATGTGACTTTAATATTTGAGTTTGAAAACTTAACAGTATTTCTTATAATTCTGGAACTGTACAGAGTACACAGAATAGGCTGTTAAACGGCGTCGAAACACACTGAATGGAATATGTGACTTTAATATTTGAGTTTGAAAACTTAACAGTATTTCTTATAATTCTGGAACTGTACAGAGTACACAGAATAGGCTGTTAAACGGCGGTGAAAGACACTGAATGGAATATGTGACTTTAATATTTGAGTTTGAAAACTTAACAGTATTTCTTACTATTCTGCAACTCTGCAGAGTACACAGAATAGGCTGTTAAACGGCGGTGAAAGACACTGAATGGAATATGTGACTTTAATATTTGAGTTTGAAAACTTAACAGTATTTCTTATAATTCTGGAACTGTACAGAGTACACAGAATAGGCTGTTAAACGGCGGTGAAAGACACTGAATGGAATATGTGACTTTAATATTTGAGTTTGAAAACTTAACAGTATTTCTTCCTAGTCTGCAACTGTGCAGAGTACACAGAATAGGCTGCTAAACTGTGGTGACACACACTGAATGGAATAAGTGACTTTAATATTTGAGTTTGAAAACTTAACAGTATTTCTTCCTAGTCTGCAACTGTGCAGAGTACACAGAATAGGCTGCTAAACTGTGGTGACACACACTGAATGGAATAAGTGACTTTAATATTTGAGTTTGAAAACTTAACAGTATTTCTTCCTAGTCTGCAACTGTGCAGAGTACACAGAATAGGCTGCTAAACGGCGGTGAAACACACTGAATGAAATATGTGACTTTAATATTTGAGTTTGAAAACTTAACAGTATTTCTTACTATTCTGCAACTCTGCAGAGTACACAGAATAGGCTGTTAAACGGCGGTGAAAGACACTGAATGGAATATGTGACTTTAATATTTGAGTTTGAAAACTTAACAGTATTTCTTATAATTCTGGAACTGTACAGAGTACACAGAATAGGCTGTTAAACGGCGGTGAAAGACACTGAATGGAATATGTGACTTTAATATTTGAGTTTGAAAACTTAACAGTATTTCTTATAATTCTGGAACTGTACAGAGTACACAGAATAGGCTGTTAAACGGCGTTGAAACACACTGAATGGAATATGTGACTTTGATATTTTAGTTTGAAGACTTAACAGTATTTCTTCCTATTCTGCAACTGTGCACAGTACACAGAATGTGCTGCTACACTGCGGCGAAGCACACTGAATGGAATATGTGACTTTGATATTTTAGTTTGAAGACTTAACAGTATTTCTTCCTATTCTGCAACTGTGCACAGTACACAGAATGTGCTGCTACACTGCGGCGAAGCACACTGAATGGAATATGTGACTTTGATATTTGAGTTTGAAGACTTAACAGTATTTCTTCCTATTCTGCAACTGTGCACAGTACACAGAATGTGCTGCTACACTGCGGCGAAGCACACTGAATGGAATATGTGACTTTGATATTTTAGTTTGAAGACTTAACAGTATTTCTTCCTATTCTGCAACTCTGCACAGTACACAGAATGTGCTGCTACACTGCGGCGAAGCACACTGAATGGAATATGTGACTTTGATATTTTAGTTTGAAGACTTAACAGTATTTCTTCCTATTCTGCAACTCTGCACAGTACACAGAATGTGCTGCTACACTGCGGCGAAGCACACTGAATGGAATATGTGACTTTGATATTTTAGTTTGAAGACTTAACAGTATTTCTTCCTATTCTGCAACTCTGCACAGTACACAGAATGTGCTGCTAAACTGCGGCGAAGCACACTGAATGGAATATGTGACTTTGATATTTTAGTTTGAAGACTTAACAGTATTTCTTCCTATTCTGCAACTCTGCACAGTACACAGAATGTGCTGCTACACTGCGGCGAAGCACACTGAATGGAATATGTGACTTTGATATTTTAGTTTGAAGACTTAACAGTATTTCTTCCTATTCTGCAACTCTGCACAGTACACAGAATGTGCTGCTAAACTGCGGCGAAGCACACTGAATGGAATATGTGACTTTGATATTTTAGTTTGAAGACTTAACAGTATTTCTTCCTATTCTGCAACTCTGCACAGTACACAGAATGTGCTGCTAAACTGCGGCGAAGCACACTGAATGGAATATGTGACTTTGATATTTTAGTTTGAAGACTTAACAGTATTTCTTCCTATTCTGCAACTCTGCACAGTACACAGAATGTGCTGCTAAACTGCGGCGAAGCACACTGAATGGAATATGTGACTTTGATATTTTAGTTTGAAGACTTAACAGTATTTCTTCCTATTCTGCAACTCTGCACAGTACTCAGAATGTGCTGCTAAACTGCGGCGACGCACACTGAATGGAATACGTGACTTTGATATTTTAGTTTGAAGACTTAACAGAATGTGCTCTAATCTGCAACTTTGCACACTAAACAGAATGTGCTCTAATCTGCAACTTTGCACACTAAACAAAATGTGCTCTAATCTGCAACTTTGCACACTAAACAGAATGTGCTCTAATCTGCAACTGTGCACACTAAACAGAATGTGCTCTAATCTGCAACTTTGCACACTACACAGAATATATATATTTTTTTTTTTTTTTTTTTGTTTTTTTCCCCCCACACCAAATAACCTGCTGCCCCCACACACAGTAGTCCTAAAAAGGACTTTTGGTTCTTTTTTTTTAACAATTTTTGTTTTTTTCCTCCCTACACTGCCTTTCCCTTCCTATCCTCAGCTCTCCCTGGCTCAGACTGAGCCGAACTCGATGGTCAGGTGCTATACAGCACCTGACCACGGGTTCTGGCCAGCCAATCAGTGTAATGCCAGCAGCCAACATGGCTGCTGGCATTACACCGATGTCAGAGCCTCCCTGCACGTTTATTGGCTGCGCAGCAGGCGCAAAACGTGCGGGGAGGAGACACGAACATGGCGGGCGAGCACATGCGGTACTCGTACGAGTACCGCCATGTGCCGAGCAGAGCGATGCTCGTGCCGATCCGAGCATCGGCCGAGCATGCTCGCTCAACACTAGTGTTTACATCAAACAACCGATTGGGGACTAAATGTGCAAATAAGTGCTGATCAGCAGCTTGTGCTCTGGAGACCAGAACTTGGACTTTAATTTCTCCAATCACTACTGGGGCATGGGACTGTGCATGTTATAAACACTTTGATTTAGTGATTTTGTCAGTAGCCATTTGTCTTCGTTTTATTTCCGAGCGGAACAAGAAACAACTTAAGAGAAGGCTGTTGCTGTTCTTGCTGCTGAAGTCTGTGGGAGAATGTATCTGCTCTGCCTGCCCCCCACACTTTTCCCAAAGACCAGTTTACTCCAGCATTGTATGCTAATGATCAAAGTCTCCCCCTTCTTCTTACATATTTATTTCTTAGTGCATATTGTAATGTGTCTTAATCACCAAGGTGAATTCATCTCTACACATCGCCAGATACACTTCACCATTATATCAGATCTTAGTACATTTCCCCCCGGTTTATGGTATATGGTTTATTTACCAGTTTACATATATTTTTAAAGGAATAGTAATGTTTTATAATAAAAGCAGCTCTAATTAATCATCATAGTATTTGGACTTTGGGGACTGTTATTTCAGTTCTGTCAGAGTTGTAGTTCAAGAGTAATTCAATGACAAAGTATCCCCCTCCTGCCCCTTTTACTGATGTAACACTGCTCAGCCAGATCAGAAGGGAGGTGCCCAGGTAGACTGCAGAGAGGGACAATCTCCAATTAAGATAAGGGAAAAACCTGAAAAACTTGTCAAGGGGGGCAGGGCTTTCATTGTTTTCATACAAAGAAGATTGTCCCCTGCTGTTATCTGACTGGTCTTACAACCAGATTCCACATCTGAGAAGAGATGGCTTACACTAGGTAAAAGGGGTGAAACGGGGAAATTTTATGGTTTGAGAGATAAGACTTATATCGTTCTTCATGTTTTTTAATGCCTACAAAATAAAGATAAAACAAAGTATTACTATCCCTTTAATGTTCACAGTTAACCCCTTGAATGCTAAATGTATCTCTGATACATTGCTTTAAAAAGGACTTAACACTTGTTTTGTGCTTGTATGTTGAAAGCAAGGAGGTAGAGTCACCAGCGTAGAATTTGTGTCAACAAGGGTGGTGGTGGTCAGGGCAGATTGGATGACCTTTCCTAGCCATGCATATGGTGCAACTGATTTGACTGTCATTTACTAAATGTTTGCATAATACATATGCCTCAGTGTGAATGTTAATGTATATTTTATGTTTATATAGAGGTACTTTATTTTGACCCAAAAATCCCTTTATAGTTTTTCAGGAATAGAGGTTTAACCACATTGGCAGTAATGCATTAAACGTCTGTGCTGCTGAATTGGCAAAGTAACACCTGTTTCATCAAAGCATAAATTCTTTTGAAATCAGAAGTATTTCTCCTGCTAATTCTAGTGTTCACAGTAACAGGTTAGCATAGCAAAGCCTCAAATCAGGGAAACTGTCACAAAAGGCTTTAGCCTTCTGGAGCAGCATTAAATATGAAACCAACTCTCTGGAGATGAATATAAAAGTTAACCTGCATAATTTAAATGATTATTTCAAGCCCAACTAACAGCATTGTGCTGTTAGCTACAATGTGAGAAGAAGCTTTACCTTCATCTACATGCAAACTCAATACCAAACTCTGTCTCATGAAGTTCAGACATTTATAAAAGTTTTTAATTTGAATATTTGAAAATGTCACTAATGAGTGCACAAACCAGGCATATAAGAAACAATAATTTATTTTTGCTATGTTGGCATCTGTTTCATTTATTCATCAAGATATACTGATGAATACTAAGTTTTATGTCCTGATGAAGGTGTGAGCTAAAAAGTCAGTTTCAGGTATGGTTTCTTATATATCTGATGTGCAGCACCAAAAATGTATAGTGTGCGGTGTTGCCAGGGTGGGGACCGTGACAGCACTGGCATCCAGCAGGATGAGTGAGAGGCATGCTGAGGCAAATTCCATATTTATTCCATTCCGTATTTATGTATAAACACAACTCAATGGCAATCCACCTGCATTATGGGTGAAATAAAAATGTACTTTGATTGAAATGGAGCTTTTAATCATTTGGAAGATAAAAAAGGTTTTTTTATTAGTATTATTATTTCATCACAAATCTATTAATTTGTGCAAATAGCTAAACAGAAATAATCCTGAAGAAAACCACTGGCACCATTGATGTAATTAGTCATTACAGGGCCCCGCTGCAAAGTTTTGTGCCCCCCCCCCCAACACATAGTAATTTTAGAGGCATAACTAGAACCTATTGGATCCTGTGGTAGATGGGGTCCCCTTGGATCCTGGAGTCCCCACACAACTGCACCCTCTGCACGCATGTAGTTATGCCCCTGACTGTCACCATGTAACAAATAAAAATTCCCATAATTCTCAATCATTTAAATAGGGAGGTTCATTCATCCCTTTTGACACACTTGCTTTGCTCCAAAATTTCTTCTCTTTAGCTTACTGAACATGTATTTTACCCTTTGATTGCCAGAGGGGCACGTAACGCATTGTACTCAAAGGGTTAAAGGAAGAGATACTAAACATATTGTAGTGGTCACATAGCATCAATCCAGTTCTTAGGGGGAAAATGTTATACATTGATAGCCACAAGGTGGTATTAAAGGGGAACATTCACATTCACCAAACTTGAGTCTGGATGGTTTACCTTGTAAAACTAAGTAAGCTTTTTTTTTGGTTTTTTAATGCATCTTACTTCATGTTGAAGATATTCAGGCTTAAAATTTTCCACTTTCGCGTTCTGTGGTACACAGTATGTGCGGCACGCCTCCTCAGGACTTCCCACCTCCCTCCCTAGGGTGCGCGTTCATGCTTCCCTTTGGAGGCGTATTTCTGCTGGCTAACATTACAACAAGCTCAGTTTACCATGCTACTGAGGCTGCGTTAGCCAGCAGAAATACACCTGGGTTCACAGGTTGCTGCTTCTGGGGCTGCTCACAAAGGCATCATGTGTTGGATCAGAAGATACAGCAGAGATTTGCTGCACAATGACCTATGGGTCTGACTTCGAAAACACATTTTAGGCATGTATATGGTAAATTATGGACCTAAATAGTTACATTAAACTATGGACCTAAAGAGTTACAATTCTGGAACAAATTACCATTTATTCAAGTGGGGCTATTAACCTCTTCACTGCTAGGGACGTGTTGGAGGCATCTCTACTATTCAAGAGGTTAAACTCCATGTTTAAATCAGTGGGAATTTTCATTCCCACCTCTATAGCTTAACCCTATAAGGGTCAAGAGGTGAGCAACACATTGCTCTTATAAGTTTTCACCTAATTTATGAAGAAGTGGTGATTAGCAAAAATGATTCTTACAATAAAAAATTAGTTATGTGAGAGATAAATGAGCCACTATGACCCCAGCTCATAACTTATTTCTATTTATTAATTTTTGTGTCATTTCAATCTGTTAAACTGTAGTGAGCAGGTGTATCATTAACTACTGTCTGAAGCAGACTAAAACATTAGGACTCATGCTTAACCTTTTGAGTGCCAGAGGGGAATGCAACACATTGCTCCTCAATGTGTTCCATGCTTCTCTGGCTCTCAAAGGGTTAACCACTTAAAGGGATAGTATTACTTCAAAATTGATATCCCTCATATTGTAGCCCTTAATAAACTGAGTTAAATGACACCAGCGGCATCTCTCAAACCTTTATGGTTTAAGAGATAGCTGTTTCAAAGTTTCCTCTCCCCTGCTGTCAGCGTTCTGCTGCCAGCAGGAGAATCCAGCCTCTGAATCAAGTGGAGGCTCTTCAGCAGAGCCGATTATCTCATTATGGAAGGAGAAATGATTGATTGAAACAGTCTTCTACGTGTGCTTGGTTACCAAGCACACGTAGAAGACTGTTTCAGTGAATCATTTTTCCTTCCATAGCGAGATATCGGCTCTGTTTAAGAGCCTCCGCCTGTCCCGGGACCAGATTCCCCTGCTGGCAGCAGAACGCTGACAGCAGGGGAGAGGAAACTTTGAAAGCGGCTATCTCTTAAACCATAAAGGTTTGAGAGATGCCGCTGGTGTCATTTAACTCAGTTTATTAAGGGCTACAATATGAGGGATAGTAATTGTGAAGTAATAATATCCGTTTAAGGGCCACAGAGTCCGGAGGTGGGGCACTCTGGAGGACCAGAAGTGATCAGCGTGCAAGTGCCTGCATTCACAAATTTCCATGACATGCCAGTACCGTCACCAGTTCTTAATGCACAGACAGCCATCATGGTCCTGGCATGTCATCGTCTGTTAAATGGATTTATTAAAGCCACAGGTCTTGTTTCCAGCTTGATGAATGTAGTGATGCTAATCTTCCTACTAATAATGGTTCAAGAGAGTTGTACAATGCACTTTTTTTACTTTTGTGTCATTTAAAATAGCATGAACACTATACAAAGCAAATGTGTTTTAGAAGTTATATGGTGGCAGTAGCTGTGAGAGTAACTTTGTATATTAAATTAAATGTCAGAGAGTATCCTTTTTATACCAGTTTGCGTTATTTTGCATATTTTTAACATATAAAACTACTGGGTTTTGGTCACAGTTGACTGTATTGTAGCTGTTGATAAATATTTGAAATATTAGTAGACAGCACGGTGGCTGACACAGCATAAGCACTATCTTATATTACTTTATATTAGTGATTACACTGGCTCTAAAGAGCTTGAATTCATGGCTCTTAAACTTTCCCTTTTATGTTGCCTTTGCTGAGCGTGGTTGGAGAAATGTGTTTATTTAGTTCCTTCACACTGTCTCCTGGCAACAAGCTGCACATATTTTATTTGTTTTGAAAATGACCTTGTTTGACATGTAAAACATTGGGCCAGGGGCACAAATAGGATATGAGAGAAATGAGGAAAGTGGTGCTTTTAACACCAATGCCCTATCTGTTTCTAATGGAAGCAACTGAATCGTTTAAAATTGGGACTCAAATAAATATAAACTGACACGCAATATTTTCTGCTCTTTTTCTGTTATCGTCCTTCTGGTAAAAATGTTTGGAAAACTAAACTTTTTTCTGTTGCCTTTTCATGTAAAATCTGAATTGGTATTAAAATCAGTGAGTTGCTTTTTTAACAGATACAGAATAACAATGTATCTACTGCACAATCCATTTGTAATCTTTAATAGGAGGTGAAAATACCAATTTACTTCCCATAGGAATTTCTGTGGATCTATATTTTTCATTTTTCTGAGAAAATTACTGCAGTAAAACCAGACAGAAGATGTGAACTCTGACTGATTTCAATGGACTGAAAGTTAATACCACTGAAATCAATGAGTTTCACTTTCCAGATAAGGTTTGTAGAGACTACACACAAACACACATACACACAGCACACACACACTCACAAATGCACACACAAAGCTACACATATATAATCACAAATGTGAAGATGGACACATACATACTGTCAACTCACATACACACCCATATGCATAGACAACAAAAACAGTCAGAGCTATATGCATGGACAAAAACACTCACATGCATACACTCAATATTAAAAAAAGACAAAGCTGTCTCTCTCTTTCTCTTTCTCTTTCTCTCTCTCTCTCTCTCTCTCTCTCTCTCTCTCTCTATATATATATATATATATATATATATATATATATATTTATGCAGTGAGGGAAAAATGATTTGATCCCTTGCTGATTTTGTATGTTTGCCCACTGACAAAGAAATGATTAGTCTGTAATTTTAATGGTAGGTTTATTTGAAAAGTGAGAGACAGAATAACAACAAAAGAATCCTGAAAAACGCATTTCAAAAAAGTTATACGTTGATTTGCATTTTACCGAGTGAAATAAGTTTTTGACCCCCTATCAAGCAGCAAGATTTCTGGCTCCCAGGTGTCTTTTATACAGGTAACAAGCTGAGATTAGGATCACTCTCTTAAAGGGAGTGCTTCTAATCTCAGCTTGTTACCTGTATAAAAGACACTGTCCACAGGAGCAATCAAACAATCAGATTTCAAACTCTCCACCATGGCCAAGACCAAAGAGCTGTCCAGGGATGTCAGGGACAAGATTGTAGACCTACACAAGGCTGGAATGGGCTACAAGACCATTGCCAAGCAGCTTGATGAGAAGGTGACAACAGTTGGTACGATTATTCGCAAATGGAAGAAACACAAAATAACTGTCAATCTCCCTCAGTCTGGGGCTCCATGCAAGATCTCACCTCGTGGAGTTTCAATGGTCATGAGAACGGTGAGGAATCAGCCCAGAACTACACGGGAGGATCTTGTCAACAATCTCAAGGCAGCTGGGACCATAGTCACCAAGAAAACATTTGGTAACACACTACGCCGTGAAGGACTGAAATCCTGCAGTGCCCACAAGGTCCCCTGGCTCAAGAAAGCACATGTAGAGGCCTGTCTGAAGTTTGCCAGTGGACATCTGAATGATTCAGAGGAGAACTGGGTGAAAGTTTTGTGGTCAGATGAGACCAAAATTGAGCTCTTTGGCATCAACTCAACTTGCCGTGTATGGAGGAGGAGTAATGCTGCCTATGACCCCAAGAACCCCTTCCCAACCATCAGACATGGAGGTGGAAACATTATGCTGTGGGGCATTTTTCTGCTAAGGGGACAGGACAACTTTACCGCATCAAAGGTGTTCTGGAACAAGTTCCTTTATTTGCTATTTCCCTCTCCCCCCTATTTAGTAACTGGTTGTCATGGCAACCTTCCTATTCTCATAACTGAGATGGGCCATTCCATCCCCTCTGTCTTTTTCTAACAAGATAGTTTGATCCTTAGTCACTTCCTGTTATCCCTGCTAGGCCTCTCACTTGGCTTGTTTCTTTTTACCCTGTTGCCTCTGAGAGTACACTTCTGACTTTACCTCTCCCTTGCAAAGCAATCCGTTTTTATCTTCCCCCACAGAAGCACTCTCTCACACAATATGCCATCTGCAAATGCCTTTTATTTTTGTGACTTCTCCAATAAAAGTTAAGAAAATATCCAGGACTTTGTGTGCTTTCAGAGGGGATGAGTTAAGCTATCTGACCTTATTCATATCCTCGCATGTGACCCTGAGGTTCCAGAATAGTAAAAACGGATACTGTGTGCATTGGGATCTGCCAGAAAGCTCCAGCTTTATACAGCTACCTCTGCGCTGACTGCTGCAGGACACCCACTGGTACCATCTGAGCAGTAGCTCATTGCTGACGCAGGCTACAGACCGCACGCCACTTGCTCTGGCTAAAGGCCTTCATACACCTGCAGCATGGAAGAACTCAGATCCTCACCAGACACAACACATGAGAGTTACAGGTCAGACACTGATACCGCTACGCAACAGACGCATGAAGGCGCAAGGCCTAAGCGAATAGTCAAACTGACACAAAAGGCCCATGAAAAATATGAAGCTGACATTGAGGCGCACCGCTCTAAGTTAGAAAAGGCATGGGAAGACATGGAGATTGAAATGGCTAATGTCACTAATGTTAGCGAACAAGAAAGGGAGATAAAGCGAGCCATAACTCAGATCAAGTCATGTCACAGACGTTATGTAGCGCTGTCACAGGCATATTTCACCTATCTGACAAGAACTAATACAACTGATAGCCTTAGAGAACGTGACCTGCAAAAAACTATTGATCTGGAACGTGACAGGATTGTGCAGACTGCCGTCATGGAGGCGCAAAAAGAAAGAAAGGAGCTCCTCCAGGAGACTGCTTCACAGCGTTCCAGCATATCCAAGCACTCATCCAGGTCAGATAAATCAGTGCAATCTAATGTGTCTAGCGCAAGTACAAATGCCATCAAGGCTCGGGCCGCAGCAGAGGCCGCACGTGCTAGGGCCGAATATGGTCTGAAAGAGGCAGCCATAAGGGCAGAGAGAGCACGCATAGAAGAAGAGGAGCAGGCAGCAGCAGCCACAGCTGCCGCCACCTCTGCTCGTAGGAAAGCTGAGTTGGATGCGAACTTAGAAGCCCTAAGCAAGGAAGAAGATGCAGCCGCTGCCATAGCCCAAGCTGAAGTCTTGGAAGCAGCCGCACAACAGGACGGCGGGGAGCAGATGTATGACCAGATGGCCCCAGAAGATCCAACTCAATGCACTGCAAATTACGTGAGGAGTCTCCCCAGTGCTAATACCAGTGCACTATTTCAGAACACAGACAGCAACATCTCAGATGCCAATGAATCGCTAAGCCCACAAGAAGATGCTGTCCCTTCAAGGGTACGAACAGGCTGGGATAGCCGAGGCCGCAACGGCAATCCACACACCAGTACGCATATGCTTGCACCTCAACAGGCTCACAGCTCAAGTACGCCCATGCAAAGAGATACAGCTCCTCACACTGACCAGCGGGCATCAAACATCCACAGCAAGGGGAGGGTGATCACAAGGCCCTTCCCAGAAACCGCACCAGAGCAAGACCACATCATTGATGCATCAGGCCTAACTGACATGGGCAAGTACATGATCCGGCGCGACATGGTGCAGACGGGACTTACCAACTTTGACGACCGTCCCGAGAATTATAGGATATGGAAGTTCACATTCAAAGATGCAATCAAGAGTCTGGGCTTCTCCGCAAGGGAAGAACTCAGCTTACTAACCAAATGGCTGGGGAAAGAATCCGTAGAACATGCAAAGAGGCTCAGGTCAGCAAATGTGAACAACCCTCAACTTGGTCTTGACTTAGTATGGGAAAGACTAGAAGAGTGTTATGGCAGTCCCGAAGCAGTCGAAGATGCACTCTTCAAGAGAGTTGACAATTTCCCCAGAATTACAACCAAAGATTACACGAAGTTGCGAGAACTCGGGGACCTGCTACAGGAGCTGGAGTCTTCAAGGACAGACCAATCCCTAACAGGTCTCAACGTCCTAGACTCCGCTCGTGGAGTGAAACCTATCTTGGAAAAGCTACCCTACAACCTCCAAGAAAAATGGACCTCACAAGGCTCAAAATACAAAAGGGAGAACCAAGTTGCCTACCCCCCCTTTTCGTTCTTCCTGAACTTCATCCGCGAAGCAGCCCGATCAAAAAACGACCCCAGCTTCATCTTAGGTACTCAAACTGCACCCACTGCAAGCAACCTGAAGAATGAAAGATCAGGGGCAAGGTACGGTACCGCTAGAACACCCATTTCGGTCCACAGAACGGACGTGTCCTCTACAACTCACACGAATCCTGACCTGTCGGTCACCCGAAACAAGAAATCAAGGGACCTTAATAAAGAATGCCCCATACATAAAAAGCCACATCCACTTAGCAAGTGTATTGGGTTCAGAATGAAGCATATAGAGGAGCGCAAGACCTTACTCAGAGAATTGGGAGTTTGCTTTAAATGCTGTGCTTCTACAAGTCATGTATTCAAGGAGTGTAAAGAAGTTATAAAATGCACAGAGTGCAACAGTGACAGGCATGTAGCAGCTTTACATCCAGAGACATTTAAGCCTAAATCAATCCAGGCCCCGAACCCTGTGACAGAGCAGGGCGGGGAGGAAGAAGAGCGGAGGACACCCCCCCATCTGTAGCATCTAAATGTACAGAGATCTGTGGAGAAGCCAACGATCGCAGATCTTGTTCTAAGATATGTCTCGTATCAGTGTACCCAGATGGACAACCCAAAAGAGCCATAAGAATGTATGCCATCATTGACGACCAAAGCAATCGTTCATTGGTCAGGTCGGAATTCTTTAACCTATTCGACATACAAGATAGCGCCTCCCCTTACACACTCCGGACGTGTGCAGGGCGGATAGAAACAACAGGGAGAAGAGTAAACGGCTACACCATATGTTCAGTGGATGGCAAAGTAAGGATGCCTCTCCCCACACTCATAGAGTGCAATCATATGGCAGAGGATAGAAGCGAAATCCCTACACCAGATGCGGCACTCTACCACCCTCATCTCCAGGCGATAGCTGATTGCATCCCACCATTAGATGGAAACGCCCAGATCTTGCTGCTACTCGGCAGAGACATCATGAGAGCACATAAAATCCGTGAACAACGGAATGGGTACCATAATGCTCCGTGTGCACAAAGGCTTGACCTAGGATGGGTGATAGTGGGCGAAGTATGTATTGACAAGCTACGCAAACCAGATAATGTAAGAACTCTGCGAACAAACCTACTGGAGAATGATCGTGCATCTCTCTTTAAACCATGTCCACACCACTTCCACGTCAAAGAGAAGCTTGGGAACCAAGAGAGACAAAGGCATATCATGAAAACTCAAAGAGACGTTCCTGAGTCAGAAAAACACACAGATAACCTAGGATGTACAGTGTTCCAGACGACAAGGGATGATAACAAGCAAGCACCATCAATGGAAGACAGAGAATTCCTGAAGCTGATGGACAAGGAGCTCTTCAAAGACGAATCAGGCAGTTGGGTGGCACCGTTACCCTTCCGTTCACCTAGAAGACGCCTCCCAAACAACAGAGAGCATGCCATCTCCAGGCTCAATTCTCTCTGCCGTAATTTACAAAGGAAATTGGAGACCAGAGATCATTTTGTGTCCTTCATGCAGAAGATATTCCTTAATGGTCATGCAGAACCAGCACCCCCATTGAAGGAAGGCGAAGAATTCTGGTACCTCCCCTCATTCGGTGTCTATCATCCCCAGAAACCCGGTCAAATCCGGGTAGTGTTCGATTCCAGTGCTCAATACCAAGGAGTCTCTCTAAATGACGTCCTCCTCACTGGACCAGATTTGACTAATAGTCTTCTAGGAGTGTTGATCCGCTTCCGCAAGGAACCAATTGCCATAATGGCAGACATCCAACAGATGTTCCATTGCTTCCTTGTGCGAGAAGACACCAGAAATTACCTAAGATTCCTGTGGTACAAGAACGACGATATAGACGGTGAAGTCATAGAGTGTAGAATGAAAGTGCACGTCTTCGGCAACAGTCCATCACCTGCAGTGGCCAATTATGGGCTCAGACGAACAGCCCGAGAAGGAGAGGAAGAATATGGGAAAGATGCTAGAAATTTCGTTGAAAGAGACTTCTATGTGGATGATGGATTGAAATCAGTTCCCACAGAAGAAGAAGCTATAGACCTGCTCAAACGAACGCAAAGGATGCTAGCAACTGCCAACTTAAAACTGCATAAAATAGCTTCCAACAGTGCCACAGTAATGAAGGCGTTTCATACTGACGATCATGCAAGCGACCTGAAGTATTTGGATCTGGGGACTGACACACCTCCCATACTTCGGAGCCTCGGATTAAGCTGGAATCTCAAGGCAGACACATTTACATTCCAGGTGTCAATCGAAGAAAAACCCTACACCCGACGTGGAGTCCTGTCAACGGTAAACAGCCTTTATGATCCGCTGGGATTCGTTGCCCCAATCACAATTCAAGGAAAGTCTCTTCTCAGGGAAATATCCTTTGAAAAACAGGACTGGGACACCCCACTACCTCCAGAAAGGCGTCAAGAGTGGGAGACATGGAAGGATTCTTTGAAGACCCTTGAGCAACTTCAGATCCCACGCACCTACTCGACGACATCCCTCACTGCTACATGCAGCAAAGAGCTTTGTGTATTCTCAGATGCCTCGACAAAGGCAATAGCAGCGGTGGCCTATTTAAAACCACAGACGCAGACGGTAGACACCATGCCAGGTTCATCCTTGGCAAGGCTAAGCTGGCACCACATCCTGACCATACTATACCCAGACTCGAACTATGTGGCGCAGTACTAGCAGTAGAGCTGGCAGAGCTCATTGAAAATGAAATAGACTGCAAACTAAATGCTATCAGGTTCTTTACCGACAGCAAGGTGGTGTTAGGTTACATATGCAATAAGAAAAGAAGGTTCTACGTGTATGTGGCTAACCGAGTGGAAAGGATCAGGAATAGTGATGAGCGAGCACCCCAATGCTCGGATGTTCGGGTGCTCTGACCGAGCACCCCCTGAGGCTCGAGTGCTCGGCCGAGCATCCGAGCCCCATTGAAGTCAATGGGAGGACTCGAGCATTACACCAGGCACCCCCTGCTCTGATGAGGGGAGGGTGCCTGGTCCATAGGAAAAGGGCAGAAAAGGATGGAAACACTACAGAAATGGTTCAGGGACAGCATAGGGAGGATGTCTGGATGCACCTTGGACTCCAACATCGCTGCTGGGAACGATCTTTCGCCCGTAGTACGCCATTTTTACAGACTGACCATAAAACACACAAAAAGGAAAATAAAAACGACTTTAGGCGAAAAATTGTTACCAAACAATATTTGCTGTATATTTACTTGTATATCATCTGCAAATTCTCCCAAAAATTTCCTTGATTTTCAGAACTGAGGCCATGATTAAGAGGGAAACGTGCGCAGAGGCAAATTATCCCAAAAATTTCCTTGATTTTCAGAACTGAGGCCATGATTAAGAGGGAAACGTGCGCAGAGGCAAATTCTCCCAAAAATTTCCTTGATTTTCAGAACTGAGGCCATGATTAAGATGGAAACGTGCGCTGAGCTGACCATCTAAAACATTATGGGTGAGGGTCTGCTGCAGAGCTGACCATCCTAAACATTATATGCGAAGGCCCGCTAGTGAGCTGACGCTATAAAACATTATATGAGAGGGCCCGCTAGAGAGCTGACCCAATAAAACATTATATGAGAAGGCCCGCTGGTGAGCTGACCTATATAAAAATTGGCAAACAGGGCCCGCTGGTGAGCTGGCCCTATATAAAAATTATATCACAGGGCCCGCTGGTGAGCTGGCCCTATATAAAAATTATATCCCAGGGCACGCTGGTGAGCTGGCCCTATATAAAAATTATATCCCAGGGCATATGGAAGAGGAGGAGGAGGATGAGAAGATTAAGAGTCAACCATATACCCGTTTTTTGGGTGGAAGGGGTGAATGGGAATACAGAGTATTCCCATCATTGTAAATAACATATATAAAGTCACTTTATGTTCCCCCGGGGCTTTCCTCCAGTGGAGTGGAGAAGTCAGGGGAAATCCAGGCCTTGTTCATTTTTATAAGTGTCAACCTATCAGCATTGTCGGTGGAAAGGCGGATACGCTTATCTGTTATGATGCCACCAGCAGCACTAAATACCCGCTCAGACAGAACGCTGGCGGCAGGGCAGGCCAGCACCTCCAAGGCGTAGAGTGCCAGTTCATACCACGTGTCCAGCTTGGACACCCAGTAGTTGTAAGGCACAGAGGGATCATTGAGGACGCTGACACGGTCTGCTACGTACTCCTTCACCATCTTCCAAAACTTTTCCCTCCTTGTGACACTAGGCTGCGCATCAGGGTGAGGGTGCTGCCGGGGTGTCATGAAGGTGTCCCACGCCTTGGAGAGTGTTGCCCTGCCTTTCTCGGAACTGCTGTGTGCTCCCCTTTTCTCCCCTTCTCGGTTGGCCAAGGTAGCACGTACTCTGCCGCCAGCGTTGTCAGATGGAAAATTTTGGAGCAATTTTTCAACAAGAACCTTCTGGTATTGCACCATTTTGCTTGTCCTCTCCACCGGAGGAATGAGAGATGAGAAATTCTCTTTGTAGCGGGGGTCCAGAAGGGTGAACACCCAGTAATCCGTGTTGTCTAAAATGCGTACAACGCGTGGGTCACGGGAAAGGCAGCCTAACATAAAGTCAGCCATGTGAGACAGAGTACCAACAGTCAAGATTTCGCTGTCCTCACCAGGAGGCTGACTCTCAATATCCTCATCCTCTTCCTCCTCTTCTGCCCACCCACGCTGAAGAGATGGAACTAAAGTTCCATGGCTACCCTCTGTAGCGGAGGCAACCGTGTCTTCCTCCTCCTCCTCCTCCTCCTCCTCCGCCTCCTCCAATTGTCGCTGAGAAGACGAAGTGAGGGTGCTCTGGCTATCACCTTGTGTAAGCTCTTCCTCCCCCATTTCCACCTCTTCCACATGCAAAGCGTCGGTTTTAATTGTGAGCAGCGAGCGTTTCAGTAGACACAGAAGTGGGATGGTTACACTGATAATAGCGTTATCGCCGCTCACCATCTGTGTCGATTCCTCAAAATTGCGTAAAACCTCGCAGAGGTCTGACATCCATTCCCACTCCTCACTTCTGATTACAGGAAGTTGAACGGAGAGGCGACGACCGTGTAACAGCTGGTACTCCACTACTGCCCTCTGCTGCTCACAAAGCCGGGCCAACATGTGGAAGGTGGAGTTCCAGCGCGTGCTCACGTCACACAGCAGCCGGTGAGCTGGCAATTGTAAGCGCTGCTGCAGCTTCAACAGGCCGGCCGAAGCTGTTGATGACTTACGGAAATGTGCACACACGCGGCGCACCTTGGTCAAGAGATCATGCACATTGGGGTAGATTTTTAGAAATCGCTGCACCACTAAATTAAATACATGCGCTAGGCATGGTACGTGTGTGAGCTTGCCGAGCTCCAAAGCCGCCACCAAGTTACGCCCATTATCACACACAACCATGCCTGCTTGCAGGTTGAGTGGCGAGAGCCACTGCTCGGTCTGGTGACTAATCCCCTGCAACAGCTCTGAGGCCGTGTGCTGTTTGTCCCCAAGGCAGATCAGCTTCAGCACGGCCTGTTGACGCTTCCCCACTGCAGTGCTACACTGCTTCCAGCTACTGGCTGATGGGGGAGTGGCGGTGTGTGTAGAGAATTCGGAGGTGGAAACGGAGGAGGAGGAGCCAATAACGTAGGTGCTGGTGGAAACCCTGATGGAGGTAGGGCCCGCAATCCTCGGCGTGGGTAGCACCCGTGCCATCCCAGGGTCCGAGTCGCTCCCAGCCTCCACGACATTCACCCAGTGTGCCGTCAGGGAAATGTAGCGTCCCTGGCCACAAGCACTTGTCCATGTGTCAGTCGTTAAGTGGACCTTCCCAGTAACTGCGTTGGTCAGGGCACGGGTGATGTTACGGGACACATGGTGGTGTAATGCGGGGATGGCACACCGGGAAAAGTAGTGGCGGCTGGGGACGGCGTACCGAGGGACAGCTGCTGCCATCAGGCTGCGGAAGGACTCAGTGTCCACAAGCCTAAATGGCAGCATTTCGATGGCCAGTAATTTTGAAAGGTGTGAGGTTAGTGCTATGGCCTGTGGGTGGGTGGCTGGGTACTTTCTCTTGCGCTCAAATGCCTGGGGTAACGACATTTGGACGCTGTGCTGGGACAGGGAAGTGGATGTGGTCGCTGATGGTGCTTCAGATGGTACAGGTGCAGGGCGGGAGGTATGCGGGCCTGCGCCTTCGACAGGCGATTGGCCGGCACCGAAAACAGGGGAAGAGGAGGCAGTGGTGTGGCCTGCAGACACAGATGGGCGATCCAGGCGTTCCTCCCACTTACTACGGTGCTTGGATGCCATGTGTCGGATCATGCTGGTGGTGGTGAGGTTTCTAGTGTTCATGCCTCGGCTCATTCTGGTGTGGCACAGGTTGCAAACTACAATTCTTTTGTCGTCCGCACTTTCCTTAAAAAAACGCCATACCGCGGAACACCTACCCTTTGGCAAGGTAGATTTACGCAAGGGGGTGCTCCGTGGAACATTTGCGGGCCGGTTTGGTGCGGTCCGCCTTCTTTCTGTAGCCACACCACTGCCTCTTCCAGCCTGTTGCGGTGCTGCAGATGGCTCACCCTCAGGACTGCTGTCATCGCTCGGCTCTACACCTTCCCAGGTGGGGTCAGTCACCTCATCGTCCACCAAGTCCTCCTCCACTTCCTCACTCTGATCATCCTCCTCAAGTCTTGATCCCACCACATACTCAGTCATTGACAACTGTATAACATTCTCCTCAACAAGGTCTTGAGACGGAAATAGTGGTTGATTTAATGGCAACTGTGTCTCATCATCATCATCATCATCATCCACTACTTCCTTTGACCTTAAATGCCGTTCACATCTGTCATCTTCTTGTGATTGGGTAGCCTCTAGAGGTTGTGAATCAGGGCACAAGATGTCATGTTCCTCTGCAAGCGTGCTTGGAGAGAGGGTCAAATGAAGGATTGGTGATGAGACGAGCTCATCACTATATCCCAGTGTGGGATCACTTCTTTGACCAGACCGTGTATGGTGGGAGGAAGGATGATCAGAGTGAGGATTATGTTGACCAGACTCTTGGCTACTGAGAGTGGACTTGGTGGAAGACAGGGTGGTGCTTAACCGACTGGAAGCAGTATCAGCTGTCATCCAACCGACCACCTGTTCGCACTGGTCGGACCTCGAGAGTGATGTCCTGCGACGCCCTGTGAAATCAGACATGAAGCTAGGTATGGTGGATGTCTTTCTTTCTTGTGCTCTGGCACCAGGCACAGTTTCTCCGCGTCCTGACCCGCGCCCTGAACTTTCAGGATCACGTCCACTTCCCCGTCCCTTTTTACCCGCCTTCTTCATCTTACACAGAATATGTGACTTTAATATTTGAGTTTGAAAACTTAACAGTATTTCTTATTATTCTGCAACTCTGCAGAGTACACAGAAAAGGCTGCTAAACTGCGGTGAAACACACTGAATGGAATATGTGACTTTGATATTTTAGTTTGAAGACTTAACAGTATTTCTTCCTATTCTGCAACTCTGCACAGTACACAGAATAGGCTGTTAAACGGCGTTGAAACACACTGAATGGAATATGTGACTTTAATATTTGAGTTTGAAAACTTAACAGTATTTCTTATAATTCTGCAACTCTGCAGAGTACACAGAATAGGCTGTTAAACGGCGGTGAAAGACACTGAATGGAATATGTGACTTTAATATTTGAGTTTGAAAACTTAACAGTATTTCTTTATTTCTTATAATTCTGCAACTCTGCAGAGTACACAGAATAGGCTGTTAAACGGCGGTGAAAGACACTGAATGGAATATGTGACTTTAATATTTGAGTTTGAAAACTTAACAGTATTTCTTATAATTCTGCAACTGTACAGAGTACACAGAATAGGCTGTTAAACGGCGTTGAAACACACTGAATGGAATATGTGACTTTAATATTAGAGTTTGAAAACTTAACAGTATTTCTTATAATTCTGCAACTGTACAGAGTACACAGAATAGGCTGTTAAACGGCGTTGAAACACACTGAATGGAATATGTGACTTTAATATTTGAGTTTGAAAACTTAACAGTATTTCTTATAATTCTGCAACTGTACAGAGTACACAGAATAGGCTGTTAAACGGCGTTGAAACACACTGAATGGAATATGTGACTTTAATATTTGAGTTTGAAAACTTAACAGTATTTCTTATAATTCTGCAACTGTACAGAGTACACAGAATAGGCTGTTAAACGGCGTTGAAACACACTGAATGGAATATGTGACTTTAATATTTGAGTTTGAAAACTTAACAGTATTTCTTATAATTCTGCAACTCTGCAGAGTACACAGAATAGGCTGTTAAACGGCGGTGAAAGACACTGAATGGAATATGTGACTTTAATATTTGAGTTTGAAAACTTAACAGTATTTCTTTATTTCTTATAATTCTGCAACTCTGCAGAGTACACAGAATAGGCTGTTAAACGGCGGTGAAAGACACTGAATGGAATATGTGACTTTAATATTTGAGTTTGAAAACTTAACAGTATTTCTTATAATTCTGCAACTGTACAGAGTACACAGAATAGGCTGTTAAACGGCGTTGAAACACACTGAATGGAATATGTGACTTTAATATTAGAGTTTGAAAACTTAACAGTATTTCTTATAATTCTGCAACTGTACAGAGTACACAGAATAGGCTGTTAAACGGCGTTGAAACACACTGAATGGAATATGTGACTTTAATATTTGAGTTTGAAAACTTAACAGTATTTCTTATAATTCTGCAACTGTACAGAGTACACAGAATAGGCTGTTAAACGGCGTTGAAACACACTGAATGGAATATGTGACTTTAATATTTGAGTTTGAAAACTTAACAGTATTTCTTATAATTCTGCAACTGTACAGAGTACACAGAATAGGCTGTTAAACGGCGTTGAAACACACTGAATGGAATATGTGACTTTAATATTTGAGTTTGAAAACTTAACAGTATTTCTTATAATTCTGCAACTGTACAGAGTACACAGAATAGGCTGTTAAACGGCGTTGAAACACACTGAATGGAATATGTGACTTTAATATTTGAGTTTGAAAACTTAACAGTATTTCTTATAATTCTGCAACTCTGCAGAGTACACAGAATAGGCTGTTAAACGGCGGTGAAAGACACTGAATGGAATATGTGACTTTAATATTTGAGTTTGAAAACTTAACAGTATTTCTTATAATTCTGCAACTCTGCAGAGTACACAGAATAGGCTGTTAAACGGCGGTGAAAGACACTGAATGGAATATGTGACTTTAATATTTGAGTTTGAAAACTTAACAGTATTTCTTATAATTCTGCAACTGTACAGAGTACACAGAATAGGCTGTTAAACGGCGTTGAAACACACTGAATGGAATATGTGACTTTGATATTTTAGTTTGAAGACTTAACAGTATTTCTTCCTATTCTGCAACTCTGCACAGTACAAGAATGTGCTGCTACACTGCGGCGAAGCACACTGAATGGAATATGTGACTTTGATATTTTAGTTTGAAGACTTAACAGTATTTCTTCCTATTCTGCAACTCTGCACAGTACACAGAATGTGCTGCTAAACTGCGGCGAAGCACACTGAATGGAATATGTGACTTTGAAATTTTAGTTTGAAGACTTAACAGTATTTCTTCCTATTCTGCAACTCTGCACAGTACACAGAATGTGCTGCTAAACTGCGGCGAAGCACACTGAATGGAATATGTGACTTTGAAATTTTAGTTTGAAGACTTAACAGTATTTCTTCCTATTCTGCAACTCTGCACAGTACACAGAATGTGCTGCTAAACTGCGGCGAAGCACACTGAATGGAATATGTGACTTTGATATTTTAGTTTGAAGACTTAACAGTATTTCTTCCTATTCTGCAACTCTGCACAGTACACAGAATGTGCTGCTACACTGCGGCGAAGCACACTGAATGGAATATGTGACTTTGATATTTTAGTTTGAAGACTTAACAGTATTTCTTCCTATTCTGCAACTCTGCACAGTACACAGAATGTGCTGCTAAACTGCGGCGAAGCACACTGAATGGAATATGTGACTTTGATATTTTAGTTTGAAGACTTAACAGTATTTCTTCCTATTCTGCAACTCTGCACAGTACTCAGAATGTGCTGCTAAACTGCGGCGACGCACACTGAATGGAATACGTGACTTTGATATTTTAGTTTGAAGACTTAACAGAATGTGCTCTAATCTGCAACTTTGCACACTAAACAGAATGTGCTCTAATCTGCAACTTTGCACACTAAACAGAATGTGCTCTAATCTGCAACTTTGCACACTAAACAGAATGTGCTCTAATCTGCAACTGTGCACACTAAACAGAATGTGCTCTAATCTGCAACTTTGCACACTAAACAGAATATATATATATTTTTTTTTTTTTTTTTTTTTTTTTCCCCCCACACCAAATAACCTGCTGCCCCCACACACAGTAGTCCTAAAAAGGACTTTTGGTTCTTTTTTTTTCACAATTTTTGTTTTTTTCCTCCCTACACTGCCTTTCCCTTCCTATCCTCAGCTCTCCCTGGCTCAGACTGAGCCGAACTCGATGGTCAGGTGCTATACAGCACCTGACCACGGGTTCTGGCCAGCCAATCAGTGTAATGCCAGCAGCCAACATGGCTGCTGGCATTACACCGATGTCAGAGCCTCCCTGCACGTTTATTGGCTGCGCAGCAGCCGCAAAACGTGCGGGGAGGAGACCCGAACATGGCGGGCGAGCACATGCAGTACTCGTACGAGTACCGACATGTGCCGAGCAGAGCGATGCTCGAGCCGATCCAAGCATCGGCCGAGCATGCTCGCTCAACACTAATCAGGAAGTCAACCCAACCAGATCAATGGTACCACGTGCCCACAGATCAGAATCCTGCTGATACTGCCACTAGATCAGTGCCCGCAGCATGTCTTCAAAATTCGTTGTGGCTTACAGGACCAACGTATCTGACACATGAAACGCTGTTAACCTTAGCTGATGACTTCGAACTTATAGATCCTGACAGGGACATAGAAATAAGACCTCAAGCATCTGTTCTACTCACGAACATACTGCCAAGAAACGTGTTCGGATCACAACGATTCCATCGCTTCTCAAGGTGGACAGCCCTCCTGCGAGCAATAGCAAACCTTAGACACATAGCCATCTCTTTCCACCATATGCCTGATGATAAAACAATTGGCTGCCACGGTTGGCACATCTGCAAAAGGTTACATACTACAGATGAACTCACAAAGGCAAAGGAGACTGTTCTCCATCACGTTCAGAGAGAAATGTATGCAGGGGAGATTAGTTGCATCCACGAAAAGACTGACCATCTTCCTACGGACTCTGAAAGATATTGTGGAGCACTCTCTGATCAGTGCACCTTCCTGACATCCCTGGCAGGAGAACCCCTGGAACCAGCATTTCATTGTTATGTGAACTTGGACTTTTTGCATTGCTGTTATGTTTTATATATGTTCAACTTATGTTTAGATATAGTGGTATCTCCAGATACCAGACGGGGAGTGTTCTGGAACAAGTTCCTTTATTTGCTATTTCCCTCTCCCCCCTATTTAGTAACTGGTTGTCATGGCAACCTTCCTATTCTCATAACTGAGATGGGCCATTCCATCCCCCCTGTCTTTTTCTAACAAGATAGTTTGATCCTTAGTCACTTCCTGTTATCCCTGCTAGGCCTCTCACTTGGCTTGTTTCTTTTTACCCTGTTGCCTCTGAGAGTACACTTCTGACTTTACCTCTCCCTTGCAAAGCAATCCGTTTTTATCTTCCCCCACAGAAGCACTCTCTCACACAATATGCCATCTGCAAATGCCTTTTATTTTTGTGACTTCTCCAATAAAAGTTAAGAAAATATCCAGGACTTTGTGTGCTTTCAGAGGGGATGAGTTAAGCTATCTGACCTTATTCATATCCTCGCATGTGACCCTGAGGTTCCAGAATAAAAGGGATGCTGGACGGGGCCATGTACCAGCAAATCTTGAGTGAGAACCTCCTTCCCTCAGCCAGGGCATTGAAAATGGGTTGTAGATGGGTATTCCAGCATAACAATGACCCAAAACACACAGCCAAGGCAACAAAGAAGTGGTTCAAGAAGAAGCACATTAAGGTCCTGGAGTGGCCTAGCCAGTCTTCAGACCTTATTCCCATAGAAAATCTGTGGAGGGAGCTGAAGGTTCGAGTTTCCAAACGTCAGCCTCGAAATCTTAATGACTTGGAGAGGATCTGCAAAGAGGAGTGGGATAAAATCCCTCCTGAGATGTGTGCAAACCTGATGGCCAACTACAAGAAACGTCTGACCTCTGTGATTGCCAACAAGGGTTTTGCCACCAAGTACTAAGTCATGTTTTGCAAAGGGGTCAAATATTTATTTCACTCATTAAAATGCAAATCAATTTATAACTTTTTTGAAATGCGTTTTTCAGGATTTTTTTTGTTATTCTGTCTCTCACTGTTCAAATAAACCTACCATTAAAATTACAGACTGATCATTTATTTGTCAGTGGGCAAACATACAAAATCAAAAATCAGCAAGGGATCAAATAATATATATATAATATATATAATATATATATAATAGTAATACCCACAACTGTGCACTCTCTTGTAATACTAAGCCTCTGGCCTGGCTGCTAACCTATAATAGACATGTCATAGATAATCCAAATGAAATGCATTCACAGGTCTTTTGAAGGTTTAAAAAATGTGCTGGTTTATTCCATCAACGTTTCTGCCTCAACCCGGGCCTTTATCAAGATCCTTCTTGATAAAGGCCCAGGTTGGGGCAAAAACGTTGATGGAATAAACCAGCACATTTTTGAAACCTGCAAAAGACCTGTGAGTTCAGTTTTTTGGAATATATATATATATATATATATATATATATATATATATATATATATATATATATAGTGGCCACTCCTTTAATCAAATAATTGCTAAATAAATAATGCCTTGGTGCTGCATAAAATATTAGATAACCATAGTAGACTAACCCAAGGTAGTCAAACCGAATGAGCACTCAAAAATTATAAATTAAGTTTTAATGTGTTTATTGTAACTGTTTCGGCCCCATTACAAGGTCTTGATGGGCTGGAACTTTGACAATAAATATTTGAGATATATATATATATATATATATATATATATATATATATATATAAAATGTCACTATGCAGGAAGTAAGGAGCCCCCGTACGCCTAGATCTGGATAGGGTGTGTTGCTAGAAAGTGAGGCTTGGGTGCGGTGACAGCGTGCCAGGTACTCCCTTGCTGCAGCTGATGTTGGGCAAGGATGCTGGTCGCGAAACCAGATTGTTCCAGCCCCATTGAGCCAGGATGTAACCAGGACTGGAGTACGCTGGGATCCTTTGAGAACCAGGAGCAGAGAAGATCTGCAGAGAGAAGGACAGGAAAAGAACTAGGACAAGAGCTTTGTCTGAGGAAGCCAGATGAAAACCAAACAAAGCAAACAGTATGGGCAGAGTCCTAGTCAGAGAATAGCCGGGGTCAAATGCCAGGAGACAGGAACAAGTCAGAGTCAGCATAGCAGAGGTCAATTGCCAGGAGTCAGGATCAAGCCAGAGTCAGGATAGCTGAGGTCAAATGCCAGAAGTCAGGATCAGAATCAGAGTCAAGATAGCAGAGGTCAGTTTCCAGGAGTCAGGATCAGAATCAGATTCAGGATAGCTGAGGTCAATTGCCAGGAGTCAGGATCAGAATCAGATTCAGGATAGCTGAGGTCAATTGCCAGGAGTCAGAAGGATCAGAATCAGAGTAAACCAGAAACAAACAACTATTCCAATAGCTTGTGGTACTGGCACCCACTGAAGCAAATAGCCCATTTAAAAAGTTACAGTAGGCCAAAGGAGTGCTGTGCTCCATAGGCCCTTGACTGGCCAATGGAATGCTAGAGAAACGGAGGCGGGATTATACATAAACGCCGCAAAAATGAAGCGACCAACATCACTCATGCGTGATGAACACATAATCAGCTACACACCGCATGTGCCGACAACTAAGAAGTAAGTGCACAGACGTGTATGTGTGGAGGAAAGACAGCAATGCAGAGATAGTAACTATACATATATATATATATATATATATATATATATATATATATATATATATATATATTTACAGGGCTCAAAATTTCCACTAGCCAATGGCGAGGAAAAATTTAGCCCTGGCTAGTAGAAATTCAGCCCTGGTGGGTATGCTATGGCTTGCAGTGGCGAGTAACTTTTCAGGTCTGGCTAGTAGCAAAGGACTTCAAATTTCATAATGTTCATAAATGTACATACATGTGGGAGGTGAAGAGTGAAATTTCATCCATCCCTAAAATACAACTCCTTATATGGTAGAGATGTCTCAAACACACTGGAGTAGATGCACTAAGGGGCAATAAAGAGGTGAAAGAGGTGATAAAGTGGAAATTATTTCTCCAGTGGTATAATTTCTCAATTTCCTGTGTTATTCTTTGGAGCCAATATACTAAGATTTCTCCAGTTTTGGAGATCCTAGTTCATAGGCTCTATAGAATAACAGAGGAACTGGAGAAATGATATCACTGGATAAGTTTCTCCCCATTATCACCACTTAGTGCATACCCCCATTGAATTGCATTGAGTCAGAGATATATTACTGGACTACTAGTTCATGTGTGCTACTTAATTAGGTATAATAATAGTTTTCTTTTTAAAGGGATAGTAATACTTGAAAGTAAGTTTATTTTATATTGTAGCCCTTAAAAAACCATGAAAAATTATATAAGTCTTATCTCCCAAACCTTTATGGTTTGGGAGATATTCAGAAGTAAAGTTTCCCCTGGAGTGACGTCATTGCTCCACCCTTCAGATTTGGAATCCGGTCCCGGGACCGGTTGTGCCTCTCCAGATGTGCTGAGATCATGATCTTTAAAAAGAATTTCTTAATTGGAATGGTCTACAAAGTGTGCTTTCAAGCCAGGCACACTTTGTAGATAGTTCCAGTTAAGTAGTTCTTTTCAAAGATCGTGATCTCGGCACTGCTAAAGAGCTGCCGGTTGCTCTGTGGACCGAATTCCAAATCTGTACACTAGATGGCAGACTTGGCTGAAACAGCCAGGAAGAGAGAATTTTACTATATTTTACATGTGAATATCTTCCAAACCATAAAGGTTTGGGAGATAAGACTTATATAATTTTTCATGTTTTTTTAAGGGTTACAATATAAAATAAACTTATTTTCATGTATTGCTATCCCTTTAAATATAAGGTGGGCTGTACCCTGTAGTCAGGCGGGTTACATTTGGCCCCTGGGCATCACATTGTACACTCCTAAACTAAGTCTTATAAACTGTTCCAAATAGTATTTATAATGCAGAATACAAATTAGCTTTTTTATCACATTGTGTTATTATAAATTGGTCTCAACCCTTTGAGTGCCAGAGGTGTATGCAACACATTGCTTTGCATTGCTCTGGCACTCAAAGTATAAAAGCCGATGTAAATCATTTGCAAACAGATGTATTTATTTCACTGATTAATCCCTTGGTTGCTAGATATATCTCCAACAAATTATGAAGCAATGTATTTCAGATATCTCTAACATTTAAGGGGTTATAAGGAATTCTGTCAACAGCAATTTAACATAGTTGAATTATTTACAATTGAGGTCTTGAACCCCAGCATGTGGGACCTTTCAACAGTGTATCTCCTCATGTGAACACAGAAGGTGCTATCATTAGCACAGCTGGATCTATCAAAATGACCAACCACCTGATTGATCCACCAGTATTTACGTGATGAGATCCTTAACCCTTTGAGTGCCAGGGGCTATTCAATGCATTGAGAATCAATGCTTTGGATACCCTTCTGGCACTCAAAGGGTTAAGGCCTGCACTGCTGGGACAGTTCCTGACTGTTACGGACTGACTTTACAGTACAATGATTAGCTGTGATTTAATGCTCAAATGCATATTTCTCCAGTTCAACATCAGCAGGAATTTCTCCATATATAAATTAATACAGTTGATTTAAAATCATTATCTTGCCTGACTGGCTGGTGTGGCCTGTAGTGATGTACATATTTAATTGATATAATGTATTTTTAAGGACACTTAGTGTTTACTGTAAGGGACTTTATCCCTTTGCTTTGTATTGCATTGGACACTCCTTTGTCACTCAAAGGGTTAAAACAGCACTGTTCAAATGCTATGCAGAATACAGCATAATCTGCCATATACATTACACTAAAATGTGGGAGAATTTTTGGCCACCTTTGTACAATGAATTGTTTCATTGCTTTGCTATTGTACATAGTTTCGCAGCCAGATTTCTCACCACACAGATAGTTCCTGGTCATCAACAGCACACAATGCAACAGGTATGCTACAGGTAAATTTCAGTGACATGAGACAATGGGGAATATGTATAAAAAGTCATCTTAGTGTATGTTTAAGAATTATCTCTAAAATTCATGAAGGGTAAGATTTATAAAGGGGTAAAGTCAAGTTTATAAATATGTCTATTTGAGAATATTAAGAGAAAATTTGCACCTGTGAATATTTTTTTGCAAATATAACTGTCACTATATACTTCTGTTAAGAACAGGTTTTAATGGAGTTAAGATTTAATCACAAAAATGTCCTTTACTTTTGGTGCAATTAACAAATTTCCTTATATGCATACCTGCAAACTTTGCACTCCCCGGAGAGGGGTTCTATGGTGCCGCTGGGGGGGGAGAAAAATTATGAGAGTCTTGTTAAAAAAAGGTGTGGCTTAATCACGAGTATGGGTGGGGCTTATCAAACATGGCCAGAGTAGGAGGAATAGGCTGGCACCTTTTAAACTTGAATTTTTGCGTAGATATCAGGGGGTTTTAAAAAATGACTAACATATTAAACTTTTTCGCTAAATGCTCTATATAATGAGCATTAGATAGCTATATGTGATAGATCCACTTTAAAGGGATAGTAATGTTTCTTAATAAAAGCAGCTCTAATTAATCATCATAGTATTTGGACTTTGGAGAGTGTTATTTCAATTTTGTAAGAGTTGTAGTTCAAGAATAATTCAATGACAGAGTAATCCCCCTCCCTCCCCTTTTACTGATGTAACACTGTTCAGCCAAAGCAGAAGGGAAGTGCCCAGGTAGACTGCAGAGAGGGACAATCTTCAATTAAGATAAGGGAAAAACCTGAAAAGCTTGTCAAGGGGGGCAGGGATTTCATTGTTCTAATAGAAAGAAAAGTGTCCCCTGCTGTTATCTGTCTGGTCTTACAACTAGATTCCACATCTGAGAAGAGATGGCTTACACTAGGTAAAAGGGGCGGGAGGGGGAAACTTTGCTTGTGAATATCTCTTAAACCATAAAGGTTTGAGAGATAAGATTTATATCATTCTTCATGTTTTTTTAATGCCTACAAAAAATAAAGTTAAAATGAAGTATTACTATCCCTTTAACCTTATACTATAACAAGGAACTAGCTTTAGTTGTGGACAGAGGTGGGCAAACAGTCATACCAAACAATGCCAACAGGGCTGCATTTATATCACAGGTTAGTAATTCTTGGTGTCCTTAACATCCCTCCATCCCTCACATGGTCCCACCCAGTCCTGTCCACTACTTCCTGGCATAAAAAATACCCTTGCCAGCAATGAAAAAAAAATAGCTTTGATGGGAGTAATGCCTTGGAGACCTCTCTAGCATAAAAGGGGTGGGATTGCTCTAGCCACACCCACAATTCAGAATGTGGGTGCGATCAGCCTAGATGAGGCAACCTTCAAAATTTTGAATAAAAAACTATTTTCAATATCAAAGCATGGATACATTTTTTAACCCCTTAATGACCTTTGACTGTCCTGGCATGTCATGGGTAGATTTGCGTTAAGGACCCATGACATGCCAGGACTATCATGGAATTCAGAGCACCCCACGCATCTGAACGCCATTTGGGGAGTCCTGAACCGGGGGTGACAGAAAAAAAATGGTCCATGGTCCTTAAATGATGGCCACATGCGTGATTGGCAGTCCTTAATGGGTTAAGTAGTTAATTCAGCATTTGGAAATAAAGATGTTTAGCTAGCAAGTATGTGATCAAATAAATGTATAGTACATGTCTGCCCTATGTTCTTTTTCACTGTTTGCATGCAACTCAAGAGAAGTATCCAAATACACAATTTCACCTGCATTTTTTTGTTTGACCTAATGGTACCAAAACATAAAATTATTTTATGAACAACAGCTGCTATTTGCAAATGTTTCAGAGGCAGAGACCTATGAGCTAAAAACATTCAATGATCAACATTTTTATTGTATTTTATTTTAAAATCACTTGAAATAGTGGTACCATCTGTTCCAATACTTAGTTTTCAGTTAATCTCACATTTCCATTAAATTGAATACACATGTAGCAATTGTTTCTGTTCCTCTTTTTGAGATTCTTCTCAACCTACGTGTCCCATAAAGGAGCAAAACACAAGAAAAAAAAACACAAAAGAAGAATATTGCATTATGGGAGCCTGTTCAGGTGCATGCTGTGCTCCTAATCAGGTGCCCAATGGGTCATAGGTAGTGATGAGCGAGCACCCCAATGCTCGGATGTTCGGGTGCTCTGACCGAGCACCCCCTGAGGCTCGAGTGCTCGGCCGAGCACCCGAGCCCCATTGAAGTCAATGGGAGGACTCGAGCATTACACCAGGCACCCCCTGCTCTGATGAGGGGAGGGTGCCTGGTCCATAGGAAAAGGGCAGAAAAAGATGGAAACACTACAGAAATGGTTCAGGGACAGCATAGGGAGGATGTCTGGATGCATCTTGGACTCCAACATCGCTGCTGGGAACGATCTTTCGCCCGTAGTACGCCATTTTTACAGACTGACCGTAAAACACACAAAAAGGAAAATAAAAACGACTTTAGGCGAAAAATTGTTACCAAACAATATTTGCTGTATATTTACTTGTATATCATCTGCAAATTCTCCCAAAAATTTCCTTGATTTTCAGAACTGAGGCCATGATTAAGAGGGAAACGTGCGCAGAGGCAAATTCTCCCCAAAATTTCCTTGATTTTCAGAACTGAGGCCATGATTAAGAGGGAAACGTGCGCAGAGGCAAATTCTCCCAAAAATTTCCTTGATTTTCAGAACTGAGGCCATGATTAAGAGGGAAATGTGCGCAGAGGCAAATTCTCCCAAAAATTTCCTTGATTTTCAGAACTGAGGCCATGATTAAGATGGAAACGTGCGCTGAGCTGACCATCTAAAACATTATGGGTGAGGGTCTGCTGCAGAGCTGACCATCCTAAACATTATATGCGAAGGCCCGCTAGTGAGCTGACGCTATAAAACATTATATGAGAGGGCCCGCTAGAGAGCTGACCCAATAAAACATTATATGAGAAGGCCCGCTGGTGAGCTGACCTATATAAAAATTGGCAAACAGGGCCCGCTGGTGAGCTGGCCCTATATAAAAATTATATCACAGGGCCCGCTGGTGAGCTGGCCCTATATAAAAATTATATCCCAGGGCACGCTGGTGAGCTGGCCCTATATAAAAATTATAGCACAGGGCATATGGAAGAGGAGGAGGAGGATGAGAAGATTAAGAGTCAACCATATACCCGTTTTTTGGGTGGAAGGGGTGAATGGGAATACAGAGTATTCCCATCATTGTAAATAACATATATAAAGTGAGTTTATGTTCCCCCGGGGCTTTCCTCCAGTGGAGTGGAGAAGTCAGGGGAAATCCAGGCCTTGTTCATTTTTATAAGTGTCAACCTATCAGCATTGTCGGTGGAAAGGCGGATACGCTTATCTGTTATGATGCCACCAGCAGCACTAAATACCCGCTCAGACAGAACGCTGGCGGCAGGGCAGGCCAGCACCTCCAAGGCGTAGAGTGCCAGTTCATACCACGTGTCCAGCTTGGACACCCAGTAGTTGTAAGGCACAGAGGGATCATTGAGGACGCTGACACGGTCTGCTACGTACTCCTTCACCATCTTCCAAAACTTTTCCCTCCTTGTGACACTAGGCTGCGCATCAGGGTGAGGGTGCTGGCGGGGTGTCATGAAGGTGTCCCACGCCTTGGAGAGTGTTGCCCTGCCTTTGTCGGAACTGCTGTGTGCTCCCCTTTTCTCCCCTTCTCTGTTGGCCAAGGTAGCACGTACTCTGCCGCCAGCGTTGTCAGATGGAAAATTTTGGAGCAATTTTTCAACAAGAACCTTCTGGTATTGCACCATTTTGCTTGTCCTCTCCACCGGAGGAATGAGAGATGAGAAATTCTCTTTGTAGCGGGGGTCCAGAAGGGTGAACACCCAGTAATCCGTGTTGTCTAAAATGCGTACAACGCGTGGGTCACGGGAAAGGCAGCCTAACATAAAGTCAGCCATGTGTGCCAGAGTACCAACAGTCAAGATTTCGCTGTCCTCACCAGGAGGCTGACTCTCAATATCCTCATCCTCTTCCTCCTCTTCTGCCCACCCACGCTGAAGAGATGGAACTAAAGTTCCATGGCTACCCTCTGTAGCGGAGGCAACCGTGTCTTCCTCCTCCTCCTCCTCCTCCTCCTCCGCCTCCTCCAATTGTCGCTGAGAAGACGAAGTGAGGGTGCTCTGGCTATCACCTTGTGTAAGCTCTTCCTCCCCCATTTCCACCTCTTCCACATGCAAAGCGTCGGTTTTAATTGTGAGCAGCGAGCGTTTCAGTAGACACAGAAGTGGGATGGTTACACTGATAATAGCGTTATCGCCGCTCACCATCTGTGTCGATTCCTCAAAATTGCGTAAAACCTCGCAGAGGTCTGACATCCATTCCCACTCCTCACTTCTGATTACAGGAAGTTGAACGGAGAGGCGACGACCGTGTAACAGCTGGTACTCCACTACTGCCCTCTGCTGCTCACAAAGCCGGGCCAACATGTGGAAGGTGGAGTTCCAGCGCGTGCTCACGTCACACAGCAGCCGGTGAGCTGGCAATTGTAAGCGCTGCTGCAGCTTCAACAGGCCGGCTGAAGCTGTTGATGACTTACGGAAATGTGCACACACGCGGCGCACCTTGGTCAAGAGATCATGCACATTGGGGTAGGTTTTTAGAAATCGCTGCACCACTAAATTAAATACATGCGCTAGGCATGGTACGTGTGTGAGCTTGCCGAGCTCCAAAGCCGCCACCAAGTTACGCCCATTATCACACACAACCATGCCTGCTTGCAGGTTGAGTGGCGAGAGCCACTGCTCGGTCTGGTGACTAATCCCCTGCAACAGCTCTGAGGCCGTGTGCTGTTTGTCCCCAAGGCAGATCAGCTTCAGCACGGCCTGTTGACGCTTCCCCACTGCAGTGCTACACTGCTTCCAGCTACTGGCTGATGGGGGAGTGGCGGTGTGTGTAGAGAATTCGGAGGTGGAAACGGAGGAGGAGGAGCCAATAACGTAGGTGCTGGTGGAAACCCTGATGGAGGTAGGGCCCGCAATCCTCGGCGTGGGTAGCACCCGTGCCATCCCAGGGTCCGAGTCGCTCCCAGCCTCCACGACATTCACCCAGTGTGCCGTCAGGGAAATGTAGCGTCCCTGGCCACAAGCACTTGTCCATGTGTCAGTCGTTAAGTGGACCTTCCCAGTAACTGCGTTGGTCAGGGCACGGGTGATGTTACGGGACACATGGTGGTGTAATGCGGGGATGGCACACCGGGAAAAGTAGTGGCGGCTGGGGACCGCGTACCGAGGGACAGCTGCTGCCATCAGGCTGCGGAAGGACTCAGTGTCCACAAGCCTAAATGGCAGCATTTCGATGGCCAGTAATTTGGAAAGGTGTGAGGTTAGTGCTATGGCCTGTGGGTGGGTGGCTGGGTACTTTCTCTTGCGCTCAAATGCCTGGGGTAACGACATTTGGACGCTGTGCTGGGACAGGGAAGTGGATGTGGTCGCTGATGGTGCTTCAGATGCTACAGGTGCAGGGCGGGAGGTATGCGGGCCTGCGCCTTCGACAGGCGATTGGCCGGCACCGAAAACAGGGGAAGAGGAGGCAGTGGTGTGGCCTGCAGACACAGGTGGGCGATCCAGGCGTTCCTCCCACTTACTACGGTGCTTGGATGCCATGTGTCGGATCATGCTGGTGGTGGTGAGGTTTCTAGTGTTCATGCCTCGGCTCATTCTGGTGTGGCACAGGTTGCAAACTACAATTCTTTTGTCGTCCGCACTTTCCTTAAAAAAACGCCATACCGCGGAACACCTACCCTTTGGCAAGGTAGATTTACGCAAGGGGGTGCTCCGTGGAACATTTGCGGGCCGGTTTGGTGCGGTCCGCCTTCTTTCTGTAGCCACACCACTGCCTCTTCCAGCCTGTTGCGGTGCTGCAGATGGCTCACCCTCAGGACTGCTGTCATCGCTCGGCTCTACACCTTCCCAGGTGGGGTCAGTCACCTCATCGTCCACCAAGTCCTCCTCCACTTCCTCACTCTGATCATCCTCCTCAAGTCTTGATCCCACCACATACTCAGTCATTGACAACTGTATAACATTCTCCTCAACAAGGTCTTGAGACGGAAATAGTGGTTGATTTAATGGCAACTGTGTCTCATCATCATCATCATCATCATCCACTACTTCCTTTGACCTTAAATGCCGTTCACATCTGTCATCTTCTTGTGATTGGGTAGCCTCTAGAGGTTGTGAATCAGGGCACAAGATGTCATGTTCCTCTGCAAGCGTGCTTGGAGAGAGGGTCAAATGAAGGATTGGTGATGAGACGAGCTCATCACTATATCCCAGTGTGGGATCACTTCTTTGACCAGACCGTCTATGGTGGGAGGAAGGATGATCAGAGTGAGGATTATGTTGACCAGACTCTTGGCTACTGAGAGTGGACTTGGTGGAAGACAGGGTGGTGCTTAACCGACTGGAAGCAGTATCAGCTGTCATCCAACCGACCACCTGTTCGCACTGGTCGGACCTCGAGAGTGATGTCCTGCGACGCCCTGTGAAATCAGACATGAAGCTAGGTATGGTGGATGTCTTTCTTTCTTGTGCTCTGGCACCAGGCACAGTTTCTCCGCGTCCTGACCCGCGCCCTGAACTTTCAGGATCACGTCCACTTCCCCGTCCCTTTTTACCCGCCTTCTTCATCTTACACAGAATATGTGACTTTAATATTTGAGTTTGAAAACTTAACAGTATTTCTTATTATTCTGCAACTCTGCAGAGTACACAGAAAAGGCTGCTAAACTGCGGTGAAACACACTGAATGGAATATGTGACTTTGATATTTTAGTTTGAAGACTTAACAGTATTTCTTCCTATTCTGCAACTCTGCACAGTACACAGAATGTGCTGCTAAACTGCGGCGAAGCACACTGAATGGAATATGTGACTTTGATATTTTAGTTTGAAGACTTAACAGTATTTCTTCCTATTCTGCAACTCTGCACAGTACACAGAATGTGCTGCTAAACTGCGGCGAAGCACACTGAATGGAATATGTGACTTTGATATTTTAGTTTGAAGACTTAACAGTATTTCTTCCTATTCTGCAACTCTGCACAGTACACAGAATAGGCTGTTAAACGGCGTTGAAACACACTGAATGGAATATGTGACTTTAATATTTGAGTTTGAAAACTTAACAGTATTTCTTCCTATTCTGCAACTCTGCACAGTACACAGAATAGGCTGTTAAACGGCGTTGAAACACACTGAATGGAATATGTGACTTTAATATTTGAGTTTGAAAACTTAACAGTATTTCTTATAATTCTGCAACTGTACAGAGTACACAGAATAGGCTGTTAAACGGCGTTGAAACACACTGAATGGAATATGTGACTTTAATATTTGAGTTTGAAAACTTAACAGTATTTCTTCCTATTCTGCAACTCTGCACAGTACACACAATAGGCTGTTAAACGGCGTTGAAACACACTGAATGGAATATGTGACTTTAATATTTGAGTTTGAAAACTTAACAGTATTTCTTATTATTCTGCAACTGTACAGAGTACACAGAATAGGCTGTTAAACGGCGTTGAAACACACTGAATGGAATATGTGACTTTAATATTTGAGTTTGAAAACTTAACAGTATTTCTTATAATTCTGCAACTGTACAGAGTACACAGAATAGGCTGTTAAACGGCGTTGAAACACACTGAATGGAATATGTGACTTTAATATTTGAGTTTGAAAACTTAACAGTATTTCTTATTATTCTGCAACTGTACAGAGTACACAGAATAGGCTGTTAAACGGCGTTGAAACACACTGAATGGAATATGTGACTTTAATATTTGAGTTTGAAAACTTAACAGTATTTCTTATAATTCTGCAACTGTACAGAGTACACAGAATAGGCTGTTAAACGGCGTTGAAACACACTGAATGGAATATGTGACTTTAATATTTGAGTTTGAAAACTTAACAGTATTTCTTATTATTCTGCAACTGTACAGAGTACACAGAATAGGCTGTTAAACGGCGGTGAAACACACTGAATGGAATATGTGACTTTAATATTTGAGTTTGAAAACTTAACAGTATTTCTTACTATTCTGCAACTGTGCAGAGTACACAGAATAGGCTGTTAAACGGCGTTGAAACACACTGAATGGAATATGTGACTTTAATATTTGAGTTTGAAAACTTAACAGTATTTCTTATTATTCTGCAACTGTACAGAGTACACAGAATAGGCTGTTAAACGGCGGTGAAACACACTGAATGGAATATGTGACTTTAATATTTGAGTTTGAAAACTTAACAGTATTTCTTACTATTCTGCAACTGTGCAGAGTACACAGAATAGGCTGTTAAACGGCGTTGAAACACACTGAATGGAATATGTGACTTTAATATTTGAGTTTGAAAACTTAACAGTATTTCTTATTATTCTGCAACTGTACAGAGTACACAGAATAGGCTGTTAAACGGCGGTGAAACACACTGAATGGAATATGTGACTTTAATATTTGAGTTTGAAAACTTAACAGTATTTCTTATTATTCTGCAACTCTGCAGAGTACACAGAAAAGGCTGCTAAACTGCGGTGAAACACACTGAATGGAATATGTGACTTTGATATTTTAGTTTGAAGACTTAACAGTATTTCTTCCTATTCTGCAACTCTGCACAGTACACAGAATGTGCTGCTACACTGCGGCGAAGCACACTGAATGGAATATGTGACTTTGATATTTTAGTTTGAAGACTTAACAGTATTTCTTCCTATTCTGCAACTCTGCACAGTACACAGAATGTGCTGCTACACTGCGGCGAAGCACACTGAATGGAATATGTGACTTTGATATTTTAGTTTGAAGACTTAACAGTATTTCTTCCTATTCTGCAACTCTGCACAGTACACAGAATGTGCTGCTACACTGCGGCGAAGCACACTGAATGGAATATGTGACTTTGATATTTTAGTTTGAAGACTTAACAGTATTTCTTCCTATTCTGCAACTCTGCACAGTACACAGAATGTGCTGCTACACTGCGGCGAAGCACACTGAATGGAATATGTGACTTTGATATTTTAGTTTGAAGACTTAACAGTATTTCTTCCTATTCTGCAACTCTGCACAGTACACAGAATGTGCTGCTAAACTGCGGCGAAGCACACTGAATGGAATATGTGACTTTGATATTTTAGTTTGAAGACTTAACAGTATTTCTTCCTATTCTGCAACTCTGCACAGTACACAGAATGTGCTGCTACACTGCGGCGAAGCACACTGAATGGAATATGTGACTTTGATATTTTAGTTTGAAGACTTAACAGTATTTCTTCCTATTCTGCAACTCTGCACAGTACACAGAATGTGCTGCTACACTGCGGCGAAGCACACTGAATGGAATATGTGACTTTGATATTTTAGTTTGAAGACTTAACAGTATTTCTTCCTATTCTGCAACTCTGCACAGTACACAGAATGTGCTGCTAAACTGCGGCGAAGCACACTGAATGGAATATGTGACTTTGAAATTTTAGTTTGAAGACTTAACAGTATTTCTTCCTATTCTGCAACTCTGCACAGTACACAGAATGTGCTGCTACACTGCGGCGAAGCACACTGAATGGAATATGTGACTTTGATATTTTAGTTTGAAGACTTAACAGTATTTCTTCCTATTCTGCAACTCTGCACAGTACACAGAATAGGCTGCTAAACTGCGGCGAAGCACACTGAATGAAATATGTGACTTTGATATTTTAGTTTGAAGACTTAACAGAATGTGCTCTAATCTGCAACTTTGCACACTAAACAGAATGTGCTCTAATCTGCAACTTTGCACACTAAACAGAATGTGCTCTAATCTGCAACTGTGCACACTAAACAGAATGTGCTCTAATCTGCAACTTTGCACACTAAACAGAATATATATATTTTTTTTTTTTTTTTTTTGTTTTTTTCCCCCCACACCAAATAACCTGCTGCCCCCACACACAGTAGTCCTAAAAAGGACTTTTGGTTCTTTTTTTTTCACAATTTTTGTTTTTTTCCTCCCTACACTGCCTTTCCCTTCCTATCCTCAGCTCTCCCTGGCTCAGACTGAGCCGAACTCGATGGTCAGGTGCTATACAGCACCTGACCACGGGTTCTGGCCAGCCAATCAGTGTAATGCCAGCAGCCAACATGGCTGCTGGCATTACACCGATGTCAGAGCCTCCCTGCACGTTTATTGGCTGCGCAGCAGCCGCAAAACGTGCGGGGAGGAGACCCGAACATGGCGGGCGAGCACATGCGGTACTCGTACGAGTACCGCCATGTGCCGAGCAGAGCGATGCTCGAGCCGATCCGAGCATCGGCCGAGCATGCTCGCTCAACACTAGTCATAGGCAAAAGAAGAAGGATGAGAAATTCCAATGCAAAACAGCTGCACCATAAAAGAGATATAAATATTTAAATCGATTTAAATGAGACTTCATAGCGTTTATACCCAATTAGCTTATAAGCTCCTTGAGGCAGGGAGCACTTTCCTATTGTTTCTAAGCCTGGCACATAATTTACCTCCTTAAAGGCTGATGGCGTGTCAGGACCATCACCTTTTTTTTCCCCTGAAGAATCGTGACGGTCCTGGCACATCATTTACTTTTGTGCTTACAGCTCTCCTGCGGGAGCACTGTAAGCACTAGTGGGATCTAAAATTGACTGCAGATAAACCGAAGTGGCCTATCTCAGACCACCGTTTGGTGTGCCGGTACACGTCATCATTCACGTGTTCCAGTGAGCTGACATAGATCATAATGTTCCTTAAGGGAAGGTCACTTCTTCAGACTGTTCAGCATTAAGGGGTTAACCCCCATTACTTTGCTTATTGTATCACCTACTTTATTTATTGCACTCATTTTGTAAAGTGCTATGTACATTGAAAACTGTGCTTTGTTGGTTGTGAATGAACAGAAAAACTGAATAGTCTGGTATATTCTAGGGAAAAAAAACTGGTTGTTACTTGAAAAAAATTGTGCAGTTTGATGGATGCAATTGCTTCCTCCACAATTTTGTCATTCAGTGCCTGTCAGACAATCAGGAATGCATGCCGAATAGTCTGTTTATGTCAGAGGTGACCTGAGCTACTCCCCACTTCCACTATCTTAACTGTATGTTTCAGCTATTCCCTGGAGACATCACATAACGAATGGACAAGGAGTCCTCAGTTTTTCTGCCTATTTCATTTTATGTACATATGGCAGCTAAAGTGCCAATTAGAGTCAATTGTCCTGGTGTTTTTATAACAGAGATATGAGTTCTCTGGAAGCTGGAGAAAAGCCATACTACAGTGAGGTCTGACAAAGGGTTGCTAATGGGAATGGCACAACATTCATTTTCAAAATAAAGACTAATATCTATCCAGTCCTGTTTTCATTGGATTATGTACAATTTATAATGCAGCTAGAAAAATGATAATGCAACCTGTGCAGGACCTATTGTGCCCAGTGATATATTATTGTTTGTATTCAGTGGTGAGGCAGCCATTTAAAACATGTCTGCTGACGTGCTTTGATTTCGGTTTCTTTTCTCTCATTTTGCAGTTTTCCACATATTTGTTTTTTAGAGTAATGATATGGTATAATAAACATATTCACAAATTAATTTCTTGTAAAGTAGTACAGCAAAGAATGTGAAATCTTAGTGCATAGGTTCCATAGAATAACATAGGAATTGGAGAAGTGATGTAACTGGAGAAGTCATCTCCACTTTATCACTTCTTTATCACTGCTTAGTGAATCTCCCCTGAGGTATGCTCATACATTTTTTCATATAAAGAATAATTGTCATTAAAACATTCCATTGCACAGAGGTGGTATGTGAGGTGTGAATGGATGGTTTGTATAAGCTATGGCTGTAGATTTGTTTAACCCAATAAGGACCCATGACGGTCCTGGTTGTTATCCCCTTAAGGACCTATGACGGACCAGGGCCTTCATGGCTTAAATGATAGCAGCGTGCCTCCGTGCACGCTGCTATCATTAATTCCAGGCTGAGACTGAGCACTCCAAGACTGGGGAGTTCAGTCTCAGCCCTTCTTGCTTGTGCCGGTTCATGTGATCGCCGTAGCAGTGATCACATGTACCAGCATAGTGAGAGTCAGAGGCAGCACAGAAAGCATGCTGTCTCTGCTTGTCAGGTCTACCTCTGTCTCCCTTGCTAGTAAGAGAGACAGAAGTAGAGAGGAGACACCTAGTGGCAAATGAAAATACAGCAGCCTCTTCACTGCTAGTGCCAGAGGCTTGCCAAATGCAGGTCAATTTCTGACCTGCAATGATACTTTTACAACACACTTTTTTTTTTTTTTTTTTACAAAAAGATATTTTATTTAAAAAAAAATAATAATCTCATTAAACAATATTGGAAGTGTGATTGTTGTGGAGCTATGTAATACACTTATACACAGCGCCAAATGTCACAGATAAAAAAGTGTCAAAATAGGGTGGGAAAAAGGGACATGGGGATTTTCACCCAAGGTGGGGATAGTGGCCACTTTAAACTGCACATTTTATAGGTATGACTGACCGGTCATACCTTTCATGCAGTCACCATAAAAATGTAACCCTTTGTACCCAATTGATCCCAACAGAAAAAACAAAAATGGTGGTTTTTTTACATTTTTTTTTTACTTTTTTTAATTTTAATAAAGTAAATGGTGGGTTATCCATATAAGTAGGGTATCAAATGAAAGTCCTATTATTTTTTTTTTTAAATAATCTCATTAAACAATATTGGAAGTGTGATTGTTTTGGAGCTATGTAATACACTTATACACACCGTCAAATGTCATGGATAAAAAAAGTGTCAAAATAGGGTGGGAAAAAGGGACATGGGGATTTTCACCCAAGGTGGGGACAATGGCCACTTTAAACTGCACATTTTATAGGTATGACTGACCGGTCATACCTTTCATGCAGTCACCATAAAAATTTAACCCTTTGTACCCAATTGATCCCAACAGAAAAAAACAAAAATGGTGTTTTTTTTACTTTTTTTTTAATTTTAATAAAGTAAATGGTGGGTTATCCATATAAGTAGAGTATCAAATTAAAGTCCTATTTGTGCTTAAAAACAGTATATAATTTATGGGGGTGGAATAAAAGCCTAAGAGGGAAAACACTGTTGAACAAAGACATAGTCAAAAAGGTCAGAATTCCTCCGGTCCTTAAGGGAAAACAACCTCGGATTTTCCCGGTCCTTAAGGGGTTAATTTGGATCTGCTTATATAAGTATGTTAACTAATGTATTGATTGTGTTTTAAAATGTATAAAATCAAATAAAGAATAATAAAAAAACAAAAACAAAACATTCCATTGCACAACTTGTTGTTGCTCTATAAATTAAAAGTTAATAATAATACTCATCTATACAAACAAGCTCTTAGCATTACCTGTATAGCAACAAACAAAAGGAAGAATTTTCAGCTGACTTCCTCTGCTGCCAATTTGTACCTAGCATGCACCTGGGCACAAAGGAATGGCACACACATTAAAAGTCCATATACTCTCAGTCACACGTAGTACAAAGTGGCCATTTTATAATGAAAAAACCTTTGTATTTAGGTGTTAGGAAGGTGTACAGTATAAAAACAGGGGTTTTTTTTTTTTGCACTTTTTGTAGAGTAGAACTTTATTCTATTCATATATTCACTTTTGTGTCTGTTACAGTTTTACTAAAAAATAACACTTGACTTCAAAGAGATTAGTCAAATAGCTGAGGAGCAAAAGAAAATATATGAAAATGTTACTCACATTATAATAATCCTATTTGTAAATCTCGTCAGAGTTAAAATTAACACAATTTTTCCAACTCTTCTTAAAAAAAGGCTAGTTGTTTTCCCTACCTAGTCTTGAACATTGAATCTTTTACATATTTCAATATAATAAACTAGTTGAAGAGCCCGTTACACGGGCCACAGTGCCACTGCCAACCGTTCGCGGGGCAGTCATGTGCAGTAGAGACTGCCCGTGCCATGGCTGATACAGAGCTGGACGCCAGCTCTGTATCAGCCGCGGAGTGGGCAGTCTCTACTGCACATGACTGCAGCACGCACAGCTGCAGTCATTACATAAATGAAACGTTCCTCAGCTTTGAGTTTGTAACAGAAGGAAGAATGTAAAACATCTTCTGAAGTCTGCACAGAATCACACAAGTATACATGCTTTCAGTTTTCTTATGAAAATTATCATCACAGTAATACAATAATAAATACATAAATAAATAAATTATTACAGTTCCGAAAGAAGCGTGTTATATTCTTCTGTCACAATGGATTCGCCCATTCAATGCTTGAGGAATCTTCAAAGCATTGAAAAGCAATGTGTTGGATATGTTTCTAATATCCAAGGGGCTAGACAAGCAAGTAGAATTGAACACTCTTGCTCCACAGGACCCTGGCACTCAAAGGGTTAACCCCTTAAGGACTGGATGACGTGCCAGGACCATTGCCATTTTTTCTCTTAAGGACTGGTGATGGTCCTGGCATGTCATGTACTTTTTACTTACAGAGTCCCTGTAGGAGCACTGTAAGTAGAAACGGGGGTCTGGAATTGACCGCTCAAGACTAGAGCAGTCTCTCTCAGATCCCTGCTCGGCGAGCCAGTACACGTAACAGGTCATGTGTACCTGCATGTCAGCACGGAACAAAACAGTCCTTAAGGGAAGGTAACTTCCCTGGTCCTCTAGTCCTTAAAGGGTTAAAGGGATAGTAACACTTAATATATGGATAAAAATGTGTTGTAGGGTTTATCCTACTGAGTATAACAAGGGTACTCCCACTGCTGAGAGTGATTTTATTCAAAAGTTACTGCAGCTCAAACTTGAATTTTTTAGGTGCAATATCTCAATGGCCTGAAATTGTACAGTGGTGCTGTTGCTACACCATCCTCTGGACAGCTCTGGTCAACTGACCATACATCTCCATAGATTGATGTAGCAACAACACCACTATAACATTTCAGGCCATTGAGATATTGTACCTAAACAAATTCATGTTTGAGTTGCAATAATGTTTGACTAAAAGACCTCTCATCAGTGAGAGTAACCCTATTTTACTTAGGAGGATAAACCTTACAACATATATTTTTTTACATATTTAATGATACTATCCATTTAAGATATCATCCCAAAATGTGCTGGATTGCCCTTTATCAGGCTAAATTCCACATTCTAGTTTAAACTGGAATATGTGAACAAGCAAATGACTGCAATCTAAAATTTGCATATATTTCCATGTATTATCAATTTGCATATTTATCTGTGGGAACCATGTAAACATTGCATATATCAATTTGCATAATATCCAATCACAAGTGTGTTCACCCACTGAAGAATATCCCATTAAAAAGATAGTACTATTATATCTCTGAATGAACAAGTAGAAAAATCCACTGATAACTATATTGTTTCTGTATGCTCATTCAAGGTATATCCAATATTATTGAGTAGATCTCAATTTTATGTTTGCCAGTTGTTTTGTATTTGTATGCTTTTTTATATATTTTGCATACTTTTTACATGATCATGAACACGTCAGGTTACTACACTCATTCACTGAAAAATACATGAAAAAAATCAGTTTTATAACCCATATGAGTATTGAAAATAAGCAGTATATGTACATTTCACAAAAAGTCTGTGGTAAATTGTTTTTGATACATTCTGGTCGTAATCAAAAATCTGGCTGGGCAAATCATAATCCGAGAAAACGGATGCATTTGTCTGATAATTGCTGTAAAACAGGGTCATTGAAGTTTATTCTTCAAGGACCACAAACAGGTCAGAACTGAAGGATTTTTATACTTAAACACAGGTGGGTTGGTTAAAATGAATTACTGATTAACTCACCTTTCCTTCAGGGATGCCCTTAAATATTGGCTTATTTGCAGCCCTTATGGACCAAGGTTTAAAACCCCTATTGGATGGGTATAAAGTCCCTCTCGTAGAAAACTGTATACATCAGTAAGAGTTAGGCTACCAGCTTTGTGGCTCCAACAGTTAGAGCCAATATTTCCTTTAACCCAGGGATAATCAACCTGTAATGTCTAGCTGCTCCAGGACTTCAATGCCATCTCCAAATTTCCTTGTAGACTATAATAGGAATTTGTGAGATCAAATTCATTTATACATTTGTAACATGCAGAAGAATCCAGCCCAGTATATGAAATCTCTCCTGTTCATAGAATAACATTTCAGTTATAGAGATTTCTCCTGCCTAGTGAGGACCCCCTGGGCTGCTCACAGAAGATCACAACAGATTTAAATATATCTGGTTTTAGTGAGTCCATCCTTTAAATAGAGGCTAGCATGTAACCTTACAAACATGATCAGATGATATCAAGTGCAGTTCACATTGACAGGTCTTTTCTTGCAGTCCAGTGATCTAAAATGAGATGGTGAAGCCTCTGGTTTGTATTCTTGCCCTATAAACTGTTTTCCCACAAAGGCTAAGGAACACCTTTTTTCCCTGCTGACCCATCATACAACATCTTGGAGCAGACATAAGCAACCTGCAGCACTCCAGCTGTTGGACTACAGATCTTATTCTCAGATCGCTAAGGATACTTTGATTTGTATTCAGACAACAGCTGGGATCCTACAAGTCCCTTCTCTGAACTGATCCATGATGAGTTAGCTTTCTGAGCAATATTCTGTCTATTCCAGGTATTTGCACCTTGTGGTCTCCAGCTGTTGTTTCACATCCTCCTCCTCTGATTGGCCATCTGAAGGTTATGTGAGTTAGAATCCAAAAGCTGAAGTCTTGTAGGGTTCTTACTCCTGTTCTAAGCTGTTGCATGACGGCTAAGACAATAGTTCACGTTCTAAAGCTAACATATGGTAGACAAGGGAAGTGCTAATATTTTTCTGAAAATGTACTGGATACATTAAGCACATTCCCAGTAGAGTTGGTAGGTACTATAAAAGTAGGGCATAGATATCTTGGGTTAGATACACCCTGTGACTTTAAACAAGGTTGGGGGAACTTCAGCATCACTATAAAGTGTACACATTTTTGTAGAGAAAAAAATAAGTTTTACTGCTTAGAAGAAACATTTAGTCTATTTAAATTTTCCAAATGGATCAACAGTTACAGCATTTATATGCTTCTTGAGTTATTTAAAAAATGCAGCTATAAATGGGATTACACCAGGGAGCCACACAATAGTGCTTCACGTGTTTAAAAATCAATTCAAATGTTCTTGAATGCAAATACTTGACAATGCATATTTTTTCTCTAAAGGGGATCATGCTAAGCCCAATTCTTAGAATAAAAGACTCCATAAAATGCTGGCACAGTGCCTTCACAGGGAGCTTACAAGGAAGGTAGCAGCTTTAATGAAGGAGATCAAGTTTAAGATCCCTAGTGCAATTACATGAACATTTGTAGAAACACAAGGCCCTTGTACATTTGCAAGCAGCTTCCATGGTTACCTGCTCTGTGCTCATAAAAATCGTTCCGTGGCAATGTGATACATTTGTTATTATGTAAAACACTAATGTTAAAATGAAAAGTGCAATCATAGGAAAGAAATAATTATAATACATTTTTTTTCAATACCTTGATAAAAATGAAAATACACAATACTGCACGTGCTTATTTTTCTGCAGTCTTGGGGAAGCAATGGTTCTTGTGCTCCTAACTTCCTGCTGTGTGCCACACAGTTGTGTGCAGTTTCCTGACCAGGAAGAAAAGGAAAAATTGTTTCCCCCCGTCTGCTGATATGTTTTCAACATAAGAAAATGTATCAGGGATTCTCAGGGATTCTCAAGTCTAGTCCTCCGGACACACCAACAGGTTAAGTTTTAAGGATATCCTTTGCAATTATTTTTATTGAGTTTGAAACAGAGTACAGAATCAAGCACATAATACAGGCAGCACAGCATCAATGTAGAGTAGGCACATAGGTACAAGCAAAATAATCCTTCAAAGTCAAAAAAAAAGCTCACAGTGCTAGCTCACCAGAGTTAGAACATAACTCCCAAGTGTCCCTCTTTAGGAGGGACAGTCCGTCTTTGAGACCAAAATCCCTCTGTCCCTCTTTCACACCCACGTGTCCCTCTTTTTAGGAGATGAGACATATAAGTGTATTGCTTTGCTCCACAGCAATAAAATGCACATTAATGTTTGTTTTAACATCACTATATGTGTAAATTAACTAGTGTATGTAAATAAAATACTTTGGTCTTGTTCTAAAGCATGTATTCAGTCACGCAAAGAGGTGCCAATAGGCATACCTGGGAACTCTCCGGTTTGGTCCTGGAGACTCCGGATTTCAAACTGAATTACCAGGTCTCCGGGGCAATGTGCGAATCACCGGGTGGGCAGAGTTTAAGTAGAAACTCTGCCCACTTGTGCTCCATCCCACCAGGTTCCTCCCACTCCCCGCCCACTTACCTCCATTTTGCAGGGGGGGGGGTTTGTCCCGACCCCTACAACTAAGCCCCGCCCCTTTTATGGTCATTTCCTCCCCGGTCGGCACTGACAGGGGTATCCTCCGGGTAACCCTGTTTCAAAAGTTCCCAAGTATGCCAATAGGTCATGAAATAACCTACATATTCTCTGTAATGCACCGCCCACCAGCAAAACCCCCAGCAACACCACCAAAAAAGAAAGTGCCCCACTTTGGCCATTTGAAATGTTGGGAGGTATGCTAGAATAGAATGAGAAAGATATCAAATGACTGGCATCTAGATAGCAGCAAGGAATGAGAGGGTTCCCCAGTAGCCCCAAATATCGGGCCAAAACCCAAAGTGCACATACAAAACAAAAAACAGACCTGTTCTCCTCTATACCAGTGTGAGAATGTGTGCCCTACCTTAGGCATATATAATAATTTGGTTGATAAATATGAGGATTTAGTCCATAATTTGACCAAAGAATGTTAAGCTTACCACCCCATAAAGGTACCTCAAATATGGCAAGTACCTACTCTAATTCACCTTTGAATCCTTATCTAAATTAAAATTAAAATGTTGCTAAAGCTGAAATAGATGTTATAGGGAAACACATACCTGACAGAGTAAAGAACTCAGCTAAAGGAGTTGTTAAAAAGGCCATCAGACCACATCTGTCATGGACCAGTTGCTAAGATATGGGGAGCGTAAATCCGAGTCTTGGCCTTGCAGCAGGAGAGTTAAGAGAAACCGTGTCCTCTGGTCACCTTCATTTTTTTAACCAGCTTGAGAAAGCAGGAGGGAAACAGTAAGCTTTTTCATGAGAATTATTATGTTCCAAAGCTTTTCCTGCTGTGTAAAACAAATGTACTCCCACTGCTGGGACAGTTTTAATAAAAATTAAATATATTGTATGACAAACTTTAAAAAAAAAAAATTTAAACTGATGTCCAAAAAAGGCACTCTTTGGGAGAGCTTACATCATTGGCTATGATTCTTCATAGGAAATGATAAGAACAGTACCACCTAGTGACTACAGTGGGAAAAAGTATTGTCTATAAAAACGTTTGAATGAAAAACTCCCAACAGGAAGAAAAAACATGGATGCTTTCTCTGTTAACCCTTTGAGTGTCAGAGGGATGCACACACAATGCATTGTGAACCCCTTTGGGGTACACAATCCTATGGAAGTTTCTGGTCAATTGACCAGAAATTTCCATGGGATTATGTAGCAACAGCGCCACTGTAATATTTCAGGCCATTGAGATACTGCACCTAAAGAATTCAAGTTTGAGCTGCAGTAACTTTTCAATAAAAATCTCCCAACATCAGCAGTGGGAATACCTTTGTTGTAATCAGTAAGATAAACCTTACAATATACATTTTACTATATATTAAGTGTTACTGTCCCTTTATCTCTATGGATTCCTAATAGTTATTGCCAATGCAGTGGCAATGTAACTGTTGTACAGGATTACAGTAACCCTGCTGCACTAGTCAGTGAGTGGCTTTTTTCTTAGTCTGGTTATTTTATTTATTATTATTCTAATTAACCTTTGTGGACTGTTTTTTGTTCTATTTTCTACCTAGAATGATTATTAGTTTGCGGCTTCATCGTGATGAAATTAGTTGCGACATGTTTTGTTTTTCTTCCTACTGGTTCAGAATCAAATTACTGGAAAAGTAAACACAAAAACAAGGGACAGGCTTTGAAAGCATTCACTATGTTAACCCCTTAAGGACCAGCGGTCCCCGGGTGTGTGGTCCTTTAAGGATCAGTTTGAAAAGTTTGACGTGCAAGAGCGCTGTGAGTAAAAAGTATGTGACATGCTAGGACCGTCATCGGTCCTTAAGTGCCGGACAGCCACCGGGGGGGGGGGGGGAGCAGATGCAAATCCACAAAATTCCCATTGCTCTAACTGAAGCTTTAACGTTTTGAGTGCGAAAAGGATATCACACATGTTAGATACCCCGCTGGCAAATAAAGCCTTAAACCCCCTCAATGTTAGAGTGGTCTTCAAGTCAATACAAACAAATCAGCTGGGGTTATAGGCCCCATTATTTTGTACCCTGTACTGTAGTTGGGTTGCCCCAGAATTGCACCAGTCTTTCTTAGTATTTCAGCTAGACAACAATCATGGCTTTTCAGTTAAAGGGATTGTAATACTTCGTTTTAACTTTATTTTATTTTGTAGGCATTAAAAAAACATGAAGAACGATATAAGTCTTATCTCTCAAACCTTTATGGTTTAAGAGATATTCACAAGCAAAGTTTCCCCCTCCCGCCCCTTTTACCTAGTGTAAGCCATCTCTTCTCAGATGTGAATCTGGTTGTATGACCAGACAGATAACAGCAGGGGACAATTTTCTTTGTATGAAAACAATGAAAGCCCTTCCCCCCTTGACAAGTTTTTCAGCTTTTTCCCTTATCTTAATTGAAGATTGTCCCTCTCTGCAGTCTACCTGGGCACCTCCCATTTGATGTGGCTGAACGGGGGGGGGGATACTTTGCTTGTGAATATCTCTTAAACCATAAAGGTTTGAGAGACAAGACTTATATCGTTCTTCATGTTTTTTTAATGCCTACAAAATAAAATAAAGATAAAACGAAGTATTACTATCCCTTTAAACGGCAATAAAGAATAGGGATTGTTATCCGAAAGAATAATTTATTACTACAATGATGAAAAGAATATTAATTCCAAAGAAGCTAAAATTGTCTCCAATGTATTGTGTTATGAATGAATGTACGCAGAGATGACATCTTGAGCATTAATGACTAATTGTCGCAGTTCGTTTTGGAGCCTCGTCTACCTCAGGGCCGCCTCTTTCTTCCAGTCTCCTGGTGGTATCCTTTGTCGGGCGCCTGCATAGTGAGTTTGGGTCCGCCCATGTGCAGGACACCTTCCCGGCATCTCACACTTTACATCTGTTCCCGTTGGGTATTGCCAATCCTACATGTCTCCCAGACGAGCTCCTCTCCCGGCTCTTTCCTCATTGACTGGCTGATATATTTAAATGGCCTACCTCAGTCTATGTGTGCCCATTCCACAAGCTTCTCAGTGTTATTACTTCAAATCGTTATCTGTTATTCTCTGGCTTTTGACTCGGCAACTCTGTTAACTACGGCGCTTCTACCATTGATCTTCTGGCAACTGACCCGGCAACCCTCTTGACTAAGGCACTACTACCATTGATCTCCTGGCTACTGATCCGGCTATCCTCCTGACTACGGCTCCGCAACTCTGATCTTCTAGCAACTGACTCAGCAACCCTCTTGACTATGGGACTACTACCATTGATCTCCTGGCTACTGACCCAGCTATCCTCCCGACTACAGCTCCGCAACTCTGACCTTCTGGCTACTGACTCGGCTACCCTTCTGACTATGGCTCTGAATGACCCTAAATCCAGATCCAGTTAGCAACAGTTTATCTGGTCTCTTTTTCTGGTCCGGTTCTGTTCCAACATACCGTGGTCCTGGTTGTACACGGTTCCCAGAGAATTCTCATCCTGCCTGCACCCCGGCTCAACTGGTGTGGAATAATCTGGTTTCGTGACCAGAATCTTTACACAGCTTCAGCTGCAGCAAGTGAGTTCCTGGCACGCCGTCACCGATCCCAAGAATCGTTACCAAGCATCGCACTCCAGCAACTGTACCAGGGCCAGGACTACACAGGTTCCTACCCCCACCTAGTGACACTAATAAAATAGTGCACTTCTCTCCAATCCTTGTTACTAATAAAGATCTTTGACAGATGGCATGTAATAACAATGCAATGTAAAAATAAAAAATAATAACAGTAAAATAAAGAACTTATATCTCCATGTTGTAAAGAATGTTTATGAAGGAAAAACTAAAAGGAAATTGGCTAGAAGGATTTGGGAGTGTAAAAGGGATACTGAAAAGAAAAAAAAGAGCAGAATTCAGTGGCTCATCATTTCAATGAGGTACATAGTGGTATATTAGATGGATTTAAAGTGTTTGGTATTCAGATGGTTAAATGAAATGAAATGAAGGAATCAAAATCAATACAACAGTCTGTGAATTGGTTGGCTTTATGCGGGATGAGATCTGGTAATGAATTGGACACAGTGATGAAAGAGCGGAGTTGTACATACGATATGTCTGGATGGACACAGGCAATGTATGGAGTCACAGAGAGAGCCATATGAAATAGAACAGTGATATCGATAAGTATACTGTTTCTAATTGTGTATACTTGTTGGCCTATCCTGTTTATAAGATTGTACATTAACCCACTAACCTGCTAAATTAACCCTCTGTGGACTGTTTGTATGCACCGTTGATTCCACTGTACAGATGTTGTATGTGGACTTCTATTAATTAACCCCTCTGTGGATGGATATATTTGATAAAGAGTGATTACATTTACACAAATTTAATGTCATATGTACTATCTACAAGGAATGAATCAGTCTGCTTTAAAGAAGTCGTATGTGAATGGATGTATCTAATGAATTGCAATTACATTTACACAAGTAAGCATCATAGAGATTGTTGTAGTTCTCAGCTCAGAATTGAAGACTATAATTCCATGCAAGTTTTTCATTGTTATGAACATGGGTTGTTATTGAACAACAGCGGAACAACTAGTTTGTAGGTATACTTGGGATTTTATGTAGCTTGTTGAGGGGATATAATATCTGTATGATTTTCCTGTAGGATTTTCACCCTTGGAATAGACAAGGAGGTGGACAAGACTCCTTGTTTTAGGGAGTCAAAGTCCCATCCCCATACCCCTTGCCAGTAGAAAATCTTTTAGGATTTGTGTATTTATTTAAATTGTCTGTTTTTGATGCTATCTTCTTGGATCCTATTTCTTGTTGTGTGGTTTAGGTGGGATATGATATTTTGTCTATGGTATCTGGGTGGGGTGGAGTGGATGCTGAGTAAACTATTGTGGTTAATTTTCATATTTTATTGTGTAAATAAGCCAAGGGATTTGTCATAATTTAAACTAAAATGTGAGTGATTGCTGCTTCTCTTTTTTGCTTTTGTTTAGTAGTTATATGTTCTTGTATAACTGTTGACTGATCATGACGAAATGCTCAGATGTATGAATAAAAGCTCATAGGACAGTAGAGGGAATTCATGGGTAGTGGATACCACTATGCTAAGCACATTTCCCAATGTCCTTATACATGACCCTTTAGAGAGGCATGTAGTTGTTCTTTTATGCAGTGTGGGATAATTTGCATAAGCTCTATGTGGCCCAAATGTCTTGTCTCTGGTAGACAAATAGGAGCGAAATTGAAAGAAAATTACATTACCGACAACTAGGGGACTAACAAGGACTATGCATCTAGGTTAATGGAAAGGCCAAATGTCAAACAGAATACATACTGCTATTCCTAGTAATCACAGTACGTGGAACACTTGGTTAATGGGGAAGAGGATTGGAAGAGGAAATGGGAGAACTAGTACATGCAGCAGCCAGTACTTCTGTTGATAGGAAGGTGGGTGAGGTGAGGATGTATGGATCTTCCTATATATTGTTTGTTACAGGGACAGTCCAGATAGTATACTAAGTATGCTGTAGTACAGTTGTAGAGACCTTGTATTTGGCTCCTGTACTTGAAGATATAAAGCTTTGTATTAAAGATGTATATGAACACATGTCAATCAGGTGGTATAACCCTATCCACGTCTGTAGTTCCCCAGAATGACACTTCCATCTATTTACACTCCTAAAACCCTTTTTCCAACAATTTTGTTACCTTAGTAAGATAATGTGCTTGGGACTAGTCAATAATTAACTCACTTATGCTGAATCAGGGATAACCTTGGTCTTCAAACTTTGGTCTTCAAACTGCCACACACTATCTCTACCATCATTATATGAATAGACACAGAAAGCTTCCTTTAGCATCTATAGGAAAATAGACCAAATTTATTCCAGTTTAATTTGCACCTTGTTAGTACACAGCGATAAAGAAGGAGCAGGGAATGCCCCAAAACATCCATAGTCACACAGCCTGGCCCTTGGCTCAAGCATTGTGAAGAGGAGAACTTTCACTTAAGTTTAGTGCATATGCAATTTGTTTTAAATCAATTGCAGCTTCTATTATAGAGCATAATTGTATTATTACATGCCCCACTACTATCTTCAAGCTTTATCCATATGAATGTTCCTCATTCATGGAAGAGGATGTTAATTAGATGTTTATTGCAGCTGTGGCCAAACACTACTTGAAAGTGAAATATATGGTACTGGGGGTATATAATTAGATAAAATGGAATCTGTTACAATGTAACTATACGTGTCATGGCAGCTTGGTAGTACTGCTACTAAATGCTTATAATTTGTGCATGGAAAGACTGATTTTGCTGTTATTTTTGTATTCCAAGTAGGATTCCCAGCACCTATAAACTCGATAAATGTCAGATTTATTTGGTTAATTTTTTGAGAAAGAAGGACCTGGAACAATGGTGTTTTCCCATGTGAAAATATGTGCCTAATGCTGTATTTCATCAGACCTATAGCAACATCTATTATCTTATGAGATCTTATGGGATATTTAGAAAATAGATTGGGGACACTGACTGCTATAATATCTTGAAAACCAGCTTTGAAATATCACAGAATAAAAAGACATGTTTTATTTCATGTTGGCTCTGTAGTCCATTCAGCAGGCTGATCGTATGCAGGAACACCACCCATCCTGCTGGGGAAACTCCCATATATCTTGAGGTACTTCCAAACCCAAGCCAAGTGTTTAAAAAGTATCAAAAGTCATTTATTATAAATACAGTTAGATATAAAAATAATTTTGTTACAAGTGGTTTGATGCGTTTCTGAGCAACACACTCTTTAATCAGGAACCAAGAATTTTACAAAGAAACACACAAACACTGGATTTGCCACTCTAAAACAAATTATCTGACCGATAGCAAGTTATCAAGTGTTGTTAAATGAAATGTCTCTAGATTTTAAACCCACAAAGGTGAAATATCAATTCCTTAAAAGAAGATTACACTAAAAGCAAACTACTATAGCACATGCCTTTAAATTTAAATGGATCCAAAAGTGAAATAGAGCTACAATATCCAGCTATTTGTATTAGAATATTACAACACTTGGCTCATGATAAATGTGACATATACAATAATAAAATATATGTGACATATATAAAATAATAAAATCAAACCATAATAAAATCAAACCATACACAAATCAAAAATAAAAAAATATAAAAACATATATAAAAAATTAAATTATCAAAAAATAAAATATATAACAAGGTAAAAAATAAAAAATAAATTTATTCCTATTACCCCTATAGTACACATAGGACAAAGCAAAAGATCGCTATATCCACACAGCCGAAACTAACAGTTTCAATCTCCTAATCTTGGCAAAAATGGAATAATTTTCAGAAGACATTTCCTAATCTATATCCATATATAGTTAAAGGCAACGTCTATAGAATTCAATTGAATACCTATCAATGTATCTATAGACTACCACTATTCTTCAAGCACAATCCTTACCCAAAAATCCAGAATATCCTACCAGCGACCAAAAACCTTTATACAAATCTTCCAGAATCCCTAGATAAATTTATAAAGATTGAATCATATACCCCATAATGTAACAAACTTTGGACAGAGTGTTTAATCAAAATTGAATGACACCCAATTTCTCTTAAAAACATATAAAATAACACTTACAATATCCACTATCCCCAAAACACTGATCAAGATCACTGGAACTAAATATAATTTCTATAAATATGTGAAGGTGCTATCCCTAAATAGTTTATCCCATATCAAATAGAAGTAAGAAAAAATATATAATATAAGAAGGAAAGTATATGTTCTCATCTTCTATACTATTATTCAAAGTACACCTGTATATAATTACAATTACACTTAAAATGTGATAAATAAATTACTCTAGTGATAAACTCCCTATTAATCATATTTTTAGTAGATATTCTCTAGAGTCTCATGAAGTCCATTGGGACTCATAGGCCTAGATGCACTAAAGATCGAAGAGGGCTACGAATGTTGATGTTCTGTCGGAGCAGTGTCGTAGGCACCTACGCAGTATTCACAAAGTGTCTATGACATCACTTCACCAGAACTCCGACAAAAAAATACCCACATCAACATCAATCCGACATGCCTTCACTATGTCTGCAAATTAGTATTCCTCGAATTTACAATTGCTCATTTCCATATGGAAATGAAGCATAATCACATACATTCACGTGGAAGGGGGTATGTTGATATTATAATGTGACACTTCGACTCATTCAGTAAACTCCAGTAGCAGTCTCTGCTGTCAGAGTTTACAGTCTACACTTCACCCAACTCAGGCTGTCGTAGCTGGGATCTCCCTGTACTCTCCAATGGAGTAACAGCAGGGAGAGCTACGACAGTCTGAACAGCATTCTCTGTGCTTCCATACCTAGCCAGTAGGGGAACACAGAAAAGGCTTTCAGCACCATGGACAGCATTGAATGCCATAGGGATGTTCATGGCTCACCCCTGTGGCATTCAAAAGGTTACAATAAACAGAAATAGTACACCAAGCACTACAAAATGTCCCCCCCCTTCAACACCACCCTTTAGTATTTTGCATATTTTGTATATATTCGACATACTAATTCCATCCGACATTCACCTCATTGACTGACATGCAGTAGTCAAACCTGTCTTTTGTTTGACAATTAACCCTTTGAGTACCAGAGAGGTAGGAAAGCATTGCTTAGCATGTGTTTCCTACACCTCTGGTACCCAAAGGGTTAATTGTTAAATAAAAGACAGGTTCTACTACTTCATGTCAGTCAATGAGGTGAATGTCGGATGGAATTAGTATGTCAAATATATGCAATATATGTCACATACTAAACGGGGGTGTCAATGGGGGGACATTCTGTAGTGCTTGGTGTACTATTTCTGTTTATTGTAACCCTTTGAATGCCACAGGGGTGAGCAATGCACATCCCTATGGCATTCAGTGCTGTCCATGGTGCTGAAAGCCTTCTCTGTATTCCCCTACTGGCTGGGTAGGGAAGGACAGAGAATGCTGTTCAGGATTGTCGTAGTGTTGGTGATGTGTAAGGGGAGATGATCCTTTCCACACCGACAGCACTTTGAAAATCCTGTATGCTAATAGGGACCTCCTCCAACCTTCCCTTTTCATCCAACAATTTTTGTAAATATTTCGATGTGTGTGCAGATCGAATTGTCGGAGTGATTCGAACACATCTACAATAGCATACCGACACCACATCGACTTTTAGTACATCTAGGCCATAATATGCATTCTATATAGCCAATAATCCTCATGGTGATTTAACCTAGTAATTCTACTATCATCCTTAATTTGTTCAATTGGTATAATCTTTATGCACCCTGGATTTTTGTTATGGATTAACAAATAATGTCTAGATAGACTATGCTGTTCAAACCCATTCTCCACATTCCTGTGGTGCTGACCAAACCTACATCTTAGAGGTTGAGCAGTACGCCCTATACATTGTAGTCCGCACTCACATTCTATACAATAGATAACATATGAAGAACTAAAATTTAAAAAGGATTTAATCTGAAAAGTTTCACAAATTGTTTTAGAAGTAAATTCTTTAACTCTATTGCCAATAAATGGGCAAGTATTACACCGGGTAATCCCACATTTATAACTTCCATCACATGATAAAAAAGTTTTACTTTTTTCTGTCTTCTTAATAATATTAGGGAGTACACTAGGAGATATAATATTTTATGTCTATAATATTCTTTAAAACAGGATCAGCTTGCAAAATATTCCATTGTTTTCTAAATACATTTTCTACAGTCTTATAATTACTTTTAAATCGGGTTGTAAATTTTCTCTTTTTTACATATTTTTTTATCTTTTTTCTTATCAAGAGTCTTCTTCTTTTCCGTTTTTTAATTCAATATTTCCTCCTTATCCAGCATCTTATCTCTATTATATCCCTGTTCAACCAATTTGGGAGGATAATGCTTTTGAAGGAACCTATTATGTAAAAAATTCAACACCTTAAAATGTTACCTTCTCAATATGAATATTTGTAGTAAACTTGATACCCATACTATTACAATTTAGATGATCTACAAATGATTAAGCTAATGATATTTCTCCCCTTAAAATGATCAATAGATCATCTATAAACCAGGTTTGCCCCGAATCTTGACGACCAGATGTAATGGTCCTCAAAATACCCCATAAAGAGGTTAGAGAAACTCGGGGCAAACCTAGTCACTATCACAGTACCCCAAGTCTGCAAAAAATGATCACCTTTAAATTGAAAAAAGTTATGGCATAAAATAAATCTGATTGCCTCCAAAAAAAAAAAATTCCGCTTTATGCTAGATATCAGAACATCATTTCTAAGATAAAATTCGACCGCTGTAATACCAATTTCATGCTCTATTTTAGAGTACAAGGCCTCTACAGCAAGTGATATCCAGCAGTAATTATTCTCCTACCTAATGGGCCCCATATCTTTTAACAACTGAGTAGTATCCTTAAGCTGGGATCTATGGCTCATTACATGCCTTTGCAAGTGGAAATCAGTGTATTGTGAGAGACTCGAGGTGAGGCTGTTAACACCAGAAATTAAAGGACGACCTGGTGGGTCTTTAAGTCTGTTGTGGATCTTTTGTAGATGGTAAAATATAGCCTCCCTGGAATCTCTCACATACAGGAAATCTCTTCTTTATTTGTGAGAATACAATTGTTATAAGCAGCTTCAATAAAATCACTAAATTTCTTTGTGTATATTTTAGTTGGATCTTTCTCTAAACGTATATAATATTTCCGATCTCCCAAAACTCTATATGCCTCTCTTTCATAATCTTTATGATCACCCCACCCACCTTGTCTGCTGACTTTATCACAATTTGCCTATTCTCTTTTAATTCCAAAATAGCCTTTTTTCTTCACAAGATAAATTAAAACATTTACTTGAACCCTTGTCTAGTATTGATAGTTCTTCTTTAAAATCATTCATAACCAAATTATAAAAGGTCTCTAAATGTTCCTCACTGAAATACAAAGGGTAGGTTTAAAATTGGAAGGTACCATATCATGTAACCCTTTGAGTGCCAGAGAGGGGTTGCGTACCCCTCTGGCACTCAAAGGGTTAATATATGGTCTTCAAGATCCTCAGTAGATTGCTGATCCAAATCTGATGCTAAGATATTGAATTAAAGGATTTTACTACAAAATACCTCTTTAAAGTTAGATTTCTAATAAATACATTTAAATCTTTAAATATCTCAAAAACATCAGGTTCAACAGCCAGACAAAACAAGAGGCCTTTTTGTAAGACAAATATTTTGCAGTTCAGTCATATTTAGATAAATTAAAAATTCCAATATCTTGCAAATTATTTATATCCCCTCATATTTGTTTATTTTGTTTGAGTAGAGAAACCACTCTATAAATGGAATCTGTACATAGATGGTGAAAATTGAAAATTAATCAAATGGACCCACATCAAGCCAGTAAAGAAACAGAATTGTGGTAAAATGTAGCCAGAGTAAGGTACCCAGAGAATAAATAGCACAAGTCAGATACACTAGTGAACAGGATCAAATAACTACTGATTGGCAAGGGTTTGTGGGAAAAAGGGAGTAATATAAGTAGATTGCATGGAAAACACTATTAACTCATGCAGACCTTGACACTGAAGCAATGCAGGGACTACACAATGCAGCCCCTGCCAATTCACTAAGAATGCTCCCATCAGAACAGAATTATTATTAGGTACTTGTTCATATTTAACCCAATGTTTCCAGTGCACTGGAGGCATCTTTAGCATCCAATACATTAATAAGAGAAGCATGTAAATTTATTCTGCTTTATAATTATCCTTTCGAGTACCCAAGAGGTATTCAATACATTGTGTTGCAATGATTTGGATATCTCTATGGCTTTGCAATGTGTTGTGCACCCCTCTGGCACCCAAACGGTTAATAATCTTATATAAGAAGTGTTCCCTGTTTAGCAGTTTTTTCTCTTGACCCCCTGGATGCTAGAAAGATCTCTATAGTATTGCTGCGCAATGCATTGGAATACTGTACAAATGCTTTTTATGTTGCTTAGTAGTTTTGTGTGTGCTGACATTTTACTGCTATGTCAATATGTTGTACCTCTTTACTCTCCAACACTTACAGCTTGCAACATAACGTGTTGTCATTTAAAAATAATTCCACTGTAATTGTCACAGGCACACAGCTATTTTATAGGAATAATTTTCAGTCACAATCTGCTTGTTCAGCCGAATAGGCGACTGTTATACAAATTGGCTTTTATGAAATGGAGTGTAGTATCTTTTACTCTCTAAAAAAAAGGTCTATTACCAAAAGATGCTTGTGAATGTTTGGCTCCACTCAAGCAGTCAAATATTGTTCAACATCTGTTTAATACAACTATATGAAGACTGTAAATGAAGGGCAAGCTCGCGAGTTACAGCTGATAGAAACCTGCTGCCAAGGCAGTATGCGCTAGTGTCGTTTATTAATCTTGTCAGTTGCTGTTACCTTTTTATCTGGATCCTGTTAACTTGGGATTTGTATTTAACTTATGGAAAGATCTCGTTTTTTGTTTTCCTTATCCAGATATGAAAAGTCTTTTGGCACTATGCTTCAAAGGCTGCAAAGTCAGTAGCATCATGGAAATTTGGCAAGTAAGGAAGCACGCGTGGTGCAGTAAATACTCGTTTAGATTATTTGAACAGTCTTATGTTCCACAGTTTGTCTCTTTCCCGTATTATTTCCCAGTTGACAAGTAGAATGTCAAGGCTACTTCTTAACTTACGATAGAAGATATTAGCCAAAACATATACTATAAATCCATGTTTCTCTTAATTGTTCTACTTTGTGAAAGGAATTGAATTTCAGAGATTAAATTACCTTTCTCATTGCTATTAGGACAAGTTGTTCAAATGAAAAGGTGCTTTTAACCTTCTGAGTGCCAACACATTACACCATGGAAGACAACTTTAGAGAAATGTAGATGTGGTAACCCTTAATGTCAAAACAAATTATATGTTCAAGAAAATATTTAATTAATACCACTTTTTGTCTAAAAATATAACTTCAAAAAAGGAGGGTAACTCTGGGAAAATCAGTTGCACCATAGGAAGAAGTAAACATTCACAAAATTTTCATTGATTTCACCCCTTAAAGACCCGTGATGTTCCAGGACTGTCATGAGTAAACGTGCGTTAAGGACCAGTGACAGTCATGGCTGCACTCCACTTGGGGACCACTGAATACAATGCGGCAGAAAAAAATTAAAAATGCCCGTGGTCCTTAGCTCCCGGCCACATGCCACATAGACAGTCGTTAAGGGGTTACCCCTCTGGCATTCAAAGGGTTAAATGGGGCTTTTAACCCCTTGAATGCTAGAGAGGTATCCAGTGCATTGCTTCTCAATGTTCTGGAGACCTCTCTAGTATTAAAGAGGTTAAAAAACACTTTTAAATCAATGATATTTCATGCATAACCCCTGTGATGCTGTCATGACTCAAAATTTTTGTACATAAGGCCTGAAATGTCTTTATGAGTAATATAAGTAAAAAGGTGGCACTGTGTTAGTTATAGAAAAAGCATGAGACTGGTACATGCCTTTATTTGCTAACTGAGTAGCTTTAGAATGCAAACTCTCAAGACAACTTCTCTTCAACAGACATATTTAGAATGAAAGCGGAGTACAAAGTACATGACACAGGTTGCACATTCATTCACATTTCTGTCTAATTTGAATTCCATTGGAGGTGAAACTCTGATCACCAGTGTCTGTGCAAATTATTATTTAGACTTCAGAAGACGCATCTCTTTGTAGCTGGCCAAGAGGTACAAGATTTGTTTCCAATTGGATGTGTGAATAGTTCCAGTAAATGTAGTATTTAGAGAGTTTGTGGCTTATAATCCAATATATCTAAGTATATAGAATTTATGGGTATACCCTTCAAGTGCCAGAGGAGCATGCACTGCTTAACAATGCACCATGTACCCCTCTAAAACATGCAATTTTGTGGAATTACATGACATATTCCTTGTCATGTTCAGGCCACAGTTCAGAGTGTTAAACTTAGTCATCAATTTATAGTATGGGTAAAACATGGCACGGTGTTAGCAATAGAACATGCAGGATACTAGTAGAGTAAAAACTATACCTTTTTTGGCTGAGTGGCTTTGGATGCAAGTTCATACTTATTTTGCCTGAAGAAGAGATAGTTGTCTTGAAAGCTATGTGAGATATCTAAGAAGGATGTGAGTAGGTTCATTTTTTGGAGACTGTAGAGATTAAGGACCGGGAACATCTGATGTCGATTTTACTTAAAGGAGCAGTAAACTTTTTTATGAAAAAATATATATTGTAGGGATTTTCCTATTGAGTAAAGTAAGGGTATTCCCACTGCCGAGAGATTTATATTTCCAGAGTTATTACAGTTTAAACCCATGTTTGTTTGTTTTTTACATTAGCAGTGCCCTCTAGTGGTCAAATTCTAATTAGATTTCCTGTTAGATTCTAATGGAGAGGAAAGTCAGAAAAGTCAGAGACATACAATTCTCCATAGAATATGATAGAAACTGCCTGTCACTTCCTGTCAGAACTATCAGGAAGTAAACACAGTAAATACACTTCCTGGTTATTTAAACTGCTATAAATTTTGAATAAAACATCTGACAGCGATGGGAGTGATCTTGTTTTATTCAGCAGGAAATGCTCTATAAAATATGTGTTTTCATAAAAAAAAAGTTTACTGCTCCTTTATGGAGCAGAGCAATTCTGACCTCTTTGACTATGTCTTTGTTCAACAGTGTTTTCCCTCTAAGTACTTTATTTTACCCATGAAAACAATCCACAACAATCATACTCCCAATTTTTGTTGTTGGGATGTTTTTTTTTTTAATAAAATTTTTGTTAAAAAAAAAAAAAAAGTTTGTCTTTTTAAAAAAAGAAAAAAGTTTATTTTAGCAGGTCAGAAATGGACCTGCATTTAGCCAACCTCCAGAACAACAGTGTAGTGGGTTAATACCCCCAGCTGCTGCATTTTATTTGTCCACTAGGTGTGTCCTCTCTGCTACTCTGTCCCTTACTTTGATAGCAAGGGACAGACAGCTGAGAAGAGACACTAGAGGCAGTGTAGAACACTGCCTCATTCATTCTTTCACAATGCCGGTACATGGGATCGCTGCTGCAGCGATCCCATGACCCGTCACTTGTGAAAGTGGCTGAGACTGAATGCTCCGGTCCCAGAGCGTTCAGTCTCAGCTGGGAATTAATGATAGCAGCGTGCATGGAGGCATGCTGCTATCATTTAACCCATGATAGTCGAGGACCGTCATGGGTCCTTAAGGCGAAACAACCCATGACGGTCCAGGACCATCATGGGTCGTTAAGGGGTTAATGCGACTGAGTTTAGGACAGACTGAATAATGGAACATGGGAGGCCAGTAAGTAGTATGCTGCAATAGTCTAAGAGGGCAGGAATAAAAGCATGAACAAGAGTTTTAGTAGTTGTCCGGAAGAGGAACAGGTAGATTTTAGCAATATAGCTGGGAACAAATCATCAGGTTATAGAAAAGGAGTTAATGTGAGAGGAGATGAACAGAGAAAATACCCACAATAAAGATTAATTTAAGGAATACAATATGTTCTTTCTGTGTGTAGTTATTAGTTTAACCCTTAGATAGAGAAGTCTCCAGTGATTTGCTTTCCAGTTTGTTGAAGATGTCTTTAACACCTGGGGGATGTTAAAAATATACCATACTTGTGTGTGTGTGTGTGTGTGATGATGATGAGATATGGAAGAAGCTATTTTATTAGATACTCCCAGGATAGCTGACTCACGACTTTCATGGGCTGCTAAGATAAATGTCATATGTGGAGAGCCAGAGGGCAAAAATATTACTTATAAAACTCAGTTCAACAGATACTGACATTAATACATTCTGACATCCTGTGCTGGTAAACTTTCATTTCGAAAGATACTACACTGGAAGTCCTGCACTTAATTAAATATCTTTATGCAAAAAAAAAAAAAAGATAAACAATGCTGAAGGACATCAACTGCACAATGGGGGTTGGGAATAAAAATGTGTCTTTGGCATTTAAGGGGTTAAAAACTCCATTGTGAATTTTTGCAATGTCTACTTGTCCCCTGGTACAGCTTTAGAATTGTTCCTCTTGCATTTTGCAGAAGGCCTATAATATCTTTTGTACATAAATGTTGCTAATGTGGTGTTCAGTTTGCTTCTAAAATATGTCTGTGTACCTTACCCTCCAGTGAATGTGCTGTTTTTACTATATAGACCTAAAGCAATTTTTTATATCGTAAAATGTTTATACTGTAAAAAATTGTCATGCTCTAAGTATATATTCCAGTGGTATATTATACTTATCAAAGTAAAATCAAGAATTTGTATTACATTAATTATATGTATTATGTATATGTGTATTATTATTACCCCTCAGGCACTCAAAAGGTTAATAAGAGATACATGTAATATGGGGGGGGTCCTTCAAGTTCCTTTTCTATTCAAAGGAGAAGAGCCTGTTTTTGAACTTAGTGATAATACTTCACTCACTGAATAGGCCCAATAGAATGACATTGGAATTGAAGGGCTTTTGCTCACTAGGGGGGGACTCCAAGCAACATAGTGTATTAACCCTTCAGGAGTTTAACGCCATATGCAGAAAGACACATGAGCAATTCTGGAGCAAGTCAAATGTACCATAGGGGTTTAGACAGGGTTAGTTCATTTTAAAGAGAATTAAAAACTGTCTATATGTTAGTAATATAAATTGTTTTTGAGAAATTAACCCTTATGTAGCATAAAGAGCCCTTCATGCTTGTTAGTTTCTGTTTTGCGCCAGTATTACCATACACTGTGCTATGAATGAGTCTAGGCAGAGCCCAGACACCGGGGACAAGCACAGTGAGCAGTGCGTTTGACAAGACAGGACTAATTAAAGGAGCAGTAAATTTTCTTTTATGAAAAAATATGTATTGTAGGATGTTCCCTATTGAGTAAAATATGGGTACACCTTCTACTGAGAGATACGGAGTTATTACCGTTTAAACCAGTGTTTTTTTACATTAGCAGTACCCTATAGTGGTCAAATTCCAATTAGCTATTCTGTTAGCGAGGAAAGTCAGTGACTTACAGTTCTCCATAGAACGTGATATAAATTGCCAGTCACTTCCTGTCAGTTAGAACTATCAGGAAGTAAACACAGTAAATTTACTTCTTGGTTATTTGAACTCTCATATAATTTGAATAAAACAACTAACAGCAGTAGGAGTGGCCTTGTTTTACTCAGAATGAAAAGCTCTATAACATATAGGTTTTCATAAAAAAAAAGGTTTACTGCTCCTTTAACATACTATGCAGATAACTGGGATAAAGTTCCTCACTGTGCCACCACAACATAAAGCTTAATTTGTTACAAATTATTTATTTTATAGATTGTTGGCTAGTACAATGTATAGGGAGCTGTTAATACTCTATAAAGCAAGCAAAACGCGTTGTTCATTGCAAACCCCCTCTTGTACTCAAAGGGTTAATGTAGAAGATTCTCTTTAACATCTTTGCTACTAGAGAGGTATCCTGTGCATTGCTTTGCAATATGTTGGAGTCAACTCTAACATTAAGGTAGTTAAATCCCTCATTTCAATCAGTGGGAACTTGGGTAATGTTTTACTATTGTAATAGTGTTGCCTAAATGGTAAAGCAACATGAAAATGTTACCTGCATCAAAAGGGCAAATATCTTCTGCATCCATAGAATAACACAGAAATTGGAGAAGTGATACCACTGGAGATGTCATCTCCGCTTTATCACCTCTTTATCATGCCTTAATGAATCTCCCTCAATGTGTCAGAGGAAAAAAAAAGCGAAGTGTGAAAGAACAGACATGGGGATTTGTAGAGTGAGGCTTTCCAAGCAACACCTGCTAGTTGCTGAGTACCTATTCAGCAACAGCAGAAGGGAGACAGAGAGCCTTCTCTGAGGATGTGACCCCAGAGGACAGTGTCAAAGGTCGTCCTGGCAGTGCCAACATGAGAGTTATGAAACCCAAGAAACTGAGACACAGGAAGCTGGTTGGGAATAACAGAACATGTAGCCTTCTACAGATTTAGAGCCAAAGGATGCCAGCTCTAAGAGACCTAAAATGGACGCCCAGTTAAAATTTCAGATTTTCAATTGGGACAGTAACCTTACAACAATTAACCCCTTAACGACCAGTCGATCAGAGCGTCGCGGTCGCTTACGGACCACAGAGCATTTTTTTTTTTTTTTATCAAATTCCGGTTCCAGACTCCCCGAACAGCGTGCAGCTGTGGGAGGAGCCCGGAATTCCTTGACGGTCATAGTACGTCATGGGTCGTTAACTTCGATCGACCCATGACATACTATGACCGTCAAGGGTCGTTAAGGGATTAAGCAATTCTGAAATGCATTCAACATATGTTGTTAGTTATTTTTGTCTAATATATTATTATGTTTCAAAATGTGCCAAGAAGAATGTGTCCACCTATCAAATGATTATTACTAAAACATTAGCTGTGACATCATTAATTTACACAATCTGAAGTGAATGTATTCAAAAGAGTTGAATAATCAATATGCTGTTATTATATTGGAGTTTATGTTTATGGTCAGCATACCAGCCATAATAAGATGATATAAAAACAACTTGAAAATGAATGTGATTAAACGATTTAGTGCAACATTTGATGTTTAGTTTTTGTTGACTTACAAAAATAAGAAAGATAAATTAAAAATAATAGTAGACAAGAGTAAATGTATTTTCTTCATCTGAAAATTGGCCTTTATAAACATTTGTATTTTAAGTAATAATTGTGGAAATTCAACATTGCACCATTCCTTTTAAATAATTCATAAATCCCTAAAATGTTTCTATTGTCATTACATGTCTGTTCATATATATAATGATGGCTAACAAAAAATAAATATTTGGAATGTGCTTTCTTAGTAATATGTTTAACGCAACCTCAGCTAGTATTTTAGCTAACTGAGCAACTGTCTTCACATTACCCTCAGGGAATCCAGGACACTATTGTTGAGCTTAACCATGCAGAATTGCAAAGGTTCTTCTTAAATAGACCTACACATAATAAAAAATACATTATTTTAATTTACTAGTATCCATTTTTTGCTGATGCACTTTAATAAATATACACCATTTCATCCAGACTATTCTTCCATTTATAACTGAGTTCAGATAGGAAGCTTCTAAGAAAATAAAAAGCAGCCAGTTTCTGTAAGTATGTAAGAGGTTTATAGAGAAATAGAAGCAGGTGTATTAAGAACAATTTGGGTAATTCTGGGGCAAACCAATTATTTAATCACAGGTGGGTAATCAGCATACCTGGAAACTCTCCAGATTTGCCCCAGAGACTTCATTTTTGACACTGCATTACCGGGTCTCCCGGGCAGAGAGTGATTCTCTGGATGTGGGGAGTTTCATCTGAAACTCTGCCCACTTCTGCTCCCTCCCAGCCTGTCCCTCCCACTTCCTGTCCACTTCTCCTCCTTTCCCAGCCTATTCCTAACCACTTTTATGAGGTGTCAGACCATGATTGGATTGTGAGCACCTCCCCCCACTCAAGGGTAAACCCCGCCCTTTTGGACACAGTTTGCTTCAGTTTTCTCTTCCAGTGGCACCAGAAGCGTCCCCTCCAGGAAATCCATAAAAGAAAGTTCCCAGGTATGGTAATCAGTGATTCAATCATTATAATTAGTCTACCTGTGTCTAATTAGGGATAACCTGAAAACATGACATGTCGGCGTTTCCTTAGGACTGGAGTTGAGAATCATTGCTGTAAAGTACAAATTAAACTTTCCATTCATTTACATTGGGAATTTAACCCCTTGGATGCTAGAGAGGTTGGAAATCTCTCTACATTGTAAGGGGTTAAAAGTTCCATTTAATCCTTTGTGTGCCAGAGAGGTACGCAACGCATTGCTCTGCAATGCGTTGCGTACCCCTCTGGCACTCAAAGGGTTAAATCACTGAGAAATCTGAAAATGCTTATTTTCCCTCTATGGTACTATTGGTTTGCTGTAGAATTTAGCCAGTTCTTTGTTGTGAGTCTCCAATGAATTGATTCAAAATGAACCAGAGACTGTGGCAATCAAAGTTTTTTTTCAGTCTGTGCAATGCATGCAACCAAGAAGTTCATTGGCAGGATTACAATGTATCTCTAATGAGCAATAAGTACTGCACTATACCAAGCTTGATTATCCCAAACACTGGAACTTTAACATTATTCCGAAACTGAGTATTCCATTTTGCCTTAATACAGGTCTTGTTTAGCATAATGTTTAAACTGAATCATTATGCAACTTTTCATACACTCACTAAACAAATCTATTTTGCCTTAACCCCTTGAGTGCCAGAGAAGTGCACAATGCATTGCTTTGCAAGACGTTGCCCACCCCTCTGGCATTCAAAGGGTTAAAGCAGCTATTATGATTTTGTAAAACCCATATTATACTGGACTCATTTTTTCCTTATTTAAATGAAATAATCAGATTAACACTGGTGGCATTCAGACTACTGTAGTAACTTTCATTGGGAGTTTCAGTGCAGAGACAGTTCACCGTTTCAGTGACATCATAGACACAAGTTAGGACTGCATAGCATTGCACTTAGCACAAGCTGACATTGGTAGTTTAATGGTTGGGCAGCCTTAAACTACTAACTGAGCTGTAAAACAGTTCACATTAAAGGGATAGTAATGTTTCACACAAAAAAATTCTCCAGTTAATGTTTATAGTATTTGAGCCATGGATAGTGTTATTTCAGTACTGTCAGAGTGTAGTTAAAGAGTAATTGAATGATAAAGTATCCCCCTCCCCCCCTTTTACCTAGTGTAGCCACCTCCCCTCAGATGTGGAATCTGGTCTCTTGACAGGACAGGTCACAGCAAAGGACAATCTTCTCACTGTGACCATAAGGAAACCCCCACCCCTGACACGTTTTTTCAGATTTTTTTCCATATGCTCATTGATGATTGTCCATCTCTGTGATCCATCCAGACAGACTTGCTGCTCTGAGGGGAGCAGTTTTACATCAGTAAAAGGGGGAGGGGGAAAAGTTATCATTCAATTACTCTTGAATTACAACTCTGACAGTACTGAAATAACACTCTTCATAGATCAAATACTATGAAGATTAATTGCAGCTGCTTTTATTGCAAAACATTACTATCCCTTTGTAGGATATGAACAGACTTTTATATGAGGTATTTTTGTTGCTTTGTTTTACTCTCCAGTAAGTGTTCATGTGAGAGTTCTGGGCCCTTTTGTGTTTTTGTTGTTCTATATGTCTTAGCCCAGTACATTATATTTTTACATCTAATGTAGCTATTCTTAACTTCTGTTCTTCAATATGTCCTACATTTTTAATTCACTCTGACATGGACTGTAAAAGGTGATGCTAGCATGTCAGCCCACAACAAGAAATCAACATTTTACAAATGTATAGATAGATAGATAGACAGATCGATCGATAGATAGGTCCTACATGGATCTCTATCAAGACGTCTTGATAAAGGTCCTTGTAGGACCAAAACATTAACCATTTGTTTGCCTTGTTTCCACAAAAAAGTTGTTGTTTTTTTAAAGTCCCACTGGTGTTGCCCTCCTCTATCTTTTGTATCCATTAATTTCCACTTGGGATTGTGCAGAAGAAAAGTGAGTGCTCCCAACCCCCCATCCTCTCCCCCGCCCCTCCCCCCCCCTCTGTCTCTCTCTATATATATATGAGACGTTCTCTGTCTATGCTGGCCGTGCCCCTAGGGTAGCAGTAAGGAGAAGATATGCTACTCTCCTCTATACTACCTTTCCAAGACCTACATGGGAGCATAATTTTGACAAGAATGGACAGTCCCGTCAAAATCTTTGCAAATAGTTTCACCTCCTTCCTATTCAAAGTCTTCTCCCCTGTCCTTCCTCCCTGTTCACTTCACCACCATCTGTGTCTATCTACCTCTCTCTTCACCGCACCGCCATCTCTGTCTATCTCCCTCCCTCCCTATTCACTTTACCACCATCTCTCCTGTCCATTCTGCCTCCCAACCCATTCACCATGTTCTCAGTCCCACTCCTGTTTGAGTGACACGGGGAAGGGGTTTACCATTTCACTGCCATGGATCTACTTTGGACACCTCTTTCGCACTGAAAGGGTTAACCAACTTTTTGTAAACTTTTCAGTGCCAGGGAGGTATCCAACACACCCTTTCAGTGCCAGAAAGGTACTAATTCATCAATGCCAGACAGAGGCTTAAAATGTTAGTAATGAAGGGATTTCGTGTAAGTAAGGAGATCTCGGCACTTCTCAAGCTCCTCCGTGTCGACCGACACGGATCTCCTGCTGACAGCTTTACAGCTGTCAGTAGGAGAAATCAAACTTTAAATGCCCATATCTCTTAAACCATAGCGGTTTGAGAAATACGTTTTTTTGCATTTAGATCAGCTTTTTAAGCTCTTCTAAATGCAAAAAAACTTTTTTTTTAGACATTACAACACATTAAACTGCACGGACAATGTTGTGCCACTATTGCTAGTGCTAGCTAAAGAATGATATTTACAAAGGTATGAATCGTTATTCATTTGTAGATGATTTTGTGGTTGATGTTCTAAGACAAATGAGAGTAATTGTGCAGCAAACCAACTACCTCATGGGACAAATAATCATTTTCCAAATTCCCGTTGATTTAAATGGATCATTTAACCCTTTGAGTACCTGAGGGGAAAATAACGAATTGCCGAGCAATGTGCTTCATACCCCTCTGATATTCAAAGGGTAAATCCTTTGAATTCTAAAGAGGTCTCTAAGGCATTTCAAAGCCATGTGTCAGAGAACTCTCTAGCATTCAAGAACCTGAATACCAATTAAAATCAATGGAAACTATTATTTGTTCCCTATAGTGTAGCTGGAAACCCCAATTTAGCTTAATATATCAGTCTCACTATATATTTAGGATAAAACATTCATGTTTGGAGATCTAAAGTGTCTATTTAATAAATATGCTGGAAAATCCCAGGGCAAATAGGTAAGATTAATAACGTATTTAGCTCCAGCTGTGTTTTTGTTGATGAGCTTAAAAAATTGCATTGTGTCCATACCTTGAGATCACATGTGCTGCTGACAAAAGGATGTCAATGAAATGATTTGTGCCAAACGGGGGTGGGGCTTAATTGGGCGGGCAGGGCTTAGACATATTTGTGTCATAAAATGGGCCAGAAGTGGTTGGGAAGTTGGCAGAACAGAGTGGGAAGGAGGAGAAACTCACTACCGCAGGAGAACCAACCTCTGTACCCAGATACTTAATTCAGTCTGAAAACTAGAGTCTCCAGGGCAGATCGGGAGAGCTCCCGGGTATGATTGTGTCTGAAAAACAATATGCATAAAAATACATGCAGCTTTACATGTTTGAAGCATTTTATTATCATTGCTAACCTTTCTTAGAAACAGTGCAGACTTTTATTGGAAGAAATGTGAATTTTTATTAACATTGCTAATTTTTTTTACAAATATAATTTTTTTTATTAGAATTACAATCTTTTCTTGGAAACAATGCAAATTTGTATTAGCATTGCCAATTCTTTTTCAAATGTGTTTTTTATTAGCATTACCTATAAACATTGCAAATTTTATTAGCATTGATAATTATTTTAGAAGCAATGCCAAGTTCAGCAGAAATGCATTTTTTTCTATGAGCTATGCAATTTTTATAGTAAGAAATTACAATTTTTTACATGCAAAATTACTTTCTACATTAGCAAATATGAGAAATACAATCATAATCATGTTTTGATTTTCTCTGTATTTTTAAAGCCCAATGTTATTAAATAGGCCCCTATGTGTGTGGTAATGAAAATGTGGGATGTGATCTAACCTTTGCTTTTTAATAGGAGACAAAGTGGTATATACACAATGGGAGTAAAATTATGTGACAAGACAGATGAGCAGTATTTATAATATAAACCACTTGGATGCCAAAGTGATCACCAACACATTTCTGCACATTACATCGGATGGGCTTCTCTCATCCAGGTTGTTAAAAACTGCACTTCATTCAATGTGGATTTTTAGTTTATCAAAAGGGGGTATTTATTTTCCCAACAATTTCTCCACTTTTATATTCACACATATGATATATCTTATTTGCCCTGCTCAACATGAATAAAAAAATATTTACTTCCTCTGTGTTAGACTATACTGAAATCATCCTCTTGACCTCTAAATAAATGTCATGTGGATTTAAACATACTGTGTCAGAAGATGTACTTGTTACTGAAAAAAATATCTAGAAACCAAAAGTAGCGTAAACAGTGACCAAGGAATGTTCTGGCATGGATACTGTACTAGCAATGGGAAGCCAGACGTAGTAGTTGGGGAAGCAGACTTCCTTACAAACATTTCATGTCAGCCATGAGTAGAAAGCAAACCTTATATGAAGCACTGCTCACATAAAAGTATCCATCTGTGGTCACACATATAAACATGTATTGCTGGCAAGCTTACACAGTAAATCATTATGTAGTTTAGATATCACAGAACCAGTGAGAAAGTTGGTGACCTAGCCAACAGGATTAAGATAACTTTGTAAAATTCACCTATATGTAATGTTAGATTTTTTTTACTTAAAATTATTTTTAAAAATGATTTCTTTATTTGTTAAGTATATATGATAATTACATGATACACTATACTGGAACTACTTCTCCATCACCTACCTGACTCTTTCTCACCAGGTAATAGTTTAAATAGACTGAAAATGAAGACAATGTTTTCTCCAGTATCTGTTAATTACATTTTACTTTTACTATTCAAAATGTGAAAGGTATCCCTGGATTTCCATTCTTCATTCATTGTTATATCAGGGCTCAAAATTTCCACTTGCTACTAGCCAATGGCGAGTGACAATTTAGCCATGACGAGTAGAAATTCAGCCCTGGTGGATATGTTTTGGCTTGCAGTGGCGAGTAACTTTTCAGGTCTGGCTAGTAGCAAAGGACTTAAAATTATAAGCCCAGGTTATATTATTTTTGCAGGAAGGTAGTGGGAACCTTAGATCACTCTCTTCTTCACCTAACTGCTTAATTGAAAATGTGCTCTGAAGATAGGAGGAACAGACTAAAACACTCTCTCCATCTGCTGAAAGCTGCCATGGAAAGGTGGGTGGAGATGATTAAGATACTTACTCCCTCTGTTAATGTAATATGCAGCCAAGAGCCACCAAGGATACGTTTTGGGAGTCGACTAGGGGATCCAACTCACTCCTTGGCAATGACATAGCAAAGAATGGAGAGATTAATTCATAGATCATCCTCCCTCCATTTGAATTGTAAAAATGTAATTTTAACTGTTAACTGGAGAAAGGGGTCATTGAACCTAAAATAAAATTGCCAGGGACGTAGTTGGGAGAGAAAGGAGGGAAAGATCAGGGGGTCATAGGGAAGATAGGAACAATGAATATAAAGTATATAGTATTTTATACATTGCCAATTTACTGTATTTGTAATGGATTTATTGTTATAATACTAAATATGATTGAAAAAGAATAGTGGTTCTGATGATAATTTCCATGTGCAAGGACTTTGTCACTTAAAGAGCAAGTATAATGTTTTAATTATTCTGCTAATATGGGAAAATACTTAATAAAAAGCCCAGACTGAACTGTGAATCTCCACGATTGTTCCTGTCAGCCATTTGGAGGCACAGAAAGCTGACCCCACTGGCTGGCAGCCACAGACCTTGCAGGTTGTGAATTCAGCATCCACAGACCCTCTGTGTTAGGACTGAGCCAACATCCAAAAGAGACTGAACTGTGAGAATTCAGTCTTGCAGCTCACCTAATCATTTTTCACAGGACCACAATACATCCCTGGTATCATCAGCATGTCTGCTCCTAGAGGACACATGTTAGTAGTCCTTTAATAGCACAAGTGTATAAACCAAACTGCTATATTTAACTCTCCTGTAATAGAATAGGGCTACCAAAATAGCATGCACCTTTTAGAAATGTTACACCACATGCATTTCTGCAAGAGGCTATACAGATCTGTTTAGGCAGTTGGTAAATAACATGTGCAAGAAAGATTAAATAATCGGTTTAGCCCCTTGAGGACCAGAGGGGTGTGCAGTGAAAAGTGATATGTTGAACATCCCTCTGACCCTTGAGGGGTTAAAGTTTCCTAGTCTGTCACCCATAAATAATCTGTGTGTGCAGGGGAGGGCTGGCCTGGGGGGCAGGGGGGCAATTGCCCCCTGGGCTGGCCATGTATCAGGGCTGGCGGGCCAGTGCCTCACTCAATCTCCCACTTGCTGCTGTAAATGGAACTACACTAGTGATACCACAGAGCTTATGAAATGAATTTATATGCAAATGATACCGCAGAGCTACAATCCAAACAGAGCTGCACTAGTAGCATAATTCATTTCCCTTGCAAGCTCTATGGCATCACTATTCTATCTTTACTTAACCCTTTGAGTGCCAGAGGGGTACACAACGCTTTGAAAAACCAATGTGTTGTGTACCCCTCTGGCACTCACAGGGTTAAACTGAAAGCACTGCAGTATCACTAATGTAGCCCCAATTCAACAGTAAGCTCTGTGGTATCACTTGCTTTAATTCACAGCATTAAGGACAGTTTTAAAATTAAGGAAGTAGGGGTGGGCTGAGACAATGGGCTTGGACGATAGTAGAAATGGGCCACTTAATTGTATTTGCCCCCAGGGCCGTATGTTGCCAGCCCTCCCCTGTGTGTGTGCATAATGTAACAGTGTAAAATATACTACTCTCCTGCTTTGTTACCAGTGGCTCAGGTAAGGTTGCCTACTTGTAGATTTTCTGTGCTACAGTTACAATTCAAAGAAGACTTGGGAGGAGATTCACTAAGCAGTGATACAGAGGTGATAAAGTGATGATGACTTCTCCAGTTTATCATTTCTCTAATTCCTATGTTATTCTATGGAGCCTATTCACTCAAATTTCTTCAAATTTGGAGGTCTTGGTGCATAGAATAACACAGGAACTGCAGAGGTGATATCACTGGAGAAGTCATCTCCACTTTAGTTCCATTTTATCACCTCTTTATCATCACTTAGTGACTCTCCCCTTGGTATTAATTCAGTTGTATTTAATGTAGATCTTTAAATAAAGGAAGTTTCAGGGCTCCACGCAATCTATCTATCTATCTATCTATCTATCTATCTATCTATCTATCTATCTATCTATATATAAAAGGCCAGATGTATGTTTGTCAGTAGGCACTGCCTGAAAGCACACAATGATGGCCCGTGTACATAGGCTTTTACACTAGTTTCCATACATATGACTGAAACAAAAACAATCACAGAAAAAAAGAAGAATTAGTTGCACACTCCTCTGGTCCTTAAGATGTAGGGGTGCATTAAAGGGCTAGTAATGTTTCACAAAAACAACAGCTCCAATTAATCTTCATAGTATTTGGGCAATGAAGAGTGTTATTTCAATACTGTCAGAGTTGTAGTTCAAGAGTAATTGAATGATAAAGTTTCCCCCTCCCACCCCTTTTACCTAGTGTAAGCTGCCTCCCCTCATATGTGGAATCTGGTCCACAAACCAGACAGCTCACATCAAGGGACAATCTTCTTACTGTGAGAACAATGAAAGCCCTGCCCCCATTGACAGTTTTTTTTAGGTTTTTCCCTTATGTTAATTGAAGATTATCCCTCTCTGCGATCCACTTGGACACCAACATGCTGCTCTGAGGTGAGAAGTGTTACATCAATAAAAAGGGTGGGAGGGGGATACTTTATCATTCAATTACTCTTGAACAACAACTCTGACAGCATTGAAATAACACTCTTCATGGCCCAAATACTATGAAGATTAATTGGAGCTGCTTTTATTATGTAACATTACTATCCCTTTAATCTTCTTATTTTTGGTATAATATACTACTTATAATAAACTAATGAGAATGTAAAAAACGATCTCTGCAGTGGGGTGAAGCTACCATATCTAATACAGTTTTTTCAATGTCAGATTTGTTTAACACTTTAGAAGAATAATCAATTTACACTTTTATATCCCTGACAGTGGCAGTACCTGGATCAATTTCCACAATGTTTTCTGGTTGATAGACCATCTGGTGGATAGACCATCAAAATGATACAATGTTACACTCTGCCTGCAGCACTGAATGCTGTGTATGCATTCTCTTTTAAATTGTTTCTTTTTAGCATTGTTACATTCTATCGCTTCACCTGTTTTCCCCTCCACTAACAGAAAGCTTATTGCAAACAGATCCGGTAGCTCATTGACAAAGGCATACAAGTGTAAAAATAGATTTCAGCTATTTCTCAACTTTACTGATGTGTGCTAAATGTCTAGTTTGCCTTGTATTTTGGCAGTTAAGGGTTTACTATACAACACATATCTTTTATAAATACAGAACAATGTAATTATTTTGTTTTTCTATTACTACAGTTTATTTTCATGTTGCAGACAGCCTGTACCCCTCAGTCTAGGACATGTACTGTATCATGGCCCCTGGCCCTATAAATGTGGTGCAATTCTATAGCAAACCAACTGCACTATAGGGAACAAATAACAGTTGATTTAAAAGGGGCTTTTAATCGCATTAATACATTTAACCCTATGAGTGCCAGAGGGGAACGCAATGCATTGCGTACCCCTCTGGCACAAAAAGGGTTAAACAATGTGAAGGGAGCAAACTGATTGGCTGTCTTCACTTCCAGTTTGTGACAGCTGTCTTACATGTTCTGATCACAAACTGAGGGCATTGTCACTGCTGTGTGCTCCCAATGCTCCCAGTCCATTCCAACTTATTGCGAGCATACTCCTCTGGCATTCAAAGGTTTAAAGGGTCAAATTATGTTTATTAAAATCATAATGGCCCTTCAAGAGTTGATGATAATAGAAAACTATTCCAGCAGATCCATTTAGGAATTTATTTACACACTAGTTAGAAAGCCCATATACACGGACTAAAGTGCCACCCAGTGACCTCCGTTGCTGCCCCAGAGTGGGAAACAGAGACAGGCGGTGAGCCGTCCGGAGTCAGTGCGTTCGGCCAGTCTCTACTGTGCATATGCGGTTATGCACACAGGGAGCTTCACAGGCTAGAGCTTTATGTTATTTAGATATGCAGTAATGATCTATAAGTAACTATATGGAATGCTAAATAGCTCTTATGCACACAGTACTGGTGACATAACAGCCACATAAAATAATTTTCCTAACAGTAACTGATGTTCACTAAGAATTAATTAAAGCAATCCTGCTGTCCTAGAATATTCATCACAGCGGTATCTACAGTCTCCACAATATAATGGCAGTTTCAGGTTAATCCTATTACTTAATTACAAATAATAATTGCTACATGGTGGCACATTATGTGCTCTAGTTAATAAACAGCATATTAAACGCTTGTATAATTAGTAACCTCATTCACATGAGAACAAGCTTATTCAAGTGCAACCATCCCCTGTTGATTTTGCATATTATCAAAAGTGCACAGTCAACTTGCACTTTTATAATATAAGGCACATAAAATGGTAAGGCTAATATATAATACTAGTTGAAGAGCCTGTTACACAGGCCACAGTGCCACTTCCAGCCAGTCGCGGGGCAGTCATTCACAGTAGAGACTGCCTGCACCACGGCTGATACAGTGCCAGCCGGTCGCAGTGCAGTCATGCTCAGTAGAGACTGCCCGCGCAGCGGCTGATACAGTGCCAGCCGGTCGCGGTGCAGTCATACTCAGTAGAGACTGCCCGTGCCGAGGCTGATACAGTGCCAGCCGGTCGCGGTGCAGTCATGCTCAGTAGAGACTGCCCGCGCCGAGGCTGATACAGTGCCAGCCGGTCGCGGTGCAGTCATGCTAGGTAGAGACTGCCCATGCCTTGGCTGATACAGTGCCAGCCGGTTGCGTTGCAGTCATGCACAGTAGAGACTGCCCGCGCCGCGGCTGATACAGTGCCAGCCGGTCATGGGGCAGTTATGCACAGTAGAGACTGCCCGTGCCGCGGCTGATACAGTGCCAGCCGGTCGCGGTGCAGTCATGCTCAGTAGAGACTGCCTACGCCGCGGCTGATACAGTGCCAGCCGGTCGCGGTGCAGTCATGCTCAGTAGAGACTGCCTACGCCGTGGCTGATACAGTGCCAGCCGGTCGCGGTGCAGTTATGCTCAGTAGAGACTGCCTACGCCGTGGCTGATACAGTGCCAGCCGGTCATGGGGCAGTTATGCACAGTAGAGACTGCCCGTGCCGCGGCTGATACAGTGCCAGCCGGTCGCGGTGCAGTCATGCTCAGTAGAGACTGCCTACGCCGTGGCTGATACAGTGCCAGCCGGTCGCGGTGCAGTCATGCGCCGTGGCTGATACAGAGAGGGAACCTCCGAAGTCCCTACTGCGCATGACTGCGTCGTTACACACATTTTAGCGAATTATTATATAGGATGTAAAAAGAATGTGGACTTGGGTAAAAGCTTTTGAAAAAAAAATAAAACACTTCATAGATTGCAAGTCTTAAATTTCCTTTAACCCTTTGAATGCCGGAGTGGTAGAAGGATTTTGTTTTTTCTTTTAAATGGAGTATAATTCAATACAACCACTAAGCAGTAATGTAAAAAAATAAAAAATGCAACTTTTGTGTCTGACTTTCTTTAGTTCAAGTAAATATGCAAATTATATATCTTTAGTGAAACTGTGGCAGGCATTATCACACTTTTTTGTGCCAAAATGCATGCAAATTCCATAATTCACTTTATGATATTGTGCTGTATACATCCCATTTCTCAATACGCCAAGAGCATGGGCAGTTGCTATGAGCGAAATTTATCTCAGTCTAGTTACAGTAGCTATAGGAGCATAAGCAGAACAGACTATAACAGACGTTGTTTAGGCACATTCCATTTGGCAAATTAGCTGCCCACTGTTCTCCACTCAGCTGTGCAATAATATAGTCAGTACCTGATTAGGTATGTGGCAGATGCTGGAAGAGACTCCCACAACATGATTTGCTTGTTTCGGGATTCTACTTGTTTCAGGGCACTGAGAATTGTGAAAACAAATACGACAAAGTTTGCTACATCTGTGCAATGTGCCTGTATACAGTGGTTGCAAATTTGTTCTAAAGGAACAGTAACAGCCAAATATGGTCTAGGGTTATATAAGCTTAAAATGACTACTCCAGGTTAGCTTCTACAATAATTCTCTGTTTTCTGAGGTTTTACATATGCTAATTAGGGTCAAGATAAGATAATAACTTTTCCTAATACAGGATCAGTTGTTACTAATCTCAACCAAATAAGCTCTTGTTTCTCATTACAAACAGCAAAAAAACATACATGGTATCTATATATGACAGTTTACACATGCATAATGACAGGTAGACAAATAATAATAATAATAATATTAAACTATTTTAAAAGGAAGGATACATTGAGATTATTTCTCGTTTTCAAGTATGTCCTGGGGGTATAGATATTATTACCCAATTTAACCCTTTGAGTGCCAAGTGGGTACATTGTACGAGTTTGGACAGCTGTACCCGCTGTGCCAAGCTCGTACGATGTACCCACTAAAATGCGGTCACTGCATGAGCCGGTATAACCGGCATGCAGTGGCCGCATTTTAAAAATAAAATAGCTGGGCAATTGTGGGGGGACATGAGGATCACTCCTCATGTCCCCCCTGTTATTGATCTCCCAGCCGATCGCGCTGGGAGATCAATAAAAGAAGAGGAGAAGCGCAGCTGAGGCGCAGCTTCTCCTCTTCCTTCTCTCCTACCCGAACTTCCGGGTAGGAGTGGGCGGGACCGGGGGAAGCCTCCCAACGTCATCAGTGACATGTCACTGATGACGTTGGGGAAGTTTCCCCGGTCCCATTCACTCCTACCGGTGGTAGGAGTGAAAGGCAGGAGAGCTTCTGCTCTCCTGCAGTCGCCAAATTGGTCTCCCAGCCTATCGGCTGGGAGATCAATTACTTGGGGGACACCAGGAGGGGTCCTGATGTCCCCCACGAGGTCTGAATATATTAAAAAAAAAAAAATAAAATAATAAAAAAAAAAAACTAACCCTGTGAGTGCCGCAGTGGTCCCCAGCACATTGCTTTGCAATGTGCTGGAGACCCTTGTAGCACTCACAGGGTCATTTTTTTTTTTTTTTTTTTTTTTTTTTTTTTTAAAGACCTCATTGGGGGGATCAGGGGGAATCCTGATGCCCCTCAATGAGGTCTATTATTAAAAAAAAAAAAAAAATTTTTTTAACCCTGTGTGTGCCACAGGGGGGGTCCAATGCACCCCCCCCTCCTGTGGCACACACAGGGCTTCTATCATTACTTTGTTACTAGAGATTGTTGGGGGGCCATCAGGATTGGTCCTGATGGCCCCCCAACAAGCTCTGATTACAAAGTAATAATAAAAAAAAAAATTAACCCTCTGAGTGCCAGAAGGGTCCAATGCATTGCTTTGCAATGCCCTGGAGACCCATGTGGCACTCACAGGGACATTTATTTTGATTCCTTTTATTTTTTTTTTTTAAGACCTCATTGGGGGAATCAGAGGGGTCCTGATACCCACCAATGAGGTCCATAATAAAAAAAAATGTAAAGAAAAAAAAATTAACCCTGTGTGTGCCACAAGGGGGGCCAGTGCAGCCCCCCTTCTGCGGCACACACAGGGCATTTATCATTACTTCGTTATCAGAGATTGTTGGGGGGCCATCATGATTGGTCCTGATGGCCCCCCAACAAGCTCTGATTACCAAGTAATGATAAAAAAAAAATTAACCCTCTGAGTGCCACAAGGATCCAGTGCATTGCTTTGCAATGCCCTGGAGACCCATGTGGCACTCACAGGGACATTTATTTTGATTCCTTTTATTTATTTTTTTTTTTAAGACCTCATTGGGGGGAATCAGAGGGGTCCTGATACCCACCAATGAGGTCCATAATAAAAAAAATGTAAAGAAAAAAAAATTAACCCTGTGTGTGCCACAAGGGGGGCCAATGCAGCCCCCCTTCTGCGGCACACACAGGGCATTTATCATTACTTCGTTATCAGAGATTGTTGGGGGGCCATCATGACTGGTCCTGATGGCCCCCCAACAAGCTCTGATTACCAAGTAATGATAAAAAAAAAATTAACCCTCTGAGTGCCACAAGGATCCAGTGCATTGCTTTGCAATGCGCTGCAGACCCCTGTGGCACTCACAGGGTCACTCTGTTTGTGGACATATATATTTTTTTTACTAAGACCTCATTGGGGAGGGATCAGGGGGTCCTGATGCCCCTCAATGAGGTATATAATAAAAAAAAATTAAATCAAAAATTAACCATGTGTGTGCCACTGGGAGGGGGGGTTCAATGCAGACCCCCTTCCTGTGGTACACACAGGACTTTTTATCATTACTTTGTGATCAGAGCTTGTTTGGTGGCCATCTGAATACAAAGTAACGATAAAAAAAAATTAACCCTTTGTGTGCTGGACACCCCTGTGGCACATAAAGGATTTTTTCCCCCTTTATTTTTTATTTAGACCTCATTGTATGGGTTCTGATGCCCCCAACGAGGTCTACACAAAAATATTGGGGGAAAAAGCCCCAAAAAATGCACGTGCAACAGGAAGGGGGTCCAACGCAGTGCTTTGTATGAGGGGACATACAGTGCACAATGGTAGTCAGAGATCTCCCATACACACTATCAGACACTGCCCCACCATCACCACCATCCTTGCTCCTCTGCTCATACCCACACACACTGCCTAATCCCTCACCCTCTCACACATTTTGTTAGACTTGTAGTCACAGGTCCGCACATACACCGGCTGACGTCCTAGCTTCTTTCATCTGTTAGCCATAAAATCACACATACACTGTTTGTTTTCCCATTTCTGTTTCACTGGTAGCTACGCTCTTGTAGCGTAAATTGGTATGTGAACCCAGAGCAGTGGGGTACCATTTTTTTTTGGCTGGCAAGAAGTCCTCCTAGGAAATCCCACGCCATTGAACCATTTTAGTATCTTTGAAGTGACTGATGTGTAAAACAAATGTTTGTTTTTCTTTCCTGTAGCACCACATTCTGGAAATAGTTGTTCCAAATAACTTAGGGGTACAAAGGCAAGTGACCCCTTATTAGATGCGGCAGGTTGTCTTCTTTCCAAAATGGTATGGTTTATCTACCTTTTCTTCAATTCTGAAGGTGTTATAGCCATTTTTATACAGGCAAGTCAGGTTTGAGAAAATGTTAGAAACATCAGAGGTTGTAGTAGGTGTAGTTTTCTACTTCTAGCACCCCCTAAGGTAGTTCAACTCATATTAATGGGGTGTCGTTTGACTCCTAAGAGCACTAGCAAACAAATGCAGTTGAAAATTCCATGGTTTTCACAGAGCTCCATACATTTAAAGGGGCAGAAATGTAAAAAAAAGCATTTTTTTTCATTAGCGCCACCTCCTGGAAGCATTTGTGCATACCAGCCTTTGGGTAAGAAGGCAAGTGACCCCTCATTAGATGCGGCAGGTTGTTTTCTTTTCAAAATGGCATTGTTTCTCTACCTTTCCTGCATATCTATTATGGTTATAACCATTTTAGTGCAAGCAGATAATTTAAAAACAAAAGTGTCAGGTTTACGTTCGTGTTCCTAGCACCCACATATTGTATGTTAACCCACACAAATGGGCTACCATTTTTCTCATGATGGTAGCAAGTACTGAATACAGCAGGAAATGTTATGGTTTTCAAAGATTTTAGTATCTTTGAAGTGGTGGAAATGTAAAAAAAACTGTATTTATTCCCATAGCGCCACCTTTTGGAAATATTTGTGCACTTCAGCCCAGGGGGTAGAAAGGCAAGTGACCCCTCATTTGATGCGGGAGAATGTCTACTTTCCAAAATGGTATACCTTTTATACCTTTCCTTCATGTCTCTAACAGTTATGGACATTTTAGTACAAGCAGCCATTTTCGAAGAAGCAAACAGGTAGGTGTAGTTATGTGCTTCTGGCACCCCTAAGGTAGGTCGACTCATTCCAGTGGGGTGTTATTTTTCTCCTAAGAGCACTAGCTAATGAATACAGTTGGAAATACCATGGTTTGCACACATTTCAGTACATTTGAAGGGGCAGAAATGTAAGAAAATGCCTTTTTTTTTTCATTAGCGCCACCTTCTGGAGGCATTTGTGCACTCCAGGCTTGGGGTAACAAGGCAAGTCACCCATCATTAGATGCGGCAGGGTGTCTTCTTTTCAAAATGGTATGGTGTGTGTACCCTTTGTTCACTTCTGTAGTTGTTATAACCATTTGTGTACAGACAAGTAATGTTTGAGAAAATGTTAGAAAAATGTGAAGTTGTAGTGGGTGTCGTTTGGCACTTCTAGCGCCCCCTGAGGTAGTTAAACTCGTACCAATGGGGTGTCATTTTTCTCCTAAGAGCACTAGCTAATGAATACAGTTGGAAATACCATGGTTTGCACACATTTCAGTACATTTGAAGGGGCAGAAATGTAAGAAAATGCCTTTTTTTTCATTAGCGCCACCTTCTGGAGGCATTTGTGCACTCCAGGCTTGGGGTAACAAGGCAAGTCACCCATCATTAGATGCGGCAGGGTGTCTTCTTTTCAAAATGGTATGGTTTGTGTACCCTTTCTTCACTTCTGTAGTTGTTATAACCATTTGTGTACAGACAAGTAATGTTTGAGAAAATGTTAGAAAAATTTGAAGTTGTAGTGGGTGTCGTTTTGCACTTCTAGCACCCCCTGAGGTAGTTAAACTCATACCAATGGGGTGTCATTTTTCTCCTAAGAGCACTAGCTAATGAATACAGTTGGAAATACCATGGTTTGCACACATTTCAGTACATTTGAAGGGGCAGAAATGTAAGAAAATGCCTTTTTTTTCATTAGCGCCACCTTCTGGAGGCATTTGTGCACTCCAGGCTTGGGGTAACAAGGCAAGTCACCCATCATTAGATGCGGCAGGGTGTCTTCTTTTCAAAATGGTATGGTTTGTGTACCCTTTCTTCACTTCTGTATTTGTTATAACCATTTTTGTACAGACAGGTAATGTTTGAGAAAATGTTAGAAAAATTAGAGGTTGCAATAGGTGTAGTTTTGTACTTGTAGCGCCCCCTGAGGTAGGTGAACTCATACCAATGGGGTGTTATTTTTCTCCTAAGAGCACTAGCTAATGAATACAGTTGGAAATGCCATGGTTTTCACACATTTTAGTTCATTTGAAGGGGCAGAAATGTAAGAAAATGCCTTTTTTTTTCATTAGCGCCATCTTCTGGAGGCATTTGTGCACACCAGGCTTGGGGTAACAAGGAAAATCACCACTCATTAGATGCAGCAGGTTGTCTACTTTCCAGAAATATATAGTTTTATATAGTTATTCCACTGTTTTAGGGTAGTTTTACCACAAAAACCCTAGAATGCGCATATTAGTTTATAAAGTTGAAAATGTCATTTTGCGCTGCTGGTGATTAGGGCTCTACGCTAGCCATGGACGTAGGTAAAACTATACAAATTTGGTATTTTTTTACTCGGGGGACTCGAGGCTTTTTCAAATAATTGAAACTTTTTCAATCAAGGTAAATGTTTTTGATACATAGTATGTGATTTTAGCAAAATGAGTAAATTTTCACTTTTTTTTGTCATTATGACATCATAGCTTTTTGCACGATGTAAAATTCTCTTCATGTAAGGTATCACAAGAAAGCTCAATTCGTTCTGAAAAAAACAATATATAGTTTTCCATATGTAACTAAAAATCCCCAGAGGAAATCAAGCCTAAACGGAAGGATAGCAAAAATGTTGAAAAAGTGTCTGGCCTGCAGGGTTCAGAAAATGGCCCGAGCCTCTGGCACTGAAGGGGTTAACGGCATTCATTTTATCAAAGGTGTTTTTAAAGTTGCATTGCGTTAGATGAATTTAAAGCTACCATAGTATTTTCTTTTACATGCCAATGTCTTAAAAGCAGTTCTTGGTAACATGTGGCTCTCCAGCTGTTGTTTGATAGGAGCTGTAGTTCAGCACAACTTGCCCAATCCTGCCTTAAAAGAATAATTTTCCTAGTGGATCATTTCTTACATGAGGATTAGACAATTTGTTTTCATGCTTATTAAAGAAACACCTCAAAAATTACATTGGTTTATATAATTATATAACACCTATTATTTCAGCTGCCAATTTGGTTAATTCCAAGAGCGTGCGCTGACAGCGCTTTGAGTCCCACTGGGAGAAAGGCGCTATATAAATACTAGTTATTATTATTATTATTATTATTAACCCTTTAAAGACCAGAGGGGTATGTAATATAGTGTGAAGCAATGCATTTCACTCCCCTCTAGTCCTTAAAAGGTTAAATAAAACCACAAGTTTAGGGTTGATTTCAGGGATCTCACATAAAGTAACTAATTTAGAAAGTTCATGATTTTCAAAATTATATAAACCAATGTAATTTTTGAGGTGTTTCTTTAATAAGCATGAAAACAAATTGTCTAATCCTCATGTAAGAAATGATCCACTAGGAAAATTATTCTTTTAAGGCAGGATTGGGCAAGTTGTGCTGAACTACAGCTCCTATCAAACAACAGCTGGAGAGCCACATGTTACCAAGAACTGCTTTTAAGACATTGGCATGTAAAAGAAAATACTATGGTAGCTTTAAATTCATCTAACGCAATGCAACTTTAAAAACACCTTTGATAAAATGAATGCCGTTAAATTGGGTAATAATATCTATACCCCCAGGACATACTTGAAAACGAGAAATAATCTCAATGTATCCTTCCTTTTAAAATAGTTTAATATTATTATTATTATTATTTGTCTACCTGTCTACTTAGTTCTTGCAATGACACATTTTCTTCTTCAGTTATTCTTTCTTCCATCCAGAAACTGTCAACTGGCAGTAAAGGAACATTTCAATTTAGTTACCTCTTGTAAAGAGACACACAGCATTATCTCTAAATAGTGATCTGTTTCTTCTGTTTTACGTACAGTAGAGGAGAAACAGATATCAAAACATGTAGAAATAAAATTGCAAGCAGTAATGTTCACTAATCTATAGTTGTAAATGTGTTAACTTAATCTACACAATGTGTACTCTTTTTATTCATGTTTTATATGAACAAAAATATAGGAGGAAAGAACACATCAGATATTAAAGGGATAGTAATACTTTGTTTTAAAAAATTATAATATTGTAGATATTAACAATAAAAGTAGAATAACCTACCTCCCATCTCTCAAAACTTTATAGTTTGAGAGATTTTAGCATTTAAATTCCCCCCCTCCCACCTCTTTCAGAGACATCAGTGCTCTATGGGACAGAAGCGGATCCTGGTCATTTGACCTGCCAGCGGCTCTTCAGCAGAGCTGAAATAGAATGAAATACTTCATTGGAACAGTCTACAAAGTGTGTTTGCAAACCAGACACACTTTGTAGACCATTCCAGTGAAGTATTTCATTCTAAATAGCACTATCTCGGCTCTGCTGAACAGCCGGTCCGTCAAATGATCAGGATTCGCTTCTGTCCCATAGAGCACTGACGTCTCTGAAAGGGGCGGGAGGGGGGACTTTAAATGCTATAAAGTTTTGAGAGATGGGAGGTAGGTTATTCTACTTCTACAATATTAGAAAATTTTAAAACAAAGTATTACTATCCCTTTAACTATCTGAATGCACAACTATAAGATAGTCTGTTTCACACTCTGGACCCTTTTTATGAAACTAAAAAAGATGCAGCTCTGGAGCAAACTGAGTGTATCGTAGGGCTGAAAAGAAGATTCCATAAATTTAAATGAGGATTTTAACCAGTGAATGCTACAGAGGTCTTCAATGCATTGTGAGGCAATTCATTTGAGACTTTGCTAGCATTCCAGAGGTTTATTTTAATACATTAAACAAAAATAACAAAAAGGATCCTAACTGGTGACTGAGATAAATGCGCTGCAAGTCAACAATAAGTTACAAAACTTACTAAAAAAAAAAAAAAGTTGCAGTATAATCCGTGCAATGATCTGTGTATCATATACTGCACACACTGACCAGTTCACCGCTACTCAAAGGAACACTAATGTCCCATAAAAATGTTTTTAGTTTTGTAGATTAAAAAAAGTAAATTCTGTGCTGCAAATCCCATCTCTCAGACCTATATGGTTTGCGAGATATTCGGTCCTAAATTTCCCCCCTCCCTCCCTTTCTCCTGACGTCAGATGTAAGCTGACAGCAGGAGTTTCCGGTCTGGGGACCAAAAGGCAGCTCTTCAGCAGAGCCGCAATAGCGCGATTTTAAAAGAAATACTTCATTGGAATGGTCTACAAAGTGTGCTTTGTTTACAAGATGTATTTCTTTTTAAATCACGCTATTGCGGCTCTGCAGAAAAGCCTTCTCGTGTCGGCTGACACGGATCTCCTTCTGTCAGCTTTACAGCTGTCATCAGGAGAGAGAACTTTAGCTGCAAATATCGAGAGAGAGGATTTGCTGCACATAATTTATTTTTCTTTAACCTACAAAACAAAAAAATATTTTTATTGGAAATGATTGTCCGTTGAAGGAGTCCACAGTCAGTAGTTGGTTAAAAAAATAACCGTTATTATTCCAATTACAAACTGAAACTAGTTAGTCTAAAATGAAACTGTGTATTAGTAACAAGGGTGTGCTTCCTCTACCACATATTATTAATCTCACGTGTAGTTCCCTCAATACATAAGTACTTAATATTAAGTAAAGGTAGGACAAAGTCCCTAGAGCTCATGTTTAAGATACGAGCAGTATATTACCACTCGGATAGGAAATTACTACATCTGAATCACATCAAAAAAATAGCTGCGCTAGATTGCTCAAAAAGAGGTGAAAAGATAATTACGCTGTAATAGAGCCACCTCCTATACTGAATTCAATGATATAGAGCAGTATTCAACCGTAATAAGAATCATACTATGTTCCCTGCATCGTTAATAAATGCAGTAATACATGTAAAGTAATGCCAGTATGTAAATAAGTATAGTAAAGATAGAACAATTTTGGCACGATGCAAGAAATATGCACAATCGCTATTTCCTGTGTGGAAACTACTAGGGAATAGGTTTGCTCATGAGTTGAATTGCACATGAAAAAAGATTAGCGAACAGTTGTGCATATTTTTTTGTGCGCGTGGCCAGGATTAACGAATCTGTGTGAGTAGAATAGTGAATGCGCCTAATGCAGGAAGTGCTATTGCAAATTAATTTATATGTCTGTGTAGTGTTGTTGTGAAAAGCATTTTTTATGCGCAGTTCAAGAAGCGTTCAGTATTCAACTTCCTAGATTAGAACATGTTCAAAATCTATCTGCGCGCAGAAATGCCTTTAGCAGGTGCGAACATTTCTTGCATCGTGCCAAAAGTCCTTAGAGCTCATATGAGAGAAATGATCACTAGTTACCTCCCGTATGGAACCTCACCTTGCCGGTACACTGTCCCTAAATCACATCAGAAGGTACAGATAGTGGGGCAAAGTAGCTCTAGTAACAGTAAGAATATAACTAAATCAAGTGCTGCTAAAGGTGTAGGTATATTAAGCGCTATAAACCCTGAAAAACCCTGTGTGGCGAATCTTCTCTCTGTTCAGCAGACCTTGGTCACACCTTAATAATTTGCTATTTTCTCTGGACTTGCTGTTCATTCAGTAGCACAACAGTGGAATATCTGTGACTGATACAAGCCTTAGCTTCCTACCTGATATGGCTATTGTTCTAGCCGTAACATAACAAAGGAACTGATACGAGTGGTATACGTCTGAGCCAACAGAGGTGTCATTTAATACAGTTACACATTTAGCTATCCCAGCTAAGGCAGCTGAAAGGAGGAACACAAGTTATCCGGGAGGGTGCTACATTCAGCCCATGGGTCACATTTTGCCTGCTTTAGAAGACTGTTTTACCCTCCTTTGATGATAAAAGCGTTTCCAGTGCATTATGAAGCAGTGCACTGGAGACATCTCTACCACTCAAATGTTCAAAAGCCCCTTTTAAATCATTGTGAAGTTTATGTGTCCCCTGTGGTTCAGTTGCTTTGACCGAGAATTGCTCTAGTTCTGATTTTTACATCAGTACAGTGTCATTGACACTCAATGGAGACAATGCACTAATAGATGACATAACTATGCAGCAAAGAGAAGCTCACTGACTCATATTATTCTATGGCGCCTCTTTTTCAAAGTGTCTGATACTGATCTCTCTCTTGAAAAGTAGTCTACAGAGCTTAACATCGGAATTGCAGGAATTGCTCTTAACCCTTTGAGTGCCAGAGTGGTACGTAACACATTACTTTGCAATGTGTTGCGTAGCACTCTGGCACTCAAAGGGTTACTGAACACATTATCCAGCACTTAGTTTATAACTCCTGCTCTATATATGAAATGCCATTATGTTGTGGATCAGACTAGACATTGCACTTCTACATGTAAGATTATCTAAGATTTCCGTTTGAGTACAATGGAAATGCTAAATAATTAAAGGGCAGTGTATTCTTCTTGCACATTTTAAAATAATTTACTGTTACATTCTTTATTCAAAAGGAAAGGTTATAGAGCATGTCATTCTCAATGGAGCTTTGTAATCTAAATTTACAAGGCTTCTTCTATGGAAGAAATCTTATGCTCTATACAGCACTTGTCAAACACTTGTAACAAATGGTAATAACCTTTGCCATATCTCATTTTCTTACATAAACAGTTGAAGCTAAAGCTATAAATGGTGGAAAATTTAAGCCGCATGACTTGCATTATCAAAACTGTTAAACTGTTATTTTCCACGGTGCCTGGATGCCACTATCTGTTTTTAAAGAAAGGTTGGAAAGATGACTTTTTAAGGGCGGTACTTCAGAAGTGGGTAATTGAGACATGCTATGCTGGCTAATGTTTAAACTTTGAAGTGTTTTTACACTTGCATTCTATCTCCTTAGAATTTCATTTTGTTACACAACATGTTCAAAGAATACAAAGTTGTATTTGTTTAGTGCTGCTGCACTTGTGTTGAGGGAACATTAGAACCTGTTCAAGCGAGAGAGCAGTAAAGTGTATAAGAAACAATGAAACTGATGTACTAAGATGTATCTATGTAATTATGTATATTTTTATATATATAGCGTCAACCTTTGTACTTGGCACATTACCATTTACATTTAGTATAGAATGGGTACAATGAGTGCAGTGATTACGTGCTTATATAGACAATTATAATGGGAACACCAGGTGAGTATACATTAGGATAAAAGGTCCCTGCCCCACAGAGCTTACAGTCTAAGCAATTCTACAGCAAACCCACTGCTCCATAGGGAACACATAACAATTCTGAATATTCCCATTGATTTAAATAGGCTTTAAACGCCTTCAATTCTAGAGAGGTCTATATAGCAATGGAGACTTCTATAACATGTTTAAAACCGTGAGATTTATCTGTGCACGTGAGGCAGTAGGTTTGTCACAAAATTGTACCAGTTCTTTCAGTACATCATCCTCATAGGATTTGATGGCAGTTAAGAGTCAATTAGTCTGTCGAGTCTCTTCATTGCTTTGACTGCATTAAATCAATTTCAGACTTCTTTAATCTATGACTTTGTTTTGTACTTGTGAATACCCTAGGCATTCTTGAATGTGTGTACTCTATTAGCCCATACCGCATCTTCTGGGAGACTACTCCATAATTTGTCAATATTTTGTGAAGAAGTGCTTCCTGCTGTTACCCAGAAGTCTTCTATCTGTCATTTTAAGGCTATGATTTCCTATTAACAACAGGAATACTAGAAAGATCTCCATTGCATTGGTTCTTAACCCACTGGGTGCTAGAGGGTGGGCAATGCATTGCAAAGCAATGCATTGAATACCCTGGCACTCAAAGGGTTAATGTGTTGGAGACCCCTCTAGCATCCAATCGGTTAAAATTGGTTCATCTCAATTTCACAAACATACCTATATGCAGCAATAATTACTGTCAGTAGCTGCTTCCTCACCCATAGAGATACATGCCTAGGAGCCTTCAAAATGGGCTGACTCAATCAATCCACAAAGACCATGTCGCAAATTCCAATCTCAGTAAAGAAGAGAGACAGGCTATGAAAACACTATCCGATGACAATAAGGTTGTCATCAGGGCAGCTGACAAAGGAGGTGCAATAGTGTTGCTTAACTACTCTGACTATAGGGCAGAAATTTTGACACAGCTAGCAGATGTCAACACTTACACCAAGTTATCATTTGATCCAACCCAGAAATACAAAAAAGCCCTAGATGAACTTTTACAAATAGGGATTTCTGCAGGATGGTTAGATCAGCAAACGAGTGCTTTCTTGACCACACAACATCCGGTTAGACCGATATTATATACGTTACCCAAGATCCACAAATCATTGACCAAACCACCAGGCAGACCCATTATCTCTGCCATTGGATCAATTTTGCATCCTTTAGGTGAATTTGTAGATCACTTCTTACAACCCTGTGTCCAAATATTACCATTTTATTTAAAAGACACTAATAATTTTTTACAGCTTGTTGAGTCCATAGGACAAGTCAATGATGAATGGATTTTGGGCACAATGGATGTTCAATCATTATACACAGTCATTCCACATGACGGAGGTATAGAGGCAGTACGTAATCTCATTACAAATAATGCCCTTTACAAAGGTCCACCGGTTGAATTTGTTATCTCTCTGCTTGAGTTTTGTCTGACCAGAAACTACTTTAAATTTGAACATGACTTTTACTTACAAAGGTCTGGCACAGCGATGGGGGCGTGCATGGCACCATCATATGCCAACATCTATATGCATGCTTATGAAAGAGAGTTTCTGGAGACACATACTCTCTTCCAAAAATATACAGTACTCTATAGAAGATACATAGATGATATGTTTATTCTATGGAAAGGAAGTACAATGGAGTTACAATCTCTGGTGAATGACCTGAACCAGGCACATACTTTTATCCAACTCACTCTAACCACTAGTGAAACAGAAATTCCATTCTTAGATGTTTTGGTTAGGAAAAGTGAGGGACAATTACATACTAGCATTTACACAAAACCCACAGATAAAAATAATCTCCTCCACTATGCCAGTCACCATCCAGAACACTTAAAAAAGAGCTTACCTAAATCACAGCTTCTGAGAGTACGAAGACTAGTAAGCAAAGACTCAGAACTGGACTTGGAATTGAACAAAATGGGAGACAAATTCATTACAAGAGGCTATGATAGAAACACCATAGAACAACTGAAACTTCAAGTCAAAGAAACTCCTAGATCTACATGTTTCATAAAGGACATAAAGGATGTGGAGGAGAGACTTAATTTGCAAACTACATACAGTAGTGGCACATTTGAAGTCAAAAAAAGTATATTCAAACACTGGCCCATCATAGCTTCAGATAATATGCTACCAGATACGACGAAAAGCATTCCAAGATTTTGTTTCAAAAGAGGACGGAACCTCAAAGATCTACTTGTGAAAACGGACCCTATCAAATCTTACACTAGACATGAAGTAACTCCAACTAAAGGGTGCTATAAATGCTTGTCATGTATAACATGCAATTACATGATTGCAGGGAGATCGTTCAAGCATCCTCATAAAGGACATAACATCTCTATAAGATACAATGTGACTTGTACCAGTCAATTTGTCATCTATATAATTCTATGTCCTTGTGGACTACTGTATGTTGGCAAAACGTCAAGCACGTTTAAAGAAAGAATGGCTAATCATCGATCTGCAATTAAATCAGCAATTCTATCTAAGAGCAGCTCCATAAAGAAACCGTCCAAAATTCAAGAACAGCCAGTAGCACAACATTTTGCAAACTTTAACCACCCCTTACCTTCCTTGAAATACATGATAATTGATTGGATACCACCACTCACAAGAGGAGGAGATCGGGGGAAGAAACTTTTACAAAAAGAAGCAAAATGGATAGACTACTTGGATACGGTAGCACCCAGAGGTCTTAATGAAACACTATCATTGAACTGTTTTCTATAACAATATTCACTATGGAGATAAGAAATTGCTTATTCAATTTGTTCATATAGGATCTGTTGTATCAACCACACAATGTATTGTCTCATTGACATTTACAAATATTGCCTTCCTTTTTTATAGGATTCATGGTGTGAATATTAACTCCTCATAACACAGGGATCATTAAGAGAGATAGATAAGTTTTTTTCCTTAGAGAATCATACTAACAACAATCCTGTGCTGTGACCTGAATACCCATGTTGTTTCCTTATATGGCCATGTGGTTATGTTGTCAAGAGTTAACTACGGACACTGGACTGAATTAAGATCGAATTGAAATGTTAGGATTTACCATTCATCAATTCGTTTTCATCATCAATAGAATGAATATCTGGATAACTGGTATGCAGGTTCTGCTAATTTTGAGGAGCTAATAGCCAGACATCGGCATTGACACAGATTGCATCTGAAAGAAGCCTGTAATAGGTCTCCGTGATGTCTGCATAGTGCAGCACACGTTGAGCCAGGGCTAACACTGCTTCAATTATATTGATCCATGATGATTCATATGAAGCGTAACAATTTCAGATTCAGCGCACTGTGGATAAGCAACCCTAAATGTGGCAGACCTGCTCGGCTGAGAATCAGACTTCGTCTCGACTACTCGGACAACACGGGAGACACATGGTGTATTGAATAACTTACCACAATACTGGCTATGTATACATGGGTACATATACAGATTAGGATTTAATTTTTTCACTAGAGTCCAGCACAGCGGATTACAAGCTTGAACATTACCATATAAGGGCATACTTCTTCAAATGCCGAAGTAGAGACTGCCTTATTCTATTGTAATATCGTGAACTTTTCTCTTACTCTGTGTAAATATGTCATCTACTTAGAATGTCTATTTGTTTTGGCGTTCCTCAAAAAAGCGGAACTTATGTCAACCCAGGACTTTAGTTATTGTATACTGGTCAGAATGGAGAGGGTGATTCACACATTGAATTCTATACAGACAGTTATTTTAGCACTTTAGGGTTAATTGGGGACGGGAGTGTTGAGCACTAATTGTTTTATGATATACACAGCGGTGTGGTGTTTATTAATTACTCATGCCGACGGCTCTAAAGTAATGAGACCAGATTGAAGAGCAAACAGGTGTGTTAATTGACTCAACACGTGGGTTCCTATTGGGTCTAAGTATTTAAATCTGATATGTTCACTAGTTAGGTTGTCTTGAGAAAGGCTCATGTATGAGCCGAAACGTTGAACAATAAACCTTAATTTTAACAATCTTTGCAAGTCCTGTGAGTGCTTCAGTCCGAGCTGGTTAAAGTTTCTTACCACAACTACATTATTAATTTAAATGGACATAGCACCGAGGCACGTCATTCTTAAGCACAAAGGTATCGGAGTGCCCATTTCTTGAGATCTCTCTATATATATATATATATATATATATATATATGTAGTCAGTGGAGCTGAACATTTATTGGCCAAGCTGCCATGCAAAATGTGGGCCTTATTCATGAAGCTAACCAAGTTAGAAATGTGCCAGAGACCTTGCTAAAATTTAGAGGGTTAAAAGCCCACTTTGAGACATTGGGCTTTTTCATCTCCCTTATAGTTCACATGGTTTAGTCCAAAATTGCATCTCTGCAGCTTGATGGATACAGCCCTATATGTTGCAAAGGCTCATTTTCTGTATATTATACAGTTCATCCTTGATTTCCCATTTTTGTAAGCAACAATCCACTGGATAGAATTGACATATAAATAAACAATCCTTTTTGTGTTGTTGTTTCAAGCTTTATGGCTTGGTAAGCACTTCCTAATATATGGTCTTCTGAAAGAGATGGGCCACCACCTTTATGCTCCGTTCAGAATTAACATTCCCTCTAAGAAGTTTGATGAATTACAAGGCCTTATGTATAAAGGCAAAGTCCGTCAATTCTCAGGCAAAGGAAACAAATAAAAATTCCAGAAATACCCATTGATATGGGAACAGGAATGGAAGAGGCACTCACAGGTTTTTAAAGTGTAGACAAATGTGATTGATTGATTTATTTGTCTCCTAGTAACTCAGTGCTGAGTACAGTCCCATACTATCAGAGCAAATAAACCCTTTGGTTTAGAAAGACAACCCAAATTAACTGCTTCCACTGGTAAAGGCTTACATTTTATTACATTGTTTCTAACATGCAGTATAGGGACTGTATATACAATGCAGTGCTCTGTATACTTCTCTGGTATTGAAAGGGTTAATTGACAGCCATTTTCAATATACTAGGGGCCATATATGCAGTGGTAAAGTGCAGCAAGTGAAGAGCAAACCAACTGCACCTTGTTAGACGATTAACAATTACAATGTGTTGGAGGCTTCAAGAAGTTAAAGGCCTCATTTAAATCAATTCGATTTTTTTGGGGGGTGTTATATGTTCCCTGTTTTGCAGTTGGTTTACTCCAGAATTGCTCCACTTTATACATATAGCCTAGTTAGCCTGGTCTGTGCCTCAGTATCTATTAAATCCCTCTGAGTACCAGAGAGGTAGTGAACACACTGCAATACAGTCATACCTGGGAACCTCATCCACATGAGCCCCCGGATTGATCTCATGTGCTGAGACCAGAGGGATGTAAATGATTCAGTTTGCTTGATAAAGGGGTGGGTCTTAATCAGATGGGTGTGGCTTATCATCCTTGAGTCATATAGTGTGTGGAAAGTGGGCAGAACAGGACGGGAAGGAGGAGAAGTGGGCAGTAAGAAGGAGGAACAGGGTGAGAAGGAGGAGAAGTGGGCAGAGTTTCAAAGGAAACTCATCACCATTGGAGAAACAGCCTCTGTCCCCGGAGACACGGTAATTAACACTAAAAACTGGAGTCTCCAAGCCAGATCTGAGAGAGTTAAGTATGTAGTCTGGTTCAGGATGAAAGGAAAGAATAGCTTTATTATTAATTATGGTCCATTCCAAATGAATATATATTGTTTATGTTATGTGTCATGGTAACTGAAACGAATAGACTTTAACGCATTTAACTATGAGTAGCTCTCTCATTATATTTACTGAGACAGTGCTTGCACGAAGCTGTCCAGGATGACTCAGGCAGGTTTTGTGTGCCAGTATATACATTTTCATGATTGAAACATTACTAAAGAGGATATAAAATGATCTGTAAATTATACTCTCTTTTCTTTTTCTTTTCAGGTTTCTTCTAGTCTTCAGCTGCTTGATTTTATCAGTGTTTTCTACAATCCCTGAACATCAAGACCACGCCTCATACTGTCTGTTTGTTTTGGTAAGTCAAAGAAAAATGTTAACCCCTTAAGGACTGGCACTTACGTACCTTTTTTTTTTTTTTTTTTGCATCCGGTTCCGGGCTCCACGAACAGGTGCAGCCACGCAGGGAGTCTGGAATTCCATGATGGTCCTGGCACGTCATAGGTCCTTAACACAAAACAACCCATGACGTGCCATGATCATCAAGGGTCGTTAAGGGGCTAATTATTGAAATATCACCAGCCATCAGGGCTGGATTTACATCTCAGGAGACTATAGGAAAGGAACAGGTTAAAGAACCCTGAGAATAGCTAACACTGGGAATATAGGATGGCAGTCACTCGATGTGTCTAGTACACACTTGAACCCCTGAGTGCCACCAGTATTATATACAGACACATCAAAAAGAAATAAAGAGTAGGGGCACTAAAAATGCAATCAAACTGCTTCAATTTAACCCCATCTCGACAAAGGACGTACATGTACGTCCCACAGAAACTGTCACTTAGTGACAGAGCCGTACATGTATGTCCAGGAAGTCATTCAGTAGAATGGAAAAAAAACGTTCGGCGGGCGTTAAGTGCCGGACGCGTGCGCACGCACCCAGTCACTAAGGGGTTAACAGGGGAACAAGACTAGTTTCAGGCAAACATGTCTTGACAATTATCATGTTGGCATGAAATATGTTATGTTTCCTCTTAAATTTAACCCTTTCAATGCCAGAGGGTTATGCAACTCATTACGAAGCAATGTATTGTATATCCCTCTTGCACGCAAAAGGTTAAGCAGTTGAGTTTATTGAATTCTGAGGCATTTTTCTTGTTTTTCATGATCCTTATGCACCCTTAATCCCACCATGGCTACAACTCACTCCATACACGGCACCTCTCCTAGCCTCACCCACTGTTCTCTTGGATAGAAAAAACCTTAAAGGAATAGTAATATTTGTAATAAAGTATGTCTCTGAGTCTTCTTTATTGTAAATGTAACAGATTGCACTATGTTTAGCAACTTACTTGTATGTAGTTCAAAAGATATTAAATGTAGAAAGATCCCCCTTGTACACCTTCTGACTGCCTCCCACAGAATTTGCAATCGAGTCCTGGGACCGGACGGATGCAGCAAGGGACAAACTTCAGTAAAGGGGATGTATCATCTCATCAATTTTATTTTACCATAGGGTTTTTTTAAATAAATTAGTATTAGGAAAGCTACATCTTCTGCGCTGTGCACTTCCGCATAATGGGCACTCTGAATCTTCATAAGGATAGATGGCAAGCCGAGCACTCAGTTAAAAATTCAATTTATTCATCCAAACATGTTAAAATATTCAGTCGGTATGAGTCTGACGTTTCAGTCCACCCTGGGACTTTCATCAGGGACTACAACATTACAAATTGCCTGACCAACTGATTCTCTTATTGTCTCACTTTGAGTTTGGCGCCAGCACAGCACTAAGCTGCAATCATAGCAACCTCAGAAGCTGTGTCTCGCTGAACCTCAGAGCAATGAATGTATCCAACTCTTTGAAACAATTAAACTTGTTACACATCACAATCATTACAATTACTGTAAAAATACAATTCACTTAAATAAAACTAATCAAACTGAACTGCTCATTGAGTCCATTAGGCTCTAAGGATCTCAGCTTATAAATCCAAAGCATCTCCCTTCTGGCTCATACAACTTCTCTATCACCACCTCTCTGAGCTTTTTTAACAATTTCAAATGGAAAACATCTAAGATCCTTGACACTATGTTTCATCTTATTAAAATGTCTGGCCACCGGAGACCGTTTCAATAGCTGATCAGTTACTGTGTTATTCAATCCTCTCATTATCAAGGAGCGATGCTCTCTCATTCGCTCCTTGAATGGTCTGCTGGTTTTCCCCACATAACACATATCACATGGGCATAATAGTAAATAAATGACATATGATGAGGAGCAAGTAATGTGATCTTGAACGGTAAGTGTAACATCACACCTAGGTACAGATTGCACAGGACTATGAGGAAGAGATAATATATAAATGGAGAATAGGAAAGGTTGATCCTCAGACAGATCATCCAACTTATCGGAGAAGAAGAGCTTGGAAGCCCAGGCAAGGGTTGAGAGACGTATTCAGCTCTGGATCGGAAGGGGAGACAGAGAGCGGTGAAATGAGTTCTGCAAGTGCAGCATCAGAGGTGCCACTTTTTTAGGGGTGACAACCAGAAGCAAGGCTGCAGAAAATGCACCCGGAGGGGGAAGAGGAAAAATAATAAAGGATACGAGAGAAGCAAAACCCCCACCGATGCCGGGTCCACAGAGGAAATAATCTTCAATTTATCCAGTTATGTATTGACCTCAGATGAAATAGCAGTGCTTAAGAAGGGATTAAGCTTTATTCCTACTCAGCGTCCCAGTAAGTTTTATACTGAGGTTGAATTATATCGTATGCAGCACAGGCTACACTTGAAAGAATTTTTTAAAGATTCCTCACATGTGGATGAATTCAAAGGTGACCCATTCAAAGTAAAAAGCTTGTTTGATCCAGGTACCAATAATGCGTCCATCAAGACATTTAATTGGCTGATTCATCAGGATACGTTGAATAGGTTAGACAATAGTAAACCCCGATATTCTAACATCACGACAGCAGAGAGAAGGGCCCTTAAGAGTCTAAAAGAGAACAAAATGATCATTATCCATCCAGCGGATAAAGGTGGGGGCATTGTGGTACAGGACTATGCCGAATATAGGCAAGAAGTAAGGAGACAACTGGGAGATGACAAGAGATACAGGTTAGTTCACTGTAATCCCACAAATGTTTAAACGGTAGTGGATGAATATATAAATAAAGGAATCGAAGCTGGAATAATATCAACCAAAATAGGAAGTTTTATGCGGGTTAAGCATCCAGTGGTTCCAGTCTTATATTGTCTCCCTAAAGTGCATAAAACCTTGCACAACCCCCCCGGGGGGCCCATAGTCTCAGCTAAGGGTTCACTAATGTACCCAGTTGCCCAATATGTTGACAGTATACTTCAACCATTAATACAGGAGATTTCCTCTTTTATAAAAGATACAACTCATTTTTTGAATTTATTGGGAGAGGTTGAATGGGATACGGATGACGTCCTTTTAGTAACAATGTACATCACGAGTTTATACACCTGTATCCCACATGAAGGAGGAAAAACAGCAGCATGGTGGTTGATGGAAGAGAGTGGTCAGTATACAGCTGAAGAGATGGATTACATTGTTGGCATGATTGATTTAATCTTGATTCAGAATTATTTTGAATTCGAGGATGAATTTTATATACAGGTAGCTGGGACAGAAATGGGGTCACCTATGGCACCATCATACGCCAACTCCTATATGTCGAATTATGAGAGAACATATATTATGCAGTCTGGATATTGGCAATATGTCATATTCTATGTTCGTTTTATAGACGATTTGTTCCTAATATGGATAGGTGGGGAATCTCTCCTGATGGAGTTTACACAATGGCTTAATGATTTGGAGCTACCGATTAAGCTAACTCTGAATTTTAGTAAACAGGAGATCAATTATTTGGATGTATTGATACGGAAGACAGAGTCTGGTGTTCAAACAACATTATATGTTAAACCCACTGATAGGAACACTTTGTTAAATGCACATAGTCAACATCCTGTATCTTTAAAACGAGGTTTGCCAAAGTCGCAACTCTTGAGAGTAAAACGTATAGTATCTGATCCAAGGGAGTCTATGAATGAACTGGTCAACATGGGCATTAAGTTCAAGGAAAGAGGATATAGAGAAAAGGATATCAACAAGTGTATTGAGGAGGTAGCTGCACTGGATAGGCACACATTATTAACGCAGTCCGTGCAAAAGAAGATTGAGGATAGTACACGGATGACTATTACGACTATGTTTAGTGAAATTTCCATGGGATTAAAAACACTGTGATTAAACATTGGGATCTGTTAACGGGTGACCCAGAAATTGGGCACATGTTTACGCAGCCTCCCAGGTTTGGGTTTAAGAGAGTGAGAAATATACATGATGAACTGGTTAAGTCTGATCCGATCGATAAATATAGAGAGTTTCACCAGTCCATCACTAACAACGGGGTGCATAAATGCACAGGCTGTGTTACATGTAGACATATGATGAGCGGAGTGAGTTTAAAGGTACCTAGGTGTGATGTTACACTTACCGTTTGAGATCACATTACTTGCTCCTCATCATATGTCATTTATTTACTATTATGCCCATGTGATATGTGTTATGTGGGGAAAACCAGCAGACCATTCAAGGAGCTAATGAGAGAGCATCACTCCTTGATAATCAGAGGACTGAATAACACAGTAACTGATCAGCTATTGAAGCGGTCTCCAGTGGCCAGACATTTTATTAAGATGAAACATAGTGTCAAGGATCTTAGATGTTTTCCATTTGAAATTGTTAAACAAGCCCCGAAAGATGGTGATAGAGAAGTTGTATGAGCCAGAAGGGAGATGCTTTGGATTTATAAGCTGAGATCCTTAGAGCCTAACAGACTCAATGAGCAGTTCAGTTTGATTAGTTTTATTTAAGTGAATTGTATTTTTACAGTAATTGTAATGATTGTGATGTGTAACAAGTTTAATTGTTTCAAAGAGTTGGATACATTCATTGCTCTGAGGTTCGTCGAGACACAGCATCTGAGGTTGCTATTATTGCAGCTTAGTGCTGTGCTGGCACCAAACTCAAAGTGAGACAGTAAGAGAATCAGTTGGTTAGGCAATCGGTAATGTTGTAGTCCTTGATGAAAGTCCCAGGGTGGACTGAAACGTCGGACTCATACCGACTGAATATTTTAACATGTTTGGATGCATAAATTGAATTTTTAACTGAGTGCTCGGCTTCCCATCTATCCTTATGCATATATATTTTATCAAGCCTGGAGCACCACACAATACCATTTAGCGTGTGCAGCAACATCTTGGGGATAGTAACACTCTGAATCTTCAGCACAGCTCTTCTTCGCCTTCCACCTCCATCCCAGCTGCCCCAGGAAGCGCGTTCACACTTCCCTTCGGGGTGGCGTGAATGTTTTCTATCTTTATAGAAAGCTACATCTTCTGTGCTGTGCACTTCCGCATAATGGGCACTCTGAATCTTCAGCACAGCTCTTCTTCACCTTCCACCTCCATCCTAGCTGCCCCAGGAAGTGCGTTCACGCTTCCCTTTGGGGTGGCGTGAATGTCTTCTATCTTTATATCAAGCTCCAGTTACCATTATACTGAGTTTGCAACGTTAGTATAATGCTAACCGGAGCTTGATATAATGATAGAAGACATTCACACCACACCTAAGGGAAGCGTGAACGAGCTGTCTGGGGCAGCTGGGAGGGAGGTAGGAGGAGAAATAGAAAGTGAACAAGAGCATTCAGCATGCTACATTATGCTGACCGGCAAAGCTTGAAGATACAATAAAAAGTATTTACATTTAGAAAAAAAATGCTATTTTATTAACAAAACCTATGGTAAAAAAATGTATGAGGTGATACATCCCCTTAAGTAAGTATAAGGAAAACTCTGAACCCCTTGACGAAGGAAGGCCGGATCTCCCTTTGCTTACTGAAGTTTGTCCCTCACTGCATCCAGCCGGACCAGGCTGCAGATTCAGAGTGACGTGGCCAGAAGGGGCGGGCAGGGGATCTTTCTACATTTAATATTTTTTGAACTACATGCAAGTAAGCTGCTACAAAGTGTTATATTTACTGTAACGAAGACTCGGCTAACATGAATATCCCTTTAACCTATCACAGGAATGCACAAAAAGAATCTCTTAAGACCTCTCTAGCATTGGTGATGCTTAAAGAAGGCTTGGCTATCCCTGAAAGAGAAGAACTCTAAGATACACTTAACTAAATAACTGCTGTGTCCTACCTTTGTACAGCTGCTGACTCTTACATTTTGTACCTCTCTCACAGTTGTGTACCCCTCTGACACTCAAAGAGTTAAGCTGTTTAACCCACTGAATGCCAGTGGAGTGTGCAACTCAGTATGACACTATGTAATTAAACAGCAATACAAACAAAAGGCTACAATAATTTCACTGTAAAAATCATTTTAAAAATATTATTTCAGCTTTTTGTTTGTAAAATAAACTACAGAGATGCTTCTGTTAAATAGCGAGGATGAATGTTGTGTATCATAGGTACTGGTATGCAATCATACACAAAACACTGACATGTACATACATAAACTAACATAGCATACACACAGATATTTAAAGAGATAGTACTGTCCAAAAATAAATGTACATCCAATTGTTCAATATAATTTTTTATCATGAATAGTATGTTCTGAAAATTACCTTACCTGCATGCTTGAAAATCCGATTAGAAGTTCCCCCTCTCCCGCATCTTTTCAGTATGTCATGCTGACTTCCCTCAGAGCAAAAAGCCTATCCTGACTAATCGTGACAAGGGACAATATTGTGTCAGCATGAGGAAAAACCTGCCCTCCTTCTTACAGACACAATATTGTCCCTCATTACGATCTATCTGGTTAAGCGACTGGCTTTTGGACCTGAGGGATCTCAGTACGACCTGCTGAGAAGGGGCAAGATGGGGAAACTTTTAATTTAATTTTGAAGTCGAATATGAAGGTAAGGGATTTTCAGAACATATTATTCATTATAAAAAAAATATATTGAACAATCAGACGTACATTTAGTTTTAGACATTGCTATATCTTTAAATACATAACAATAACGTGCACACTCAGAGACATGTAAATACTGACGTGCAGACACACTCCATATAGACATATAAACCGACAATGATATGCAAAAATATCCACACATAAACTATCATGCAAACATTCACACATATTGGTCTTGATGCTATTACCAGCGCTAAAAATAAAACAGGCATTGTTTTTTTTTAAGTCAGGTTTTAGTATCCTATTACCCGACTTGTGAAAACAGAAGCAGCGGTAATTATACTTACTGCCAGTCAAAAAAAAGCCCATAGGAAACAACTAAAAACAATGTGCAATTAGTATCCTATTACTCACACTCAGTATCAGCGCCTGTTTTGTGGTTACATTTAAGTCGGAAATTCTGCGCCTCAGAGGTTGAGGTGTAGAAGCCATAACGACAGTTTCAAAACCATAGTTGTTCAAACAAAAGCAGCGCAGAATACAGTATACAGCATAGAAATCCAACATAAAGTGCCCCCCTTCAACATATTTACCCCCCCTTTTAAAAGTCTACTTGCAGTGCTTTCCTTCACCACTTTAATTTGACTAATATTGTTCACATTCCACAATTTAACCCTTCCCCTTCAAAATTCGACTTACAGTGCTTTCTTTCACCACATTAATTCGACAAATATTATACATTTGACGTTTTAACCCTTCCCCTTGAAAATTCGACTGCAGTACTCCCATGACTTTCTTTAACCATTTAAATTCGACAAATATCGTTCACATTCCACATTTTAACCCCTCCCCCTTTAAAATTCGACTACAGTGCTCCCATGACTTTCTTTCACCATTTAAATTCGACAAATATTGTTCACATTCAATGTGGCTCTTCCACCACTGACAATGATCAATATGCCTGTCTAGAAACTGTTTGAGAAATCAATATGAAAATCTGTCTCTGGACAAGATGCCTATAAATACACAATCATCCTTAAAGGGATAGTAACACTTCGTTTTAACTTTATTTTATTTTGTAGGCATTAAAAAAACATGAAGAATGATATAAGTCTTATCGCTCAAACCTTTATGGTTTATGAGATATTCACAAGCAAAGTTCCCCTCCCCGCCCCTTTTACCTAGTGTAAACAATCTCTTCTCAGATGTGAGTCTGGTTGTATGACAGTACAGATAACAGAAGGGGACAATTTTCTTTGTATGAAAACAATGAAAGCCCTTCCCCCCTTGATAAGTTTTTCAGCTTTTTCCATTATCTTAATTGAAGATTGTCCCTCTCTGCAGTCTACCTGGGCATCTCCCTTCTGATTTGGTTGAACAGGGGGGGGATACTTTGTTTGTGAATATCTCTTAAACCATAAAGGTTTCAGAGATAAGACTTATATCATTCTTCATGTTTTTTTAATGCCTACAAAATAAAATAAAGTTAAAATGAAGTATTACTATCCCTTGAAGTCATCAGCATTGTTACAACTTCCAAGTCCAACCCCCACCCAGTCACACACACTATTTTTTCAGTAATTAGCAACAGGGTTCATCAACAATCACAACCATAGATATGATGAGTGCTTATGCTGCTGCTGGAAGTGCAGCACATTTGACACCTACAGTACAATTTCAACATCTAGCCCCAGTAATAGTAGTATTAGTAGTAGTCGTAGCACCTCTGGAACCCCTCAGTGTATAAATTCTATAGTATGGCGATACATCACATACGATCAGAAAGCTAAACATTATGCTATCTGTTGTAAGTGTAAGAAGCATGTGAGTAGGGAGAAAGCTGGATCACCCCTACTCACATCCTCTTTGAGATCACATCTGAAGCACAAATATAGGTGTGGGTGACACATCATCAACATGCCAGAGGTGCCATGACTAGCAGTAGTAGAAGCACTCCTAAAAATTCCTGGGGCTCTGGGGCACATAAAGTAGTGTTATAGATGTATCAGAGAGTATGCCATTATTTCATCCATTGGCCCCTGCTATTGTTTTGCAAATGTAATGGAGTTTGTTGGAGGAGATTGCAAGCTGCCACCACCACCATCACTGTCACAAGTCATGTTGTTAAAGGGATAGTAATACTTCGTTTTAACTTTATTTTATTTTGTAGGCATTAAAAAAACATGAAGAATGATATAAGTCTTATCTCTCAAACCTTTATGGTTTAAGAGATATTCACAAACAAAGTATCCCCCCCCTGTTCAACCAGATCAGAAGGGAGGTGCCCAGGTAGACTGCAGAGAGGGACAATCTTCGATTAAGATAAGGGAAAAAGCTGAAAAACTTGTCAAGGGGGGAAGGGCTTTCATTGTTTTCATACAAAGAAAATTGTCCCCTTCTGTCCTGTCATACAACTAGATTCCCCATCTGAGAAGAGATGGCTTACACTAGGTAAAAGGGGCGGGGAGGGGAAACTTTGCTTGTGAATATCTCATAAACCATAAAGGTTTGAGAGATAAGACTTATATCATTATTCATGTTTTTTTAATGCCTACAAAATAAAATAAAGTTAAAACAAAGTATTAGTATCCCTTTAAAGCAAAAACATCATGTGGTTATTCCACTATGTACTATGATCCCACACATGCACTTCTGAAAAGGAGTCAAAACCTGCACACAAATAATCTAAAAGTATATCTGTGGAATAGTAAACCTACCAAAATGTTTCCATGAAACTTCATGCAAAATTGTTTTTTTACTTTTCACCCATCCCTACTTTTGATAATAGATGTTTGATAGCATATGTTTTCTTTTATTGATGTTACAGGGAATATTCTTCTCACTTGTAAATAAAAATAATTGAAAATAAGACCTTAACAAAATGCAGGAGCTAGGATACCATGGTGGCTAAAAAATAACTTCTAGTTTTGACAAGAAGACTTTTTTGGTCATTGAGCTTCCTGTCCCTCCCTGTTTCTGTAAGCATAACGTAGTGGCTAAATCACCCTACTAACTAGTGATCACTATAGGATACCACATGGTGAAAAGGATTCTGCCTGATTTGGGCAGAGATTCAAGTCCTTGTTCAAGATTGAGAAGTAACTATCTTCCACTGGGTAGAGACCGTGTACTGTCATTATACATTGTGTCTGTTTGCAGGTTAATGTAAATGTTTCTTATTATTTTTAAATTAGATTTATTTTCAAGCATGTAAAACATATCCAGTTTAATTAACGAATGCAACTATGCCTTACTCTGCTCATTCCTTGTATTGGGGGTGTAAGTTTTAATAATGGAATTCTCTGCTGTGTTTCATGTTTTAGGGTAATACTCTGTTGTTGTTATGTAATAAAGAAGTAGTCTGCTAGTTTTAGATAATGAGGTATAACCATCCTGGAATCATATTTATGTTTCAGGTATTGATTGTGATTATGTAAATAAGATGTTTTATATAATAACGACCACTGGGACTCTGTACATCCATGATGAGCATGCTATATTGTATAACAATGATAGCTATTTATTATAAACTCTTTAGGTCAATCTCTATGTATTGAATGAAGTCTTCTGAGACCATTTCTCTGTAGCTTACCAATACTCAATATATTTACATATTTATTGCAACTTTTGAATGTTGGGTTTTTTTGCCTTTCTAGCTCTTTGTATATCAAAATTAATGGGTTAGTTTCCCTGGATTTCAAACTCAACAAGGTCTTTACAAGGTCATTGAGTCAGTTAATCTGTTGGTTGCATTGTTTAGTCTTCAATGATGGCAAGATGTTTCTTTGTTTCTATAATTGTAGCAGATGTTGTGGGTCTTGTTTTTTGTAAATTACAAAAGAAGGGCATCATTTTAAAAATTCAACATATAATACATAGGGAAGCACACTGACAGATCTGTTAGACTGTACCATGGGCCCCATGTTTGTGCATGCTTCTGGACCCAAATGTGCATTCTGCTCAAGTTCTACACTTTATTACAAAATCAAGACTGAATTTCGTTCCTTGGCTTAAGGACTTTATTACTGATTTTTAGCAAAATTGTCTATGCATAATTGGTGTGCTTTGGGCCATACAAGCAGATAGTTCTCCTTGACATTGCTTCTTGGTTGTTTTGTTTTTACCCCTCTTTTGGGGATTTTAGGTTTTTCTTTTGTATATATTTTTAGATTTTACCTTTTCAGTCTAGAATAGCCAGCCTATCATTTATTGCATGTACATGTCGGAGGTATTCTGAATGTACAGTCGTATTTTTTGTCACATACAACACCCTACTGTATATTTCTCTTCACCATGTATGGACATTTTCCATCATATACCAGTTTAAAATGTGCCTTTCCATTCATATTGAGGTACTGTTTTAAGATCCTAATTAGCCTGCAGGTAAACATCCTTACATTTAGTGTTAACTTATGTGAATAGGTGAATGTTATTCCAATGTAATCACTCATGTTATACAGCTGTTTGTGGGCGTAACGATATGTGCAGTTATGGCACAGAGAGCTATCCCTGTATTTTCCTACAGACCAGTACACTACATACACCTTTTCTCTTTAGCATTGAAGGAGTTTAATAATATTCAGTAAAAGGGTAATAAATCACGCAGCATAAACCAGAGGTAGGTGGTCTGGAGCAAACTGGCTACACCCACAATTCAGAATGTGAGTGTGGCCAGCACAGGCAAAATGTGAAGTCTAGATGGTTGCCTTCTCTGGATAATGGCAAATACAGCCTCTCCAGCCATAATAATAAATGCAAGGTACACACTGTGCCACAGAAGAACTGGAGCACTTCTGGAGCAAAACAACTATAGCATGGAGGATATAACCCAAATTTCCATTGATATGTTGTAGAACTCTCTAGCATTCAAGACTTTAAAAGCCTCTTTTAATTTAGTGGGAATGTTCATTTTTCCCCTATAGTACCATTGATTTACCCCAGAATTGATCGATTTGTTCTTAGTACATTAGCCTCATTATGTTCTGCTATTTTTAAAGTTTAAAAACACAACATTGTTAAAATATTATTATGTTTCCTTTAGATATGTAATATAATATATATAAGTTAGCATTCTCTTCTAATACACATTCACAATTTCCTACAAATTGTCACATTGACACTAGTTTAATATACATACACTAGTTTAATATACATACACTAGTGTAAAAGGCCGTGTACACGGGCCAAGATCCAGGTGATGTTAACCCTTTGAGTGCCAGAGGGGTACGCCTCTGGGATTCAAAGGGTTAAGAGGCCAGTCCTGCTCTGCGTCCTGCCACTGACGCAGTCTTGCACTGTAGAGACTGCCCAAAAACACAGAATGCTCCCAGCACAGAATTCCCAGCATTCCTACACCTCCCAGCATTCTGTGCTCCCAGCATTTTGTGCATTCAGGCAGTCTCTACTGCTCATGATGGCTTCTGACAAACATCCTAACTAATTATTGTATAAGATTATACAAGATATTTGTAAACAGTTATACATTATACTAGTTAATTATAGCAATAAAAAGCTAGCCACATGCACACTTTAGCTGTCCATGTCTGGTCCAGTAGTTCATTAGCAAAATCTGACAGGTCTGACATCACTGAAGGAGGCAGGATCTGAAAGCTACAATGGTCATTTCCTCCTGATCATTACATTTCCTTGCAATTTGCTTTCACAGATTATAGACTGTTATTTTTCTACATGTTGCCAAGTAGTTTTTTTGTGATATGTTTATTTTATGGCTGGGCATAATGAAACAATAGACAGTAGTGTAAATCGTATTTAGTTTAGGTTGTATTATTATCTTAAAAAGAAATACAATAAGTGGATTTTATTTTGTCTCATTTAAAAATAAAATTGAATCTGTAATTTAACACATTTATAGAGATATATTAGAAGTCTGAATTTAGTTTTTTTTTACTACTACATAAACCAGAGTTTTTCAACCTTGGTCCTTAAAATGGAACTCTCACTTTAAAGGGATAGTAATGTTTCATAATAAAAACAGCTCTAATTAATCATCATAGTATTTGGACTTTGGAGAGTGTTATTTCAGTTCTGTCAGAGTTGTAGTTCCAGAGTAATTCAATGACAAAGTGTCCCCCTCCCTCCCCTTTTACTGATGTTACACTGTTCAGCTAGAGCAGAGGGGAGGTGCCCAGGTAGACTGCAGAGAGGGACAATCTTCAATTAAGATAAGGGAAAAACCTGAAAAGCTTGTCAAGGGGGGCAGGGATTTCATTGTTTTCATAGGAATAAGAGTGTCCCCTGCTGTTATCTGTCCAGTCTATGGACTGCATTCCACATCTGAGAAGAGATTGTTTACAGTAGGTAAAAGGGGCGGGAGTGGGAAACTTTGCTTGTGAATATCTCATAAACCATAAAGGTTTGAGAGATAAGACATATCATTCTTCATGTTTTTTTTAATTCCTACAAAATAAAATAAAGTTAAAACGAAGTATCACTATCCCTTTAAAACACCTTGTAAAATTACCTATATCTTGTGTTAAAGGGATAGTAATTTTCATAATAAAAACAGCTCTAATTAATCATCATAGTATTTGGACTTTGGAGAGTGTTATTTCAGTTCTGTCACAGTTGTAGTTCAGGAGTAATTCAATGACAAAGTGTCCCCCTCCCGCCCCTTTTACTGATGTAACACTGTTCAGCCAAAGCAGAAGGGAGGTGCCCAGGTAGATTGCACAGAGGGACGATCTTCAATTAAGATAAGGGAAAAACCTGAAAAGCTTGTCAAGGGGGCAGGGCTTTCATTGTTTTCATATAAAGAAGATTGTCCCCTGCTGTTATCTGTCTGGGCTTACAACCAGATTCACATCTGAGAAGAGATGGCTTACACTAGGTAAAAGGGGCGGGGAGGGGAAACTTTGCTTGTGAATATCTCTTAAACCATAAATGTTTGAGAGATAAGACTTATATCGTTCTTCATGTTTTTTTAAAGCCTACAAAATAAAATAAAGTTAAAACAAAGTATTACTATCCCTTTAAATATGTTTTATTTGTTAACAAATTTCAAACTGTTGAATGGGAAATTTTATACCAAATGCTGGCTGCATACATCTTTTCAAATTAACCTTATCTTGTTTTCAAACAAAACTCAACAAGGAGGGAATTTACTTATGTGTGTCAAGAAATAGGATGTCATCCTTACTTCTTATGAGGTATTTAAACCTTTGCTGACAGTATGGAAAACTAAGAGAAGCCATCAGATCCCCCATCAGATTTTCAGGATGCTACACCCCAAGAATGAATCCTATCTTATACTAAAAATACATCATGGGGGAGTACTATTTAGGATGTTTAGAGACAAAAGTTTTAGAAGATGCCCACATATGAAAAATGTGACTAGTTGGATCCACACAGTCATTGTGATAGGTGATGCTGCGGGAAGTTGGCAAATCAGCTGCTTGCTTTTGGAATTAAAAGGATAATGCTTATAGTATAATAATAATACATATTTATAATACCAATATCTATTTTTTAGGAATAATACATTTAAAAACCTAAAAGTTACTTACTTACACATTTGAAAATTAAGAGGTAGTAAGTTGACTAATGTTACAAATATTATTTATTAGTGAATACTCACTGATAAACAGTTTTCTAATAGATGATGGACTAATACTAAGGACATAGCATGTTGTAAGAGAGTGTTTATCATACTTCAGTCCTCTTTGTTCCCTTAGGAAGAAAAGACAAAATACGTGTTAAAAAGACAAATAAAATGATACCAATTATATCAATTATTATAGGTTTGTGGTATCAGAGGAGACTAAACATGCTATTTACAGGTCCATGGTAAGACCCCACCTAGAATATGCTGTTCAATTCTGGGCGCCCTTTCTGAAAAAGGACATTATGGAACTAGAGAAAGTGCAGAAGAGGGCTACAAAACTAGTAAAGGGAATGGAAAGTTTTAGTTATGAAGAAAGGCTAGAAAAGTTAAACTTGTACACACTAGAGAAACGGCGTCTTAGAGGGGATATGATAACACTATATAAATATGTTCAAGGCCCATATAAAGGGCTCTCCAAAGACCTGTTCATTAACAGAACAGTACACAGGACAAGGGGCCACCCGCTTAGACTTGAGGAAAGGAGATTTAATCTACAACAGCGGAAGGGTTTCTTTACAGTAAGGACAATAAAGGTATGGAATTCACTGACTGAGGAGGTGGTGCTATCAAATACATTAGATGCCTTTAAAAGGGGCCTGGATACTTATTTAAAAGAGCATAACATAGAGGGCTATGTACGTTAGTATTGGGATTAATATTTAGTTAGGGCTTGTTGATCCAGGGAGAAATCTGATTGCCATTTGGAATCAAGAAGGAATCCCCCCCCCCATTCAAGGCAGAATTTTAAATTGCTATATTGAGGGGGGGGGGTTCCTTCTTTTGGATCAACGATGGTAAACAGGAATAGGAAAAGGGTTGAACTAAATGGACGCAAATCTTTTTTCGACCTAAATTACTATGTTACTATGTTACATATCCCACCAAAACTCCCTCCTCCTTTTCTATCAGCCCTTGACCTAAGGATGCAATTAATTTTCTCATCGCAGGGGAGACTTTTTTAAGGGACTTACCAGGGGTCTGCATCCAGAGAGGAAAATAACTTCATGCAAGTCAGGCTGTATATGCTGCCATGACGAGTAGATGTAAAACAATATGTGGGATATGCAATTGTAAGCATTCTTTGTAGAGTTTGGTTCAGCAAAGGTAGGGTGAAAAATCACACATATTCAGTACATTGGTTCACAGTAACAACAGAAGGTTGCATAGAGGGAATATTGCAGAAGTGCCCTTCTGACACTCAAAGGCTTAAGGCAAGTGAAACCAATACCAATGTCTCATTAAAAGTCAAATCCTGAAAATACATATGATCAGGTCAGTCCTTTTAGTTGATGAATCACAATTAAGCATTTGTAAAAGACAAGAACTATATATAATTTCAGTTTTGGAAAGCTTGTGTTGTGGATTTCCGTAATAACTATAAAAATTGGCTTATGGTAAGTGCCTTTTTTTGCTACAAAGTGCTTACTTTATGCAGGCTTACCACAGATATGCAATACTTTTAATAGTGGATTCTACTTCATTCTTGATATAAGCTAAAGGTGGTCTTCCAGGGACAAGGGGTGCACAACTCTGCTTCCAAACTTTTTTGTATCCCTCTGGCATTGAAGGGGTTAAGCACCAGAAACGGTTATACTTTGTTTACTCTTCTATTTCCTCTATGTCGGTTTGAGCAAAATGTGGCTCTGCAGGTGTTGTTGGACGTTATCTCCTAAAATCCTTACCCATAAAAGAGGGGTGCCAATGGGTTATCCAAACAGGGAATAATGTTCTTTGTATGCGTTTTAACCTTTATCTTTGTGCTGAAAGCATAAATGTACTACTGCTACAAGTACAGTACGTTGGGCCTTATCTACAAAATGAGAGAGCAAACCTACTACTTCCTTGGCAATACATGCAAATTTGCATTGATTTAAAGTAGCAGTAAACTTTTTTATGAAAATATTTATGTTATAGAGCTTTTTCTGCTGAATAAAGCAATGACATTCTAACAGCTGTCAGTTGTTTTATTAAACATTTATAATGGTTCAATAATCAGGAAGTGAATTTACTGTGTGTTTATTTCCTGACAGTTCTAACTGACAGGAAGTGACTCAGCAGTTTCTATCACGTTCTATGGAGAACTGTAAGTCACTGACTTTCCTCTCCATTCGAATATAACAGAATTACTAATTGGAATTTGACTACTAGAGGGGATTTCTAATAAAAAAAACACTGGTTTAAACTGTAATACCGCTGGAAATATGTATCTTCAGCAACAGGAAAAGCTGTACAATATTTTTTTTTTCATAAAAAAAGTTTACTGCTCCTTTAAATGCAAAGCAATGAATTGGAGAACTCTCTAACTCAACTTAAATCAATGGCTATTAGATGAATGTATGTTTGTCCCCATAGTTTGCTCCAGAATTGCTCCTCTTTTTTTTTGTGGATATGCATCTTTGTCTCTTCCTATACCTTGGCCTTCAATAATCCCTTGCCTCCACAAAGGTTCACTGTTCCCAGTTTTAAAGGTGGGATTGGAGGCTGGGCCGGATTTACATCTCAGGCACTCCTAGGCACAACCACCTCTGGTGCCCCTAGCCCCGCCTTTGCCCCACTCCGAAGCACGCCTCTCACTTAGCCACACCCCTCCATTAACCACACCCAAACTATTATTACCAGTGTAAGGGAAAGGCTCCATTATTACTAATGTAAGGGGATGGCACCATTATTACCAGTGTAAAGGAAAGGCACCATTATTACTAATGTAAGGGAATGGCATTATTATTTCCAGTGTAAGTGAACTGAACCATGAAACAGATAATAAATATAGTTGTGTGCACCACACATACTGGCCTGATGCTGAACTGCAGGCTGTTGGGGAGGCTACTGCATCCTGCTCCTCCTGTCACCCTTCCAGTAACAACTGCAGAACTGCTCTCTTGATTGCACCCGCGGCCCGCCTCTGAACCAACTCCTTCACACTTTGCCGAGTCAGACTCCAACTATAGTGTAGGCCGCTTCCTGTGGCTATTATGTTGTTAGGCGTAGCTTGTGCGGCACCCACTACCTGACGTCCGTGCATCGGCAGCATCACAGGAGGTCCTGAGGTGGTGACCAATGACAGCAGAGGCACGGCACGCAGGCGCAGCAGGGTCACATGAAGCGGCCCCGGCGGCACAGGCACAGAGCAATGCTGACAAAGTAACACAGTTGTCAGCAAGCGCCCTCGAGTCAAGGGCATAGGCGCACACCACCAGAATGGCACAGCAGTCAGCATTATGCGTTGTGGGCGTGACAATGGCATTGCCAGGCGCCCCTGAAAATCGGGCGCCCTAGGCAAGTGCCTTGTCTGCCTATTGGCAAATCCGGGCCTGTTTGGAGGCTGAAATGAGTTTGATCTTGGAGAAGAAGAGTTTATAGTCAATGGAAGGTAACCAATACCAATACCAGTTGAGGAAGAAGTGCTTGGTCTGCTTTGTTCTTCCTCTTACTCCTGCTCAGGGTAAACATGAAAAGGAGAAAAGTCACATGGAGTCCCATAACTACTCACTGGGTATTCATTCTCCTCCTCTTGTGTTCCAGGCAGGCAGCTCAGTATTTAGCACAGTAACAGCATGCAAGTTCTGCCAAGAACAAGGTATTTTATCAACCAAGCACCCAGCTCCTAGACTCCTCTTATTCCTCACACCTAGGAGCTATTAAATATTAATGTTCTGTTCTTGCTTACCTGAACAAGAGCAAGTAAAATGTGTAGCCAATTGTTTTTCCTCCGTGTTTCTCCTGATATTCATGTGGAAGTGGCAAGTGAAATGTGGCCTCACTCCCTAACTTTCTGACAGCAGAGACAAGGAAGCCAGGTTCTACAGGCTGTGGGCTGGCATGAGACAGACAACTCATCTTTGTCTTAATGTCATCAAGGATGGTATGCACTCAGAATCTGTATTCATGCAGGCCCCAAGTCTGGCCTGCTGGCTTTACTCCTTCTGCTAGGTGTGTCCTGCTGCAGTGCATAAGCAGACAGGGCTTCTGTGTCCTAAATACCCAACAACTGTAACTTTCATTAATTCAGCTTTACAGATCTGTTGTTGCCTCTCATAAAAACATCCTCTAATCACCCCAACTAGCCCATGTAGGGTCAGACCATCAGGGTATCCCCAATCCCCTGATAGGATAATCCTCCCCTGGTCTACAGTATTGTACACAGTAGGTTAGACAGTAAGAAGTAAGAGGGAGGGAGGGGAGTAGGTAAAGGGAGTCACAATGGGATGAAGAAGAGTTTGTTTCAGCATGGCGTGGCTCAGTTAGCATAAACACAGGCCACCACACATGCAAGTAAACTAACTATAGGTGATTTTGAAAAATGTTTCGGAATCACCAAAGTTGTTTTCAGTTGACAGAGTTAGTAGACTATCAGATTGTGCACCTAAAACATGTAGTAATGTAAATAGTAATGTAAATTAGCTGTGGTATAAAGAAAGAGTTGTTTTGTGTGAATAAGGTGTTTATTGACTATTACATTTTTACATGTTTTTTTAGCAGCAAACAGACTTATGATGTATAATTCTGGAGGAAATCAACTGCATCACAGAAACAAAAATTCAAATCCCTTTAGAGCAAAATGGGATTTTTAAATCCTTGAATGCTAGAGAGGTCTCCATCATACTGGGGTTATGCACTAAGGCGTGATAAAGAGGTGATAACATGGAGATCATTTCTCCAGCGATATCAAGTCTCCAGTTCCTATGTTATTCTATAGAGCCTATGCACTAAGATCTCCAAAGTTGGATTAATCTTGGTGCATTGGTTCCAAGGGAAATGGAGAAAGGATATCAATGGAGAAGTCATACCCACTTTATCACACCTTAGTTATTTGAATTATTTCCCTGATCTCACCATAGTAAATCAAGTGGTTCTATGGAAATATTTTGCAAAAATAGTTTTTGGCTTGCTGTATTAATACTTGCATTATTTTAATGAATCTGAAGATAAAAATTAACTAAAGTTGTAAGAGATAAATCAAGCATTATTTTTTATTGACCTTTACTGAATTAAGCTCTTGGCTCAAAAAAACTTTTGCTAAACAAATTATGATATGAAGTTACTGGTTGAATTTGCTTGCTTCTTACTAGGAGCATATATATGGGCCACATGTGTAAAGAAAGTGGAGCATTTAAAGTTCTGGAGGCCATATCTCTAGAAGGACATCAATAGATTATTCAAAGAATGGCTACAAAAAGCAATGCAGAGGATGATATTATGTGGATTAGACAAAGGTGTTTGCAATATATGCAATAGTTGCGCTCATCCATCCCTCTCCCATCCCTAAATTAATTTGAAACACCCAAAGATAAAAAATTGGAGACAAAAATAGATAATTGATGAGGTAAAAACAAATCTCACAGAAAGAAAAAACATGAAAATGAAATGTACTTTTTAATACTATCACCGATTCTATGTGGGTAAATATTACTAAAAAGTACTTTTCAGTTTCATGTTTTTTTTCTTTCTGTGAGATTTGTTTTTTCCAGGAGAGATTTATTTGATCACAATATCGCATTTATTATTTACAGATTTCTGTAGTAACTTCTAGTTTGTTGTTAGAAGTTATAACCTTTTCTGCTTTTGGCACTTTATACAGGGATGTTTATCATTTATTCATACACCATTTCTAATTTTCTTTTCATAGTCAGATTGTGCAGTTTTCACAGTTAAGTTATATCGTTCTCATTGGATTCATTTTCTAGCATGTAGCACTTTTTTTTGATTCATTGATTCATACATTTTTCTATAGCAATTTAACCTTTTAATCCAGCAATATAGACGGTATTGGAGAAAATATAGCACTTTCTGCCTGTATGAGTGTTCTATCTATTATTATCAGAAAACATACTTTATACATTTTGTGAGGTACATCTGACCATATACCTATTCAGTGCTGGCCCAAGACATTGTGCTGCTTGGGTCCAAGGATGATATGCTGCCCCCCAAACCACGCCCACATCCATATTTAGTCTAAATATCGGTTATGGGGTGGTATTGGAAAGCATGCCAATTTTAACTTTCTTAATATTGTGCAATTATTTCCCCCCAGAATTGCTCTTGTTTGTCTTTGTACATATGCCTCAAATAGTAAGAGCAAGAAATCTATTGGTAAAAGGGTCTGGGGAAGGGGTTTTAAATCTTAACCCTTTGAATGCCAGAGGGATATGCATAGAAATGCTTGCAAACCCCTCTGGCACCCAAAGGTTTAAGGTTGTGACCAGGGCAGACTGGAGATTGCTTTTGCCTCTTATTGGCATGTGATATTAATCCTTGGTTAATTGTGGGAACTGTCCAGCTTCAGGCAAGACAAATGTAATGTCTGCATGATTTATCTTATTGAGCTAAAACCACTCCCTTGTTTTTATGATGTTAGACCAGACATAGGCAGCCATATTCTCCCCAAGGACCAAAAATGTGATTGTCTTATTGCAAATGGCTGCATAATATCTGATGTAAACTGCAGTAAAAAAACAAACAAAAAACACAAGTAGATTTACCCTGTTTCATGCTAGAGAGGTCTCCATCAATGTGCCTCTCAAAGACCAAAGGGTTAAGGTGGAAGTGTATGTGCTTTAAGTGGTTGTATATTCTGAGACAAAAGGAGCTGGTGTGCTTTCTGAGCTGCCCAAAGTGTGTGGGACAGAGCAAGGATCTCCTCTTCGCATGTAGATGGGCCCCATATAGAGTGACGTCACATTCCGGCTTCCGGCACCTCTAAAGGGTGCACAAAGGGATCTGTACAGGCAATGCACTTATGGATCGGAGCTCCCTTGACGGCCATAGGCTCCACTCCCCCACCAAATTATGCAAAGCAGCAGGGAGCTGACACTCAGCACTGGGCAGCATATTCAGACCAGCTGCTCGGCGCCAAGGGAGAGCGAAACAGACAGATCTGGTGGCAAAGCACAAAATAAACATGCCTTGGGGCAGCAAATTGCCGTCCCTGACATACCGGGACCCATGTAAGGGCTGGCCCTGTACCTATTTCTACATACTAGGTAAGGTACACTTGCCATTACCATTACAAGATTGGGAAGTTCTTTATTCTATTCTTTTGTGGTGTGTCATGTTTTTTAAATAATTTTCTTTTAATAAACATTAGTTTTAATACTGTCATTATATTACTCTAATGAACACTGTTATGTCATTGTGCCTCACCAATCATCTGTTTTTGTCTCTAATGTTTATTTCTGGGTCTTTAAAATAAATTTAAAAACACAGAGAGGTGAGGAAGGGTACACATTTTGCATGTATTGCAAATACTTCCATTCAGTCCTCCAGGTATACTAAAAAGCAGAAATGAATTCTCTGTTGATTAGGGTTTGTAAAATATTTTCATTAATAGAACGCTTAATATATACGATTTGTATAATACATCAACGGGAAGGGTCTTTATTATGACATTCAGTACAATGTATTGAGATACTGCGCAGGATAAAAGCTTCTTTAAACATTTCTTCTACGTTAGCCTAATCCCTTGAGCTATTGATGAGCAGTTCGGCCAACAGATTGTTTACAGCACCAAAAACTTATCACGCACACAATATGCGGTACAGTATAAACGTGAACAATTTAGAAAATACTTGATTTTAAATATTTCCTCTGTAGTATTAGTAAACTCTTTTTGTTATTTATGATATAGAGCCGGGTAAGACACTAATCCACACCATACTAATATACCCTCGAATAACTGGCAAATCCATATGCTGAAACCTAGAATGTCTAGATTTCCTTAATCTATGTGGGCCAAATGTATTTCTTCAAGTACCCTTCTATAAATAAATTAGGTTCTCTATGCTACACATTGCCTATGATTATTATATCACTAACTAGTTGGTATTATAAATTATCCTATGAGGTGCTTCTTGTATGTTTTTTTTTATAAATTAATTTAAGAACTTGTTGGATGTATAGCTATTCTAAGAATAAAATAACCCTGATATTTTTTAACTAGATTGGAAAATGGGCATACTAGATGGGTCAATTGTCTCTTATCTGCCATGAAATCCTATCTCTTTAGGTTTATGTTAAAGACCAATTTATTTAAATGAAAAAAGAGAGAGGGGGTGTAAATTCACAAGTACACTTCATACAATGTACTCACAAGGAGAATAAGCTACATATACAAGTAACACATCAGATGTGGAGGATATTATAACTACCTCCACATCCTATATAATAATTTGCTAATTCGTGTGTAACGCCGCAACATGCGCAGTAGACACTGCTGCGCCTGCTGCAGCCATGCACAGTAGAGACTGCCCGCGCCATGGCTGATACGGAGCTGGGCGCTCCGAAGCGCCCAGCTCTGTATCAGCCGTGGCGCGGGCAGTCTCTACTGCGCGTAACTGCCCCACGACCAGGGCCCACGACTGGGCTGTTCAACTAGTAGATCATAAGTCACAACTACTTCTTAAAAAACATATTTCATCCAAGCCCAAGGTAGTTTTTAGACAAGCTAAAACAATTAAGAACTGTGTTGTCCCTGGTCAGTTAACTAAGAAAAGTCAGACAAATGTTGACTATGAGAATTTTTGGAGTGTAAAGGGCAGTTTCAGATGTGGAATTCTAAATACACATGTGGAATTCTAAATACACATTTTTATCTTCCGTATATATTTGATCTTATATTTAATTGAGAGTTATTATATTTCACTTTCTCATTTCACATTTCCATTTTTAGTATCACATTCATCACATCTTCACATTTTATCACCCTTCACACGCTTATTTCAAAACACATATCATACTTTTTTATTTTAAATAGTCACTTGTCAAAAATTGAATTATTTGATTTAATATTGTTATATTCATTTTTTGACCCTTTGTGTGATGAGAATTATGAGAATCTCATGATGTGTTGATTGAAGTTCTTCACTCAGATATTGCTTTATTTTGTATTATTAAAAATATTAGGTTAATGTTTTTGGTACTTTCAAATATTTCTATTATTGTTAGCTTTTGATAAATTGTTAGTCAATGTTGGAATTTTTTGTCTATTTAGGAGCAGTTTCTCACATTTTATAGAATTAATGCTTTTAAATGGTATCCCTTTAAAGGCTATCTCTTTAATGCTTGTTTGTATATAATGAAAAACTCAGTAAAAATCAGACATAATGGGGGAGAGTCACAAAGAGGTGATAAATAGCTGAGAAAGTGCAGATGACTTCACCAGTTTATCGCTTCTCCAGTCCCCATGTTATTCATAGAGACTATGCACTAAGATCTCCAAAGCTGGAGAAATCTTAGTGCATAGGCTCTATAGAATAATTGAAATATGACTAGAATAGAATAGGAATAGAATAGAATAGGAATTAGAGAAGTGATAAACTGGAGAAGTTATCTCCACTTTATCACCTCCTCCCCCACTGTTATGTAATGTGAATTGGCCATTGGCGCCATTCTACCATTGATGATGCCTAAGAGTGTCATGATTTCATTAGTGACACTTAGTTGCCATATTTAATGAGTGGTGATTGTGGCTGATTGGCTTCTTTTTAGGTAGTGGGTTCTGATTGGCCAATCCATGTTTGACTGTATCGGTTAAATGATTTTTAAATATGAGGCTCATTCTCCTATATCTATCTATCTATCTATCTATCTATCTATCTATCTATCTATCTATCTAGTTACTGTCTGTAGCCCAATGAAAAGGTCAAAGAGGACCTTAAAATGCATTGATTATTACACAGCTGTTTATCAGAGACATGTGATCTCACTTTTTTTTGGTGCGAGTACTGATATCTTCCATAATTGACTTTGAGACACATACCATAGCTCCTTCCTCCTGTTTTGTTTGTTTGTCTATTTATTTAAATGGGTCTTTCAACCCCTTGGGGAAGATTCACTAAGCTGTGATAAAGAGGTGATTAAGTGGAGATGACGTCTCCTGTTTATCACTACTCCAGTTTCTATGTTATTCTATGGAGCCTATTCACTAAGATCTCCAAGGTTTGAAGAAAACTTAGTGCATAGGCTCTGTAGAATAACATAGGAATTAGATAAGTGATAAACTGGAGAAGTCATCTCCAATGTATCACTTCTTTATCACCGCTTAGTGAATCTTCCTCCTTTAATGCTAAATAGGTCTCCAACCTATCTCTAGTATTCAAAAGGTTAAAAGTCCCATTTAAATCAATGATAATTTTATTTGCACACTGTGGTGCTGTTGGTTTGCCACAGAATTGCCCCAATTCCTCTTAGTACATCAGGTTCCTAGAGATGACAAAAATTGAGCTTCAGCATGAATTGTACTTGAATTAATCGACTTATAAAGGTCAGTAGATTCTATACTTGATAGCTATTCACGTCATAGATTGGCAAAAGAATAAGAAACAGCCAAAGTGAATCAAAATTGTCAAGCATTGTTGAAATGTCATTGTAAATCTGTGAAGATACTTTTTTTAGAATGAAATATAGAACTCTATTGCTTCTGACTGCTTATTAGAGAATCAAAGTTGTTACTAATATCTTCAAATAATTATTACTTTTGCATGGCCATTTCAAATAAAATAGCACTAAACCAGCAGTTCATAAACTCTGCTTGAATGCATATAATAAAGTGGTATTGTCCTCTGTATTAACTTCATGATCATTAAACCAGTTGAATTCAGAGAACCTTGAACAATGGGTCATTAGAATATGTTTAATTAATGCATATGTACAGGCAAAGGACATGGCAGTGGTCATGGGGATTTGTGGCTAGCAGTGGGCAAGGGGAAAAGGTTGTAGAGGGTCAGACAGTGTGCATGGAGATCTGTGGTTACCACTGGGCAAGGGTAGAAGGCTGGGGTGTATATGGGGCTAGCACACAATGGTATTGTTCCCCATGCTGCACAACATGTTAGAAATCTGACATATAGTGCCCCCTTTCGACATATTAACCCCGCCTTTGTAATTCAAAATATATAGTGCTCCCATCCAACATAGAAACTTTCTCCATTTGCATTTCAACATATAGTGCTCCCATCCGACATTCTTCTTTCTCCTATTTTATTCTACATACACTGCCTTCCATGTAAATTAAATGTTGAAGTGTTTTGAATATATTGACAAAATTATATTGCTATAGCATAGGCTTTTTTTACCACCAGTTTTGTTTTAGCAACGTGAGGATTTGAATACAGAAATCTGACTTAAAAACTACAATGCAGCACGCCTGTTTTTTTCTTAACTCCAACATTTGAATCGAGACTATGCAGTCCTGGGATTTGCTATCACTGTTCCAGATACGGTGGTTAGCATTTACATTTTTGCAGTAAACTCAGCTTTTTTGGAAGTTTATATTTGTTTATTTGAAATTAAAAAAATGTGTTACTCACATGCATTACTCAACTATATGACTAAAATGAATGGGTGTATGTAAAGAAAAATGGCAATAATGTTTAATGGATTCCACACATAGCATTTTAGAATCTTATTTTTCTTCTGCTTAATGTTGTATCTGTTCAGGTGATATTAGCAGCTAAACTATTTTGTGTGCCAAGTTAAAATGAATCCCATTCCCTTACACCCACATTCCACGCGCAGACACCATTATGACATTATAAAATCATTTATTAGAAAGTTAATAACATTGCTTTATGCAAAAGGAAGAAATGCACACATTTAGGGAGACAGAAGATAATTCTTCTGCATGAGTTTAATTCAAAATCTCTTCTGGGGGTTATATATATATATATATATATATATATATATATATATATATATATATTTATATATATATATATATATATATATATATATATATATATATATATATATATATATATATATATACTAGCAATGTGGGACGACGTTGCCCGTCAGGATATATAGGGAATTAATGCACACACACACAGATGCAAGACATACACACGCATGCATTGAGATGCATAAAGAGCGACACAGTCATACACACATAGATGCAATGCACAACATGCAGACACATAGAGTGTGATACAGACATGCAACACACACAGTGAGGAACACACAGGCACACACAGACACACACACACACAGAAGTGAGTCATAAGGGGGTGACTTATGTGTCATTGTAATGAGTTTGTGTTTGTACTTATGCCTCCACTATGGCATTCATTCATATAGTTGAAATGCATGTGGTAATTGCACATACTATGTTGGAAGGTGGGTCGTGCTGGCTCCCTGGGTGTGAGTGAGTGTGAGTGTGAGTGAATGGCATTCATTCATGTAGTTGAAATGCATGTGGTAATTGCACATACCATGGTGGAAGGTGGATCGTGCTGGCTCCCGGGGTGTGACTGAGTGTGAGTGACACTATGGTGGAAGGTGGATCGTGCTGGCACCCGGGGTGTGAGTGAGTGTGTGTGAGTGTTTGCATGTGAGTGATTGCATGTGTGTGATTGAGTGAGTGTGTGAGTGATTGAGTGAGAGTGTGTGAGTGAGAGAGAGTGTGAGTGGGTGTGAGAGTGTGTGAGAAGGTGTATGAGAGTGAGTGATAGAGTGTGAGTGTGTGATTGAGAGTGAGCGAGTGTGTGAGTGAGAGTGTGTGAGTGTGAATGAGAGAGTGTGAGTGAGAGAGTGTGAGTGTGTGTGACTGAGTGTGTGAGTGAGAGTGTGTGTGTGATTGAGTGTGTGTGTGTGATTGAGTGTGTGTGATTGCGTGTGAGTGTGTGTGTGTTTTCTGTCTGATGTGTTTGTGTTTGTGGTGTAGGAGCGAGTGGCAGCCATTTTGTTTTTTCAGTTACTTGGATAGTGGTGGGCGGGCTGGATAGTGGGGGCAGGCCAACTCCCTGCATGATTTAAATCACTCCTCCATTGAATCACCCAATGGGAGCAGTAACTCCTCCTTACTTAACCCTTTGAGTGCCAGAGGGGTATGCAACGGATTGCTTTGCAATGCGTTGCGTACCCCTCTGGCACTCAAAGGGTTAAGTTGAGGTAACATAGCAATATAACACACGGTGGCTCTTCAGTTGAGGCAACGTAGCAATATGCTGAGGGAACAAATAGAAAGTGGTGTTTGAGGCTTGCCCTCTGTAACATACAGCAAAGCATCTCTCTCCCTTTAAGGAGAAAGGGCAGGAATCAGGAAGCAGGAAGTGGAGAAGTGACAGTTGAAAAAAGACAGTTAGTGAGGTTGACTGAAGATATAAAAAAGAGTTAAATAAAAGAGTTGCTATTAAGTTTATCCCTGAGTTTGTATTTTATGGAAACATTACACCCTCGTACTGAAACAGAGTGTGTGGAGGGTTACAATTATCTGTGTTATGTGAAACAGTGTGTTTGTGGGGTCATGATCCTGAGTGAGAGTGTGTGTGGACCAGGAGAAGTTATTGATATCCCCTACTTCAGGAGCCCGTGGCAGCTATATTTGGTGGACGGGCTGGAGGGGGCAGGCCAACTCCCTGTATGATAAACATGCCCCCATTGAATCACCCAGCGGGAGCAGTAAAGTCCTCACTGAATCACTTAACAGGAGTTGTGTCTCCTGAGACATAAATTATGTAATGAGGCATTCTGTTCAATGTGTGTTTGTTTTCTGGGGAGACATAAATTATGTTCTGTGTTTGAGGTACCATAAATTATGCAATGAGGCTTATTCTTTTATATATATATATAGATATAGATATATATATATCTATATATATACAGCTTAGGGCTAGAATTTGTTATGCATAAGAAAGAAAGAAAGAAAGAAAGAAAGAAAGAAAGAAAGAAAGAAAGAAAGAAAGAAAGAAAGAAAGAAAGGCAAAAACCCTTTGAGTGTCAGAGGGGTATTCAACTGATTGCAATGTAAAGCACTGGATGCCTCTGTATACTTAAAGTGCTAGACAAAAATATATTTAATTAATTTTAAATATGTCAAATTTAAACCTAAACTTGATTTTCTAATACATATATAGACTATTTTATAAAAATGTGACGTGTTAATTTTATTTTAGTATTGTAAATGAGAGACAAATTAGTTTATTGAGATTAGCACTCACTCCTCTATAATAAGAAAGAGAATGTTATAGCACCCATATAGTTACACCTTTTGCTACTGTTGTGAACATGCTTAAAGGGATAGTAATGTTTCATAATAAAAGCAGCTCTAATTAATCATCATAGTATTTGGACTTTGAAGAGTGTTATTTCAATTCTGTAAGAGTTGTAATTCAAGAGTAATTCAGTGACAAAGTATCCCCCTCATGCCCCTTTTATTGATGTAACACTGCTCAGCCAGATCAGAAGGGAGGTGCCCAGGTAGACTGCAGAGAAGGACAATCTTCAATTAAGAGAAAAACCTGAAAAACTTGTCAAGGGGGGCAGGGCTTTCATTGTTCTCATAGGAAGAAGATTGTCCCCTGCTGTTTTCTGTCTGGTCTATGGACTGTATTACACATCTGAGAAGAGATGGCTTACACTAGCTAAAAGGGGCGGCAGGGGAAACTTTGCTTGTGAATATCTCTCAAACCATAAAGGTTTGAGCGAAAAGACTGTTGTTGTGCTACTGCTCCCATCCTCTTCAGCTAAATAATAGTGGGAGAAAGGTTGCAGGTTATGTACTTCTGAACCATACTCCATGATAATGGGATTTGAATGTAGAACTGCATATAACAAGTCTTGGTATTGTTTCTGCATACTTTTTATTGTAAAGTCCTCTTTAAAAAGTAATGATGTATCTTAGGAAAAAGCAGAAAAAGCTAAAAACATAAAAATATAAAGTAAAGTAAACTTTTCATTTGGAAAGTAATAGGCAAATTGTTTTTAAAGTGATGTCTTGATAAGATTTGAGAACCTGCCGGTGTTGATTTAGCAGGTTGTCAATGTTTCTTGTGCACTTTATTTCTGTCAACATACAGTAGCGCTAGTCGCCATAATTATTACCTTGTTTAATAGATTCATCAGTTTTTCCGTGGCTGACATGCAGGACGAATCGCAGATTTCTTGCCATAGTGACGTCCACGAGCTTGCTCTGTTAGTCCCTGCCGGCTGTAGGAGGTGTTGCTAGGAGCCGTTCAGCTCCAGAAGGGACTGACAGTGCAGGCTCACGTACCTCATTATGGCAAGATGTCTGCACTCCGTCCTTCCTGTCTGCCCCAGAAGAATTGATAAATCTATTAATCAAGGTAATAATTGTGGCGACTAGTGCTACTAAGCAGCTAGTTGCCAGATGGGGAGTTATTGAAGCTAAAGTTGTTTAAAGGTGATAGTTCTGCTTTAACCAAAATTGCTTAAAACATAAAATGTAATGTATGATATGAATTGTACCATATAAGAGCAGATTTAATTTTAATGCAGGTGTTCTTTTATAATAGAAATCTCTTGGATGGACTTGTCATTGTGACTAAACCCTGATTTACATGGGGTATTAGGAAAAGGTCTGTAATTTGCATATGTATAGGCCTATCGTCCCTTATCAAAAGCTGCGGGTTCGGAATGATGAAAGCTGCCCAACATCTAAAGGTGCAGGAATTGACTACACCTACTGTTGGCCATATAGTAAACTTGATAAATAAAAACTACATTCTAAATGTCAATTACAATGTAAGGATTTGAGAGTGCTTCATCATCATCCGTTTATTGAGAGAAGGATTGTGTTTCATGTCAGTAATCATTTATGTGAGTCCTATGTTACACATCGACTAAGAGAAATAATTTAGCAGTAATTTCAATAAAATCCTCTTTTCTCTTTCTCCCAATGGGAACACAGGAACCAAGGGGATATACCAAGGCATCCACCATGATTCCTTGGAGGCAAAAGAGAAAAAATTACTCTCCACTGGAGATCAGTATTCCACAGGATTAACTGGTACCATATAAACCTCAGGTTTCAACAGACATCAAACAGCTGAACAAGAACCAACAAGGTTCAGAACACTTCAAAGAGAAGTAAACTAGTAAAGAGGTCCCTAATCAGGCACTACTACCTGAAGGACCTTCTGGCCAAAGCTGTTCTCAGCCAAGGCCAAAACATTGTCAATGTATTGTTTGGCAAAGGTATGTAAGGATGACAAGGTCAAACCACATACACAGCTCTTCAGCAGAAGCCTGACTCTTCTAGACAGGCCCAGGAGGCACCCACAGATATGGTGGAGTGAGTAGTAACTCATAAAGGAACAGGTTTCTTTCTGAGCTCATAAGCCTGTCGGATAATGGCCTTCATCCACAAAGCAGTTGTTACCTTGGAGGCAGCCTGGCCCACTCAGGAGCCCTCAGGAATGAAAAAAGAGAATCTGATATCCTGAAAGACTGTATGTGAATGTGATGGACATAATGCTAAGACAATGCACCATGTCAATCAGACATCAAAATCTGAGATGACCATGGGCAAAAAAAAAACAAAGTACTGCTTTGCCCAGGTGAAATATTAGCCACTCTGGGAATAGAAACAGTAGCTAAAAGGAAGGCAATCTTAAACATCAAGACACACAAAGAAACATATTAGAGAGGCTCAAGACCTACAGAGGAGAGGAATCCATGAACATAGGATAGGCGTGAGCCAGCCCCTGAACAAAGGTCTTGTCATCAGAGAGAAAAAAAATCCACTTCTGAAAAAGAACAAAGAGAGCTGAGATATGAACCTTAATAGAACTCGATACTAAGACCCTTGTTGACACCATCCAGAAGAAATGCAGGATTAGTTGGAAGACTAAATCTATGTCCTCTGCATCAGTGTCAGGTACTTCCACAAAGGAGCCTCCAACCATCTGAGACTGGTCCTTGAAGACAGGATCAACTTGTCTTATAGGGGACATGGAGCAACAAAAATGGAGAACCCCTTGAATAGAGGAAGGGATAGAAGCAACTGAGGACATCATAGTCTTAACCCAAACTGGCTCTAGTTCTGCAGTGGAGGAACCCAGAAGAGTAGAAGGGGCCACAGTGTAAGATGGACATAAGGTACCTCAATAATCCCTTGGGAGCCAAGTCTGGCATGAGCTACTGTGTACTAGATTGGTTAAACGGGGCCCTGCATCAGAGACGTACGGTAATGAGATATAGATTTGTAGTAAAGTCATCTTCAACAGGGAAAATAGTCCAGAAAAATACCTGGCCAGGGAAGCCAGTTAATGGTTGCCTACCTAATAAGGGATTATACAGACCCGTATATAAGTAAAAAAATAAAAAAGAAGACTAAAATCTAAGAGAACGGTTACAGATTTCCCTTTCCTGAGGCTAAGTCACTTGAAACTGAGGGTAGAGGATACAGCTGCCTTTTTTGAACTGCCCTGCAATCATGAGAATTGGAACTTTACCCCAAGGTTCCTGTGTACCACACTGGAAACAAGAGAAATGAATTTACTGTTTTAGTCTGAACTGCTTCTACTGTGGCTATTCAATTTGTCAATCACCTTTAGACATGCATAGCTGATATGTCACACTTCTCTAAATGTCTCCAGGTCCAGTAAATTGAGCTGATCTTCCCTTCTTCTTGCCCCATTTCCTTGAAATTGTTCCCAAATCATTAAAGGCAAGGCCATTGAAGGAAATTCCCAAGAGTTCTTAAAGCAATGCGTTGCGTACCCATCTGGCACTCAAAAGGTTAATGAGGTAAAATATGATCGGTACCGCTGCTGTTTGGCTTTGACGAATATTGTTCCTTTCAAGCCATTTCTCTTATTAGTTTATATGGACAACTTATTCAGCTGCACTTAAATTTGCACTAAATTGTATGTATTACATTTTAACTTGGATGCTATAGTGATCTCTAATCCAATGTAAAGCATTATATTGGAGGCATCATTTAAGGACCAGATGGGTGCACAAATCATTGCAATACAATGCATGGCACATCCATCTAGTCCATAAAGATCTAAAGTAACACTAATACCTATTAATTAAAGGGATAGTAATACTTAAAATGTAAAAAACAAATATGTTGCGCTGTAATAACTTTGGAATAAAACACCTTTCAGCAGTGGGAGTATCCTTGTTTTACACAGGGGGATAAACCCTACAACATATTTTTTTTTTTACATTTTAAGTGTTACTATCCCTTTAACACCCATTCCCCTTAATCTGGGCAGAAAATCCTAATGGCCATTATGGATTAAATCTTCTTGGATTTATTACCCATTATATTAGTCTTTATTTAGTACTGGAAGTCTTGTCTGTTGTCTCAGGATTCCAGCCTCATCCCCCAGAAGTCTTTTTGGGAAATGGGAGGAGTTTTGGGCACTGGGATCCTCTATGATGAGGTAAGGAGAAAGGAATATGAGTTAGTTAAACACTGCATTTCCTATATTATTCTATAGAGCATATGCACTAAGGTCTCTCAGATCTCTGCATTTGGAGACATCTTAGTAAATAGGCTCCATTATATATCATTAACATTTGTGATTTATCTCAGTGGAGAGTTTTGCTCAAATTTGTGACACCTAATCCCTCAATAAAGAATAACGTCTACCTCCTTGGACATAATATCCAGTAATAACTAAAGATTCATTTTGGGGACCAAATCCACAGAGAATTGTTTCATAGGGGTAATTTGTATTTTCTGGCCAGATTAAGGTAAATGTGGATTATTATTAGGAGCTGTTAGTTTTCCTTTAACCATTTGAGTACCAGAGCGTTATCCAGTGAATTGGAATACAATGCGTTGATACATCTCTGGCACTCAAAAAGTTAATATGCTCATCTAATTTTGCAAAACCAATTCATATGTTTCCATATGTAAACTCTACTCAGCTGCATTGCAGTACACTGTTCACTAATAAAGTATTTCTCCGTGTCAGGTCAGGATAAGCAGTTCCACTGTAAGCTACCTTGACATTTCTCTACTGCAAATTGCCCATTCTGAATTGGGGTCCTAACTACAGGGATACAAAGGGTGCAGCTGTAATGGGACCCATCAACAAGGGAGCCATTCTGCCCCAGGGCCTAATAGGTTCTAGTTATGCTGCTGGGAAAATGCATGTATTATGGGCCCAAGAATTGTTCTGCACAGGGGCCTTCCAGTGACTAGTTATGCCACTGTTTATTTAGAAAATGTTTTACCAGGAACAATACATTGAGATTTCTCTCATTTTCAGATATGTCCTGGAGTGTTTACAGCAAGAGTTGTGGCTGAATCATAATTTTAATGCATATTTCCATACCCTCCAACTACACAGTTTATCTATGCATAGTACCTTTTTATGCTTTGTACTTTATAAAACAATATGAGCATTTTGTACCTTTTTCACCACAGAAGGAAAAGCGGGGTCCTTTGAGTTCATTCTGCAAGTAACAGAAAGAAACTCAGGCATAGAATTCATCACAGATATACACTGTAATGGTTCACCTTTAAAAAGTTGCATGTAAAATATCATGCAGTTAGCAGCTGCATTAACCATGTGGCCGTGTTGAAAATGGTAACATGAGAATCTCACCCTACATAAAAGCGTGAGGTTCCTCTTTCAACATCGCTACCTTCATTCACTTTACTGGCCATAACCTCTTCCCAGTCTTGCACGGTGCTGCCCCCACTCTCTCTCCCCGCTCCGCCCTGTCATTCTGCACGCAAAGAAGGGGAGAGAGAACCAGGAGAGAGAGAGACGAATGAGCAGAACGCTAAGTAATGATCCTACAGGTATCCTTAAGGGGCCTCGCTGCAATTCAAGCTTGGTGATTCATGCCTTGATGACCTCTTAAATACTTTATAGAGTGCAGTATTTGGCAGTGTTGTTAGTGGAATTTACCAAATGATCTCAGGCATTTGTAGTTACATCATAAGGATTTCATAGCTGCAAATTTTACATGCAACATTTTAAAAGGATATCCATTGTAATGACATTTTATTTACCTGAAAATATCATACCATGTAAAGAAAGTCTCATTATTAAGTTCATAACCACTGTGTACACCCAAAAGACAAAATGGGGAGAGCATCAAAGTGTACTACACTGCAAAGCGTAGGAATCAGAGAAAAGGTCACACTGCAAAGTGTAGGAATCAGAGAAAAGGTCACACTGCAAAGTGTAGGAATCAGAGAATCACTACTCTGAAGAAGTGGTCAGAAGACCACGAAACATGTCAGGAGATTGGTTATTGCTTTTTTATTGATTTTAATAAACTATTTTTTATTATTCCACTGGTCCCCCTGTACTCAGCATCTTTTTCTCTTTTTTCTGTGTTTTTAACTCTGAGTGCCATTTCCCACGTGTGGTCCGTTTGTGGGCAATTGTTCCTCACTGGCTATTTCACTGGTTCCTGTTATAAATGGGTCTGTGGGAAGTGATAATGTAAGTACGGTTCTATACATACCTATCAGGTGAACATTCCACTTCAAGCTCTCCTTCTGTGTGTGTGTACACGACTGCTGTGTTGTGTGTCTGGACTTTAACCCTCTGAGTGCCAGTGGGATATGTAACACATTGCTTCACAATGCGCTACGTACCCCTCTGGGACTCAAAGCAGATTGGTATGTGTGATGAATGTGTCTTTTAAAAGTTATATGGTGGCAGTGACATACCTCCAAACATTTCAAACTGCCAAAGAGGGAGAGTTGTGTTTTAGGGGGTGTGGCTAGGGGTGTGGCTGGTGGGCTGGGCATTAAAGAGAATTTTTAGGCTATTTCATGACCTATTGACACCTTCTTGTGTAACCTAATTAATGACTTATAACAAGACCAAAGTATTTTATTTACACAGACTAATTTATAAACACAAATACTGATGTTTACACAAACAATAATGTGAGTTTTATTGCTGTAGAACAGTATGATACACTTATATACACACCACACAGTCTGATTTCCTAAAAAGAGGGACATCAATGTGGGAAAGAGGGACAGAGGGATTTGGGTCTAAAAGAGGGACTGTCCCTCCTAAAGAGGGACACTTGGGAGGTATGCAGTGACTATGAGTATACCTTTTTCCAACTGTGAATTAATGGAGGGTATGCATTTGTGAAACAATTAATTACAATTAATTTGACCTCTTATGCACTAGGTTGTTGGTATTCACAGGCAGTTCTGATTTAGTGTTCATACTTCATTCATAAATGTCCTTAGTGTCAGGGTTTATTATTTAAGAAGCTTGTACCTTATTATGATAGTGATTACTATAGTAAAATGGAAATTACACAATAATATGTCAAAAAATTGGCATGTGCCTTGGGTGTCTGGGAATTTTTGACATCCTCTGAACACTTTCCAAGACGGTTTCTACTGATAAGTATTCAGTCTCTAAACACTTTTCTGAGAAATGTTGCATAAATATGAGTTTACTGTAGTATGGTATTCCAATATGAACAGTCTGTAGACAACGTAGTAGCTAGAAATTATGATTAAATCTGAAATATGTCAAGTAAAATGTAAATAGAAAACCAGCTATTTTAGGTCTCAGTTAGTGTTTATGTATTATGCAGATTTCATTCGCATGAATGCAGTTTCTGTCTGTCACCATTTTGTCAAAGAGCTCCTGATAGTTACTCAGAGTACATAATCGTAATGTGGCACTAGTAAGGCTGATTTACTAAGATCTTGAGGAGAACAAGATGTAACATTTCATTCAATTTGAAGCAAATGCTAGGTATTGAGAGTGAGGTATTAACCTTTGAGTGCCACAGGGGTGCGCAACACAATCCATTACTTATCCCTCTGGCACTTAACAGGTTAAGAAGAACTGAGGGGGAGATTCATTAAGCGGTGATAAAGTGGAGATGACGTCTCCCGTTCCTATGTTATTCTATGGAGCCTATGCACTAAGATGTCTTCAACTTTGGAGATCTTAGTGAATAGGCACCTTAGAATAACATAGGAACTGGAGAAGTGACATCACTGGAGAAGTCCTCTTTATCACCTCTTTATCACCACTTTATCACCGCTTAGAGAATCTTCCCCCTGGAGTAAACCTGAAGCAAATCAATAGCACCAGAGAGAAAGCGTTTAAATTTCCATTGACTTAAACTGGGTATTTAACCCCTTGAAGGTCTTCAACACAATTGTGGAAAAACCGCTCTGGCATTCAAAGAGTAAGGAGCCCCCATTTCATTCAAAGGGGATTTAGATATGTTTTATTTGTTCCTTACTTCAGCGAATTCGGTTTGCTTCAGAATTAAAATCTTAAAATAACAACCTCAGTATCTAGCATTTATATCAAACTGAAGGATGTTTTACTTCCTGATGTTTGTATATGGTTTTCCCAAGTAAAAGTGATATTCATGATTAATATGACCAGCGGGTTAACCCTTTGAGTGCCAGAGGGGTACGCAACGCATTGCAAAGCAATTCTTTGCTTATCCCTCTGGCACTTAACGGGTTAAGCACTATGGTGAGATAAACATTCTAGTAAGAGAAACTCACAAATTCCTGTGTTATGAACCTTGTGCCTAAAACAAAAGGGGAACATTCCTGGAGCAAACCAAATGTAACATAGGGGACAAATAAAACTTCAGACAGGCAACATTTGGTGATCTGATGCATGGCTTCCAAATGGTGTGCAGCCATGAGGGGAGTCCATGACGGTCCTGGTACTTCATGGGTCCTTATCACATTTTGAGTGCAACAAATTACTAAAAGCAATGCACTGGACATCTCTAGTAATAAAGGTGTTAAAAGCCTAATTTAAATCATTTGTAACATTTCTTTGTCTCCTATGGTTTGCTGGTTTACTCCAGAATTGCTCCTCTTTTCTTGACTACTAAATGGGCACATACTACACCATAACAAAATCATCCTTCACAACCAATAAAACAATGGCCCACCTGCATGGGTAAGAAAAAGCCCACAGCATTTACTAACAGTTTAAACAACATCACAAACATTATGCCAGCTTCCTGGCATGAGCCCAGAGGCATTATAGTGCACACTTGAACCAAGAGTCTTCGCTCTCACTCGCGCCATTAGCCAGCACGCAAAAGTTTAAATAGGACTTTAAAGGCTCAGTATAAGACAGGGCTATTCCCATTGCGGAGAAATATTTCATTAAAACCTATTACAGCTAAAATGTTTGAGTTCCCTCATATGAAACTGCAGTTTTCAGTTGTGACCACCAGGTCACATATAACTTATTATGGAGATATCTAGTCTATGACTCACGTTTTTCCATGGAGTGCATTATTCAAGAAATGCCATGACAATGTTTGATTAAAAACCTCTAATAAAGTTTGAATGAAAAATTGCAGTAGGTTGGTCCTTGATTTCCTTAGTAGGAATAGTCCCATAATATATATTTTTTTCATTAAAAAGACACTGCTCCTTTAAACTGTTTGAATGCTAGAGAGGTCTAAAATGCATTGCTCCACTGGCCAAGGATGATGGGAATTGTAGTCCTCAACAGCTGGAAGGCCTCAGCTTGCCCATTCCTGGCATAATGTATAGAAACTGGAGCGGGAACTTGAAACAAAAGATGCAATGACACCTTGACTTAACAGACAATAAATATGCTAAGTCAAGAAAAAAATTGATGTATGTGGCTTGATTAGTAAACACATAACCTTCTTATAAACACTTAATATTCAGAAGAAATGTCACAGAATGTCACATTGGCAGATATCCGACTGCAAATGAATGCAAAAATGCAACTATAGTTCATATAAAACTATATTTACAAAAGGTTACTTAATTCTGCCTAGTTGTCCTTAAAGGACCAGCTTATTGACACAACTGGTCAGCTTGCGCCACCATGTGTCACTTGAAACAACCAAGGATTCATGTTTTATAGATCTGTAGGATTAACCCAAGGGTTTTTATCAGTATAAACAGTAATAAAGAAATAACTGTCTTGACATTTTCCACTGGATTATCATCTTTCATACCAACATATTTTACTCTTAAACAAAACAGAAGAGAACTCAGACACATATATTTTTCACCACAAGTGAATGTTTTTTTATTGCATCCGTCAGTAATAGATTCTAAGCTAACACATCTGTACTACAAGGAAAAAATATAAGTTTCCAAAATTTCTAATTGATAAATAAAAGGCCCTTTAATGAGCCCTATTTAACCCTTTGAATGTCAGGGGGTGTACAAAGCATAATGCACCCATTCCAAGGATTAAATTAATGGGAAATTGTCTTTGTCCTTCCATGGTGCAGTTGTTTTGCCACGGAATTGTTTCACTTTTATTTTGTGCATAGGACCCTAAATGTATATGTATTAATGTCTGAATAGTATTTATCATGCTACTGAGGTTTGTTTCTTATTTCAGTTGCTACCTCTTGATCTCTTAAGTATAAGATATGCCTCCACTTTAATTCTTCTATAACACCTTCACCTGCAGGGAGGGGGTGTCATGAAACCTCTCAATTTGTAATTACCTTCCTTCCCAATAGGAACTTTTCCTTTAAAGGGATAGTAACACTTCGTTTTAACTTTATTTTATTTTGTAGGCATTAAAAAAACATGAAGAATGATATAAGTCTTATCTCTCAAACCTTTATGGTTTATGAGATATTCACAAGCAAAGTTCCCCTCCCCGCCCCTTTTTCCTAGTGTAAGCCATCTCTTCTCAGATGTGAGTCTGGTTGTATGACAGTACAGATAACAGAAGGGGACAATTTTCTTTGTATGAAAACAATGAAAGCCCTTCCCCCCTTGACAAGGTTTTCAGCTTTTTCCATTATCTTAATTGAAGATTGTCCCTCTCTGCAGTCTACCTGGGCATCTCCCTTCTGATCTGGTTGAACAGGGGGGGGGGGACTTTGTTTGTGAATATCTCTTAAACCATAAAGGTTTTAGAGATAAGACTTATATCATTCTTCATGTTTTTTTAATGCCTACAAAATAAAATAAAGTTAAAATGAAGTATTACTATCCCTTTAAGGTGATAATCCCTTACTGTTCTGCTTCCTTTTTTTGTATTCCATACTACTGCCTTCTCTGGCTTGTCTTCTCTTCAAGATGTGGGCTGCTTGTGATGATGCATATAAGTTGCTTAGAAATCACAAGTGGGGTACCAGGGGTTTTTATGAAAGAACAGCAACTTCATTTAACAAAATGAACAATTGTATGTAGTAAAATTTGTCCACAGAGGGAGGGGGTGCCATGTTCCTAATTTCAGTTTGCTGGATATATCGCTCTCTCAGATGTAAAGAGGGCACTATTTACTCAGTGCTTCAGGGGAACCCATTAGAGTACTTCGTTTTTTCCTGACCCTATTTTTAAAGTTGTATCTGGGATTATCCATACAATCTGCCAAAACCAATTAGGAGATCCCCACCTTATGTTCTCTTAAACCAGCTGCAGCCATGTCATGATCCTACTTCGTGGAGATGGATTGGAATAGTGGACAAGGGAGAGGAACAAATGTGTGAGGTTAGAAGAACAGAAATTGGGCTGGAGGTAAGACAAACTTAAGATTGAAGAATAGGACTGAGAGAGCCAGACAAATGGGTTGGGGTAGTTTACATACATGATGGGGGGAAGTGAGATGAGAGAACAACAGTGAATGGATTAATAAGGACAATGATGAAAGACAGTTTTAGGGAGGAATACAACCATAGAAGAGTCTTTTTATGTTATTTAGGTGTATAGTATGGCTGTTTGTTAGGTATATAGTTTGGCTGTTTCTTGGACAAAATGGGGCTTCTATCACTTTGAATGCTTGAGAGGTCTGAAACACATTGTGTCAATATGTGGTAGACCTCTCTAGCATGTAGCTGTTTTTTTGCAGAATGTTTAAAATTCTTCTTCTTATATCAACCTCAGTATTCTCTTGATTTTCCTGTTTTCACATCTCATAATCTTATCACTATGTCAATACTGAGCTGTGGATTTTTATGGTTAATTCCCTTTAACGCCTAAGAGATATTCTCAAAAATATATGAAGTCAGGGAAAATGTCACGACACTGTCATAAATGAAACCAGCCTTGCTTTTTAACCCTTTAACTACTGACCCTGCAATCAGCAGTTAAGGACCACAGGACATTAGCTTTTTCAGCGTTGGATTCAGGGGTCCCCGAGTGGTGTGAAGCTGTGTAGAAACCCCTGATTTCCATGACGTGCCAGGACCGTCCCTTAACAAAAGTTTACCCATGAAGGTCCTGGTACATTGTGGGTCTTTAAAGGGATAGTAATGTTTCATAATAAAAGCAGCTCTAATTAATCATCATAGTATTTGGACTTTGGAGAGTGTTATTTCAAATCTGTCAGAGTTGTAGTTCAAGAGTAATTCAATGACAAAGTATCCCTCTCACGTCCCTTTTACTGATGTAACACTGCTCAGCCACAGCAGAAGGGAGGTGCCCAGGTAGATTGCAGAGAGGGACACTCTTCAATTAAGATAAGGTAAAAACCTGAAAAACTTGTCATAAAATTGTGACATAAAAGTCTGAAATGTTAATTTTTTTAGAAATAGTTGGTTAAAATGTATGAATATCAAATGTCTCAAACTAAGAGTTGTTGGCTGAGGTAATTCATATGACTATATTGAAGGGTTAATTGTGTACAAATCACCTAAACAGACTTTTGATATGCTGTCCAGACAAGGTGTGATTATATAGACCAGGTAGAAAATGGAGGTGGTGGGGGCTGAACTTTTAATTTGTAGGGTAGCAGTGTTCAGATGGGTTTCTCTGTGATGGTGTGTTTTCTGGTCAGGTATCATTTCTTTACCATTTTGCCCAACCTCCACCTTGGAACTCTTGTAATTGCCAGGCACAAGCAGTGATGTCATACCGGGGTGGCTTAGAGAAATGGGAGAGGGTAGATGTGTTTAGGAGAGTAAGGGTGGCAAATTTGATTTTCTTTGCCTGGATTTGGAAGGGGACAGGAAGTCTTCAGGGTCTGAAAGGAAAAGGCCTAAAAACTCTAGGGGGGAGATGCAATAAGGCTAACACTGGAGATCTTAGTGCATAGGCTTCACAGAATAATATAGGAACTGGAGAAGTGATATCACTGGCTTTATCACGCTTTAGTTCATCAACCCCCTGGATTGCAGTATACTGCACTGAAGGTTGGGGAAACTTAGCATCCCCAAAGGAACAACTGCAATAATTGATTATATTGTTAGCAGTTATGCAATATAAAAGAATTATAATTATTAGCCTCCCCAAACATGAAGGTCACTCTGCTCCATTATTCACTGGCCATATACAGAAACTGAAAATTGGCGCAATTGTGGGAGAAATCAACATGACCAAAAAAGAGAAAAATACAAGTTGCTATGTATTTTAATGACACTTTTTCTGGGACAAACCAGCTGCACCATAGGAGATGAATAGAAAGTCAACTAATTTCCAGTAATGTCAATTTAGGATTCTCTAGCATTCACATGATAAAAGCCATATTTAAATCAATGACAATTTGGGGAATTTTTATTTGTCACAAACAGGTCATACCAAAACAAACTATACCAATTCAGATGCAGCAAAAATATAAACAACTAGTGTAAAAGCCTGTATACATAGGCCAAACATTCAGGCATTGTGCACTGCATATGACTGCATCTGGCAGTCTCTACTGAGCATGACTGCATCGGACAAACATACATCTGGCCCTTTATATTTAGATGTTGTCTTTATTCAATGCAGTCATTTAAAATATTATACATTAGGACAAAGTGTTTTGATACACAAAATATATTGATCTGTTGGCACCAGTATCTGCTTGCAATGTTTCCTCCTGCTCTGTAAGTTTTTTCTTTTTTTACATTCAGGCAGGTCCCAATGTATATTATTTTTAATTGACTGCATTGAATAAAGATAATATTGTATTTATTTTTACTGCATCTGAATTAGTACAGTTAGTTTTGGTACAGCCTGTTTGTTACTAAATATGGGGAGATTATTCAAAAATGTTTTAAGTGCTGGAGTGGCACACAAAGGGTTTAACATCTTAATGTATCAGACTTGCAATTCTAAAACATAAATAGGTTATAGTACCAACAAGATCCTGTATATAACATTCTTTTGATTTCCCCTACCCCTCTTTTATTAACCCTCTCGCTACTCCCATACTGAAAGATGATCGTTCTTTTACTGCAAATGGATGCTGTAGCATACTTCACAGTTGGTGGGTTATATCAGTGATTGCTTTGACTACTACCCAATGATCAGCAGCATTTCACGGTAGTCTCTCTTGCATATTATACCTTCACATGGAAGTGTAAAATGCATTTGATTTATTTGAGGAAATTAATCAATGAATTTTGGATTCAGTTGAGGAAGACTGGGTCATCTGTAGAAGGTGTTATTCTGGTAGTTCTGGAGATCTTTAACCCTTTGAGTGCTCTGCAATCCATTCCGTACCCCTCGGGCACTCAAAGGGTTAAGGTTTCTGAGGCCTCAGAAATCTCAGATGCACACGCAGCTACCAATTTGATATGTGCAGTTATTTGTGAGCATTATAGATGTTTATATGGCAGTTTGTTCTGGCTGTTATGAAATGTTGTCTGAATCATTTAGGAGCTGAAGCTGCTGAATCGTTTTTTATGTGATAGAATTTTTATATGTCCCCTATAATGTGGTTAGTTTGTGCCAGAATTGTATCAATTCTTTTTACAGCATCAGCTTCTGTATTCCAAAAAGAGCTGCTGATAAATATAATTAAAATAAAGTGGTAATATATACTTTAAGTTAGTATGTGTAAAATCCATAGAATCTAATCCTAAACTGACTTCTAATTTGCCTGCAGGAAGCCGTGATCTTTGTCTATATTGCTACTAGTTGATTACATTTGTGATTGCTGTAATTAATGCCTAGGTCTAAAGCAGTTAGAATTGCTGACATCTTTCTTTAACACAGTATAAACCTGCAATAGGTTCTAATGAGATTATTTTTATTTATTTATTTATTCTTGGGTACTTGGACCACAGGTTGGGAAACTATTCTTTTGAAACTATTATAAAGTAATATATAGTAAAGTTAAAAAAAGTAATTTTAATCCCAAGGCAAGTTTTATTAAGAACTAGCATAAAAGCCCATGTTCATGGGCCTACGTTCAGGCAAAGAACACTGTGTCCAGCCGCATGAGCAGCACTGCCGCCAGGCGCAGAGCAGCTGCTGCCAAGTACCCAAGCATGACGGCAGAGGACACCAACTAACCATGGACAGCAACCAATTAGCACAGTCCCAGCTTGTTCCAGTGTGATGCAGAGGGAGGAGACACACAGACAGCTTTTCTCGTGATAGGAGCGCCGTGTACACCTCCCAGCATTCTGTGTGTTCGGGCAGTCTCTACTGCACATGACCACATCAGACAAACAAACGTCTGGCCTTTTATAATATAGGATTATAAAATAGAGAAATATTTTAGTCCATCCTGGAATATCAAATCCCCTTCTACTGTTGGCTTAGTTGATTAATTAATTGACTTTTAATCCAAGGCACTTATTACAAAAGCAATGATAACCTGGTTCAGTTCTGAGTGTCGATAACTCCTGATCTGAGGCAAATTATTTTATCTCCATGTGCCTTAGGCAGCAAAATCATAGATTTTAACCTCTATGGAGCAGGGACTCACTGTGCCTGAAAAATGTATCTGTACATTGCTACGTACAAAATGGTAGTGCTATATAAGAATAAAGATAGGTAGTACGTGTGTGTGTATACACATTAACAATCAAGTACAAAAAATGACAAGCAGGAAATAACATCCAAAGTGCTGTTTAATTGTCCATAACTGTACATCATTACAGATGCTGGAAATCAAACATTCAGAAGAGAAGTGGAGAGCTGACTGAGTTTCACTCTTAGGGCTCGATTCAAATGTTGGCGTTAAAACCAACGTGAAGAAAAAAACTGCCTTCGCTCATTAAGCAAGACCAGGTAACGTGAGATTCAAATCTTCCTTACCTAGAAAGCCTAACGAGCGATAACCAACAAAATACACGTTAATCTTAAACCTGCGTCGCATAGAAAATCTTACATAAAAACACACGATAAAAATGTTACCTAGCACCACAGCCAATCACAGCACTGCAAAGTATCAAGTTCAGTCAGAAAATCCAAAACCCACGTCTCCAGTTCTGAACAGCTTTCTCTGTGCTTCCCTACCCAGCCACTAGGGGAACACAGAGAAGGCTTTCAGCACCATGGACAGCTTTGAATGCCATAGGGATGTGCACTGCTCACCCCTGTGGCATTCAAAGGGTTAAAATCAATAAAACTAGTACACCAAGCACTACACAATGCCCCCTTCCACATCCCCCCCTTAGTATGTCACATATATTGCATATATGGGACATACTAACCCCATCCACATCCACCTCATGGACTTCCATGTAGTGGATAAATCTGCCTTTTATTCCACAATTAACCCTTTGAGTACCAGAGAGGTAGGAAAGCATTGCTTAGCATGTTTCCTACCCCTCTGGTACCCAAAGGGTTAATAGGCAACGTATGGACTACATACCTTGCCTATATATATATATGTGTGTGTTTGTGTGTGTTTTAACCTTTTTTTAATTAAAATAGTATTATTAGACAGTTTAACTTAGATCTCATTCATTGTTAACCCCCTACCTCCTGTGTCCCATTGCTATTAGTACTTTTGCTCCACTCTTCTTCAAACTGAGAGTGGAGCAAAAGTACTAAAAGCAAAGGGACACAGTAAGTATGGCATCATTAATGGTTGAGATCGAAGTTAACCCTTTGGGTGCCAGAGTGGTTCGCAACCCATTGCAAAGCAATGCGTTGAGTACCACTCTGGCACTCAAAGGGTTAACATACAACTGAGGGAGCAGCCTGCACTGTGAATGCAGGGCTTCCCTCAGTTTTAATTATATATTCGTTAATTTTTAATAATGTATTTATTGTTCATATATTTTTTTTAGATGAATTATTTATTTATTTCCTTGCTGCGGGCGGCTGTGAAGCCCGCAGCATAATAAACCCTTGTGCAGAGAGGCATTGGCGACAGCGGGAGGAGGGGACAGAGACATTGGAGGAAGCGGGTGGTAGGCTTGTACTTGCTGCCCGCTTCCTCCAATACCTCTCCTCTAGCGGTGGCATTGTGCCAGGCTGCCTGATCGCCTTGTGCAATTCGTCCCTTTGCACAAGGCGTTGTACAACGTTGTACAACGCCTTGTGCAAAGGGACGAATTGCACAAGGCGATCAGGCAGCCTGGCACAATGCCACCGCTAGAGGAGAGGTATTGGAGGAAGCGGGCAGCAAGTACAAGCCTACCACCCGCTTCCTCCAATGTCTCTGTCCCCTCCTCCCGCTGTCGCCAATGCCTCTCTGCACAAGGGTTTATTATGCTGCGGGCTTCACAGCCGCCCGCAGCAAGGAAATAAATAAATAATTCATCTAAAAAAAATATATGAACAATAAATACATTATTAAAAATTAACGAATATATAATTAAAACTGAGGGAAGCCCTGCATTCACAGTGCAGGCTGCTCCCTCAGTTGTATGTTAACCCTTTGAGTGCCAGAGTGGTACTCAACGCATTGCTTTACAATGCGTTGCGAACCACTCTGGCACCCAAAGGGTTAACTTAGATCTCAACCATTAATGATGCCATACTTACTGTGTCCCTTTGCTTTTAGTACTTTTGCTCCACTCTCAGTTTGAAGAAGAGTGGAGCAAAAGTACTAATAGCAATGGGACACAGGAGGTAGGGGGTTAACAATGAATGAGATCTAAGTTAAACTGTCTAATAATACTATTTTAATTAAAAAAAAGGTTAAAACACACACAAACACACACATATATATATATATAGGCAAGGTATGTAGTCCATACGTTGCCTATTAACCCTTTGGGTACCAGAGGGGTAGGAAACATGCTAAGCAATGCTTTCCTACCTCTCTGGTACTCAAAGGGTTAATTGTGGAATAAAAGGCAGATTTATCCACTACATGGAAGTCCATGAGGTGGATGTGGATGGGGTTAGTATGTCCCATATATGCAATATATGTGACATACTAAGGGGGGGATGTGGAAGGGGGCATTGTGTAGTGCTTGGTGTACTAGTTTTATTGATTTTAACCCTTTGAATGCCACAGGGGTGAGCAGTGCACATCCCTATGGCATTCAAAGCTGTCCATGGTGCTGAAAGCCTTCTCTGTGTTCCCCTAGTGGCTGGGTAGGGAAAAGCACAGAGAATGCTGTTCAGAACTGGAGACGTTGGTTTTCTACTCTTACTTGTGGGCTGTACTGCAAAAAAAATAGGCGTTAGATTTCTGGAGAGAAATGTTGCAATTTAACGCGAGTTAGCCCTAACTCCAACATTTGAATAGCTTTTGGCGTCCTTTGTACATTATCCTCTATGGGTGAGATCTTGCTGTTCTGGCGACAGGCGATGTCTGTTTCAGAACTGGTGTCGCTTGTTTCTAGTAGAACATTTGCATTGCTCAATTGACGTTAAAACCAGCGTCTCCAGTTTTTTCTGGCGACGCCAACATTTGGATCGAGCCCTTAATCCTTTGAGTGCCAGAGAGGTACTCAAAGGGTTAATCACAAACTTCATCATAGTCTGATGACCCTGTTTGATCTTATTTCCTTCATGTGATTGTTTTGTGTGCTTATCTGTGAACACTTTTACCCTTTTGTGTGCACATTGGGCCTTTCTTAGTGCTAGCACTGGATAGTTTGGAAGGTGAATGAAAATTAATATTTGCAGATGTATTCTTTTATGGTGAGCTTCTCAATAGAATGCATACATTACAGAAAATCTATGACTGCAACACCTATTGCAAAATCATTATAAAGCATATTTACTCACCACTACAGCAATGCCCCCTCTCCAGTGTCACGTGCTTAATCCTTCGCTGTAGCAATTATGTTCTGGTTAGCCAAAAGTAAATATCAGACCTTGTTAGTCCTGAGATGCTTCTGTCCTGTATTAAACCAGCTTACAATGAATAAATCTATTAATATTAAGGAGACAGTCCGTAATGTAGCAAGTCTTGATGACCTTGGAGATGCAAATGCACATGTGTAGTAATAGCTGAAAAAGGAATTCCTTCTCTATGCATTCTGTGATGATATCATCAATTCTCAATAGCATAGTATAGTATAGTCAGTGTATAGTCGTATGTGGGGGGGATACAAGAAATGTGCATATGTGCTAAATCAATTAGATAGTTGTTGAGCATGTTCCAGTCCAGTAAGCCGTATACCAGAAGCTTCTTGAATTGTGCATAAAAATATTAGCTTTTATGACAACACTTCACAGATGTATACAATAGTGCGCAGTAGAACTTCCTGTATTAGGTGCATTCACTATTCCATTCAGACAGATTTATTAATCCTGACCATACCCACAAAAAATATGTGCAGCTGTTCACTAATATGGACTTTTCATGCATAATTCAACAACATAATGCGCAAACGTATTCGCTAATTGGATTTTCACATATGAAATAGAGATTGTGCATGTTTCTTGTATCCCACCATTGGTTTTTAAAACAGGTGCTACTAAACAGAGGCTGCTCTACCCTTGAGAATACATGAGTGAACACTTGAATTTCTTTTTATGTCTTCAGTGATCTGCTTTTTTTTCCCCCGTTTTATTACAAAACTAGTATAAAAGCCCGTGAACACGGGCCAAGGTCCGGGTAATGTTAAGAGGCCACGGCGCTACCTCACTGCTCCATGCGATGCAGTCTTGCGTCGCCTCACTCACACGATGCAATCATGAGCAGTAGAGACTGCCCGAACGTGGGCAGTCTATGCTGCGCATGACTGCATTGTGACAAACATCCTAGTGAATTATTATATAGGATGGTGCAAAAGAAGAAACATAATCAAGTAAGCAGAATTATCAGTCCAGGACATGCATAAAATACATACTTAATCACAGCGGTATATGTCCTGTATACGATTTAGATGAAGATTAATACAATCAGTGATCTGCTTTTTAATGATATTCCCAGTAGATTTTGAGATTCCGGTTTCTTATATACTTGTTACAAGTGTCATCATTAACTTCATCATGCTTTCCTGGAGAACTTGGCAGAAAGGCAAATCTGCATGATTTAACCGCAGATAGTCATTATCCAAGAAAAGTGACATAAGGCTTTCTAAGGTGACAAGAATTATATAATGATTTGATATTTTGAATTGAACATTTCTCTGCAGTTGGATAAAGATAAGTTCTAGGAATTTACTTCTCCCCAGAATGCCATATTTTTAGTTTCAGTAAGTAAAATTTTCTTTAAATGGTAGTTATCACATCTTGCTATGTCTGCTTCAATGAGAACAGGAGTAGTGAAAAGCCCAGGGCTGCTCTACATCCCCAAAGCATCTCCTATCAGCCATTTGTAGGGTCAGAACTCTGTCTCCTTGGCTGGAACACAGCCCACTTAGTCTGTAGCTCTCAGCCACAACTTCTTGTCTAGATACAGACCCCCGATACAGTGGGTCTATAGCACCCTGCATTGCACAGGACAGAAAACTGTTGAGCATGATACAGCATGAATGCAGTAGGGAAGCAATGGGGTTTCGCACACTGCAGCCTCAGTGTAATCAGCAGGCCTACTCCCAGTGGAACAGATGTGCCAAGAGAGAACTATGATGACATCCATTCCATATTATTTCTATCTCATATAGTGCACCCCCATTTACAGTGCACTTGAGTACATTTTGTATGAAACTATTCTGGAACAAAGCAGATGTTTCATGCATAATAAATTTGGGGAAATCCTCCATTATAGCCCATCTGGCACTAACCACTAATTCCTGAGCCTGCATCTGTAGGTATGCAGTATGCATGCAACTACTTTATTGTATACTGGTGCACACATGTTAATTCCAGCAATACCTGTATGCTTTTAAGTCCTTGAATGCTAGAGAGGTCTGCAGTGCATTCATTAGAGACCTCTCTAGCATCCAAGAGGTTAAAAACCCCTATTCAAGTGCAGGGGGATTTAGGAACTTTTATGTGTCCCCTATGGTGCAGTTGGTTTACTTCAGAGTATATATATATATATATATATATATATATATATATATATATATATATATATATATATATATGGGCCTTGGTTCTCTAAGTTTTTCAATAGCTTGCACAGTAAAATTGTATATGAAAATAATTAGAAGCAAATAGTGACAAATAAAAAAATACTTAATTGGTATTCAAAGGGTCAATGTGCATAACAGTGTATATAATTCCTAGTACTTTTTACATTGTCCTCTTAATATCTTTTTAGTCTACTTTGCTCTTGCAAATTAGAATTTGTTTCTGCATTTGAATACCTCAGTTTTGGAGTGAAACGTTAGAGGCCACCTCATGGGGCGTTGTAGAGGCAAGGTAAAATGAAGTAATATTATCTTGCATGGTTCAATAGTTCTATTGCATCGGATTGTATAAAAAAAAAACATTTTCCCCCAAAAAATGTTCTGTCCACATAAAAATATTTTAGTGAAATGGAGATACAGAATTGTAGGTAAGTAGGTAAAACACATTCTATAGAGAGAAAATTGCATGTAATGTATTTCCGGTGTGGAACCTCTACACTATCCTATATTATAATTTGCTAAGGATGTTTGTCAGAAGCCGTCATGCGCAGTAGAGACGGCTTCCCGCACCGCAGCTGATACGGAATGGGGCACACCGAATTCAGACTGGAGTCCTCTCTACACACTTTCCTTGGACCAAGCAGTCCTAAGAAGGTGTGCAGAGAGGGCTACAGTCTGAATTCGGAGCTCCTCAGCCGTGGTGCGTTCGGGCAGTTAGTACTGAGCATGACTCCAGCGCCGCCAGTTTTGGCCCATGTACACATGCTTTAAATTTAGTAATAACTAGTATTAAATATTATAATATATATTACTGAAGATATACACAAAATAGAGGTATAAGTAACCATTGTCAAAACGTTCACTCAAATATTGATCATCTGTAGTTGTTTTAATAGAAATTACCTAATGGTTATGCTAACAGTGTTTCACTGAATTGTTTGTAATTTGAACAATCTTTGTATTTATCTGCTTTTAAGATTTTACAAAATAAGATACTCTGAAACCATAAAGCGTTTTCCTATTCAGTGCTCGGTAGCAGCTCATGTACCTATAATTATGACACGTGGTATTTGGTACAACTCTATTATTGAGGCTGATGTGCTAAGCAGAATTGTAGTAATCAAAATCACCAATATTGAAACATTCCTGTTGAATGAAAATTGGCTTTTAACCCCTGAAATGCTAGAGAGGTCTTCAACATATTGCAAACCAATGCTTTGAAAACCTCTCTAGCAATCAAATGGTTAAAAGCCCCATTTAAATTAAATAGAATTTAGGGAATTTTTGTCTCCTATGGTACAGTTGATTTGCTCAAGAATTACTACAATTTAGTAAATCGGCCTCATTATATTCATAGCTGTTGCTCTCAGAGTATGATCAAGATGGTACATATGAGTTCTCTTAAAGGTATAGTAATGTTTCATTTTCTAAAAATATGTTATATGTAGGAGGGTTTACTTTTCCTTTAAGGGGCAGAATATAACTGAAATCTGTGAGTTTTTTCCCTCTTTTCTTACATAAAAAAATTAAGGAAAACTTTAGCAAGGTGTTTGTGTTGCTATGACGATGGGAACAGATTTTGTTCTCAGTTTCTACTGTGATGTCAGCTGCTTAAACCAATTTGTCCCTCTCAGGTCACTCTGTTCCTGTTATGCACACCTCTGTGGTGGTCAAGAGTTTAAATCCTGGATGCAAATGCAAAAACTTCTCTGACTTCCAAGGGGTTAATCACTGAGGACCAGCAGAGGGTTCTAAGCATTCCAAAGCAATTTGGCACACATGTCTCTGGTCCTCAAGGGGTTAAAGGTAAAAAAGAGCTAGAAGGAGAATTCCAGATGAATTTATGGGCCCTTCAGAAATTCAAATAACATTATAAATTAACTTTACATTTTTAATGTCTGTGTGGACAAGGGTTGTGGCTCTTCAATGCTGTATATATTAACCCTTTGAGTGCCAGTGGGGTACGCTGTGTTGTGTACCTCTGTGGCACTCAAAGGGTTAAGAAAAGTGATGTTTTCCCATCTAGGGGGCACTGCCTCTTTATTTACTTGTGGCTCTGTCATTAATAGCACATTGCTTAGTATGGGGAGGGGGTAATCCATCATTTTTGCCTTCTTAGCCTATGGCCCTTATCATTTTATAATTTTAACCATATTGTCCCATATGAATAATTACATTACTTGATTTCACCAAAAATGATGCACAAGCACATATTTCTTGTAGTTTACCCATTTGATAACCATAGAGGTGTTCATTGTATTGCGAAGATTCTCGAGGGGTTAATGCTAGATTCGATATGGGAAAAGGCATGAATAAGACATTGTACAGCACAACCCCCTCCCAAAGCTCACAGCTAAACACCTTCACCTTAGGGCTGTAGGCACTGAGAAAAGTGGAGTAATTATGGGACTAGCCAATTACACTATTGGGAACAAGTGAATATTTCAATTGCTTGAAAATGGCTTAAATGCTAACAAGGCAAAGCAATGCTTTGGAGACATCTAACAACCAAGGAGTTAATAGCCCCATTTTAACCCTTTGAGTGCCAGAGGGGTACGGAATGCGTTGCTTTGCAATGCATTCCGTACCCCTCTGGCACTCAAAGGGTTAATACATGTGAATTTTAGAAACATATCTGTCCCTTATGGCCCGTATGTTCAAAAGAAAAGTGGTGGAGTTCTTGGTCATACCATTTGCACTACTGGGGAGAACTAAAAAACTCCCCAAATTACCATTGATTTAAATGAGGATTTAAACTCCTTGAATCTTAGAGAGAGATCAGCAAAGCATTCAAGGGTTTAAAATCACCATTTGCATTAATGGGAATATTTCTCCCCTATAGTGCAAATGATTTGCCTCAGAACTCCTCCATTTTTCTTTTGAACATACTACTGTAATAGTGCACTTGGTTTGCTTCAGAATGAATCCACCTTACTTTGCATAAGGTCTGAAAAGGCTGTGACACAGTGCATGTTTTGGGGGCAGCCCTGATATTGTACAGATGTCAATCATTAGTAGAGGTTTCTCACAAACCTGCACAAGAAATGCAGTTTGAGACCACTAGCATACCACGTTTTATGAAAAGCATAGCTTTTTTGTAACTTTAAACAATGCAGTCAACATGTGAAACTGTAAAATTTAAGTTGTCTAAAAAGAATACTTCAATTCTATTTTTAATCCCCAGTGGACTTCTGTGATTACAATTTGCCAGCTTTGTCAAGGCTGTGAAAGGTACATTTAAGACACATTTCACTGATTGAATGTAGTCTTTACAATACCCAAGAGCTAATCATTCAACACATTAAATACAGTATTGATATATCACATGCCTTAACATGTATTAGTTATTTAGGTTAAACATTTCTTAAAGGGGAACTATACATATAGTAGATATAGATGTTTTAATAGAAGCATTTACCTACTATAAGGACAGGATTTCTCATTAAGAAGAGTGAGCCATAACTAGAAACCTCAGGGCCCTGGTGCAAAAATTGCCATGGTGCCCCCTGACCACATTGCCCCCATTGACCACCTCCACATTGCCCCCACTGACCACCTCCACACTGTCCACCTCCACAATGCCCCATTGTCCACCTCCACAATGCCCCCATTGTCCATCTCAACAATGCCCCTAGTGCCCACTAACACAATGCCCCAACTGACCACCTCCACACTGTCCACCTTCATAATGTCCCCATTGTCCACCTCCACAATGCCCCCATTGTCCACTTCCACAATGCTCAGTGACCACCTCCACATTGCTCCCAGTGGGTGACCACCTCCACATTGTCCACTTCCACAATGTCCCCAGTGACCACCTCCACATTGCCCCCAGTAACTACCTCTACACTGTCCACCTCCACAATGCCCCCATTGTCCACCTTAACAATAACCCCAGTGACCACCTCTACAATGCCCCTAGTGACCACCTCCACACTGTTCACCTCCGCAATGCCCCCATTGTCCACCTCCACATTGTACACCTCCACAATGCCCCCACTGTCCACCTCCACAATGCACCCAGTGACATCATCCATTGTCCACCTCCAGAATCTCCTAGTGACCACCTCCACAATGCCCCGCAGTGACCACCTCCACATTGGCCCCCATTCCACCTCCTACCTTAGCTGGTTCAGGAAGGGGGGCCTCATCCCTGGTGGTCCAGCAGCATGACAGGAGAGGTACTGTATGTGCCAACTTCTGCACAGACCTCTGTCAGCAGCTCCCGCATGGTCCTCTCTCCAGCAGTGCAGAGTGCAGAGAGATTATGTCATCTACCGGCGCTCTGCATTATTAGAGTGCCAGGACAGAGAGGGAGCTGCTGATAGAAGAAGAAGGCACAGACCTCAGCTTGTTGCGGACGCAGAGCAGGGGGCTCCCAGGGGGCAGCCAGACCCCTCGAGTGATGGGCCCAGTCGCAGTTGCGACCCCTTCAACCCTTATTGTTACTCCACTGGCAACTGCTTAGACGTCCATAAATTTGAGGGAGGTTTCAACTGTGCTGGCTACACCCACTTTCAGAGTTGTGGATGCTACCAGGGAAGGCTCAGTGGCCTTAGTTTATGGTGGTCAGTCTATATACCAGTTTACATACCTCTAATGGCCACCATGTGTGCAAGAGATGTTGCCAAAACATTTAAAACCAGTGATTGGAGACCTTTCTTGCAGTCAAGTGGTTTAGAGCTTTTATTGCACTTGTATGTTATAGGCTGAGTGAGAGACAACAGCGGGTGAGGCTAGGAGGTAAAGCAATGGGAAGAGGAATGGTGTGGTCATCGGTAAACCTAAGGAAACCTTGGCTGACTTTGCCTAGGGGCATCTGTTTTGTAAATCCAGCCCAGTCTACTGTAAGTTAGTATGTCACACAGATTTAATTTCTTAGTCTGATCATCAGCTTGCAGGTTTCCTGCTGAACTATGGATAAGGATGAGGAATTCCGATTTTGAATGCTATCAGAATATCACTGTTTAAGGTGGATCAATCAGCGGCTCAGTCCAGTCCATTGTAATCAGTCAGAGACAGCCTGAAAACATGCGCTGTTGGTAGTGCACTAGGACCAGGATTGACCACACCTGCTAGAGGGGTAAGAATGCACTGCAAAGCAATGTGTTGCTTATCCTTTTTTTGACCCCTTAAATTGTCCACAAGGGCTACCAACAGTGCATGCTTTTAGGAGTACAGGTAGACCAATGAAAGTGATGGAACCACCAATTAGTCCAACTGTGTTCCAGCTGAAAACATACACTGTGGGCAACTTTTGAGGACCACAGTTGGCTAGCCCTGATATAGAGACATTTTCAGATTTTTTAAAAGGACAAATAATTAGTAACATACAAGAATGAAGTTACATTTTTCTTAATAGCTATGATTTATTTTTAGTCCTTTCCAACATTGTTTGGTATGGGCATATCACATTCACTAATACGAATATTTTATGCAATAAATTAGTGATCTTTTAGCGATGCCTTGATACATATTGCCCATTGTCTTAATATGCTGAGGACCAGAGTACTGTGCAAAGAGATACTTCACAATAGATTGCACACCCCACTAGTCCTCAAGGGGTTAAACAACAGACAGACATGACCAAAGTAAAAGAATAATAATTAGCCCCTATGGCACTGGAAAGTTCTCCAGCACATTTGAACTGCTGCAGCCTTGGGGGACTTCCGAAATACTCTATAATAAGGGAAAGTCTGATATTCATTCATATTCAATCTAGCCATCTGTTTTAGTGTTTTAAAAATATATACGGAGTCACAGATTGTTGTCTCTATTGCACCTGAAATCAGAAGTGGGATTTGGCTGCAGACAATGTGCTTCATCATATCTTTTATCAAATGATTAATAGTCTTATATAAAGCACAATATATATGCCACCGAGCTCAAAACATCCTATCACCACAAACTCATATATCAAGTAACTCCAGGTCATTTAACCTTCCCTGACCTACCCCAAGCAAGGTGACATATTAATTCATGAAATCCTTGTGTACTTGAGTTGGCAGAAAGTTGGTTCTAACCCTGTTAGTGCCTGAGTGTTGCATAGTGTATTGCACCAAAAATTCTGTAGCACTGAATTCAGCATCTCCATCATTATAAACAAAAGAAATCATCTGGGGCCAGATTGTAATGCAGGTGCTAAATGTCAACACCCATTTTATCAAACATTTTCCTATTGAAGTCTATGGGGAAAACTGGAGATAAAAGCAGTGATAAAATTAGCACCTGTAATAGATTCTAGCCCTAGAATGGGTAAGATGATTTAATGAGTAATAAAATGGGAGCTTACAAACTTTTTTAACACCATGAAGGGCTTAAGCAGCTAAAAAGGAAATTGCCATATTGGGTACATAATTCAGTTGCTTAACAGGCAATTGGCATATGCACCCACTATGGCAAGGTGAGTGTGTAGGCATTGCAAATAATTAACCATTTGAGTGCCAGAGGTACTCAAAGGGTTAAACAATGTATTACGTTCTCCTCTATAGGAGAAAGGAATTGTGATTCTTAGATCTCCCACTTGGACAAGACCACATCTTATTATTTAGATATTCATCTTTAACCATTTGAACATGTGGAGGGACTGTGTTTTTTCTGCACAAACACAGATGGAAAGCCACAATATGCCATCCTCTGACCTAACACTTCACTGTTGGATTATGGCATTTCATATATACAGCACTCGTTAATATTTTATGATTTAACAGTTAGGGATATAATTGTTATAATAACATTATATCAATGTTATAGAAAATATGTATTTAAAAGTATGGTACATTATTTATTAACTTACTGACTCTAACATGCAGTATTGGATGAATTTTAAGACTAATTAGCTGCAGATCAGATGAGTAAACAAAGTTAGTGTAAAATTTCAAGTGCATCTGCTAAACCCTTATTATTAGTAAATGCAATGACTTAAAACCAAACAAAACTAATGTCCAAAGCTAATGTTGTAATCAGCTAATGGGTCTTACAAACATTGCAACTAATTGCATACATTCATTTTATACTCATATTTGGTATGAAAGAATGTTTTCAAGCATAGATGTACTGTAATTGGCTGACCTAAAAAAACAGACTTAAGTCAGAGTAGGTAATAACTGGATGAAGAAATCAGTTCATACCATTTGTTATTCGTTTCCTATACATTCTATATGATTTTTTCTTACAAAAACATAGGGGGAGATTCACTAAGTGGTGATAAAGAGGTGAAAAAAAGATTTTCTCCAGTTTATCACTTTTCCAGTTCCTATGTTATTCTATGGAAATTATTCACTAAGATCTCCAAAGTTGAAGAAATCTTAGTGCATAGACTCCACAGAATAACATAGGAAATGGATAAAGAAGCCATCTCCACGTTATTACCTCTTTATCACCACTTAGTGAATATCCCCCATAATGTTTTACCATCCATTATAGTGCGAAATCTACTGAGTCATAATGTTTCTGTGAAAGTATAAGAGCTATTAAAATCATGCCATGAGCTCTACAATAGAAATGGGAGGAATGTACCCTTAATTGAGTGTTTAAAAATATCCCCCGGAATACAACTGTTGCACTCACTGAAAGCAGCAAAGGCTCTGACATGATCCCAGCTGGGGAGTACCCAAAAATGTCTGTTACAATCTTAAGGAAGGCCAATGTCAGCTCTAAGTAATTTATCCTGCAAATCAATACTCCTTTTGAATGCCATGATTGCTGGACATTGTAGCACTGGGACACTGATAGTCTTAAATACATCCCAGTGTTGATACAATATGCACCCAATCGCTTTGAACAATGTACAGCATGTAGACATGAGACATGAAAGGCATATTGTGTTGTCTCTGGAACCATGATGCCTTTGGAGGCAAACACGTTGCTCTATCAAAGAAGGCTATGGGGATAATTGTATACAAGGAGCTTCTCCTTCATTTCCTGTAATCTCACATGCGATCTATCGGGATCAGAAAAAATACTACGTATTGTATAGAACTGTGAATTTGGTAGACATTCAAGTGTATAGCTGGAGTAAAACAAATAGAAAGAAAATAAAGTTTTATGGTCGGCTGTTTTTCTTTACATATCAAAACCTATCCACTGACCCTACCTGTACACAGTGGTATCCAAGAAATGTGTATTATCAGTAATAAGTTACATTTGAAATTGAATATGAATTGAACACTCCCCACCTCAAATACATTGTCAATATTCCTGTGCCAAACACTGGCATATTAAGAAAACAAGTTTATATATACATAAGTGTTCAAAAGCATACATAAAACTGTTATTGTACAGTGGGTTACAATCAGGCCCACAGAGGTCCTTTTCAGCTATCGTAAAGTGTCCCAAATATGAAATATGACTCATTTAAAATTACCCCAAACAGCTAAATAAAAATATTTTTGTTCAGTGCACAACTTGTGATAATCTGAGAGACATTTCCTATTCTCTATTGAATCTTTGTTTATCAGATAAACAAGAAACACATGTATCTTTTATAAAGTATCTCATAAGTGGTATTTTTGGTCTCAGAATCCTATCTAGGAATTTTGCTATTAGGTTGAAAACTAAATTAATAGCCAACACAAACGGATGGCTCAGTGGACAAAGGGGATCCTTATGTACCTTGAGTAATTTGTACAAGACAGGTGTAACTGGATACTTTTTAGCATGATATAATGCTAATTTCTAAAACTGTACCTTCATCCCTGCTTTATAGACACTTGATATTAGTAATATGACAAGATGGCTTCTTGTTTGCCATCAGATTTTTCCTAGACAGAAATTGTTCAAGTGCCAAGTGCTCCTGAGATAAGATTAGGAAGTATTTCCCAAGTTGCTTCTCATGGAATTTTTACAAGCTAAATGTATGTATCAACTGGAGATAGTAAAATCATGGATGAACTGGACAATAACAATCCCATATCAGCATACCTGGGAACTTCCAGTTGAGGGCTACCCGGAGGGTAGTCCTCTGTTCAGCAGGGGGTGACAAAAATGACGCTAATCGCATCAAAAAGGGGCAGGGCTTGGCGCGAGTGTGTGTGTGTGTGGGGGGGGGACTTAACCCTTTGAGTGCCAGAGTGATCCTTACCACTCTGGCACTCAGAGGGTTAAAGGTGTCACACAGAAGGCTGGGGACGGAGGAACAGCGGGAGAAAAAGCAGATGTGGCAGAGTTTCAATAGAAACTCTCCACATCCGGAAGAATCAGCCTCTGCCCCGGAGACCCGGTAAAGCTCTGTCAGAACCGGAGTCTCCGGGGCAAATCCGGAGAGTTCCCAGGTATGCATATCAGATAGCTTAATTGCAGAAACCAAGTCCATCTGGGTAGTCCTTGCAGGTATCTTTTTTGTTACATAGTTACCGAATAAATTAAGAGCAAGAAGTTTCTTCACATGAACAGAAGGTAAATTTAATTGTTCCTGTGTCATCTTTTCTTTTTGAATCTAGCCCAATTCAACTGTGTTCGCCACAGTTCAACTCTTCCTATCAGGTAAACTGTGGCAACCCTCTGAAACCTGAGTATTTTCTTGGACTCCATCGAATGTTGTAATTCATCCACTACTTTTGTTTGCTTATCAATGCATTGTGTATACTTATCAGTAGACAAATCAGATTTTAACTGTATTTCAGTGGATGCCATCTGTCTGAAATAAGGGAAACTCATTGTATCTTGGAGACAGTGAAAATCATTAACTTTTGGGTACATTTATTTAAAATCTGTTCCCATCTGTCTCAAAATTCATGATCATTAAATAAAGAAAAGGTCAAGAATGTTAGTATAGAATTAAAGTATTCCAACACGATTCAGCAATGAAAGCTATACTGTTTTTGAATCCTTCTACATACACGTTGGCAATCCTGTGTGCTTTGATCTGTGAAAAAGTCCTGTATCAGATTAACCTCAGTGACAATCTGTAAAGCTTCTCCCTCCCTGTGTAGGAAAACAAATCTAGTGAACATTCTCTTTCTGTGTTAGTAGCTAATATAATCTATCAGAGTATTGTGTGTAAAGTGTAGTGAATCTGTACTTAGTCGGTCAGTTAGTCGGTGAATTAAAGATATAATGTTCATCTGCCACTATATAAATATATAATGAACAGTGGACAGCACTCACTGAAGAAATATTTATTCAGATAAAATCAGTATTAATTGTAACATTTCTGGCCAGAACCCCTTTTCAAGCAAATAGCAGCACATATGTAAAATAGAAATTCCTGACACAGACACATGTAAAGTTCTTACTTCCTCTCAAAATGTTTCATTATTTTTAGAGCTGATATAGAATGGTTTGTCTTCTGCAAAATTAGCAAGATTTATGAAAACCTACCTAGCAGCCAGATATTTGTATTAAAGCTTGAAGATGGTACAACAGCAAAAATGTAACAACATATACTAAAATGAGTGGAAGTATTTTATTCAAATCTTTATAAAGTTGAAGGACAACAACTGAATGCAGTGACAAAGGCTGAAGCTGTGCCAGAAGCTTTGGTGGAAGTAGAAGCTGCAATAAAATTAATGAAAAATGGCAAAGCAGCTGGACCTGACAAAGTCACTATTGATATGTTGAAAGCATGAAGTCAACAGTTATTCAACGACCTAACTAAACTATTTTGAAAATACCTACTAATCAGCAAAGTACTTGAAACATGGAAAAAATGCAGAAGTCATCCTACTGCACAAAAAAGGTGGTAAGGCAGATCCATAAAAATTTTCATACCAATAAGCCTATTGTTAGGTGTCTGCAAGCTTTTCACAAAAGATGCTATCAAGAAGAATGGACACAATACTTAGTGCATCACAACCTAAGGAACAAGCAGGCTTCAAGAGTGGTTTCAGTACAATGGACAACATCCAGACTGTGCAATGAGTTATAGAATGGCATCATGAATACAACCTTCCATTGTACGTATCTTTCATTGACTATGAAAAGGCCTTTGACTCAGTGAAAAAGGAGCAATAATCAATGTTCTGATCAACCAAGGAATAGATATAGAATAATCAATATCCTCCAATCAATATATGAAAATACAGCTGCATTAATACAGGTCAACAATGATAAAGTCCAGATCAACATAGGAAAAGGCATCTGACTAGGAGACACAATCTGCCCAAAACTTGTTTCTTCTTGTATAGAAGACATTTTCCACAAACTAAATTGGGACAAAAAGAACTTAGGATCAATGGAGACCACCTACATCACTTACATTTCGCAGACGGCATCATACTCTTTTGCTAGTAGTCCTGTAGAACTGCAAAAATGCAATGATGAGCTACAACGGGAAAGCAAACATTTTGGTCTGAAGTTGACTATCAACAAAGCACAATTTGTGTTTAATAAATTTACCATACCAAGAAAAATCATAATAGATGGACAAGTATGTTTTCCTTGGACAGGAAATGACAACAGATGGAAACACCATGATGGAAATTGAGTGATGAATACAATTGGGATGCAAGCATTTTGAAAACTTAGTAGTACTGTCTTTAAGACAAATTTACCACTCTTCCTCAAACGAAAGGTTTTTGACCATTGTGTGCTCCCAGTCCTTATATATGGTGATGAAACATGGACACTGAATGCCAAAGGCATACAAAAACTTAAGATTACTCAGAATTGTATAGAGCAGTGAATTCTAAACATGACAAAAAGAGACTGAAAAATGTGTTCATGGTTTCATCCGCAAACAAAGGTCTATAATATCATTGAAAGGGAAAGCACCTAAAATGGAAATAAGCAGGCATGTAACAAGAAGACCTGATGATAGATGGACCAAATTAATTTTGGAATTTCTAAACACCCAAGAAGACGAAGGCTAAAAACAAGATGGATATATGAAATTACCACATTTGTTGGTACACAGTGGCACAGGACTCACTGTGTGGATAATTTTTTTCCAATATCTTTTGATGTTTTACAAAAAAAATCTATTTTGTATATATATATATATATATATATATATATATATATATATATAAAAGGTGGGTACTCCATATTACAAAATATAATTATGACTACTCGCCCGGTGCAGCCTGAAAAGTTAAATAACTAGTTTGCAGAGAAAAAAAAAACATCAAGCAGCAGGCGCACACTTGGGTCTAATAAAAAGTTACTTTTAATTAGGTATTTAAAAGATCAATGGTTCGACCCCCTTGGGGCCTTCCTCAAGACGAATTAAGACGAATAATTAAAAAATGGTGCCAGATGAGGGTGTGTGCAGTCCTGAAAAATATCAATTTATACTTTACATGGGTACACTTATAATAATAGGATGAAACCAGTAACAAACATCTGTACTCAAGGGGTTACACAGTAAATCTGCAAATCTGAAACAGTATTTTATTATAAAATGCCACTTAATTATCTTCAGTGCTCTTGTACTTTGTTTTACTGTATTACAATTTAGATTGCTTGTGTTTTTATATATCTTTGAACAACTGAAACATTTGTCAGTTTTATAAGAATTACTTAACCTTGAAAGCTAACTTGTCCAATATGCTTAACCAAAAAAACAAGGTAAAGTGGATATCATATCATATCCTCCTATTTAATATTTAAACCTACAATTAAAAAACAGTATTGAGGGATGCTACTGTTAATATTTACAGGAGAATACAGGAAATGTAGTTAACAGAAAATGATATGGAATCCATTTTAGAAAAGAAAATTCTGCAAAATGTTTCATGTTCACATTAACAGTTTTTCAAAGAAACTAGCTAGATTTTTAGGATAAACCTAGGAACATGTGTTTCCAGCCCTTGTAATAGCACTACTCTAAATGCAATTCCTTAAACATTAAACTATACTTATAGGAATAAGTGCATACTAGAATAGATTATCTAGTCATACAGTCACTTTCTATTGCCAAATGGTCAACAGAACCAGGGGTGTTAAACCAATTAAACAGGAGACTGGCAGAATAAAAAAGATACCATTATTAGCTAACTGAGTGGCTCTAGTATGCAATCTCTAAAGACAACTTAGGTCCTTCAGGTAAAATAAGAATGCAATACATGACAGGTTAAACACTCAAATTATTTTAACATTTAAATTCCACAATCAGTGAATATTCTTATCAATATGTCTATCATTCCTTCTCAGCTCCATTAGAGTCTCTTTGTAGTGGACTAGAAATTACAAACAAGATTTATTACTTTTTTTGATGCGCCAGTGAATTTTAGTCTTTAGCGAGAGATGGCGAAGTCTAAAAATATATTGGTTAACCCTCCAAGCACCAGGGGGTACACATCCCATTGCTTGCAATGAGCTGTGCAGCCCCTGGCACCCATAGGACCCAAAATATGTTTATAGTGTGGTACAATGCCACATAAATTCCTTGTAAAGGTTCAAGCCAAAGTTTAGAGTGTTAAACTTAGTTATCAATTTATACTCCCAGATCTTTCTGTTTCTCTGTGTCCTAAAAATTCCAATTGATCCAGTGTCTTTGATATCTTTAATAAAGATCAGTTTTGCAAAAATGTTGACCTCCTAAAAAAAATTAAGAGGACTGTATTAATACAGTACTTTATAAGAATTAAAAGACTTAAGGATGTCTACTTTTATTTCCTAAGTTTTTTGATTGCTGCAACAGATGTAGCCTGAGTTACTATTATTTACAGTACAATATCCACAAAGTGGGATTTCCTGTGACACTGGACCACACATATAGTAACTCAAGTTATATTTTATGGGGCCTTTGCCATTATTAGTCTTATCATATGTGGTAGAATAGTCCTCTTTTGTATTTGAACCTTACTAACTGTATGATCCAGGTATAGCCACTTCATAAATTGGTGGGTGAATGTAACTTATTTGCATAATGTATGTAGCAATAACATTACAACAGGGAGGTGATTTTTTCTATGGAGGCTCTGTACTACAAACTCCCCAGCCTAAGAAACTGACTCACAATAGAATAACACAGGAAGACTAATCTCTTCTCTCACCTCAGTGCATATTCCCCCTGGAATACTTGTTTGGTTCTGAACATTTTTCATATATATCACCTTGAATCCTATCTCTGGCATAACAGAGAGGAAAACAAGTCTGTGTCATATTTTGATTTCAGGGTATCATAAAATAAGTTTTTGGTGATAATTGTCTCAGGGCACAAACATCAGGAGTTAGGTAGTGTTACCACTAATTGTCCTAAAATAACACTAAATCATCCTAATGTCCATTTTCTTCATGTCTAAAATATATGAATATATAATAAAATGAAGATGTACTTACCTCTTACAATCACTCAGTCTTTCTCTCTGCACCCATTTTTGTCACTAAAATGTCATTAACATTATATTTATCCATTTGGACACTAGATCTCTCTAATTCATTGTGAAGCAATTCGAATTGTCTCTTGTAGTTAATTGGTTAAAAGTTGTAATACAGAGCTTTGTATGTGAAATTGATTTATTATCATCTCTTTTTCATGTAAATTGTGTATCTGCTAGGGAAACACTAAGGTTAGAGGGAATACTTAAGTGACATAAGTTTCTCTTATTCCAGTGTTATTCCACAGAGCTTATTCAGAATGATTTATAAGATCTGTCCATCGTGAAAGTTTTTCTTTTTGAAGAAACTTATATCATCTTAATGCATGTCTGCCCATGGCGTGCTAAACTTCAGTGTTCTTGATACATATAGGACTACAGATGTAGCAAACTTTAGCTTACATTACTTTCAAGCTGAATTGGTTGCTAGAATGCATTTTCTGAAAACTCATGGGAGTTTTTATTTCCACCTATTACATTACAGCAGCTCAGCATCTTCTGGAGAACACTTTTGGACTAATCTGCTCCCAATTACACCCCCACAGAAAATTGCTGTATTTAGGAAGAACAGCTATTGCATTGCAGGAGACCAGGGTTTCAAGGGTCACTTTGGCTCTCAGTCAGAAAATTTCTGCTCGAACAACTTTTAGTTAGTTGAGATGTCTGCCTTTAACACATCAGGAGCTGAATTTTACATTTTGCTAGCTGAAAAACATATGTCAAATAATACATGTATGGAAGTCTCAGTTACAAATGTAAACAATGCCTTGTAAGGATGCCATCTCAATTTTTAATATATCTTTAGTAGAAACATTAACACCTTACCATAATGTTCCAATATACTCATCTTTATGCTGATCACTAGTGACCATCCACTAATTAGCTTCATCAAAAGTTGAAATTCATTTGAATACCTTGCAAAATTAACCCTTTACATTCTTGCACATGTACACTTGAGCAATAGCTGGATGACTCATGGACTTGACCTTGTTGTGGCAACTAGCAGCGGCTAAAATTGTCAGCAGAAAAGTTGAATAACCAGACTTCGGGTGAGAGTGAGACTATACAGCATACTTGAGTCCACAGGTAGATTAGATAGTGGACAAAAATAAGTTAAAATAAAAAAATAAAAACCCAGGGCAAAGATAAGGTATGCCACTGAAATATATATAAACTCCAGGTGGAGCTGATTTTTTAATCACTCAATCTTTTGGACACTGAAGGACACAAAGGTACTGAAGAAATAACGCAGTCTAACTGAAAATCCAACTTAATGCCACCAGAGGGAGCTCCAGGCACTGTGCATTCAAGATGCAAAAATAAGACTGGCAGAATAGGACATCAGTGCACCTCCCAGAAGAAAGGTGTCCTAGGCTACCACACACCCAAAATAATCCAAAATAATAATATGAAGGAGGGTGTGGAGAAAATGCAGGGAGAAGGAGTGGTCAGGCAGAAATTAGAGGTAAGCTAAAAACAGTAACAGAGAACACCTGAACAAACTCTAGACCACTTGACACAGGAACAGGGCACTATGAATGTGTCTACAGGTGAGTTAAATAGGGAGAATGCAGGAAGGAAAAGGAGACAATGAGCGTGTCCTCACATTATTTTATACATATTTTTTTTCTCCTGATTTCCATATGCATTGTACAGTCTGGTGGATTTTTTTTTATTATTAAAAAAAACAAGCCAAAAATGAGGAACACTTTAAAAAGTAAACTGCTTGAAAATGTGGGGAGCAGGATGATAGAAAGTAAGTGAAAAATCAGTTTAGACCTGCATGGAGGAGATGGAACTTAAGCAAGAGTCACATAACACAATAAAGTCATATGGTTCAAAAATAGTAACCTTTATTAACACGTTTCAAACATCAGAAACCAAGTGTGAAAGGGTAAACGAAATGCATCAGACTGATCTATAAACTTGGACCATCCTTTCCCCTTACATCCTCCATTTTTATCGGATGTCTGGTACTTGAAAATAAACATTACTGCTTTTGAACATTGATGAATGTATCACAATTACCTTAGTTATTTAATGTATGTATATATATATATTTTTAATTAGTGACTGTGTGTCCTTATGGTTTGTTATTCATGGTTTCATTAAAAAAAAAACACAATGAACATCCATTAAGCATTACCATTTTATAACAATACCCCTGTGTGAAATCAAACCTTTACAAAATGAATAAGAAGTAGGCAGACATTAGCGTTCCTTGCCACAATCTGGAACACACAATTAGTTTATGACAAAATCTACAGTAGGACTTTTAATTAAAGAAAAATAAACCATAATTTTAATTAGTCCCTTGCTATACTGAAACAAATCATTAATGAGCATTCAGCTACTTCATTTGAAAGTATTACAGCTAAAGTGTATATGTTTAGGTTAGAGCTCATTCACGTACTGACAGGAGACACTCATATTTCATTTCCTGGAAACTGGGGTGGACAGTTTGGCTCTCTGCAGTGTACTTCCCATTATGCTCAGCCAATCAACAGCTGAATAAAGTATGGAACAGAAGTTGTATTCCAACAGCAGCTGGGCAGCCACAAATTGCTAAACTCTGCTAAACCATCACAGTGAACTTTAGATTCAGGCACAAATTACTTACATATATTTCAGACCATATGAGAATCAGGATAAATTAAAGTCCAAAGGACACATTTGTAAATACCTGGGACCAGAAATACATCATTGGTACAGCAGGTATAAACATACCAGACCTCAGACAACTTTGAATACAGAAAATAAAAAATGTCTAGGGCTTTTCAGTAGTTTGCAGTGAAATGAGATCCCGAAAATGATTTTATACCAGGAACCTCATTCTTTAGGTCTATTAAAATAAAGCATCTTGATGTTTTTAAATGAGCTACTATATAATGAACTGACAGTACTTCAGTACAGTAAATTAGATAGGGAAATGGGAAGAATAAGGGCTGGATTCTATTACAGGTGCTAATTTTATCACTGCTTTAATCTCCAGTTTTTTTATAAAATGGGTGTTAACATTTAGCACCTGCAATAGAACCTAGCCCTAGATGATACATTGAATGTTAGTAACAATATACATTACATCTGATGTTCCCGATAATCATGAGAAGATGGTATAGCTCCAGGATGAATCAAATTTCAAGGCTATGGGTTCTAATAATTTGTGTTATTCTTGTGCCGGTTAACATGAGAGTATGAATAAACATATCATTTTGTGGCACTAGCATTGATTGAATGCATTCAATGTACGAATTGTTATATAGTTTGTAAAAATGATAATTAATTTTGTTTTCCTAAACAGAGTAATTACAAACATTAACAGGTTAGTGTTTTATATATTTTAGAATGCAGACCTTAAAGTGCAATTGTGACCTTATACTAACCTTGGTCATTTTACATAAGCATTTACAGTCACATTAGGGTTTCTTTTTTAATTCAAAAACTTAGGCTTTGCATTATTTAGCTTTATAGGATTTTAGTGTGGAATTTGTAACACCAATTGCATGTCATGCAGTGCTGAAACTTCTCCTCCCACTCTCACTAACCCAAATAAATATATTGATGAAAGGGTATAAATAGACCCCTCTTTTTCATTTAATGTTGCGTTGTTTATTTACAGTAACATAGACAGAGGGTAACACTCTATATTTTTATGACAGAGCGAATGTAGCCTCAATCAGTAGTAGAGATGGGAGTCCATGATCCTTCTTTCCGCACCCTGTGACATGTGTCTCCTCTTTTCAGTTTTGTATTTAGCAGCTCTAGCTACTGCCAAAGGGAGGTAGAATCCATTGTCCCCATCTCTCCATTCAGTTCAAGAGTCCCCTGAGGGAAGAGACCTAAGGTCACATGACTACAACAAACTGAGGTTACATGATTACATAATATAACTGGGTGGGAGAGGCTTCTCCTGTTTATTGCAATGCAGCTGATTGTGGATTTCAGATCTCTCACTTGTCACAGCAGTTAAACCTGCATAGGCCAGATTTAAGAGTGAGACCTTGGGATGACTGTGTCCAGGTCAAATATAAACGAATGAAGTGGGGAGGATTGTGGTCACTCTTCCTCTTTACACCTGATTACAGATAAATAAACAACTTAATAATAATTGTAATAACTGTAGATATGGGCCTCAAGTCATTAACAATTGGTTTGTAAGGAAGGAGGAAGAAGTAAGGAAGAAGGACAACACAATATGTTACATTGATACTAGGATAGGTAGCATTCAATGAAATTGAGCATAAAATTCAGTAAAATTATCAACATTTTTTAAATAATAAATTGTTCATATAACTTATAGGTAGTTTTCCAAACTCTTTAAAATGTTCTAGGTTGCTTTAAAGGGATAGTAATACTTAAAATGTAAAACAAAATATGTTGCAGGGTTTATCCCTCTGAGTAAAATAAGGGTACTCCCACTGCTGAAAGGTGTTTTATTCAAAAGTTATTAAGCACAAAGTTTAATTTTTTAGGTGCAATATCACAGTGGCCTGAAATTGTACAGTGGCGCTGTTGCTACACCATCCAATGGAGATTTATGGTCCCGGGACAAGAGCTGTCCATAGCATGGTATAACAACAGCGCCACTGTACAATTTCAGGCCACTGTGATATTGCATCTAAAAATTCAGCTTTGAGCTGTAATAACTTTTGAATAAAACACCTTTCAGCAGTGGGAGTACTCTTGTTTTACTCAGGGGGATAAACCCTACAACATATTTTTTTTACATTTTAAGTATTTCTATCCCTTTAAGATGAACGGTCCTGTTTAAGAAAAAGAATCTCTTAGATTTTGTGTTAGCTCTGAAATTGATATTACATTAATTTTGTATATAAAATGGTTGTGTGACTGTATTTTAGCTCAGGGAACTAATTTATTTGATTCTGTTTAGTATTTGTTAAATGAGAGTGGGTGTTTTAAGGTTCTGTTTTCTGTTCATTTAAGTTGACCTGCTAACATGAACTAATTTATCATGATTCTGTTTAGTATTTGTTAAATGAGAGTGGGTGTTTGAAGGTTCTTTTTTCTGTTCATTTAAGTTGACCTGTTAACGTGAATAAAGTTTGCATAATTGCAAACTTCATTCAAAACTACCTACACAAGCCAGAATATATGTAACCAAATAAACAATATTGTTTTCTTAAAGGGATAGTAATGGCTAAAATAAAGTAGATCCCAGAGTCTTCATTATGGTAAGCATAGCACGTTGTACTGTGTTTAATAACTTACATTGCTATAGTTGTAAAGGTATTCCATGTAAAAGGATCCCCTTCACATCCCTTCTGGCCATGTCACATCCATCCTTGTGTTGGACCACAAGGATTAGGGACAAACTTCAGTAAGCAAAGGAAAATTCTGCCCTCCTTCATCAATGGGGGGGCAGGGTTTTCCTTATACTTACTGTTTTAAGTTTGTCCCTCGCTGCTTCTGTCCGGTCCCACAACCGGATTGCAGCTCTGAGGGGAGGCGGCCAGAAGGGGTGGGAGGGGGATCCTTTTACATGGAATATCTTTACAACTATAGCAATGAAAGTTATTAAGCAGAGAGCAACATGTTATGCTTACCATAATGAAGACTTTGAGATCTACTTTATTTTAGCCATTACTATCCCTTTAAAGTGCACAATTCCTCTAAAAAAGTAGGACTTTTTTAAAGATCTGTCAAAATTACATATATGTAGTGGTAGCCATTTATTATTAACCCTTTGAGTGCCACAGGGGTATACAAAGCATTGCTTTGCAATGTGTTGCATACCCATCTGTCAATCAAAGGGTTAAAAATATATTTAGCTTTATGTATTTGTGCAGTGGGTAAGTGTTATGCTAATTTTACTGATTGTTATTCTGGGATTACATTCCTTAATAATAACGTAAACCACCACCTCTCACAGTGCTGTCTTTTTGCACTTACTTCCCTCCATCTCTGTCCATCCTAACTACCCCATTTTTTAAAACCTTTCTGTGCTGGAGGGGTATCCAGCACATTGCTTCACAATGAGTACTCAGAGAGTTAATGGACTGCTGAAAGGATACATTATTGGTCCCTTTGACTGCATATATCACTGAGTTTCTTATTTAGAGATGATATCCTTCAGTGTAAAACCATATGCTATTTCAGGTCTAGATTACATCTCAGGTGATAAATGTTAAAGTCTTTAGGGAAATTTGTAGATAAAACAAGTGATAATGTGATAAACTGCAGAAGACTCCAGCCCTTAATTATCTGCTGCGCTGAATGTATTAACATATGATGCTCTATTGAGAGATGCCACAATCCAAGAATACAAGTATCTGTAACTTCCATATGCCAACATTTTCACTAGCAACATACATAGGAGGTTTTGAATGAAGTTTGCAAGTATACAGATTTAAATCAAGGTGAAATGGGAAAGTGGTATGTAATTAGAAAAAATCTGGTAATTAACACATTCTATTTTACTGTTATTTAGTTACCTTTATTTATACTGTGCAGATTTTTTCAAACTAACAATAGTGTGAAAATATCATTCCAAGTGGGAAAATATTGTTTTATTGTTCTTCTTACAATTTATTATTTCTCTATAAAATAGGCACTAAATTAACAGAAGAAATAATTATATTCATATTCATTTTGTATGAAGAAGAAATAAAGAGCATACAAAATAGATGCAAATTTAAAATACAGTTCCTTCCAGGGGTAGCCAACCTTGGTCCTCAAGGGTTCCCAGCAGTACATGTTTGCAGGATATTACTGGTTGAGTTCATGTAGATGAATTAAAGTGACTAAATAGTCCACCTCTTCCTCTACCCTCCCTACTGGGAGAGAGAACATTTTAGAAATAATTTGCATGGGATCTGGAGACCCTTAAGTCATTTAATCAATGGTCCCAGAAACTCTTTCTCCTCCCTCCTCTCTGGGAGAGCAGTTAAGTGTAATTCTTATTATGGGGACTGGAGCCCCCATATTAATTAAGAATGTGCCCAAGGAAGGGTACCAAGGTCTTTTTACTCTACTCTTCCCACACGGAGAGGAAGCATTTGAGTAATTAATGCAGGGTCCAGAGAAGGAAAGGTAAATTAAAATCAAAGGGTTTTTTATACTGTTCTGGTCCTCTCTTGAAGTCCAAAACTGTATTTACAAAAAAGGGAAAAACACCAAGGAACACTAAAAGAAACTCTGATTGGCTTAAAAATAAACCAGTCAGAGATTAATATACTCCTAGCCAATAAACAACTGGGAGGAAGTGGTCACACGTGTATTGTACACTCCTTGTAACATCTTCCCCTAAGCCAGTGTTTTCAACCTGTACACTTAGGTCCCACTAACTTGTTGATTTTCTAACTTGGGCACAAGTAATTTAATTAAAATTGCTTAGCCCCTGATTTACTCACATGTCTTCGGGGCGGAATGCCTTAAAGCATGACCTGTTAGTTGTCTCTGAGGGAACAGGTCAAGAGCTACTGCTTTAATCCCACTGACTGACTATTTTGGAGAAAGTTAAGATAAAATTATTCATGGCTTCATTGGGAGCTTTTATATTAGCCTTCCTATGGTTGAATTTGTTAGGGATACAGGAAATGTTAAACTACATAGATATTCCTTTTTACAAACTATAATGTCAATTTGATAAAAAAAAATACAATTAATTACATTATAAATAATTCAGTGACATGGGTAGATGATGAAATAGTATAATATGTAAAGAAGCCAATAAAAGACAACATGTAATGTGTAAGCAAAAATCAGCATTATACTGAAAAAGTAGCACTGAAAAAGTAGCACCACAAGAATCAGCATCTAGTTTTACCAATGTTTTTTACTCACATTTTAGGAATTCGTCATGATTGTCGTATTTGGTTTAGAGTATATTATTCGCATATGGTCTGCTGGCTGCTGCTGTCGGTACCGAGGATGGCAAGGAAGGCTGAGGTTTGCTAGGAAACCATTCTGTGTAATAGGTAAGCCTGCTCTTTTGTCACACCCATGAGGCTAAATATTGGCCATTTTGTGTTCATTTTCAGTTATTCACTATATATCCTCACCTTATATTGCCACTATAATTCCCAAGTGTTTTCTGATCCCATCAAAAGTAAAATTATGTAAGAATCTAAAAATAATACTGCTTTACAAATAAATAATGTATGCATTTAAGTTTAAAACAATTTTGTACAAATGATGTAAACAATTATGCATTATTCAGCTACAAAATGCATACAGATTTACTACATGTTCACTATAGTCCCTAGGAAGTTAACAAAGAACACATACTGGGGTAAACCCAACCACATTATGGAGACAAATAAAATTTACCAAAATTTACACTGATTTAAAGTGCAACTTCCACCTCAAATCAAGTATGCATATTTGATAACTGAATTAAAAACTGCCTATATGTCATGTTAACCAAAGGACCAGCAAATATGAAGTTCAGGAGATAATCACACTTCTTTCACATGCTAATGTATGCTAATTGTGGTATCTGTGCGTTACCAGTGACATTTTCATATGCTAATTAAGATCATCAATGACTTGTCATATACTAATTAAATATTTTCAGTGACATGTCATATGCAAATGAAGGTTTGAATGACATTTCATATGCTAATGAAGGTTTATGCTGTACCAGGAAATGTTCAGTTTCACTTTTCCCAGAAATAATAGTGTGAATATCTCCTTAACTTTACATCTACTGGACATGTGGTTAACATGACATATAGACAGCTGTTAATGCCGTTTTCAAATATGCAAACTTGAATTAAGGTGAACGTTCCACTTTAAATAGGGCTTTGCACTCCTAGAATACTAGCAAGATCTCCAACTCATTGTCTCAAAATGTGTGGAAACCTACCTAGTATTCACAGAATTAATTTGCCCATTTAAATCAATGGAAATATTTATTTGTTACCCAGTAACGCAGCTGGTTCACCCAGTATTCCTCCCCTTGTACTTTATACAGTACATAAGGCTTAGTGTGCAAATTAAACATTTGTACTGTACATTTAATGTAGCAACTCAAATTGCTAATAAGGAGGGGTATACATATTTTCATGACTCATAAATCTCAGATCATTACTAGATCAGAAAATTCAAATGAAAGTATCGCCTTTCTGTTCATTTAATAACTTGTGTGTAATGCCACATTCTATTGCCTGCAGCCAGCAGGGAGTGGGCAGTTCTTTGTCATTACATGGAATTAACCCCTTAGTGACCGGCAGCGCACGAACGGGCCGGCACTTAATGCCTGACTAACTTTTTTTCCCCATTACTTACAATGACTTCTGGGACATACATGCACGTCCCCTGTCCACCCTGGACATCTGCTCGGGACGTACATGTACATCCTCGGGCAGTAAGGGGTTACAAATCATTGTCACAAAGAAAGAATAAAGCTTTGAAATCATATAGCTAATTAATATGGAAGAAGTACAGTTCACTGCAAACATACGAACATCATAATAGTTAAATAAAACTACAGATAACCAAAACATGTATTAAAACCATTATAAATGTGATATATAACCTAGTAACATGTTCTAAAGAAAATACACAAACCTGTGTTTTATATATATATATATATATAGCTATTTTTGGCCAGTCTCTAAAGTTATTGCTCAACTCAACCTCAGACATAATGAGAGAGATACATTGAGGTCCAACAGGTTTGTAGTAAGGTGTTTAGTGCCTTAGATGAGCAGTATTACAGCTGTACATCTGTGTGGAACAAGGTTGGGATGTCAGACAGTGTGTGTGTGTGTGTCTCTGTGACTACCAGTAGAGCAAGGCTGGGGTGGAAGACTGTGTATGTTTGATTCTGCTCCCACCTGTGGTCCTTTATGCACCAGTCTGACTCTGGCATATGTGTATGGGATATCCTCAGAGTTTGCAGGGGAACTCCAGCATTTTTTGTGACTCCATTAGTTTGCTTTACATGTAAGTATAGCTACTGATGGGGACTGATAAAATACATATTGTAAGGCTGGAGGGAATATTCAAGCAGAGGCAAGAGAACATGAGTTTCTGCACCTCTTGCGAGACTGGGTTGAATTTCAGACAGGTCCACCAACAGTATAATAAGATCCAGGGAAGCCATATTGCAGCATATCATAGAAACATGTTTATTCATAGAGTGTTGTTGTGAAGGCAATACATTTAGTGTTTAACTCCTCTGATTCATTGTGAAGCAATTGAAACCATTCAATCATTCAGTGGTTAAAATCCCATTTAATTCAATGGGAATTTGAGGACATTGATTGTCCCCTGTGGTGCATTTGGTTTTCATAAAATTAAAAAAAGTCACTCACATAGACTCACTGCGATGTAATAAAAACTTTGAAACTTTATTCTTGAAACATAAAAAATGGTAAATACCTTAACAACATCCTGAATTCCAAGATAATGGAGGAGAGACTTCTGAGGAGTATAAGTTAAACCAGCAAGTGTATAATTTCAGTCCCTCACAGATCAACGCGTTTCACACTTAACATGCTTACTCATGACCTGGGGTTCCCAATGTGTCTGTTTGGACTTTTAAATAAATCACCACCAATCACCTTGATGAACGTTCAATGATGATGCAGGATTGAATCTCTCATCCTGCAGACCAATACTGCAAGCTCAAGGGAATTAACCCCTTCCATTGAAATTCTCTCTTCATATATAACAACCAATACATATAATTGCTGTGAATGACCCCTCCGGGCCCCGAAGCGGCATAAATCACCCCTAACATTTGGTGTGTGCTGCAACGCCTCGGGATCACAGAGGAGTCCAACACAGCACACCATTAATTAATAATGAAAATACATTTGTCAATGGACTACAAATTCAATGAGCAAGAGGATGACCCAATTTAACACACACCATCATCAATTATAATCCATGTATGAAAAATTATAATAAAGTCCAAAGAGACACCTTTATTATGATAACCAAATCGTATATATTAATTTAAAATAAATTTAAAACCTGGACCGAGAGAAGAGTGTTATTATACTGCAAGATGACTGAATCACTTTACAAACAATGTTTAATCAAAACTGACAAAATGGTAACAAAACAATCAATTAATAAAAGAATGAGAGACCACCATCAGTGGAACTTTAACCATTTCACATGATGTAAACATGTCCGCACAGTTAACCCTTAAACATAATTCAACTATAATTTTTAACTTACTATTTAGGGTTCCCTGAGGACACATACCACACCATGCTGTGGTGTCCACAGTTCACAGCTCATCAATACTCACATTAATAAAACAATATATGTAAAGACAAATTTATATGAAACAAGTACAGTGGCCAACCCATCCTAATTATCAACATTGTTGATAATCCTCAAAAGAGATCAAGAAATCTCAAAATATCAAATTAATGGAAGAATAAATGACTGCCCACAGTGGAACTCACACCATTGCACATGGGATAAACGTTCACACACAGTCAACCCTAGGGTAAATTACAGTTACAATGTTGACTATCCTTCTAGGGTTCCCTGCGGACTCATACCACAATACGCAGTGGTGTCCACAATTCATTACTCATTAAAGAGATAGTAATACTTAAGTATTACTAATCCCTATAGCAAAGTACTACTTAAAAAATATGTACTGCCTGCCCCCAGTGTCATCTCTCAGCCCTTTATGGTTTGAGAGATGATCGCTTCTAAAGTTGCCCTTTCCCTCCCCCTTCCCCGTAGTCAGCGTTGTAGCTGACTGCAGGGGAGAAAGTCGTACGACTTTCAGGTGGCTCTCCAGCACTCCAGCTCTCCAGTTACTTTTAAATTATTACTTTTAAATTATGTCTTTTGGTAAGATGAAGCACCAAACATGAGTCCATTGGATGTTGGGTCTGAGTATAGAGTGGTGTCAGTTGCTGACACCATATAATAAGACCCATCTTTCTCATAGTTGCTTGATAAATCATTTTAAGATATTGTTGTCTTGTGATACATAGGAAGGATCTTTTTGACCTACCTTAAAGATAACAATTGTAATAATGTTAACAATCAGGATTAGTCGGTTATTGTGCTTGTTCTATGTATATTTGCTCTCATTATCCTGTTTTATTAAAGGGATAGTAATACTTAAGTATTACTAATCCCTATAGTAAAGTATTACTAAAAAAAGAATGTATTGCCCCCAGTGTCATCTCTCAAACCTTTATGGTTTGAGAGATGATCGCTTCTAAAGTTGCCCTCTCCCTCCCCATTCCCCGTAGTCAGCGTTGTAGCTGACTGCAGGGAAGAAAGTTGTATGACTTTCAGGCGGCTCTCCAGCACAGCCGGATCGCGTTACTAAAAAAGAAAACTTTCACTGAAATGGTCTTCTACGTGTGCTTGGCTTGCAAGCACACATAGAAGACCGTTTTAGTGAAAGTTTTTTTTTAATTAACTACTAAAAAAAGAATGTATTGCCCCCAGTGTCATCTCTCAAACCTTTATGGTTTGAGAGATGATCACTTCTAAAGTTGCCCCCTCCCTCCCCCTTCCCTGTAGTCAGCGTTGTAGCTGACTGCAGGGAAGAAAGTTGTATGACTTTCAGGCGGCTCTCCAGCACAGCCGGATCGCGTTACTAAAAAAGAAAACTTTCACTGAAATGGTCTTCTACATGTGCTTGGCTTGCAAGCACACATAGAAGACCGTTTTAGTGAAAGTTTTTTTTTTAATTAACGCGATTGCGGCTCTGCTGCAGAGCCGCCTGATTATCTCTGACCGGATTTCCCTGAGTCAGCTAGAACACTGACTACGGGGAAGGGGGAGGGAGAGGGCAACTTTAGAAGCGATCATCTCTCAAACCATAAAGGTTTGAGAGATGACACTGGGGGCAATACGTTTTTTTTTAGTAGTACTTTACTATAGGGATTAGTAATACTTAAGTATTACTATCCCTTTAATAAAACAGAATAATGAGAGCAATATACATAGAACAAGCACAATAACCGACTAATCCTGATCGTTAACATTATTACAATTGTTATCTTTAAGGTAGGTCAAAAAGATCCTTCCTATATATCACAAGACAACAATATCTTAAAATGATTTATCAAGCAACTATGAGAAAGGTGTCTTATTATATGGTGTCAGCAACTGACACCACTCTATACTCAGATCCAACATCCAATGGACTCATGTTTGGCGCTACATCTTACCAAAAGACATAATTTAAAAGTAATAATTTAAAAGTAACAAGTTACATCGTATTCCCTATTTAGACCACCGGGATGTCTAGTTCCCAATTCAAAAATCCAGAAGACCTCTCTCCTTGATAATTTATCATCAAGGCACCCCTTACGTGGTCCCAAAGTGACTCGTTCAAAGCCCTGTAACTTGAAACTGGAATTACTACATTTACCAGTCTTAAAATGGGAAGAGACTACTGAACGAAATTCTGCACTTCTTATATCACTAATGGTTCTCATGGTTTTGCCCACATATTGTATCTCACAATTTAAGCATATCATAAGGTAAATAACACCTTTAGTGACACAGTTTGTGTAGTTATTCATCTGGTAGATTTTACTAGTAACTGAAAAAAAAAGGCCTTGGACACATTTATTAACCAGCAGCAACCACACCTAGAGCTACCACACTTAGAAGTACCCTTTGTGTCTATCCAGCTGGTCTTTACATCCATGAAACATGAGTAGCTATGGTTGGAGCTTTGCGTGCAACAAACTTAAACCCATCATTCAAGACCTCATGTAGCCCCGGATCCGCATACAAGATGGGTATATGCTTTTTAACAATTTTTATAATTTGATCAAATTCCACACTATAAGGAGTGGATAAAATACTCTTTTGAAGAGACAGTATCTACCTTATCTCGTACTTTAATGAGCATTGGTTCTACTGATGACTTATATTGTAAAAGACTGGTTTGATTCTGTGATCTCGGACGTGCCAATGCTCTCTCCAGTATCCAATTAGGATAACCTCTCTGGAGAAGCCGGTGGTACAGCTCCCCAGCCCATCTTTCAAAGATTGCATCTGAAGAACAAATTTGTCGTAATCTAAGAAACTGCCCCACCGGAATCCCCAGAGCGGTATGTCGAGGATGGCAACTGTTAGCTCTAAGCAGGGTATTACATGCTGGAGGTTTACGACAGATGTCAAATATAATATCTCCAGATTGGAAATCTCCCTGCAGGCATAAGTCCAAGAAGGAGATAGTATCTAATGCTGTCTCTGAGGTAAAGACTAAGATCAGGTCGTTGTCATTGAGATATGAGACAAAATCACAAACTTTCTCAACAGGACCTCTCCAAACAAACAAAAGGTCATCTATAAATCTTTTATACCACACTATCTCATTCCTGTAGGGGTTCATATCTCCAAAGACGCGGGACTCCTCCCACCAACCCATAAACTGGTTGGCGTAAGTGGGGGCAAACTTTGCCCCCATTGAAGTCATGCGCCTCGGGAGAAAAATGAACCATCAAACATAAAAAAATTATGTGTGAGCAAATATTCAATAGACAACAAGATGAACTCAATCAACACCTCAGAGTACTGGCTATATTTCACCAAATGATATTATATTGCTCTAAGTCCCAAATTGTGTGGGATGCATGAATACAGTGACTTGATGTCACAACTGATCCAGGCAAAACCACTAGACCACCTAATTCTTTCAAGCTCTTGCATAACTTGTATGCTGTCTTTAAGATAGCTTGGAAGTCTAAGAGCCAGAGCTTGTAACAAATGGTCTACCCACTCACCCAACATTTTATTCAAGGATCCTATACCGGAGACTATGGGTCGGCCCTCTGGGCTCTCCACAGATCTGTGAATCTTGGGTAAATGGTGGAAGATTGGGGAAATGGGAAACTTATTAATAAACAATTCCGCCTCTTGATTGGTAAAAATGCCCAACCTCACACCACGTTCTATGTGAGAACCCAGAAAGCAGAGACAGTCCCCGTAGGGTCACCTGGTAGTAAAAAACATGCTTCCTTGTCAAATAGTTGTCACAATGCTTTATTCCTATAAGAATCTATCCAAAATGACCACTGATCCCCCCTTATCTGCAGCCTTCACTACTATGTTAGTTTTTTGTGTTAATGATTTCAGAGCTTCATATTCCAGTCGACTCATATTTTTTTTGGTTTGTACTTTATTTTTATTTATATTTAACTCAACAAGATCCTTTTCTACCATACTTTGGAAGGAGTCTAAAACTCCACCTCTGGCAGCTATTGGATAAAAACGCTAAACTTTTTTACTTAATTTGCCTGGAACATGAGTTATATATGCTGATCTCTCTGGTGTGCTACACTCCAAGCCCAAGGACTCCAGATCCCGTAACACACAGGTTTCTTTGAAGTCAGTGGGCTGGGACCGCCGCACGCCAGCTGGATCACCTAAACTGGAATCAGTGGCTACATAGGGGGTGGATACCAAAGGTTGGTCACTGTGCTCCATCAATCTAACCCCACTATCACTTTCAACCTCCCCAGTACTAAAATATTTACATAAAGTAAGTTTGCAAACTAACCTGCTCAAATCAATCACTGTGTTAAAGAGGTTGAAACGAACAGTGGGCGAAAAACCAAGTCCTTTCTTTAGTACTGACTTCTCTATAGGGGACAATGAATAACTAGATAAATAGACTATATTATTGGATTCCTTTAAATTTGACACTATTTGTTTCTTCTTCTTGAGTCTTCTCCTTCCACTCCTCCTTGTGTGTTTATGTCCATTTTGTTCTTCTTGGGTCTCTTCCTTGAAGATGATCTCTTGGGAGGTAATGCTGGTACTGGAATCACTGACAAATATTTTGTTTGCTTTTTCCCCTCACATGGGGGACAGAAATGAAGCTGATGAAGTAGCAGAAACAGCTGTTAAATCTGATGTGTCTAAGTCCCGGTATTCCGTTATATCCAGTTCCGTGCTTGAAAATCTGACTTTTTTTGTCTGTTCTTTGGCTTTAAAATAGATCTAGACCTGGATCTGCCATTTTTATATAAAAAATCTCAATGACTTCTCCAAAAATACACATTGTCAGATTCATAGTCCATTTTATCACGTTGAAATTTAATTTGTTTAGTTTCCATGATTGATTTCTCCAGTTTTTCAAGATAGGAGGCTAACTGCTTGTCCAATTTCTGAAAATCAGGTGTTTCTTTAAATGGCTCCATCTTCTCCTATTTTTCTCTGATGAGACATTGTGTTTCTTGCAAGATATTAGTTTTATATCGTACAATGAGAGACATTAATGAGTTAGAACATTGTGTCAGTATTTCATTCCATTGTACCATAAATTGTACATCATCCTTAATAAAGGTGGGAGTTTTACGTATACGTATGCCTCTAGGAATTTTCTGAATTTTAATATATTGTTAGAGACTAGTGATTTCCCACCAGGAGTGAGTCTCTTTCTCCGTAAGCTTTTCTAATTCCCTAAACAATGATTTAAAGTGATAGTAAACCCCCCAAAAAATTGTAAGTCAAATGACAGGAATAATAAGAACATACTTAACACCCTCATTCACACCTCTCAAACCATTGTGGTTTGAGAGATGTAAGAAAATGAAGACCTCCGCTCCCTCCCCCTTCTCTTGTGTCCGCTGTATAGCGGACATCATGAGATCCTGCTTCCGGGACCAGACGGAGGCTCTTCAGGGGCGATGTCATCGAGATATCTAACTATAATTACTTCATCGGAATGGTCTACAACGTGTGCTTTCAAGCCAGGCACACATTATACACCATACCAATGAAGTAATTATAGTTAGATATCCTGATGACAGCACTCCTGAAGAGCCGCCTACAATCGGGCGACCGGATTCTGCCTCTGACAGCTTTACAGCTCATCAGGCAGAAAGGGGAGGGAGCATAAGTCTTTATTTTCTTACACCTCTCAAAACATAACCATTTGAGAGATGGGAATGAGGTTTGAGAGATGGGAATGAGGGTTTTTTGGGGAGTTTACTATCCCTTAAAGTTCCGATGGATCATTTGTAGGGGCTTTCTCTATGTTCTCACCAAACAACTTGTCCACCTTAGAAAGTCTGCAAGTGAAATCACTGCTCACATACACCTGCTGGTACATAAAACAACCTTTTGTGCTTCACTCTCAATCTCCATTGTATTTATAAACTGTTTATGTCATCTTGCAGTATAATAACACTCTTTTCTCGGTCCAGGATTTAAATATATTTTAAATTAATGTACACAATTTGGTTATCATAGTAAAGGTGTCTCTTTGGACTTTATTATAATTTTTCATACATGGATTATAATTGATGATTGTGTGTGTTAAATTGGGTCATCCTCTTGCTCATTGAATTTGTAGTCCATTGACAAATGTATTTTCATTATTAGTTAATGGTGTGCTGTGTTGGACTCCTCTGTGATCCCAAGGCATTGCAGCACACGCCAAATGTTAGGGGTTATTTATGCCGCTTCGGGGCCCGGAGGGGTCATTCACAGCAATTATATGTATTGGTTGTTATATATGAAGAGAGAATTTCAATAGAAGGGGTTAATTCCCTTGAGCTTGCAGTATTGGTCTGCAGGATGAGAGATCCAATCCTGCATCATCATTGAACGTTCATCAAGGTGATTGGTGGTGATTTATTTAAATGTCCAAACAGACACATTGGGAACCCCAGGTCATGAGTAAGCGTGTTAAGCGCGAAACACCTTGATCTGTGAGGGACCGAGATTATACACTTGCTGGTTTAACTTACACTCCTTATAAGTCTTTCCTCCATTATCTTGGAATTCAGGATGTTGTTAAGGTATTTACCATTTTATTTGTTTCAAGAATAAAGTTTCAAAGTTTTTATCACATCGCAGTGAGTCTATGTGAGCGACTTTTTTGAATTTTATGAATCTAATACAGGGGTTCATTGGAGAGTACTCCCACATCTCTTGATAATGCACTGCAAGATTCACCGATCTGGATATACTTGCTAATACTTAATTATACCACCACCTAAAGGGTTGAAGAAACCGTTTGCATGTTAGGTCTTAAAGTAATAGAAGTTTGTGCCACTGATTACTTCATTGTTGTCCATTTGGTTTTGCCCAGAATTGCTCCTGGGACCATGCTTTCTAAAGGAAACATTTAACTCCAATGTACCCAATATTTTAGTAAATACTAAATGCTTTTCATGCCCATTTTCACACTGAGTTATATGGAGTGCCAGGAATTTTCATATAGTTCCTCACTTTGAAATGTGTTCTCTATGGTATAATGTATTATTGTGTCATGGCACCTTGGGACATAAGTGGTTTTAAAAACATCTGTCGTTTCCCTATGGCACTTCCCCCTCAGATGATAAATACATTGATATAGAGAGAAAATCCAAATCAATAAAATGTCTGAATGCTTTTGATACAGAGAGAAAAGCGAAACACTAGAAATTCAGGCACATGAATCAAATGCAAATATATTAGAATTATTCCTTGGAATGTTTTTTTTTAATGGAAATGTCTGATTAATTTCTAATTTGCTAGTCTTTGTTAAGGTAACATTTACATTTGAATACTCTATTGGGGAATTATATTCATACTATTAATCTCTTTTTTTACCTTGAGGACCAGAGGATACATTATGCATTTTGAAGCAATGCATTTCACAAACCTCTAGTCCTTAAGCATTAAGGAAGGCTTTATATGCATTCTTTTAAAAGTCTGTTTAACTCTTTATTGCCTTTTAAAATCTTTAAAGGGTTAGCAAAAAAGCAGATTTCGAATAATCTTCATAGTATTTGGTCCCTGGAGAGTGTTATTGCAATACTGTCAGGTAGTAGTTTAAGAGTAAGTGAATGATAAAGTATCCCCCTCCTGCCCATTTTACTGATGTAACACTGCTCACCTCAGAGCAGCAAGACTGTCCGGATGGATCACATGAAGGACAGTCTTCAGTGAGCATAAGCAAAAACCTGAAAGACCTGTAAACGGGGTCAGGGTTTTCCTTATGCTCACAGTAAGAAGATTGTCCCTTGGTGCGACCTGTCACGTCAATTGACCAGATTCCACATCTGAGGAGAGGTTGCTTACACTAGGTAAAAGGGATGGGAGGGGAATACTTTATCATTCAATTATTCTTGAACTACAACTCTGACAGTATTATAATAACACTCTCCATGGCCGAAATACTATGAAGATTAATCAGAGCTGTTTTTTTTGTGAAACATTATTATCACTTTAACTACTACTTATAAGTGACAATGTTACATTGTGTAAAAATCATAGCACAGTTATCTCTCATCAACTAGTGCTTTATTTCCCCTCTGTACCTGTCATTTCCTTTGAAGCCCTAAATATCTCCGTCTTTATAGTTGTTCAGAGCTTACCAATTATCAGTGTAATTATAAATGGGAGGAATGGATTAATACAATTCCATGAAAAACAGGCCCTGGTTATCAATTCTCTATACCTACACCTGCCTAACACCATTTTACAAATCTACTTATGGCAAAAACTACTCCCATCAATACCACTTGCACCAGGGGGAGGGTGATCAGGCAGTCTATGGGCTTGATACATTGTCCACTGGTAATCACAGAACCACATACACTGTTACACTAGCCATCTTCTACTGTACACTACTAATCACAGAACCACATACACTGTTTTCCCATCCTTTGTCCACCGGTAATCACAGAAACACATACAATGCTTCCCTAGTCTTGATCCACTCTCCACTGGTAATCAAAGAGCCACACACACTGCTTTCTGAGACTTTGTAGATTGGTAATCACAGAACTACATACACTGCTTTGATCCACTGTTGACTGGTAATCACAGAATGATATAAACTGCTTCTCCAGCCTTGATCCACTGATAATCTAAGAACCCTGTATTCTGCTTTCCCAGCTTGAATCCACCATTCACTAGTAATTACAGAACCATATACACTTCTTTCCCTGCTCTTATCCACCGTCCACTGTTAATGACAGAACCATATACACTTCTTCCCACCCTTGATCAACTGTCCACTGGTAATCACAGAACCACCATGCACTGGTTCCCCAGCCTTTTTGCAGTGTTGGCTGGTAATCACAGAACCACATCCATTGATTCCTCAACCTTGATCCACAGTCCACTGATAATCACAGAACCACATTCACTGCTTCCACACATCCCAAAATGGGTGGCATCATAGCACAATTCCTATCCCACCAAGGTCAGAATGGGACTATGGTAATGCCAGAAGCCAGATCAGAATATGAGGGACCCCTCCAGCTTCTGTTCTAATATTTTAATGTGTTTTTATTTTGTTTGTTTTTTAGCAGGGAGGATGTGTAAGTCCTCCCTGCTTGTGCTAGCTAGCTACACATTTGGGGGGTCCTATGCCTATGCCCAACTCTCCCAACTCCTAAAATTGCAGGTGTACTCTTGATGGAAAATGCAGACTTTCTCCTTTTAAACAAGAATAGTCATGAAGAACTCAATACAGGCATTAATGTATAAATATAATTTTCTAGGTGCGGGGGGCCCCCTATCTCAGCCCACCCAAACTCCTATCATAACAATTGTACTCTTGTTGAAAAGGGGAGAGTTTCCCCCTTCCAACAATTATGAAAAAATGAAAGGGTTACTACCGGGTAATCCTTTGGTATAAACAAATAACAGTAAAGTAAAGGGGCTCTCTCCTTTTCAACAAGGATAGACATGGATAGGTTAATACCAGGTAATCATATTATCATATGGTGTTAATATACAAATGTAATTTATGTTAGGAGTTCACAGCTATATGCAGTAGTTCTGTGACCCTGGTTCTCCACACAGAATATAAACCTATACCAGTGAGGATCCATTTTTCTCAAGCTAGCTGACTAAAATAGGAAATTATATGGTTTTGAAAGATTTTAGTATCTCTGAAGTAGTTTAAATGGAAAAAAATATATTTTTTTCTCATAGCACCTACTTCTGGACACATTTGTTTACAATAACACAGGGGTAGAAAGACAAGCTACCCACCATTTCATGTATCCGGTTGTCTACTTTCCATAATAGTATGCTTTGTGTACTGTTTCATTATGTCTAAATTGTTATAAACATTTTAGTGCAGTTAGGTAAATTTGAAGAAGAAAAGTAGTTGTTATAGATTAGGGCTCCTGGCACCACCTATGGCTTGTCATCCCACACCAATGTGGCACATTTTTGGGGGGTTTGTAGTAGATGTTGAATACATAAGAAAATTCCATGGATTACAAATACCATGTGACCACATCAGAGCACCCTAACTTGAAAAAAGGAAGGTTTCCCCTTTCTAACAATAACAATGGTGTCTGTTATGGGCTACAATATAGTTTATCACTTAATCACCTGTCAATATTGTATTTAGAAATACATTAGTTTATGTTATGTAGTTGGGGGCTCTGAAAGCACATACACCTTGCTTATTTGGGTACAAAGACCTCATTTGAAACAGAAGTTTCTCCTCTTTCAATCAAGGGTATTTATGCCTCTTTCTTCTTAGGGCTACAAGGGAAATTTGAAAATATAATGTAAAAGTGTAAATAATAAAGTCTGCCCAAATTTGCATGCACTATATAGTTTTGTGGTCCTACCACCCCCTAGAGTATGTAAATATTTCATACCATTAGGGATCTATTTTTCCAGACTGGCAGTAGGCATTGACTAAAGTAGGACATAAAATGGTTTTGAAAAATTCTGCAAACATTTGTATACCCTAGCATGGGGTAGAAAGAAAGCAATCTGCCATTTGATGTATCTGACTGTCTAGTTTCCAAAATGGTATACTGTAACGGTTTGTTTGACTCACAGACACAGAGTTAAGATAAAAACACAGTTTTTATTAAATACAATAATACATAAAGAACCCTCACGGGTCCTGTAATATAACACATATAGTACAGACACACAACAGGTTAATTATGCCCACACAGGTCCAGCATATATATATATAGGAGACAAACAGTCTATGCTGACACGGGTCAGGCAAATTATAAGGTTTCCAGGTTCCAGCAATGCAGGAGTTAATGTTCAGAGGAAAGGAGAACAGTCCCTTGTGTTCTGGCAACCAGCAGCATCAGGAGACGCCAAGATAGAGTCCACAGTATACTAGGCCACTGAGGAAATCAGGAGAGCTACCGGTGCTGACACGGAGGCAACAATAGCAACCAGTTATGACAAAGTGAAGCGTAGCCAATGGTAGGGTACCGGTGCTATAACGGAGGCAACACTTGCAACCGGTATTGACAGAGTGGAGCAAACCAATGATAATGTACCAGTGCTATAACGGAGGCAACACTGCAACCGGTTTTGACTGAGTGGAGCAACCTAATGGTAATAACGGAGGCAACACTTGCAACTGATTTTGACAGAGTGGAGCGAACCAGTGCAATATACCGGTGCAATCACGGAGGCAACACTTGCAACCGGGTAGACAAAGCGTAGCCAATGGCAATGTACTGGTGCTATAACGGAGGCAGCACTAGCAACCGGTTTTGACAGAGTGGAGCAAACCAATGGCAGTATACCGGTGCAATAACGGAGGCAACACAGCAACCGGTTAGACAGAGAGGAGCAACCAATGGCAGAATACCGGTGCACTCACGGAGGCAACATAGGCAACCAGTTACAGAGAGGAGGACTAGGACAGAGGTGCCCTGAGCGAATGGTAGACAGGCAATTCTGCAGGGCAGAGGCGCCAAACAGAAAGGCACCGGAAGTCAGAATGTCGCCAAGGCGACTAGAACCACAACAAGGAGCTGCCGAGTCGGGATCCAGGAGCAGGAACGTCAGCCAGGCCGGGTCGGTACACAGGAGCAGGAACGTCAGCAAGGCTGGGTCGGTACACAGGAACAATCACTGGAGAGTAGTCAGGCAGTCCGGGTCGGTACACAGGAGCAGGAACAGGAGAGTAGTCAGGCAAGCCAAGTCGGTACACTGGAAACCTCAATACAAACGTAGAACTGGCACAGGAACACCACGAAAGGGCAGTGATAAGGTGCAGGAGCCCAGTATATAAAGGCAATACTGGGCAGGCTAAACACAGGGCAACCAATGAGGGCCTCATACAGGATAACTGACAGAAAAATAAAAAACAAGGAATCACGGGCACCGTGATATATACATTGTCTACCTTTTCTTTACATCTGAAATTATTACCATTTCAGTGCAGGTATTTAATTTAAAAAATTAAAACTAATAGATATAGATTAATGCTCCTGGTATTCCCTATGGTATGTCAGCCCACACCACTGTGGTAATGCTTTTCTCAGGCTTTCAATAGGTGCTTAATACATTTATACAATCCTGTTTTTTAATAAATTACTACCTTTGAAGTGGTAGAAGTGTAAAAAAATATATATTTTACTATAGTGCCATATTCTAAAAACACCCTTGCAGGGGAATAAAAAGGTACAGTAAAATCTCAGTTATAGTATACATCTGTGTATTGTACGCAGGTTTAAATTATACCCAATATATTATAGAAAAAAATTCAAATGTTTGCCTCCCTGTCATCCTTCTTCCCCTTCCTTTGTTCCCCCATCTCAAAAACGTGTACTTGAGCCCCCACTTTCCCTCCCTCTACCCACCATCATGTTGGCTAGCCACTGAGCCCCTGAGGAGGCAGCCTGGGGATCCGTTCAGTGGGCGACATTTTTGCCTTTGCTGCACACTTCCTCCACTGCTGCTCTTCCCTCCAGTATTCTCAACTAAATGGAAATTGCCGGATTGCCCTGTCAGAACCTTCACAGGGCACTACCATAGTTTCAATGTGCAGCTCCAATTAATCTTCATAGTATTTGAGCCATGGAGAGTGTTATTTCAATACTGTCGAACTTGTAGTTCAAGAGTAATTGAATTATAAAGTATCCCCCTCCTGCACCTTTTACTATTGTAACACTGCTCACCTCAGGGCAGCAAGACCGGATGGATCACAGAGAGGGACAATCTTCAGTGATCATAAGGATAAACCTGAAAAACCTGTCAAGGGGGGCAGGGTTTTCCTTATGCTCACAGTAAGAAGATTGTCCCTTGCTGTGATCTGTCTGGTCAAGGGACCAGATTTCACATCTATGTGGAGGTGGCTTACACTAGGTAAAAGGGGCGGGAGGGGGAAATGTTATCATTCAATTACTCTTGAACTACAACTCTGACAGTATTGAAATAACACTCTCCATGGCCCAAATACTATGAAGATTTATTGGAGCTCCTTTTCTTGTGAAACATTACTATCCATTTAACTTTGAATCATAAGTATTTGCTAGCGGAATATAGAAAAAAAAAACGCTTCAGGACAGTTGTTTGTCACCCACTTTATTAGTAAAAAGGCAGGTTTGGGGATATACAGAAATAATGGTATTTTTTTGAAAGTGCAGAGATTGCTAAAAAAACAACTGAAACTGACATTTTAATGTAAACTGCAGAAAAAGTTTGAAAGCATGCTTAGCCCTTGGGCTGAAATGGCTTAGCGAAGTGGTTAACAAGGTGCATCTTATGGGGCTGGCATATAGGACTTACTGGCATTAGTCTTAGTGATGGCAGAGTGTGTCTGCCTGTATGCGTTACAGGGGGGGATTTGTAGCTTTATCACTTCTTTTGGCTTCAACCCCATTATCCTCAGATTGCCATTGGATAACTGAGGATCATAGGACTAGTAGCTGACAACAGTTCAGAAAATATGTGATGTCAATGAACTGCATATGAAGCCAGGAGTTACTAATAAGTTGTGTTGAATATCATTATTCTTTCTGCTGCCTGTGATTATTAGAAGATTAGATTAGGAACAAATAACCCATCAGTAAAATGTAGGTAAACTAGTATGACTTGATCTATTCTTCATAAAACCATGCTGTTTCTACTAGAAATGTTTTCGGTCATCACATAGTTCTGCATACTGTCAGTTTGTAACCCTTCTAATATCTTACTCATTACAGAAGGCAAGAATACAGATCTATAAGTTACTGGTTTAGAACTTTTTTGAATAATGGCACTGCATCTACTTTCCTACAATCACAGGGCACTATTCCTTATAGTTATTAATCAATAAATATTAAGTATAAGGGTCTTGTTGTTACTGAATTAAGTTTCTTAAGTACCCTTGAGTGTATGCCATCAGGTCCAGGTCCTTTATTCACCATAGCCTTTTCCAGTCTCTTTTGGACTTTGTCCTTAGTAAGTCATGTATATGATGGAGGAAATGCTGGGATTCTCTGTTGTCTATAGCCTGACATTGTTCCTTTGTATATACAAAAGAAATTAAAATTAATTCAACTGTCCCTGTTTTAAGAGGGCCAGTATCAGCCTTAATCATTTTATTCTTGTAGACTTGTTTAGGATTTTTCTGCATGGATATATGTTTACATAAAAAATGTATTTTGAACAAATTATAGGGCTGACTTAAGGTAAACACTTATATTTATCACAATTAATGATAGTAATCAATTTTGTACCTAAAGAATTTGCATTCCCAGGAAAAATGCTGTTTTGCTTCTAAAACATTTTGGCTAATAGAAAATTCACATGGCTAACATAAAAATGATCAGTGCTAATAAAATAAATCAAAACATCTGCTATGTGGCTGTGTAACCTGTACTTATTTTGGCTGTAAAGATAAGCCAGATTTTTTTAAATAATACTATTGATATTTATGAGGTAAAACAGTATTTTCGCACTGTGTGCTTTGTATAAATAATACTGTCAACATCTCTACTATTACCATTTTAAAGGGATAGTAATGTTTCACAATAAAAGCAGCTCCAATTCGTATTATTTGGGCCATGGAGAGTGTTATTTCAATACTGTAAGAGTTGTAGTTCAAGGGTAATTGAATGATAAAGTATCCCTCTCCTGCCCTTTTACTGATGTAACACTGCTCAGCTTAGAGCCGCAGGACTGTCCAGATGGATCACAGAGAGGGACAAATTTCAGTGCGCATAACAAAATACCTGTCAAGGGGGGCAGGGTTTCTTGCGCTTGTACCTTGCTGTGAGCTGCCTGGTAAAGAGACCAGATTCCTCATCTGAGGGGAGGTGGCTTACACTAGATAAAAGGGGCGATATTTTATCATTCAATTATTCTTGAACTACAACTCTGACAGTATTGAAATAACACTCTCCATGGCCCAAATACTATGAAGATTATTTGGAACTGCTGTTTTTGTTAACCCCTTAAGGACAGCCGATCGCGCATGCGACCATCACTTAAGGACCACAAACCATTTTTTTTTTGTCACATCCACTTCTGGGCTCCCTGACCGGCGTGCAGCCACATGGGGAGCCTGGGATTCCATGACGGTCCAGGACCGTCATGGGTCCTTAACGCAATTCTACCCATGACAGTCCTGGACCGTCATGGGTTATTACGTGGTTAAACATTACTATCACTTTAAATATGTGTTTATGGGTGTCTGAACTAAAGTACATTCCTGGGCTAAATCTACTAAATTATTACTTGTACCAGCCTCAACTTAAAAAGATGTCTCAACCAATAATTATTCCAGATCCTAATAAAAACAAATAGATAATCGGCCTGGTACTGTTGGTCATATAGCAATATTACATGTAAAGTGTAAGGTCTGTAAAACTAATTTGCTTATCATGTTGAATTTAATGCTGCTTTTTAGAGTATGTACACAAATATTGTCTTTTGAATTATTTTCTAGATATCATTGTTCTCATTGCGTCAGTGGCAGTTGTTTCTGCTGGAACTCAGGGTAACATTTTTGCTACATCAGCACTTCGAAGTCTTCGATTCCTACAGATCCTACGTATGGTGCGCATGGACCGAAGAGGAGGCACATGGAAATTACTAGGTTCTGTTGTTTATGCACATAGTAAGGTGTGTCACACTTCCAGGTCTGGAGGGTACTTTTTGCATTTGTTTCTTTTGTATCCTAACACTTGAATGCTAGAGGCATCTACTATACTTTGCAAAGCAATGTCTTAGTTACATCTCTAACATCCCAGGGATTAAAAAGTGTTTTATTTTTTGGATTACATTTATTAAAGGGCTAGTAAAACTTAAAATGTAAAAAGAATATGTTGTAGCGTTTATCCCCCAAGTAAAACAAGAGTACTGCTACTGCTGAAAGGTATTTTATTCAAAAGGTATTACAGCTTGAACTTGAATTTGTTTAGATGCAGTATTACAGTGGCCTGAAATTGTACAGTGGCGCAGTTGCTACACCATTCCATTAACATTTATGGTCAACTGACTAAATCTGTCCATAGGATGGTGTAGTAACAGCGCCACTGTAAAATTTTAGGCCACTGTGATACTGCACCTAAAAAAATTCAAGTTTGAGCTGTAATAACATTTGAATAAAACACCTTTCAGCTGTGACAGCACCCTTGTTTTACTGGGGGGGATAAACCCTACAACATATTCTTTTTACATTTTAAGTATTATTATCCCTTTAATATCATGTTATGTATGGGAAAAAAAGAGCATAATTAAAGTGTAATTTACTTACAGTTTACATATTATAAAACTGTACATTAGATATTTTTCATGGGAAATGTTTGCTTTATCAACATTCTAACTATATTTTAGTAACTATGATTTGTCTAACATTTAGGAACTCATCACAGCCTGGTATATAGGATTTTTAGTTCTCATCTTTTCATCTTTTCTTGTGTACCTTGTGGAGAAAGAAGCAAACACACAATTTCAAACCTACGCAGATGCTTTATGGTGGGGTACGGTAAGTAAAAATCAATTCAGAATTGATGGAAGTGTTGAGCTTATAGTAATGTGCACCTTGAAAATCTCTGTTAGTTGCAGGAGGAAACAATACATAATTGATTTATAAAATGAATGGAGGTAACCGTTCATTATTCTTTAGAACTGTATAGGTCATCAGTTTCAGAGATAATGCTTTAATGGTGAGAGAGAATAAATGAGACTGTTAAATAGGAGATTTTATTATGTCTATTTCCATCATCATACCTGTCGTCTTGTTCATGTGTTAATGGGAAGAAAAGACAATGTGAGTGATTTAAATTGACGATATAATTGCATTAATGTTTTTCTCCTGAATAAAATTTACTAGCTGACCAATATGAATTACTCTCTTTGGTGCAATATGTGGAAAATAATGAGTTCTGTAGAAATATGGCTAAAGCTGAAAATCAGATTTTCAGTAAGCTTTTCTTTACACCTTCAGCGCCAGTTTAATTTATTGTGGTAAGTTCAGTCATAGGCTACCATCTAGAGATCTAAATAGCAATTTTTCCCTAAACAAACCCATGAACAGGATTTTGAATGGGCAGAGTCCCTCCAGTGCTAATATTATAGATAGACCTGTTAAGGCAACTGAGAAATATATACCAGTGTGGGATGCCATTCTAGCCTTAATTCACTAAAGAACAGAACAAAATTGTCACCTTTATCTCTGCTTGTAATATTTAACATAGCATCTTGTCACTTTCATATCACTTGAATCAACAACATAACAAACACATGTATAAATGTTTAACCCCTGAACACCCCTGGACGTGTCACACCGGTCTATAATTTTTAGTATATTGGTATCAGTTAGATGTAGAGGAAATGATCACCCCAAAACACCCACTTGTTCTCCCCTTGGCCCAAATGACATTAAGTGAAGGAGTTTGTGCATACATATCTTAGTAAATTGGATTTAGACAGGCGTAAGCAAAGGACTCCAATTCTAGTGCCTGTTATTGAGGGAAATCAGGATTCAGTCACCGCATTGAGCTGGATTCTATTGCAAGTTATGTGTTGTCGCTGGTTTTATCTTACAGATTCCTACTGAAGTCTATGAAGAAATTTATAGATAAAACCAGTGATAAAGTTAACAACCCCAATAGAATCCAGGCCATTGTGCCATGGTTATCAAGGCAACACTTAGAAACTCTGCAGAAAAACAATTGCACTTTATGGTTTAAAGGCAAAGTTTAACTTATTTCAATTTGACATATACACAAATTCAGAAAACAAAAGACAAGCAGTTTTAAGCAAACTATAGGGGAAAATGAAAATTCCAATTGATTTAAATGTATTTATAAACTATTGAATGCTAAGTGGTGTCCAAAACATTACTTCCCTTTTGCTTCCTGAATACGGCCCAAAATGTTGTAAATAAATTTAGTACATTTAGTAGATCTAATCAATAGGGGCTAATGTAAGACAGGAAGAGCAGAACATGCCCACACCGGCAGATTAGTAAAAGCACCACTAATGCAAAAAAATACAAGCTGCTGTTCTATGAAATATAACTTTTTTATACAGAGATATAATGAGGTTGATGTACTAAGAGAACTGGAATAATACTGTGGAAAATCAGCTACAGCATTGGGACAAATAAATATTCTCAAAATTCCTATTGATTTAAATTAGGTTTTAACGTGTCCAGGTCTCCAACATGTTGCTTCAACATTATTTGTTACATTTGTCATTCCAATTCTCCTCTCCAAATGGAACAAGTGGGAGCTAGTCATGCAGGGCAGGTGTAGAATGTGGGCATCAAGAGACTTCTTGTGTTCTTCTTAATGGAAATTAAGCGTAATAGAAGATGGAAGAGCCACAGGTCTGCAGAAGACTGACAACAGAAGAGTGCACAAATTTAAAGTACAGGAGTTCCACAAGCAGCAGTCATATTCACCTTCAGCGACAAGACATTCAGGAGTTCAGAAGACTTCAACTTTGGAAATTCATAAGAAATGAGGGAGGCCATGGGGGGGTTTCAGTGGTTTCAGGATTGTTTAGTTACCAATTAAATAAAGCTGACTTTCTGTGTCCTATAGAAAGAAAAGACACAGTGCACAATTACCAGGCTTACACTATGTGGGATAGAGAGAGGTAAGTATGACATTGGTGTAGTTCAAATAGTGGATAGGTAGTATTATGTAATATTATGTATTCACTCCTTGGTGTACAAAATATTTTAAAGAGATGAGTTCAGTATTGGATATATATATCTCTGTGTACACCTATGTAGTAGAATACATATATTGGAATTATATGGGCTATCCCTGAATCTACAGTTTATTATGGGCAATTAGTAGGGTGACCAGACCTCACCTGTAACCGGGGACACATATGAAAAATGCATACTGCAGAGCTGCTTTGATTTCAGTACAGTCCTTGAAATATGCCTTTTTCCTATGTGTCCCCAGTTAAAGGTGAGGTCTAGCCAGCCTAGCGATTAGTCCTCTCCCTTCTGCTGTTTGTCTTAGGCAAGTTCCTCTTAAGGATTGTTGTTGTTGGACAGGCAAATTGAAGCAAAAAGAAGGGAAGGGGTAGACAGCGCAAGAAATATCCTCTAAGTGTAGTAAGTTATAATAGGAAAATATGCATATCAAAATAGTCATAGAGCATTGATCAAATAATATGCTTTTAATCTCAAGTGTAAAGAACAAAAGGTAAATATAAATTAAAAGATATATATATCAGGAGTTTAAAACATATAAAGAATATCAGACATAAAAAGACAGGTGTTGTGTACTATATGGACGTATTCTCAGTCCTGTATAGATCTACTGTACGTCAGGTAAGAAGGTATACACTATGTACAGTGTGTTGAGTCCAGAGAGTTATTTCTATGTGTTGGTTAGTAGGGGTGCACTGAATCAATGGGCTATATGTCTATTTAAAGTGTCCGCTTACTGGAGAGTCCCTTTATATGTGGACACATCAGGGCTGTCCAACTTCAGTCATCAAGGGCCACCAACAGGCCAGGACGTAAGGATTTCCCTGATTAATCACAGATGAGTCAGACAAAATGAATGAGCTACAAATTAACTCACCTATGCTTAAACAGGGAACTCCTTAACCCCTTAAGTACTGGCCGCACACGCACGTGGCGGTCACTTAAGAACCACGGAGCATTTTTTTTAAATCTGATTCTGGATGCCCCGAATGGCGTGCAGCCACGCGAGGAGCCTGGAATTCCATGACGGTCCTGGTACGTCATCGGTCCTTCAAGGAAATCCAGCCATGATGTATCAGGACCGTCAAGGTTCCTTAAGGGGTTAAATCCTGGCCTGTTGGTGGCTCTTGAGGACTGAACTTGGACAGCCTTTGTATCAGAAATGTTCCAGTTCATCTTATCACATCAGCCTAAATGTCTATTTAAAAATTACCATACCTTGCCATACTTAAGTTAACAAGCATTTTGGAAACATGGAATGTTGAGCTTGCAATATGCTCTTTCATATGAGAGTAAATTGTATTTTAATAGTAATGTTCCTTTAAGGACACATTCACACATCTCTATTAAAAACTCGTAGGACAGTTTATTTTAGAAAAATAATGTGGTGTAACTAGATCAGCATGTGCTTGTTTTGTACAAGAAATGATAGTCTGAATTAGCAGTATTCAGAATTATATACTTTTGTGTATAAAACAGCTGACAGAACACTCATTATTGAAAATCAATTTCTGGCAAGCAGGACTGTGTAAGTCTTCAACCTGACCCCATATTGTTTTTATTTCCTATTTACTAACACGAATCACTGTATGATGTGTAAAATATGAAGTTGTTTTTCTTAATAGGCTACCCAGTCGTGTTGATTGTTTTGCCAAAGTAAACCATGTCTGGGTTTTTAAAGGTCTGTTACTGTTAATTGGGATTCTACTTATCATTATTGATTTGCTGTCTTTTTTGTTGGATAGTTTTTGTAATTGCTACTTGTTTATAAAAACAGTGAGTTTAGATCTCATGTTTCCTAACAAGAATGTATTTAACCCTTTGTAAAGATATTCAATGCATTGAAAATTACTGTGATGGAAACCTTCCTCACATTCAGGAGATTAAAGTGGCAGCCAAGTTTTATTATTAAAAAGTGTTGTTATTATTAAGTGCAAAACAAGAGTATGTCACACTGTTGGGAGATGTTTAATTCAAAAGTTATTACATCTCAGTTTTTCATGATGAGATGAAGCTATTATTAACAGGTTATGTGGATAGCTTTAGCCTAATTTTCTCTCTCTCTCTCTCTCTCTCTCTCTCTCTCTCTCTCTCTCTCTCTCTATGAAAGAGTGGGAGCCTAAGGCTCACTTGCTCCCACAGAGAGCTATTAAAAAAAAGTGCTGTCTGGACCCAAAGTGGAGATATTAATAATTTATGTAAGAAAAAAAGCAGTCTGAAATGTAAAATCTTTTGAATGAAGCACATTTCAGCTGTGGAAGTACCATTGTTTTACTTAGCAGGAAAATTGTTTATTGTATATTGTTTTCATATTAAAATTTGACTGGTTGGAAAAAAATTGGCAAATAATATATATTTTGTAGGGTTTCTCCTCTTGAGCAAAATATAGGCACTCTTACTATAAAATTACATTTTTGTGAGAATATGGCTGCATGTGGCTTTTATGTTTTACTGTGATGTTGTTGCTATTGCCATTTATAAAGAGCTCTGGCTACATTTCCAAACACTGCAATAGTACCAGCACTCCATAAATGGAAGTGAGCCACAATATACTGCAATAGTACCAATACACCATAGAGGGAAGGTAGCCACAATATAATGCAATAGTACCAATACACCATAGAGGGAAGGGAGCCACAATATACTGCAATAGTACCAATACACCATAGAGGGAAGGGAGCCACAAAAATGTTAAACTCAAATTCAGAAATGTGGGTTTTCTCAGTAATAGCTTTAGAATAAAGCATCTTCTGTTTTATAAACACCCCTGTTTTACCCTGCTGGGAAAAACGCAAATATGTATATTATTCAAATAAAGTATTATTCTTTAACCTTTTAAGCAACACAGAAATGTAATATATACAAAGGCACTCTTAAGTTGACCCAGCCACCTGCTTTAGCGAAGAAGCTATATTTGTTCAGATGAACAACCTGCGGAATTACACAATAGTGAGAATTACAATGATATAAATAGGCCTGTAAAACATGTATGGATGCTTTGGGGTCCAAGCCTGTGAAGAAGCTGCAATTACTTTATTAAAGGGATAGTAATATTTCCTTTTTTCATCGCTGTTCAGATCATTTTACATATTTAACAGTGCTGCTGTTCGATGTTCTAAGTCTTCAAACGTACTACTTAGGCTGTAATGATATGATTAAGTTTACCCCTCCCTCCCCTTTTCCTGCAGACTTTGTAGACAGTTCCAATGAAGTAGCTTTTTTTTCAAGATCGCGATCTCAGCTCTGCTGGAGACCCTCCGCCGGTCCCGGGACCGGATACCCCTGCAGTCAGCTAGAGCTCTGACGTCAGTGAGGGGGGAAATTTCACAGTGAATATCGGACTTGGGCATTTAGTTTCATTTTTTAATAGCTACAATATTCACTTTTTAAATATTTTGACAATATTGTCCCTTTAATAGTGCCAGTAATAATGAAACATTTTCACTGCTTTGGTATACCCCTGACCCACCACTTATTGTTCGACTACAACTCTCATTCAGCTGACCATGGGGGAATTGTAATGCAACAACAAATGGAGAGGCTGCATCTAACCTTGTCTGTGCACAGCGAATTCCACTCACTATAGACCAGAGGAAGGGCAGCCAACCTTAACCAGTTCTGCTGTTGTGGACTACAAATCCTATCACAGTGAAGGGGTATTCATATTATAGTTAGCCCTCGACTGACTGCTCTAGTGAAGGGGTATTCGTATTATAGTTACCCCTGGATTGACTGCCCTAGTGAAGGGATATTCGTATTATAGTTACCCCTGGATTGACTGCCCTAGTGAAGGGGTATTCGTATTATAGTTACCCCTGGATTGACTGCCGTAGTGAAGGGGTATTCGTATTATAGTTACCCCTGGATTGACTGCCCTAGTGAAGGGGTATTCGTATTATAGTTACCCCTGGATTGACTGCCCTAGTGAAGGGGTATTCGTATTATAGTTACCCCTGGATTGACTGCCCTAGTGAAGGGGTATTCGTATTATAGTTACCCCTGGATTGACTGCCCTAGTGAAGGGGTATTCGTATTATAGTTACCCCTGGATTGACTGCCCTAGTGAAGGGGTATTCGTATTATAGTTACCCCTGGATTGACTGCCCTAGTGAAGGGGTATTCGTATTATAGTTACCCCTGGATTGACTGCTCTAGTGAAGGGATATTCGTATTATAGTTACCCCTGGATTGACTGCCCTAGTGAAGGGGTATTCATATTATAGTTACCCCTGGATTGACTGCCCTAGTGAAGGGGTATTCATATTATAGTTAGCCCTCGACTGACTGCTCTAGTGAAGGGATATTCGTATTATAGTTACCCCTGGATTGACTGCCCTAGTGAAGGGGTATTCATATTATAGTTAGCCCTCGACTGACTGCTCTAGTGAAGGGATATTCGTATTATAGTTACCCCTGGATTGACTGCCCTAGTGAAGGGGTATTCGTATTATAGTTACCCCTGGATTGACTGCCCTAGTGAAGGGGTATTCATATTATAGTTAGCCCTGGATTGACTGCTCTAGTGAAGGGGTATTCATATTATAGTTAGCCCTGGATTGACTGCCCTAGTGAAGGGGTATTCATATTATAGTTACCCCTGGATTGACTGCTCTAGTGAAGGGGTATTCATATTATAGTTACCCCTGGATTGACTGCCCTAGTGAAGGGGTATTCATATTATAGTTAGCCCTCGACTGACTGCTCTAGTGAAGGGATATTCGTATTATAGTTACCCCTGGATTGACTGCCCTAGTGAAGGGGTATTCATATTATAGTTACCCCTGGATTGACTGCCCTAGTGAAGGGGTATTCATATTATAGTTACCCCTGGATTGACTGCCCTAGTGAAGGGATATTCATATTATAGTTACCCCTGGATTGACTGCCCTAGTGAAGGGGTATTCATATTATAGTTAGCCCTCGACTGACTGCTCTAGTGAAGGGATATTCGTATTATAGTTACCCCTGGATTGACTGCCCTAGTGAAGGGGTATTCATATTATAGTTAGCCCTCGACTGACTGCTCTAGTGAAGGGATATTCGTATTATAGTTACCCCTGGATTGACTGCCCTAGTGAAGGGGTATTCGTATTATAGTTACCCCTGGACTGACTGCCCTAGTGAAGGGGTATTCATATTATAGTTACCCCTGGACTGACTGCCCTAGTGAAGGGGTATTCATATTATAGTTACACCTGAATTTAATAACACACAGTGAATGGGGTATTTGTATTATAATTACCCCTGGATTTACTGCCATACTGGCAATAACGAGGTATGCATATTAATTTAATTCTGGATCTGCTGCCTTCTGATGCTCAGGGAGTATTTATATGATTACTATTAACACTCTGATTGCCAGGGGATGCCCACTCAGAGGGTTAGACAACACTAACGTTGAGGAGTTTTAATTATGGTACTTCTGTTTTTAACCATTTGATTGCCAAAGCTGCCCAACTCATTGCTCCGCGATGCTTGGACAGCTCTTTGGCACTAAAATGCACCATGTCCTGGGCAGTGAGTGGGCACCCTCCCATCAGAATGCCCCATGCCCACTCTCGTGCCCCAGCATTACCTTGGCATACTACTTGGCTTTCTGTTTCTTTTAGTACTCCTTGTCCTCTTTGCTCACAGCTGGCTCCTCTGCCCCCTCCTCCAAGGGCTCATACCCTTTGGGCAAGGGGCACAGGTGCACATTCTTCCTGGACTGGTTTTTCTCTTCTTCTTCCCCTGGCACCCTGTGCCCTGCTCTACCTGGGCAGAAAGCTAAAGCTGGTTGCTGTCTGTCTCCCTCTTTCTGTACCAGGTTGTCCTGCCCCTCCTCTGGGTTCAGATTTTTATATGTATTCTTTCTCCTCTGTTTTGAATCCCCCCAACATGCTGCCTGTGCCCAGTACATGCTCAGGAGACTGGCTGCCCCAGGCAGGTAAATAGTCCAGTAATGTGCTGCTGTGGACATGACATCTCTTCCTTCACCAAAGTAATGTGTGTGCTCTCTGCTCCCACCTAGAGGCAGATATGTGTGACTGCGCTGTCTACCTCCCATTAGATATCAAAGTTTTGAGATTTCTTCTCCCCACTCAGTCATCTCACTTCCCGGACACACACAAATACCGGCTCTTCAGCTGCTGGTATAGTAGTTATACTGGCACCGGCTTCAGTGCTCTAATTACCGGCTGTGCCAGTAAAATATCGGCTGGGTGGCAAGCCTAATGGGGGGGTGGGGTGACTTGCAATCTGGAAAAGTGGCAAGAGGGATAAACTTCATCATATCGTTACAGCCTAACTAGCAGGTTTTGAAGAGTAAGAGCATCGGACAGCAGTACTATTAAATATGATGAACAATATGAGCAGCGAGTCAAGGGAAAGATTACTATCCCTTTAACTATGATTTTTAAAGACTAGCTAATATGAAAATAAAACTGAAGAAACATGATAAAACGTTTACAACTTAATCACCGCAACTCCCACACCAGGAAGTGGTAGTATTATGTGCTTACAGTCTAAATTGTACAGATCACCCCCAAGGGGTGTTATACACTAAGGGAAGATAAAAGGTAATGAAGTGGAGATAACTTCTCCAATGATATCACTTCTCCAGTTCGTATCTAAATCTATGGAGTCAATGCACTAAGGTTTCCAGATTTGGAGCAGTTTTAGTGCATTGGCTCTATAAAATAACATAGGAACTGGAGAATTGATTTCACAGGAGAAGTTATCTCCCCTTTATCACCTTCCTTTCACACCTTAGTTTATCTTCCCCCAAGTGTTTTGTCCCACCTCCTGTAAGAGCTGAAGCAACCAGTGGCAGCCTATATCCTATTGTTGTGCAGGTGAGTGTAATGTAAAAACAACCCAAATCTTCAACTGCCTCTCTGCAGCTCACAACCCTGATTGTTTACTATGCTAATCCCATTTGCAGTGATTGAGTAGAGAAAGACTTTATTTTATATGTATGATTTTTTTTTCATGTTAGTAGCCCTTAAAGTTCATGAATTAAAAGAACAAATAAATGCACCCTTACTTAATGTTTATTCAAAATAAAGGCTCATAACTTGTGCTGTCTCCCAATCATAAATACATACTTATAGAGTAAGATGTATAAATAAACTGCATAGGAAATGATTAGTCTTATGTATGGTACAGAAGTTTCCAAAGCAATGCACTGGAACCAAGAGGTCTAGTAGCTTATTTACATAATACATATTGGTAGAGCACTGACATGTAGCTACTTATATACTGTAGGTCTATGTACTTATCCTTTTTTACCCAGGTACTACCACCAGTATACTAGAGACATCTATAGCCCATTGAGAAGCAATGCTTTAGAGATGTTTAGAGAATCCAAGATGTTAGAAAAATCAAACTGTTATCAGACTATTTAGTGTTTTTATCTACTTAGAAAATGCTATATTTTATTTGTGTTGGTTAATTAATAGATCACATTGACGACCATTGGCTACGGAGACAAAACTCCTCACACGTGGCTTGGCAGACTTCTATCGGCAGGCTTTGCACTTCTCGGAATTTCATTCTTTGCATTACCTGCTGTGAGTACTAACATATAATAAGAATATATACGATATAGCAGAAATGGTGCCATCTGTACAATGCAAAGAACAAATATCTGCATCGGCTCTCCCAGAACCTTGTCGGTAAATATGGAAGAAGCTGTTTCTTAGATGTTGTGCTGGTTGCTTTGGAATAAAGGACTTGATGTATAAAGGTAAAGGGACACAATACTGGGGCAAACTGACTGCACTGTATGGTCAAATCAGAATGGTCCAACATTCCCATTGATTTAACCCTATGAGTGCCAGATAGGTATCCAATGCATTGCAACTCAATGCATTTTGGATACCTATCTGATACTCAAAGAGTTAAATCAATCCAACACATTGCAAAACAATTGATTGGAGGCTTCACTACCATTTTAGGGATAAAATCAATGGGAAATAAGGGATATTTTATTTGTCCCCTGTGGTGAAGTTATTTTTAAGGTTTGCCCCTCCCGACCCTTTTCCCTATGTCACACAGAGTTGTCCCTCATGATCCATTCGGACCAGCTTCCAGGTCTGAGGAGACTCTGTGTGACATAGATACAAGGGGCTGGAGAGGGAACTTTAAAAAAAAAATGACAAGAAGGATACAATGTTATTGAAAATTTACAAAGGAACTGTTCATTATAAAAAATACAATGAATAAGCAATCTTAATTTTATATGCAGACATTACTATCTCTTTAAAGGGATAGAAATGACTGTTTTTAACAAAATATAATATTGTAGATATTAAAAAAATAAATTAATTGATGTAAGTCCGGTCTCTCAAACATGTTTAGTTTGAGAGCTATACTCTTCTAAAGTTCCCCTTTCCTGCCCCTTTCACAGACGCCAGCCTCTAGCTGACAGAAGGACATCTTGGTCCCAGGACCGACTGCCGGCTCTTGAGAAGAGACGAAATAGCATTATCTAAAAAGAAATACTTCATTGGAACTCTCTACAAAGTGTGCTTGCAAACCAGGAACACTTTGACGTCTGTGAAAGGGGCAGGATGGGGGGGGACTTTAGAAACGTATATCTCTCGAAGTATACATGTTTGAGAGACTGGACTTACATCAATTAATTTATTTTTTTTAATATCTACAATATTACATTTTGTTAAAAGCAGCCATTACTATCCCTTTAAGAAGGGGTACCTTGGTGAGATAAGCGAGCGTAAACGTATTTTGTTCAAACTAAGTGACAAAATCCTATCTTTTTTTTAAGTCAACACATAACATATGCTTTATACAGGGACCATATTTCAGTAACTTTTATGGAGAAGTGCAGGTTTGTTTTTCTGTCTTAGCTTTAGGTGTTTACCTGGTTTGGAGACATTGAGAACCCAATTTATTCCTTGTTGCTCTCCATACCTTAGTTACTTGGATTATTACTTTATATATATACTAGTTGAACAGCCCGTTACACGGGCCACAGTGCCTCTGGCAGCCGGTCGCGGGGCAGTCACACGCAGTAGAGACTGCCCGCGCCACTGCTGATACAGAGCTGGACTCTCCTTCGGAGCGCCCAGCTCTGTATCAGCCGCGGCGTGGCCAGTCTGTACTGCGCATGACTGCCGCACGCGCAGCAGTGTCTACTGCGCATGTCGGGCGTTACACACAACTTAGCGAATTATTATATAGGACTAGTATGAAAGCCCGTGTACATGGGCTAAAAGTGCACCCAGGGGCCTCTGCTGCTGCCCTGGAGCCAGGAGAAGAGACAGGCGGTGGGCTGTTCGGAGCACCCTGCTTCAGATCAGCGAGTTCGACCAGTCTCTACGGAGCATAACTGCAGCATTCCAGCAGTCACTATGGCACGTGTTCGGTTACGCACACAGGGGGCTTCACAGCCTAGCAAATTATATTATACAGATATAAATATTTAGATAGATAGATAGATAGATAGATAGATAGATAGATAGATAGATAGATACATAGATACATAGATAGATACATAGATACATAGGTGCTGTGAGTTTTTGTTTTCTTTGCATGTTCAGTTAATATACTGATCTGGCCAGTTTTTGACCTTCTGTAGCAACTAGTTAATTTAAGTAACTTTTTCTGTTTGTATGTTGTAGACAAAGTAAGTTTTCTGTGTCAAATGAATTGGACTCTGCATGAGGGTATTAGAGGAGTAGGGGTGAAGTTTCTTTCCTATGAGTGCCTGACATATAAATCCAGCCCTGATTGTACCTTTTTCACACTACAATGTGCAGAAATTCTCTTTACAATATCTTGCTGTATAAATTCCACTGTGCCCTGCACCCATTTCACCTAAAAGTATGTGCTTACTGGATGCACAATGGGCAGCTGACTATTTGCTAAATGGCGTACAATAGAAACCTGATCATCAGTATAATAGCATACAGTATGAGCACAATAAGGTAAACAGAGTACAGTAAGCATCCAGTTGGTCACATCAAGTGCACCTGCATAGGAACACTATATTGTTTATGAAAAAAGACATAAGATGATAGTATAAAAGAAAAAAAAAATTTCTTGGTGGGATTATGAAAGGGAGATGAAGTAGGAATATAGGAAAAGGATGGTACAGTCTGACTTAGCTATGGTTAAAGCAGGAGATTAGCAGAGTAAAAGTATAAAACCGATTGGCTTAGTAGGACCGCGTAGGTTAACATGCCTAAGCGGCCTTGAAAGCTTGCACTCTGAAGAAGGAATAGGTAGGGAAATGTAGGGAGAACTGATGATGATATGATGATCACATACCAATACTTTGTATGGGGCTGTAATTAATAATCTGTATGTCTATTATTCACCATATTCATAATCATCTACTAAGTTTTGGTTCTTCCTGGGGTCTTTACATTAAACTGTGATATTGTCAATATATCCCCAAGTGAAACACTTATATAACTATCATATTTATTTGAATAATATGTTATTAATTCAAATGTGATCAGGTTTGTAATTTTCTATCTAGTGCTAATAATTTCTCATCAAATCTATATTGTAAATAATAGAGAATTATCCATTTGCTTGAATGCTGCTGTATGTCCTTAAAAGGGAATTATAGCCTAGGAGTAAATATCCCTTACTTTTTTAATAGAAGGACTTACCTAGGCGTGTGTCTTTCATACAGCAATCAAATATGTATGTTTAATTTTTTTGCATTGTGTCTGCAGTTGCCTGTATATCATGATCTCTGTTGAAGTCTGTCATACATCAAATGCCAAATAAATAGATATATAGATATACCTGACTGCTGCATGAAGGACACCTACCTAGGTAGGTCCTTAAGGTGAACAAAGAACCACTTATTCCTAGATTATAATTCTTCTTTAATGTGAATCACACATAAACAGAAACTTTGTCTATTATATGAATGCATTAGTGCAGATAAATTAACATGCTGAGAGAGAAAAAGATTAAATCAAGCTAACTCTTGTTTTTACAGTCAGAAATAAATATGATTCATAAGTAAAAATAGCTTGCTTAGAACATAAGTTGATAAGGGCTAATTGTGTACAAACTTTTGTTTGTATCACTGTCTAAGTCTCTCGCTGAATAAACAATACAGCCACTCTTTCCAACTGTGACCAAACACACATGGTAATGTGCATAGATCTATGATATTGATGTAGGCCTATTATATATCATGTCATGGTCAAGTCTTTTGTTCCAGAAAACCACTTAGAATACAGTAGTTATGGTCAAATTGCTCATGTTAGAGAGAACATGCTGATTTAAAAGACCACAGGACTAGAGGTCTGTTTTATTTTTGCAATTGCTCATCCCCCTCCCAGAAATCAAAGGGTTTGACACAATATAGATAATCTAAAATGTCTTTTTTGACTGTATCCACAGTCTACTTGCAATTTAGAAGGAAGGCTATTTTTATGTAAGTATATTCTCTTGTTTTAGGAAAAATGAAGCTAATTTCCTCTCTTCAGATTGTAAACTTTGATTTGTAGCTTCCATATTAGTCTCTGTCCACTGGAGACTTGCATTATTGAGCTTACATTCTTTTTTAGATTAATGCCTGCAGAAAAGTTTATAATGAGGCCACCAGATAGAGTTTAAATCTACAGTAATGTGATTGATCTTGATTATGTGAGGCCAATTAAAACAGAACATTTAACAAAGAACATTGTAAGTTAATATGACAAGAGTCAGTCAATGAGGTGGGATGATACTAAGCTCTCATTTTTTTATATGTCAAGATGATGACTGTTAGAAACATGGAAGTAGAGTAAAAAGCTTAAACCGAAAGCTAAGAAAAAAGGATCCTTTTTATGTTCAGCTCCCATCTTTCAATGAAAACATTCATTTAACCCCTTGGATGCTACAGACATCTCCATAGCATTGCCTCACAATGTGTTGGAGATGTCTCCAGCACACAAAGGGTTCAACAAAGAAACTAGCAAGAATAGTTAAAAAATAAAACAACAATAGACAAGAAACAGTTAAGAAAAGGTACAAAAAAGAGGGCTAAGAAATATAGTATATAGCAGTTGTTTTATAACTAATTTCCATGGAACAAGCACAGTGGGTCCACCATGACAAATGTAAATACTTGCAGACAGGAGAATGTGATTGGGGTGGCAGTTATAGTATATTCAGTTCAGTGAGTGCCAGTGGATGAGCGGAAGACTGAATCATATAAAGTGCAACCCCAAATTCCGTTAGATTGCTCTTAAAATAAGAACTTTAACCTAGTTAATGATTATCAGGTTCCAGCTAGCATATTAATCAATTTAATATCGCTAAAACCTTAAACTTTTGGATGCTAGAGAGCTCTACAACCCACGGCAAAGTTATGAGTTGGATAACTCTCAAGCATCTGCTGGGTTAATGTAATGGATTTAATTTAAAATTAAAGGGTTCTTCCCCTGCAAAAAGTTTAAGAACCTCTGGTGTACAAGAAGCATTCTATCACACAATAGGTACAGACAAGCCCATGGTTTGAAACAGGAAGATAATGCATGTGTCATAGGTAAAGGGTATGATCCTGCAAAAAACAAGCAAGGACTACCCCCTGCTGTGACAAAACCAACCAAAACACACCATAATAGAGGGGGGGAGAGATGCCTCTTCCCCTTCTTACTTGAATGGCCAATTTCTTCCTGACAAGCTTCCCATAAACCCCCATGCTTACTCCTCTCTTATACCCAGTCTCTACATACAGCTCCTCACTCCCCATGACATGCTTAACCTCCCTGTACACTTTAGTCCCTTCCAGGGAAGTGTTGTCATAGGTAAAGGTTATGATCCTGCCAAAATAAACACAAACTGATAGTTTGGGGATAACAGGCCACAGCTTTATTGACCTAATATATCAACATTATTTCCAAAATAATTGTATCAATTATAAAACTGACAGTCCTTGCCGCTGTAAACCACATTTGAACCAACCATGGCCAGATTGCCTGGGCTCATGCTTGAATTGCAACCATCTTCATCATCTTATACCTGACTCCAAAGGAATTACCCCATTGGCCATACACCTTTAGCTTCAATGGTAACGTCATACCTGTGACCTAATCCAGAGCATAACTTCCAAAGGGCTTCAGTCACAGGATAAATCCACATAAATTTAACACATCACTCCAAAGGAATACCTCATTGGCCATACACCTTAGCTTCAATGGGTTGTGCCACACCCACAACCTAAATCTGAGGCAAAACTTCCAAAGGGCTTCAGCCCAAGAATAAAACCACATAAGTTATCAATATCTACAAAAACAGGCAATGACTACCTGCCATAGGCCTGACTGCCAAAATCTTGGCCAGTTGGGCCATCCCACCCAAAAAAGTGGCCTGTTAACGAAATCAAGAGAAACCAGCAAAAACATTGATGCACCCCAAAGTAGAGCAAACAAACAACCCGAGATCAAAATATCACATAAACCAAACTCCCAGAAACACCAACAACGCACAAGAGAATGCCCAATTACCCAACCTATATGCCAAAGAGTCTTGGCCCCGCCATATCTCAACCAAGGAGGAACCAGCACACCCCCATATAACTATGTGCCATCCAGTGTTCATAACTTAGGTTTCAAACTCCCAGACCAGAATGTACCTGAACTGGAACACTCAGTCAATCTCGAACAATGACCCTTGTAAAAGAGCAAAACCAATGCATAGAAAAACATGACATCCAAGATAACCGGATATGTCCATTGAACTGGCAACAATGTGCAAGAGAACCAGCAAACACACCACAGCGATCCAACCCGTGACTGCACCTCAACCTTCACATCAAGCACACTACTACTCCTGCATATGTGTGTGTGTGTGCTGTGTGTGTGTGTGGGGGGGGGGGGGTGTTGCAGCACTTTGAGCATTGAGGAACAAGAGTTCAGAGCCCGAACGTACCTTCACGCATCCAGCAACCATGATTCCTACCACTGGAATAATAGGCAATACCATCGATGACAAACTACCTTTTCCACATACCAAAGAAACCCCAGTACGAACAAAATTCTGAATGCATGCAATGAGGACACAATCATTGTATACTTACATCATTGTGAGGCCCAGTGTCAACTGACCACCCATATCCAACTCCTAGGACAAACTTAGGCAACGTGACAATACCTAAAACCCCATGACATACCCATATCCAACACCTGATATCCACACAATGTCCAAAAACACCGGCTCCAATCAACCACTCTACCTCATCCAGTGGTAGAGGACCATCTAAAAGCGTGCCCAAAAACATGTTCACCACCAGTGCCCATGAAGCACTCTAGCTGGAGAACCCGACCACATTCCATACAGCAACCTCCTCATGAAAAAAAAAAACAATTCAGAGCAGCAACGCCAGTCGAGAAGCTCCCATAGCTGAAATACACAGAAGCCCAGCCATAGAGGACAAATATACACTGACCAAACCCCCAATCACGAGGAGCCACAAACAAAATGTCCAATCCATAGTCAGCGACATGTGCAACCTGGAGGGATACGAAGGAAAAATCCAACCACCATCCAAGCCACATGAGGCAACGCTGCAGCACCTGTACCCCACCTGCAGGTTAAACCACGCAGTGGGAAGCAGTCCTCATCACAGAAGCAGCCCAAATCAAATGGAGACCCAGCAACTGCCAGCATCCACAAGCAATGGGACACGAGAGAGAGAGAGAGGGAGAGACAGCAAGAGTGAGTGTGTGTGTGTGTGTGTGTGTGTGTGTGTGTGTGTGTGTGTGTGTGTGTGTGTGTTTATGCAGCAGCCTTCAAAGATGTATTAAGGCACTGTGATTTAAAACTCCATAGATATTGCCTGAATGAAGAATAAATATAGGAATCAAAGCATATGCAGATCAAAATACTGAGAGGCTGTGTATGCACCACAGTAAGAAGGCCAACGTGGGCCAAAAAAAGGCCCCATGCGAGCAGTCATGCCACCATCTCAACCACCATGTACGCAAAATTGGAAGCCTAACCCACAAAGTGGGCCAGCCCACTAGACCTGCAGCGCTAGCTGTGCCCAGTGATAGACAACAACCACCACTACATGGGTGCAGCTCTATGAAGGGTAAACATATCCTCAGCTACCTACAACTTGTGGTCAAATACGGCACATGGAGCCCATCCGAGAGCCGATTACCCTTAGTCCATGTCCACGACCCCATGCCTCCACACTACTTCATAAGATGAGAAGGAGCAGATGCTCCCACTGCATTAGATCAGGACCACACTGTCTACCTGCAAGTCCTCCGCCAACACGCTCACAATGGCACAGGGATGGATCCTCCAGAGCCAGTACAGCTGCTGCATCCCCGCAGATCATGATGACAAGACTCAGCAGGCTTAATCATCTTAGTTAGGATTTGAGCTTTTCAGCATTCTTGATAGTATTTTATTATGGAAAAAAACAACTACACCTCAGGGGTCAAATAGACATTCCCATTGATTCAAATGGAGCTTGTAACACCTCACATGCTAGACAGTCCACAACAAGGTCCGGGGGATGTTAACCCTTTGAGTGCCAGAGGGGTACGCAATGTATTGCAAAGGCACTCAAAGGGTTAAGAAGTCGGTCCTGCTCTGCATCCTGCCACCAACGCAGTCATGCACTGTAGAGACTGCCCGAAAGCACAGAACTCCCAGCATTCTGTGCTCCCAGCATTCCATGTTTCCAGCATTCTGTGCTCCCAGCATTCTGTGCTTCCAGCATTCCGTGCATTCTGGCAGTCTCTACTGAGCATGACTGCTTCTGACAAACATTCTAGCGAATTATTATATAGGATGTAAAACTAGGGGTATGAGTATCAGGAAAACTTTACTGAAAGCCAGAGTGGTCTCTCAATACACTGCATTAAGAATGTTCTCATACAAGATTGTTTTTAATCTTAGGATTCATTGTTCCATATTAAGTATCATAAGTGGGGTTATTGTGGCATAAGCCAACTGGACCATATGGAACACATACAAAGTCACAAAAATCTTATTGATTTAAATAAGGCTTTTAACTCGTTGAATGCTAGAGTGGTCTCAGTGCATTATGGGAAGCTTATTTGTTCCCAGTAGTCCATTCGCTTTTGTACCATAATTGCTGAATTTTGTATTACATCAGCCTGTCTATATCTGTATGCCTACAGAATTATTACTGGCATTAATCATCATTATAAAGTAGTGTATGAATTGTATTTCAGGGCATTCTTGGCTCAGGATTTGCTTTAAAAGTCCAGGAACAGCACCGTCAGAAGCACTTTGAGAAAAGAAGAAATCCTGCTGCAAGTTTAATTCAGGTAAGAGATGGAAAGTGTCATCAATCTAATTGATTAATGTACCATTATAGAACAAACATGGCATGAGAGAGGTCAGATTATGCCACAAATATTTATGTGTTGTCATAAGTCAATACTTATGTTTTTTCCTGCACATCAATACATCATTCTGTGATGGATTAGATGACTTTTGAAATGCTCCTATTCTGATAGCAAACCCAGACATGTAATACTGAAATATTGTTGAATGATAAATGTTGGTAGGCGGGCTGATTGCAAACCACTCTATCTTTTGTTCGCCAACACTAAAATGATTATGATGCATTTGCTTGGGAAAGATTGAATACACCAGATACTGGATTAAGACACTTGAGTATATGTATAAAGAAAGGTAGAGCAATTCTAAATTACAAATACTGTACCATATGTAACAAATAAAAATCCCACTGATCTAAATGGGGCTCCCTTAGATGCTAGATAGGTCCTCACACGGGGGTTATGCACTACGGTGTGATATAGAGGTGATAAAGCAGTCATATCACCAATGCCTATGTTATTCTATAGAGCCTTTGCATTAAAGGGATAATAATGTTTCACAAAAAAAAGAGAAGCACTGAATAGTCTGCAGTATGTAAAAGCGCAAAGCAAGACAAAACAAGAAAAAACAATAAAATCCAATCTAAGTGTAGTATTTTAATGAACCAAAAATAAAAACATAAAATATCAATGGTTACACTCACATTTTACCCATCTTGGGCTTTAAGAATATAAGAGGCCCCAACCTCTGAAAGCCTTCGAACTGCGTCCCTGTTTCTCCAATGGTACCAGTAATGATTCTCCAGAGCGTTGGTTCCTTAGATTATCGCATCAATGGTCCGGGTGTATTACTTCTCCATCCAAGCTATTCGCACCAGCCTCGAATAATATCAGCTGATGGCAGCATGACAGCAATAGTCTACATAGTATTTGAGCCATGGAAAGTGTTGTTTCAATACTGTCAGAGCTGTAGTTCAAGAGTAATTGAATGATAAAGTATCCCCCTCCCTCCCCTTTTACTGGTGTAACACTGCTCACCTCAGAGTATCAAGATTGTCTGGATATATCGCAGAGAGGGACAATCTTCAGTGAGCATAAGGGAAAACCTGAAAAACCTGTCAAGGGGGGCAGGGTTTTCCTTATGCTCACAGTGAGACGATTGTCCCTCGCTGTGAGCTGTCTGGTCTCAAGACCAGATTCCACATCTGAGGGGAGGTGGCTTACACTAGGTAAAAGGGGCAGGAAGAGGATACTTTATCATTCAATTACACTTGTTGAAATAACACTCTTCATGGCCCAAATACTATGAAGATTAATTGGAGATGCTTTTTTTGTGAAACATTACTATCCATTTAAGATCTCCGAAGCTGGAGAAATCTTACTGGATTGGCTTCATAGACAATGGAGAAGTCATCACCTCTTCATCACATTTTAGGATAATTAATTTATGAAGGGGCCATTCCATGAGACAACATAATACTTTGAGGCTAGACTAAACAGCTGGAGTAAGGCTGGAGCAAACCAACTGACAGAGGACAATTACAACTCCCTAAATTCACATGGCTCAAATAAAGCTTTGCAATGCTTTGAATACCCCTCTGACACACAAAGTGGTAAACCCAGGAATGTTTTTAGTGTATAGCAAAGCACTGCAGACCTTTCTAGTACTGAAGGAGTTAAAAGCCCCCTTTAAATCAATGGGGATTTTTATTTGTCATTTAAGTTGCAGCTGGTTTGCCCCAGAATTGCTTCAGGTCTTAGAACATCAGCCTTAACCCTTTGAGCTGCAGAGAGGTTTGCAATGCATTGCAGAGCAATGTGTTGCATACCTCTCTGGCACTCAAAGGGTTAATAATGACTAATCATTCCCCTTCTGTACTGCTTACAGTATTAGCTGCTAGACATTTATAACCAAGAAGTCAGCTGGCCTCTGATTACAAACACATCACTTGTTTACAGTGGAAACTAATGACAGTCACAACATTGTCAGACTCATTCAGTGATCACAGCAAAGCTACACACAGGGAAGCGTGCAGAATGCTTGGCAGAACAAGCTGTGCTGACACCCCCGTGGATGTTTGCACTATTAAGTATACAAGCTATGTATAGCACATTTTCTGTAAGCAACATTTAAAGGGAAACTATCATAACATGTTGTACAGTACTACTTACATTTAACCCCCGGGGATGTCATAAACGTCAGTGGCACCATTTGTAGCATTCAAAAGGTTTAAACCCAATCTTATATACTATAGATAACCATTTAAAGACCAGAGGGGTGTGTACACACACATCTCTGTTCCTTAAAGAGTTAAGTTTTCTGTTTTTCGCCAGTTTTTTTAAAAATCTGTTCCTGGCTGCTGTAATGTGACTTGATTACAGTTCTTATCTTTCGTACTTTGCTAAATACATGTCTAAAGGCCATTTCTACTGCATTAATCAGAAAACACTGAGGCTGATACAGTAAGAATAATTAGAGCTATTTGTGAGTAGACCAAGTGCACTATGGGAGGGCAAGTAAACATGTTCATTCAATATAACAGTACTTTTGAGCCCTCTCTAGAATTCAATGGGAATGTGGGGGGATTTGTCATTGTCCCCTATGGTGCAGTTGCTTTACTTCAGAACTCAGTGAGACAGATGGACTAGTAAACCCTTGAGGACCACATGGGCATGTAGTGTATTGCAAAGCAATGTATTGTACACCGCTCTGGCTATTAAGAACTGGAGTAATTCTGCAGCAAACCAGCTGTAGCACAGTGGATATATAATGCATTGGAAACTTCGCTTGTCATAAGGAGAGGGTATGATCCATAAATAAGTACAGACACATCTATTTTGGGGATAACAGACCACAGCTTTATTTAACTATTTTACTCACATTATTGTTCTTATTCATACTCAACAATAATTAATGATTAACCAATAATCAATCATTTAACTGACAGTCCTTGCCAATCTGCTTTCCTTAGAACCAAGCATGGCCAAATTGTACGGGCTCATGCTAAAATTACCACATTCTTCAGCACTTACAGCTGACTCTACCATTTTCAGCACTTACAACTAATTCCACCATTTTCAGCACTTACAGCTGATTCCCAAGGAAATTAAACCCCATTGGCCATCCATTTTAGCTTCAATGGGTAACATCACCTCCCATGACCTAAGTCTGGGGCAAACTCCCAAAGGGCTTCCGCCCGAGGATAAAATCGCTTAACTTTACCAATCAGTTTTCGATCTCTGAAAACCATGTAAGGACTATCCGCCCTGCTGAGACACACAAACCACACCATAATAGGGAGGGGGGGGAGGGATGCTTCCTCTGTCCTCTCTTCCTCCAGACAAATGTGTACTTCCTGTCACCCACTCCTTTTAAGCCCTTTCCTCTTACTTCTCCCTATCACACACACTTCCTTTATGCATCAACCCTCCCCATGACATGCTTCCCCTCCTGTATCCTGCAGTTCCTTCCGTGGAATTTCTAGCTTTCAAAAGTTTTTTTGTCCCTTATGGTGCAGTTGGTTTACCTCAGAATTACTCCACTTTTCTTACTACATCAACCTCATAGAGCTTCTCTGACAGGAAATGTAATGGGGCTCTATAGGAAAGGATTGTCATAAAAAATCAGATGCAAGTCTCATTATTAACCCTTTCAGTGCTAGAAGGGTACACAACACATTGATTTGCAATGTGTTGCGTATCCCTCTGCCGCTCAGAGGGTTAAATGAAATAATGTTCCCTAGGCAGGCAGAAAAAAAGAGATTATACATTTAAAAAAAGAGATAAACTAAAACAATATTTCATAAATTATTGTTTAATGGCAACATTAAAACAATTTTCACAACAGTTTCCCTTTACACCAATGCAAAACGAGTGTTGTTAAGTATTGACTTGTCAATATCAGGAAACAGTGTGGATAGTATACTTAGCAAGACTGGAGCAGTGACTGTAACTGAAATGGGGATTTGGGGATTTAACCCCTTGAATACTAGAGAGGTTTCCAAAGCATTGTCCCTATCTAGCAAATAAGAGTTCAGAAACTCAATTAAGATCAATGAGATTTGTCCCAAAATTCCCACAGTTGGTCTTAACCTTTTGAGTGCCAGAGGGGTTTGCAATGAGAGGGTTAATACTTCACTGGAAATACACAAAGACAATTCACTACAAACTATTCCTAAGTTTCTGACAACATATTCTGCAGATATGCACATGATAGGCATAGTACACATTCAAGGAATGAATAACAAATATTACAGAGAGAACTGATCATATAAAGCATACACAAGAGGCTGTAGGGACCAACAGGCAGCTAACGTAAAAAAATAAAATATATGGGGGATGTATAAAACCAGTGTAATACATTTTCTGCAAAATTGTTTTAGCTAAGTACTAATTCCTGTCGGATAACATTTTTGAAAAGAGGAGTAGAAATGTGCTTGGTCAAAATAAGAATTGTGTTGCAGCTTATATATAAATATATCTTCTAATTTCATAACATTAAAGACAGTTTTAGCTATTAAAACCTAATGCAAGGTATAACCTATTCTTAATTGGGGTACATAGCAGAGTATATATAATGTAAAATTATACAACATATTTTTACACACAGCTTTAACAAATATAACCAATTGCTATTGTCACATGCAAATTTTAGCAACAATTCTTAAACTAACTATTAAGAATGTTTTATTATACATCCCCCTCCCATGTGCCTTATACGGGAAGCAAAATATGATCAGTTCTGGATTAAACCATGGAGGGAAGGGGATTTTAAAAATTCCCAATGACTCAATGGAGATTTTAAAATGTTGAACGCTATATAGGTTTCCCAATTAATTGCTGTGCAGTTTGTTAGACAGGAGGCAAACATTTCTACTGCTAACACAGTTCCAACTCTCATCAGTTTGTTAGAGACCTCATATTCAAGGTGTTAAAATTCCTGTTTAAATCAACAGGAATTTGGGGAATAGTTTTGTCCCATATGCTGCAGCTGGCTTGCTCTAGAATTGCTCATCTATTGCTTTTTGCATAAGACTCCATATATGTTAAATCTCTTCTTTTAATAGTTAATTGTTGCTACTTCCACTTCTAAGAATAGCTGCATTATATAAACACTCACTATGCATCACCTCAGAGCTTTTCTTCCCCAGAGCGTCTGGTGTGAGCTCTGAATAGAGAGTGGATGCTTCCTATTGACTGCTTTAACCTCACAACCACCTGCACAGCCATAAGGATTGAAGCTGTCACTGACAGCCTTAGCTCTTGAAGGATGTGGGTCAAGAACCTGTAAGGGCTTGTACAGTTAAGGATGTTAGTTTATAATGATGCTATGCCAAGAGGTGGAAGTAGCAGCAACTGAGAAAATACTGACTTAATTATATTTTTTCATGTTAGTTGCCCGTCAATAAATATGTTGGCAAGGGTATCCAAAAACCTGCTGTTGTACTGTATATGCAGTAACTACCTGGATGCTGGAGGAATCTGTAATGCATCATGACAGGATACGTTGGAGATGCCATGGGCAGCCAAGGAGTTAATTGTCTGAGACTCATGAATCAAACTGAATAGGGCAACAAGGAATGAAATGTCAATAATCTGTAGCGCTAGTATTTAACTAAAAATCTGAATGAGACTTGAAGTTGTACACAGTCCGGGTACAGAAGTAAAATATTCAAAAATGTGAGGCTGATTTACTAAGAAAGTGGTGCAATATTGTTGCAAACCAACTGCTCCGTATGGAACAAATAAAACTTCAGTGATTTTATATTTTTTCCATTTAAAGTGATAGTAAAGATTAATATATAAATATTAGAGTTTTTCCTGCTGAATCCTTTGAATGCCACAGAAGTATGCAACACGTTGCACTCAAAGCGTTATTAAAACAAGGGTAACCTTACTGCGGAAAATTGTTTTATTCAAAACTTATTTCGGCTGAAATGTTCCTTTTTTGGTTGTAGTTGGTTTGTCCCAGAATTGCCCCATGTTCTTAGCTCATCATCCCCCCTGTAGTTCATACGGGCACATTTGCCTCGTAGCAATTCTCCTTACTCTCCTCGCAATGTGTTGGATAGCTCTCTGGCACTCAAAGGGTTAAATGATAAGTGATGATTCAACCTCTCTAGCCAAGAAATCCAAGCATAGCTAGGTGTTACAAGCTCTGCAATGCGTTCCGTACCCCTCTGGCACTCAAAGGGTTAACAATAAATGGTCAGCCATCAATCTCAAACCATGTAATGCTTGTGTTTTGGGTGTTTTACCGAACGATTTTGGAATATACCATCTGCAACATAGGGGACAAATAAAAATTCCAAAACTTCCCATTGATTTAAATGGGATTTTTATCGAATTGAAGCAATGTGTTGGAGACCTGTCTAGCAATCACTGAGTAAAAAGCCCCATTTAAATTAAAATAACTTGCACCCCCTTCCTCCCAATAGTGTAGTTGATATGTTCCACAGTTTCTCAGTGTTTGCTGTCTGTATCAGAACTAACACGGTAAGTTCCAAACAGCAGTGCAAAGAAAGGGAAAATTTCAATATAAAATGAAATGCCTTATAATGACTTAACCTTTTATATTTATATGTAATAACTTTCGTCATCATTCTGTCTTTTGCTTTAATACCAATTTTTCTAGGTCATGATATCAAATGTTTTTTAATCAACAAACATTCCTTTGTCTAGGTTCTGCAGTGTTAAAGAGAAATAAAATGCTTTCATTTAATGTGAAATATTTAGTAATGTCACTGAGCAATATTTGTTTTCCTGTGTTCAAAATGTCTCATATGTTCTGAATTTTACAAATGTTTTCACAGTGCATTATCGAATTTGTACGATTTATTGTATATAACCATATAACACATCTCATAACTACTGTTTGTTCAATCTCTTCCATAACTGTGTCCTTTTGATATGAAACCTTTAAAGCGGAACTTTCTCCTAAGCACAAGTTTGCTTTAATCCATTTAGTATACCGATTGTAACTGTGCTGGGTTTTGGTTTTTAAAAAGAACATGATAGATTTGAAGTTTGTGGGTTTACCTTTTCCCTCTTGACGTCTTCTCATTCTGATCAGCACAATTGTGCCAATGAGAATACAGGAGAGATCCTCCTCCCCGCTGGTCTGTCAGTAAACTGGAGAACTCTCATTGGCAGAGATCGATATCTAGCCAATGAGAGTACTCTAGCTTACTGACAGACCAGTGGGGAAGAGGATCTCCTGTATTCTTATTGGCAAGATGGTGCCAATCAGAATGTTTTTTTAAAAAAAACAAAACGCAGCACAGTTAGAATTGGTATATTAAATGGATTAAAGCAAACTTGTGCTTAGGTGAAAGTTCCGCTTTAAATACCAATGGGGTGAGCATCACATTACTTTGGAATGTGTTGTACACCCCTCTGGTCCTTAAAGGAGCAGTAAACCTTCTTTATGAAAAAGTATATATTGTAGGACATTTCCTGTGATTACAGTTTAAACCTGTGTTTTTTACATTAGCAGTGCCCTCTAGTGGTCAAATTCCAATTAGTTTTTCAGTTACATTCCAAAGGAGAGGAAAGTCAGTGACATAGAGTTCTCCACAGAATGTGATGGAAACTGCCTGTTACTTCTTGTTAGTTATAACTTTTAGGAAGTAAACACAGTAAATAAACTTCCTGATTGTTTGAACATTTATAACTTTTGAATAAAACAACTGACAGCAGTGGGCGTACCCTTGTTTTGCTCAGCAGAAAAAGCTCTATACCATACATTTTCATAAAAAAAGTTTACTGCTCCTTTAAGCTTGTACTTCTTCCAGCTTTGTTGCAATAGAAATTACAGTTTCATGTTACACTTGATGCAGAGAACAAATGGAGCAACTCAACAACTCCAAAAGGTTCAAATAAAACAATCCACAAATTCCCATTGATTTAAATTAGGCTTTTAAAACCCCCATTTAAATCAATGTGAATATTCGTTTGTCCTCTTTGGTGCAGTTAGTTGGCAAAAATGGTCTGGGAAGGGCTTTGAAAGTGAAAAACGTTCATTAAAAAAGTTATGGAAATGAGTTCCCATAACTTAAAAGTCTGCAATACTTAACTTATTCCCCCCAATAGATCTTCATGATCTGTGGGGATGGCTGATATCAGCTCTTCACTCAAAACTTCTTGGAGACACATGGCTTTACTAGAGGGCATAGCATCGTTTCTTCCTCTCTCAAAATCACTGAGGGAAATGCTGGAGATCACAATGATCTACAGTTAGAATTGAGACAGTATTTCAGTTTTAAAATCGATCCCCATAACATTCATTAGACATTGTACACTTTTAAGCCCCTTCCCCAGACAATGCATTGCCTATTTAATGTATTAACCTTGTTATCTCCCACTCCAACATATTATCCTTTATTAAAGACTACTTTTAGTTGGTATTTTTACTTTTTAGATTTGCCCAATATTTCCTGATTCCCTGCAGTTTTTAATGTATTTTACTTATATGGTTTGTATTAATGTTTTTCAAATCTGCCTTACTGTACATTTAGAGCACAATAATGATTAATACCTTGGCCTTTTATATTATGCTCTATCAGTGCAGGATTGTTGAATTTCCTGCTGAGCGCAGGTATGCTATTTGTGTATCCATCATTCTGTTTAATTCATCAGTGTTCAGGCAGGGAAATTATTAGCAATGTGAATTCCAAAGAGGTATACAACAGATTGAACTGCAATGTGTTGAATACTTCTCTGGCACTCAAAAGGTTAAACCCTGTACTGTTAGGGGTACTTCAGGACTACTGTTGAAAAAAACAGTTAAAAGAACTTCTTATGCAATTCCATAACATTTGTGTTATAGATGACAAATTCTAAAAATATAGATCTGGACAACCATTTTTCTTAAGACCTAGCATCCAAGGGGTTAAACTGAAAATTGCCCCCACACTGGAACCATTATCCAACCCCCAAACAAATATTCCACATTCTGTTAGGCACCAGGAGCTGAAGAATAACAGGGATAATAAAATCCCACCATTTTCTTTGGTGGTAAATTGTCAACATCCTCATGTCTTGGACACTAGTCCATGGGCATCCAACATGTGGACTGGTAACCAGATGTGGCCCTCCTAGCCCCTATTGATTTTTTTCAAAAATATACTTTTTTACCTAATTAACTGGCACACATGTGCTAATCTCCCAACAGCCAGTACTGAAAAAAAAAAAAAAAAGTTCAAGAATAGATGTCTGTTAAATATCAGTATTGTCACTGAATTGATCATTAAATTCATATTGACTTGATCAATAAATCCATATGTTTGCATAGCTGACAGGCTATAGTTTACAAGTGATAGAAATAAAAAAATAATGCATCCCTCAGACTTATAGATTTATGATCACATGACCCATGATTGAGAAATTGTGGACGTCTCAGGAAATATTTGCAGACCAGCAAAATATTAAAGGATCAGTAAATTTATTATGAAAAATGATATATTTTAGTGTATTTGATACTGGTAGCCCCAATATTGGGAGCTGCTGCATTCAACAAGTTATTAAGTTCAAGATTACAACTTTTTTCATAGTAAAATGTTAACAGTAGTACCACCTGGTCTCCATACAATTCTTTTACATTCTAAGGAAGTGATGAACCATTGCCTACAATTCTTCATAGAATGTGATAATGAAAGTTCAACCTGTTCAGGAATTATTGAGTTTTTATATATTTTGAATAGAGCAACTGCCACTCCTGGCAGTAGCTCATCAAACAATGCCATACAAGACACATGTTTTCATAGTAAAACTTTACTGACCATTTAAAGATGAACTGTTCCTATAGGAATATATGGCTCCTAAACTGTTTATGAGAATGGCTTACCTACATAGATTACTTTCATCCAGCCGGCAGGCATATCTATATACTTTGGCTCAATATTGTAATGTGTAGTTGGATATCAGTATTTCACTATCTGAAAATGTGAGTACAGTGTTCTTAAAGGGATAGTAATGTTTCACAAAAACAACAGCTCCAATTAATCTTCATAGTATTTGAGCCATAGAGAGTGTTATTTCAGTACTGGCAGAGATGTAGTTCAAGAGTAATTGAATGATAAAGTTTCCCCCTCCCCCCCCCCCCTTTTACCTAGTGTAAGCCACCTCCCATCAGATGTGGAATCTGGTCCATAGACCAGACAGCTCACAACAAGTAACAGTCTTCTTACTGTGAGAACAATGAAAACCCTGCCCCCCTTGACAGGTTTTTCCCTTATCTTAATTGAAGCTTGTCCCTCTCTGCAATCTACCTGGACACACCATGCTGCTCTGAGCTGAGGGGAATAATTTATCATTCAATTACTCTTGAACTACAACACTGACAGAATTGAAATAACACTTTCCAAGGGCCAAATACTATGATGATTAATTAGCGCTGATTTTATTATGAAACATTACTATCCCTTTAAGAACCAAGGGTGAGCATTTAATCTATAGGCTTTATCACTCATAACCATTGATGCTTATAGCCTATTGCATTTGATATCTGTTATTGTCAGTTGCTAGATAGTTTCTATTTAGAATCTGATAAAGTGACCCATATGAGTAATTAAACTGGAACTAACACTTTATAATGACTTGGGTGGTTTTGAAAAAGCTTTAATTCTATGCTAGCCATTATCTAAATCTGTACTTTCTGATATATTTAGCTTCATTTGTCAATTTATACAAATTAGCTGGTACTTCCTAGTAGGAAGCTGCAGTTGGGAGGGAGAGAGTAGTGTTAGTATCTGGCACACCAGGGGGGAGATTCACTAAGCGGTGATAATGAGTTGATGAGGTAGAGATGACTCCTCCAGTTTATCACTTCTCCAGTTACTATGTTATTCTTTGGATCCTATTCACTAAAATCTCCAATGTTGAAGTAATCTTAGTGCAGAAACTCCATAGAATAACAAAGGAATTGGAGAAATGATAAACTGGAGAAGTCATCTCCACTTTATCACCTCTTTATCACCGCTTAGTGAATATCCCCACAGGTTTTGCCGCCCGGTACTGCCAAATGTGCATAAATAAATAAAACTAAATATTTTGTGAGTTATAGTTTTAAGCACAGGATGGCTAACATAAATATATGTGATTATGAAAGGTCTTTTCAAATTATCTAAGTTTGTTATAGGGTGTTAGTTGTACTTTAAGAAATATTGAGTTATGTTTGGATATGTGAGTGAAATGCAGACTTCGACAGAGACCATTATATACTAGCATCTTCATATACAATGAAAACATTAAAGGGATAGTAATGTTTCACATTAAAAAACAGCTCCAATTAATCTTCATAGAATTTGGTCCATGGAGAGTGTTATTTCAATACTGTCAGAGCTGTAGTTCAAGAGTAATTGAATGATAAAGTATCCCCCCGCCCCTTTTACTGATGTAACACTGCTCTGCTCAGAGCAGCCAGGTGGTGTCCAGGTGGATTGCACAAAGGGACAATCTTCAATTAACATAAGGAAAATCCTGTCATGGGGGGCAGAGTTTTCATTGTTCTCACAGTAAGAAGATTGTCCCTTGCTGTGAGCTGTCTGGTCTGTGAACCAGATTCCACATCTGAGGGGAGGTGGCTTACACTAGGTAAAAGGGGCAGGAGAGGGAAATTTTATCATTCAATTACTCTTGACCTACAACTCTGACTATTGAAATAACACTCTCTATGGCTCAAATACTATGAAGATTAATTGGAGCTGCTGTTTTTGTGAAACATTACTATCCCTTTAAAGATAGCTAGCTAGCTAGCTAGCTAGCTAGCTAGCTAGCTAGATAGATAGATAGATAGATAGATAGACAGATAGATAGATACAGATAATTTTCACTGCTATATGAAGGACTCTTTCGTAAGTTCATCTGTTTAACATATTAAAGAGATAGTAATGTTTCATTATAAAGTAAGTTTCAATCATTCCTTATACTTTGTACTAATGATCTGCACTGTTGCCAATGTTCATATCGGTTTAGGTTTTGTGTAATTATATTATAAAGTTGCCCCTCCTGACCCTTTTACATACGTCACTATTATGTCTTCAGATCAGAAAGCAGATCTGGATGGATCGTGATGAGAGGCAATCTTGTATCAGCATAAGGGAAAACCTGTCCTCCTTCATCAAGCGGGGCAGGGTTTTCCTTATACTGATAGACAGAAGATTGTCCCTAGTTGCAATTTGTCCGGTCAAGCTTCCAGATTTCAGATCTGAGGGAAGAAGATTGATGTATGTAAAAATGGTGGGAGGGAGAAACTTTAATATAATTACACAAAAACAAGACCGGTAATGGTGCCGAGCTATAATACAAAGTATAAGGATTGATCAAACCTTACTTTATAATGAGACATTATTATCTCTTTAAGAGATGTATTTCTATAGGTAAAGTTCCCCTGTAAGTAAAAACTGTTGTAAAAATGAATCTACATGGTGTAACGCAAATGTTTACAAAATGTAGCAAAAAATATGCCAGTATTATTGCAAAACTTTCTCAAATCCTTGGAACTAAATTGTAAACCCAAGTGCTTGGACTTAAAGTCCTATTGACCTAATATATAAAAGCCAGCTGAAGCAAGTCAGTGTCAAACCCAGTTCTCCATAGGGTATTGAAATAGGGCTTTTAACCCTTTGAATGCTAGAGAGGTCTCCAACACATTGCTTCATGTTGGAGACCGCTCTAGCATTCAAGTGGTTAAAACCCCATTTATTCAAAGGGGATGTTTCTTTGTCCCCTGCAGTACAAATGGTTTGCACCAGAATTACTCCAGTCTGTTTTTATACATGAGACCCAAGGGGCCTTAACCCCTTAACGACCACTGACGTGCCAGGACCGTCACAGTGGTCCGGCACTTAAGGACCAGTGACGGTCCTGGCACATCATGGAGTTCAGGGCTCCCTGCACAACTGCTTGCTGCTCTGGAAGCCCTGAACCGGAAGTGAAGAAAAAAAAAGCCCTGTGGTCCTCGGGTGCCAGCCTAGAAACTAAAGGCTGCAATTCAGGAGCAAACCAACTGCATCATAGGGAGAAAAATAAAAATGATAATTTCAATGGTCATTTAATTGTAAAGAGGTCTCTAACCCACTGAGAAGAAATGCATAGGTGAAGGTGAACTTTCTATCATTCAGTTCGTTAAATACCCCTTTAAAAGGATAGTAATGTTTCACAAAAACAGCAGCTCCTATTAATCTTCATAGTATTTGGGCCATGGAGAGCGTTATTTCAATACTGTCAGAGTTGTAGTACAAGAGTAATTGAATGATAAAATATCCTCCCCCCTTTTACTGATGTAACACTGCTCACCTCAGAGCAGCAAGACTGTCTGGATGGATCTCAGAGAAGGACAATCTTCAGTGAGCATAAGGAAAAACCTGTCAAGGGGGCAGGATTTTCCTTATGCTCACAGTAAGAAGATTGTCCCTTAATGTGACCTGTCTGGTCAAGTGACCAGATTCCACATCTGAGGAGAGGTGGCTTACACTAGGCAAAAGGAGTGGGAGGGGGATACTTTATCATTCAATTACTCTTGAACTACAAATAACAAATAACACCCTCTATGGCTCAAATACTATGAAGATTAATTGGAGCTGCTGTTTTCGTGAAACATTACTATTCCTTTAAATGAATGGGGATTTGGGGAAGTCTAGTTTGCTTCAGAATTGCAGCCATTTAGTTTCTTACATAATCGTACCTGGGAACTCTCCGGACCTACCCCTGAGTCTCCAGGTTTCTTAGCTAATTACTGGGTCTCCTGGACAGGGGGATGATTTTTCAGGTAAGTGAGTTCCTTAGTAACTCTGTGAATGAGCAGCTGCAGATATTTTTCTGGGAGGCAAAGCCATAATAGCCTTTATGTTTATCCAGGGGAAATCAAGTGAGAGGGGACAAGTGCCCCCTCTTGCCCCCTCTGATGCTCATTACTCTGCAGCCTGTTCACTCGAACACCCATTCTAACCATTCCCCACCCTATTCTGCCTCTTTTTAGAACAAATCCTGCCTTTTCTCAATCCAATCCCGTCTGCTCCTTTTAAGCCTCACAGATGTTATGATATTAATTGTGTCATTTATACACTCTGCCCACCCCAGCCCAGCTCCACTTGCAACTGTAGGCTGTGAGAAACAAGCTTCCCAGATGTGTGCATAAGACCCAAAGTCACTAAAGTCTCACTGCCTGCTCTTCATGGATTAATATGGAGTGATTTTCTTCATAGAAAGCAATGTTTTCTGGATTTGTAGGATTTCAGACATGTTTACAAACAAAAGAGTGGCCATTCTGGAGTAAACCTTTGTACCATAAAGGACAAATGATCAGAGTGTGGCTTTTTAACTCTTTGAATGCTAGAGGCATATCTAATACATGTCTTTGTGATTCTTTGGGGACCTCTCTAGCATTAAAGGGTTTGAAATCCCAATTTAAATTAATGGCAAATGAGGAATTTATTATTTGTTCCATATTGCCTAGTTTCTCAGCCTGTGGTACAAGTACACCTTGGGATAACTGGCACACAGGCAAGGGGTGTTTTCCACAGGATGAATCTATTCACAATATAGAAGTGCCAGTCTAGCCAGCTCAGCACTTTAATATTGCAAGCAGCAGCTCCTTTTTCATGGCTGGTGCAGGTTGTTCAACTTATAAAATAGGACGTAACACCTAATAATAATCCCTTACTTGCCTTAGAATGGCCAGAAAATCCCAGTCATCCGTAGAGAGGTTAAGACTCCATAGGGCCCTGGGCAAGGTACTAATTTGGGGCCCACATCTCTTGATTTGGTTTCTTCTGGCACACACTAGCTTGTACTGGCATTGTGTCTCTAATGTAAATGAGAGCAACTGGATGATGTTGGTCTGTTTAAAAAAAAAAAAAAAAGTGCATCTGACACAAGATGTTAACTGCAGCAAGCACAGGGCCTCTGTCTGTGACCATCACTTGCAGCCAGGGCCCCTCATATTAACATGAGCCTAGGTTTCCATAATGGATGATCTGGCTCTGCAAATAAACCCTCTAAATTGTTTCATTGCTCACTGATTCAAGAGAAGACATCTACAATCTTGTCCAATGAGGCAGACATGACAGTTGCTTCCAGGACCACAGGACAAAACACCATCCGCTGCACATGGTAATCTAAACCCTTAAAGGATTAGTGCGGTGTACAATACACTGCTTCATAATATGTTGCAGATCGCTTTCATCCTTAAAGGATAATAAAGCTCATGCATTCTGTCTGCTTCAGTTTGAAGAAACTGCCAGCAACTGTCATGTTCTCCTCCATGGACATAACATCCAGGACCAGGACTGAATGACAATGTTATATCTTGAATAAAGGCACAAGGGCTTTAGGATTTTCTGCCCATAGTAAGGTAAGTGTGGGCATACTCAAAGGAGGTGTTTCTTTCCGTTTATACCCAAAGATGGAGAAAAGTTACCATTGTTTGCTCTCCACTTAGCCATCTACATATGATATGCAGAGGCAGAGAATAGGTAGGAAACTCCTAAAACAAATTAATGGGAAGCAGCCAGAGTAGTCTTCATGGTGGGAAGCACCTATAGCCAACACCTGACTGCAAAGAGGTTATGCCACCACTTATATTTCATTGTTGTGAGATAGATTTCCTCAACCCTAATGAGTCAACTAAAGCTACCACCACCCCTCACACACATACCACACCACCATCCCTGCAACACAGGGGAAATGTAAAATTCCCATTGATTTAAATGTTGCTTTTGACCTCTTTAATGCCTGAGATGTATTTAATGCACTGTAGACATCTCTATCATTCAAGGAGGATACAAACTCAGTTGAAATCTTTGGGAATTGGGGATTTTTTGCTTATCCACTATGGTGCAGTTTCGTTTCCCCAGAGCAATTCTGGAACAAATTAGTTTTGGACTATAGGGTTAAATAAAAATTCCCTTAAATGCTAGAAAAGTCTCCAATGTTTTGCTTTACAATGTGCTCAATGTCTTTCTGGCATTTTAAGAGGTTAAATTCCCCATTTAATGTATCTAAATGTTGGGGATTTATATTTGCCCTCTGTGGCACAATTAGTTTGCTCCAGAATTCCTCTCACTAAGGTGAGATAAAGGTGAGACAAACTGTCTTTTGAGAGAATCTGTCCAATTCCTTTGTTATTCCAGGGCACACGTTTTACAGGTTAGAGAGATGTTAGAATAGAATAACATAAGTATTGAACTGAAGAGTTATCTTACCGAACTTGTTCTTAGCACAATCACCCTCGCCAATTAATGAGTAAAAGCTCTCCCCCAATCCATTTTATACTATGGAGCCTCTTTTTAATGTATTCACAACAGTCCTTAGATGCAGCCAGATAATTTATTTTCTTTTAAATATCCTAACTGGCTCAATCAGTAACTTCTTCATTTTGATTAATAATATCTTGTACTGATGGAGAAACTCGTCATATACAGCAATAAAAACATCACTCACTATTTGGCCCCCCAAAAATGTTAAACTCAAAATCTCAACCAAAAATATTTGAAAGCATTTTTGCACAGTAGGGATGCCATTTAGGAATATCCTACAATATTATTACTGTTTTGGAATTTGTTAGACCTCTCTAACAACGAAGATGTTAGCACTATTACTTGTTGGGTTCCCTTGGACAGGACTGACACTAGGAATTTTATATATATATATATATATATATATATATATATATATATATATATACACATATATTTAAACCCACTGAATGTTCTACATCTGTACCTCACACACACCAAGGTGTTGGGTATGGGTATAGCATTCATGTTACTGCCCTTAGAATTACATGCCCCAGCATACCTGAAAGATAGCATATTAACCTTGCAATATGCTCAGAGCAATTTATCAATAAAAGCAGCAACATTCAGCTTCTTAAATAAAAATATAATTCTGTGATGTTGCCAAGAGTTGATGCTGTTTCTATTATTGTCTATGGAGCATATTTGGTCACCAATCAATAGCGCTCCAGAGTCAGAAATAGCAACAATCAATGGGGGGCCAATCTTGTTTTACTCAGAGAATATACTCTACAGTACATATTTTTTCATAATAGGGGTTTACTGTCACTTTAACTATTCAATCAGATTTTTATGTTGACATTCAAAAACATATGTTCTTAAGCACTGTTGTGAATACCATTGCCACCTTGTATCTGAGGAGTTGTAGAGCATTCCATAACTGATAACCAATTAACCACCCCTACAGAGTTATAGGAATACTAACACTTCCAAATAACAATACCTGTATACCTTACTGTTTCCAGAAAATCTTAATGGCTCATAATAAAACGGAATCAGTCAGATTGCATGATCATATTTAACCCTTTAATGACCAGACTGGTATGAAATACTTTGTGAATCAATGCACTGAACATCCTGGTTGTACTTAACCCTTTGAGTGCCAGAGGGGGTATGCAGTACAATGTTGGATATGTGCAGTGAGCAGTGTTTGAGGTCCTGTGGTCTGATTCCATTAACATGACACCTAGGAGTGGTTTAAGATGTCATTTCTTGAGTCAAAATGCAAGTAACAATTCTTTAGAGCCATGAGGATATTCTGACCATAGTACAGTATGTAGGAAGTTATTATTAGGAGGTGTTAGTTTCCCTTTATTTGATAGAAGTGCATCTGCTTGTGCCTGTATATTGGTACAGTGCTGCATATACATCTGGTATTTGTCGACAGTGGGATTTGTAGGTATTCTTTTTAACTTACAATCAAATCCCATTGCCTCTTAACTCTATGCATGTTATGCATGATTCATTAATGTCATAACATACTCATTTACATACACAAACATTCCCAGGTCTAAGTAATCAAAAAATCAAAGCACCAAGTATATTCTTTTCATGCAATTCAGCATACTGGGGCTGATGTACTAAGAGAGTGAACCAATTCTGGAGCAAATCCAATGCACCATCTTATTATACAGTATTATCAAAGCTTGATTCATTTTGTACTTAAAAGTTAATCTGTAGAACCTGCCACAACTGTACATATATCATACATGCATAAAACATTTCAAATAAATACATATAAAATTAAAAAAAACACAATAAATACACACACACATTATGCAGCCAGGGCTGCATTTACATCTCAGGCTCACTATTCTTGGCATCCAAGTTGTGTCTGTCCTTGCCTATAGCCAAACCTCGATTCTTCATATGACCCTGCTAATCCCATTCACCATTATCTGGCACAAATAATACATTTAGCTTATAGCAGGCACATGCAAAAAAGCTCCTAAATAAACTGTCCAGAATCATATTGTATCATATATAAACTTTTAAATAACTGGAAATTATAGCAGTATAAATTAGTAAATAAACTGGACACCATAAACCAGCAGCATTTGTCTGGTGCAAGAGGGTTGTGATTGCACTGGCCACAAGCATAAATCTGAGAGATGGTAGGAATGGCTGATGCACCCATCACAACTACGCTCCCTATGAGATTGTGCACTGTACCTAATGGAAAATGTGTTCCTGACTGCAGCCAACATATCTAATAGCAAATAGGGATATAGCCATATTATTGTACCACAAAGGGCCACTTGGTGCAACTGCTACTTCCTTGACAGACCAAACATAAACCAAACACAGTACTGAGCCAACATTTGTGCATAGCAAGTAAATCATCTTAGACATACTCATATTATACAATGTAATATTTATATGCCTTGTGCTAATTATTAAAATAATCTCCTCAAAATGTTAGATGACACATTCATGGTCTAATATTGTCCTTTTTTGGTGCAAAGCATTATGTTTCATTCAGAATGGCAATGATAAATACATAAATAAATACATATAAAGATAAGCAATTTTTTTCATTCTCACCTTGGAAGCTAGAGAAGTCTCTAAAGCATTGTTTCACAATAAACTGGAGACCCCTCTAGCATCTAAGAAAACCTAAGAGGCATTGCACTTGGTATTAATTCTCCTTAACCAATCTTGTTCTTCCTTTATTTCATGTTTTGTTGGTTCCCTTGTGCTTTATATTTTCTCCTCATACCAGGCTACGTGGCGGTTTTATTCTACTGATTCCAGTCGAACATACCTGACAGCCACCTGGCGATATTATGAAAGTATTCTCCCTCCTCTCAGGCATGTATCAATGCTATGAATGATGAATAAAGCCATGACTTGTACTGGTTTACTAATCTGCTTTTTCAATTTTGTTTTATCCCCTGCTCCCCTCTGCCTTGTTTTTTCTTTTTTTATCATATATCCTGCACGTAGTGTGTATGGCGTAGTTATGCGGCTGATGAGAAATCGGTTTCCATTGCTACCTGGAAGCCTCATTTGAAGGCCTTGCATACCTGCAGCCCTACAAAGTAGGTACAAATATGGCAGCTGGTGTTGTTCTTGATGTCTGTTCAACCTCTAGAACATTAGTATTTTCTGTTGGTTTGTCTCCTTACTCTTTTCTATCTCACCATATTCTTACTTAAAAGATCCAAGCTATTAAATTGAGCTAATAATCTCCAGGTTCCAAATTAAAAACACTAGAGAAAAACACATACACAAAAATGTATTTAAGAAACCTGTATATAAAATCAGTGGTTCCCTAACTTCTTCTTGGAGCTTTACTGTTCTTCAAAGATGCTAAAAATATGCCATAATGCAGGAAGAGTAGAGTGTAAATTTGGTAGGATGATGTTCAACTTGGTTTTATGTACAAGGTGCTACCATCCAAACTGAATACACATCATAATGCACATATTGATGCAGCTGAGCAGAGTCAATGGGGCATATGTATTAAGACAAGGGTTTAGTAAATGAGGAGCAAAACAACTGCACCATAGGCTTCAAAGAAGCAATTTCATTGATATCAAGTGAGAATGTTTTTTCTTCCTGTGATAGCTAATACATATTAAAAGAAAGCACTGTTCAATTATTTCAAAATGTATGATCTCTTTAGTTAAATCCAAAGATGGTCCCAACCTACTTACCTCCCCAAGTAAGCGGTGCCCCCCACATGCTTTGGGGAGGGTCCCCTGATGTAACCAGTGCTTTCCCATGGCCTGCTGCTTTCACAGTCTGTGGGCTGTGTAGACTAATTCAGCATTGAAACTCTGACTTTTTTTCCTATGTATTTAATCAACTGCAATGAAAGGAATCAATCCCAATATGTAAGGTGCTATACGTAAATCATATATTTTCTACATAATTTGTTAAATAATATGACTGCATTAATTTTATTAAACAAAATACATATTTTATGTGGCAAACAATGGTACTTCTACTATTGAGAGATGTTTGATTCCAAAGTTTTTGAAGCTCAAACTAGCATTTTTTTGGGTGCAGTACCTCCATGGCCTAAAATTTCACAGCGGTACTGTTGCTACAGCAGCCTATGGAGATTTTAGGTTTATGGTAACCTGACCATAGCTTTCCATAGACTGGTCTAGCCATAGCACTTCCAAAAATTAAAGCCATGGAGGTACTATACCTACAAAATGTACATTTGAGCTCCAGTAACTTTTGAAAATTGTAATACTTCTCAGCAGTGGGAGAACCCATGTTTTACTCATCAAGACTAACCCTGCAGTATATATTTTTCTATATTAAATCTTACTATCCCTTTAAGGCTTAAATACATGCAAGCCCCAAATGCTATAGCATGAGCAGGAAATGGAGTAATGCCAAGTTCCTCTGCCCTTTGCTAGTACATAACATTAAACAAGGCACATAAGAACAGAAAACCCTGACCACTAACCTACCTTTGGTGCAAGAGGCATAAAGACGATAATTTTGTTGATATACATGCCTACTTTAGCATGGAATCACATTCATACATCCCTTTGAGGGTCTCTGTGCCTGATTGGCTATCTGACAGTGATGCTGGGATAGACATGGTCAAGGTCTCAAATCCTTTAAAACCAGAGGGATGAGCAACACATTGCTTTGCAAAGCTTTGCACAACCCACTGGTTATTAAGGTGTTAAGATAATAGATTGCGTGTTTCATCATTATTTTCTATATACTTTTTTTTCATATTCATCATACATATTCCACAACACTGTACAATTACTCATTACAAGCAGATGACAAATTTAAACAAATGGATTGAAATGATGGAGAAGGCCCTGCTCGCAAGAACTGAAGTAATTAAATCTAATGTCAAGCGTATGCATCCTATTAGGAATAATGATAACAGTACACATTTTCTGGCATCTAATAACTTTATAAGTAATGTTTTGGTAAAGGTTACCTGGTAATCGTAACCATGTACATTTTATATTAACCCTTTGAGTGCCACAGGGGTACGCAAGGCATTGCTCTGCAATGCCTTGCGTATCCCCCTGGCACTCAAAGGGTTTAAAGGTTTTATTACTAGCATGAAACTCAGTAATGCTGATATACCAATGAAAAGTAGAAAAATTGGGGGGCAAACCAAGCACCCCATAGGGAACAAAAACTTTTCATTTGATTTTAATTTCTTAAAACCCCATTTAAATGAAAGAGAATTACAAGTGTTTTGACTGATTCCCCTAGTGCAGTTGGTTTCTTCAGAATAGTTCTACTTTGCCTTTGTTCAACAGTCTCAATGCACTGGAGACTTCAATAGCACTGAAGAAGTTAAAGAAAAACATTTCACCCAAGAACATTTTTTTATGATTGACTGCCAAACTTCATTACATGGCAGACTGAGGTTTCTAGAACCAAAATTGGTTTCAGTTCCAGTGGGAATGGAAATATATTGAAAAGTTATAATAATGACAGTGATCATATATAGAATTTTGTAGATGAAAGGCTGATTATTTGATCATTATAATAATTGGAAGGAATGGAAATCAAAATATCTTTACCTTAGTAAATCTTATATCTAATATAAACAAGCTGAAAGTAATTCTTGAATAGTCAAACGTACATCTAAGGTTTTTTTTTTGTTTTTTGTTTTTTTTTCCAAATGATAGATATTATTTTCAACATCTGTGCCATTTTCTTCCTTCCTTGGAATGCTTATTGACAATTTTCTTACTGATACAATTTCAGACGATATCCAGGAAACTATTGCCAGTAGTTACAGTACAGTGATTTCATTCTTTTTTTACAGGATGTGATTATAATGTGTTTGTATGTGTAGATCACGTGGGCAGGCCGCAGCAATGGTTTATCTCAGTGTTTCTCAACCCTAGACTGAAAGTACCGCCAACATTGCAGTTTTTAACCTCTTAAAGACCCATGACGTGCCAGGGCCATCATGGGTAAACTTGCATTAAGGAGCAATGACAGTCCTGGCACGTCATGTAATTGAGGGGTCTCTGCACGGCTGCACACCGCTTGGTGATCCCTGAATCCATATTGCAAAAAAGAAAGCTCTGTGGTCCTTAACTGCCTTAATATTGTAGAGGTTACAAAAAATAAAGTATTTGGAGAAAGTGCCATCTCTCAAACCCTTATGGTTTGAGAGATATTTGCCGCCAAAGTTCCCCCTTCCCTCCCCTTCTCCTGACATCAGTGCTCTGCTGACAGTAGGCAATCCCGGTCCTGGGACCCACCAGCGGCTGTGCAGCAGAGCAGAAATCGTGTTATTGAAAAATAACTTCTTCATTGGAATGGTCTACAAAGTGTGCCTGGTTTGCAAGCACACTTTGTAGACAGTTCTATTGAAGTAGTTATTTTCAAATAATGCGATTTCGGCTCTGCTGAAGAGCCTCCTCGAGTCAGACAACTCGAATCTCCTGCTGTCAGCTTTACAGCTCACCGCAAGACAAGGGAAACTTTAGCGGTGAATATCTCTCAAACCATAAGTGTTTGAGAGATGGCACTTTCTCCAAATACTTTACTTTTGTAACCTCTACAATATTAAATAAAGTTAAATCCGGGCATTACTGACCTTTTAAACCATTCCTTTGTGAAAGAGCTTGCAATGCTTTGTTTTTCAATACTTTAAATAACTATAAAATGTTTAAACCCCCGTCACTCTCCTCCTACTTTATTTTTGTTATAACCTCCACTATCAGTGTGTATCATAAAACAATATATTTTAAATATCACGTCTGAGTCATGTTTTCTGATTCGGAGGTCCATTTATCCAAATGTGAATGGTAGACACAGAGGCTGATATGCTAAGAACTGCTGGGATATTTATTAAGGTGGAATAGAGGTGACAGTATGGGCTCTCTTTAATTCCTATGTTATTCTCTGGCGGACATGCTTTAACCCTTTGAGTGCCAGAGGGGTACAGAATGCATTGCAAAGCAATGCATTCCGTACCCCTCTGGCACTCAAAGGGTTACGATTTCTCCATCTTGAGAGATGTTAGTACTTTGGTTTAATAGAATAACACATGAACTGGAGAGTTTATCACACTGAGAAGTCATCTTCTGTTTGTCACCTCCTTAACACCCCCCCCCCCCCCGGAGTAATTCTGTTGCACCACTGGAGAGAAAAAAACATAGGTTTAAATTAGGCTTTTAACCACTTGAATTCTAGAAAGTTCTCCACTGCATTGTTTTGCTCCCATTTAAACTAATGGGAGTTTGGGGAATTTGTATTCCTCTCTTATGGCACTTTTAAGAACAGAATCACTCAGTGTGTATGTTGCCATTACAGTACATATCAATTAATTAGCACTCCTATTAGTCGGTGAGTGTACAGATTGGAAAATGGTGTAAGTAATATCTATACACGTTAGGGATGGAGAGGGGGGGGGTTTATACAATAAGCTGCAATAAAGGTATGATAAAAAGGATATAGCTTCTCCAATGTGATAATCTCTCCAGTTCCCATGTTATTATGTGGGGTGTATATGCACTGAGATCCCTCAAGCTGGAGTGACGTTAATGCACAAGCTCCATAGAATAACATAGGAATCAGAGAGTTTATCACATTGCCTGCTATGTAATTCCTTTATCTCCCCTTAGTGTATAACGTCCTGGTCAGTGATCCTCAAGTCTACCCAAATGCGTACATATGCTGATGTACTAAGAGGAACTGGAGCAACTCTGGGGCCAACCAACCATACCACAAGGAATATATAAAAGCTCTCCAAATGTGTATGTATTAAAATTGGTTCCTTTAAATTCCCTTGAATGCCCGAAAGGTATCTAATACATTGTGTAACCATATTTAAATCAATGAGAATTTGTCTTTGACCCCGTGCTGCAATCGTTTTGCACCAGAATTCCCCTTAGTACATCATCCTCACAGTGGATCTGTAAAGGACTCTTTCCATATCAGATATATTTATATTTACATAATAGATGAGAGTTAGTACTGTGTTAACAGTAGAAAAACAGGATGCAAAAATTTTTGGTTAAGTTGATACCTTTATTGGCTAACTAAGCAGATTTAAATGCAAGCTTTCAAGACTTCTTAGGTCTCTTCCACAGGCATGTTATACAGATAAATATGAAAACTTCTCTCTTAAATACAAGTACACATTGCATTGTTTATAATTGTATTGTATTGTATATTTTTATTTATATAGCGCCAACCGGTGTACTTGGCACTTTACAGATTACATTTAATATAGAATGGGTACAATAAGTGCAGTGATTAAGTGCTTATATAGGAAGTCATAAGGGGAATGACAGGTGAGTATACATTAGGAGGTCCCTGCCCCGTAGAGCTTACAATCTAAGTATAGGATGGGTGACATACAGATACAAGCTGGTAGAGGAGGAAGTGCAGTGTTTGTCTTATGATAATAATGATAATGTTTCCATATTACGCTGTTGCTAGAGATAAAAGGTGTTCTTTTAGTTTAGATTTAAAATTGTTGAGGCTTGGCGAATACTGGGTGGTAGGGAGTTCCAGAGGTAGGGGGCAGCATATGCGAAAGCTTTCAATCGTGAAACAGCGATAGTGGTTAAAGGGGCAGTGAGTTGTCCAGCATGTGTGCTGCGTAGTGGACGTGCAGGAATATGGCGGGATATCAAAGATGAGATATAAGGCGGGGACAAGTGATGGAGAGCCTTGAAGGTGATGAGGAGGATTTTGAATGTGATACGCTGCTTTATGGGAAGCCATGACAGTGATTTTAGGAATGGTGGGGTGAGTACTGTTCTGGAGGAGAGGAAGAGTATTCTGGTGGCTGAATTAAAAACTGATTGAAGAGGAGCGATATGGTTAGTAGGAAGACCAGTAAGCAAAGAGTTGCAGTAGTCTAGGTGAGAAAGGATAAGAGCATGTATGAGGGTTTCTGTTGTAGAGTGAGAGAGGAATGGCTGGATTTTTGCTATATTCCGAAGAAAGAAGTGACAGGTTTTGGTAACGTTGTTAATGTGGGTGGAGAAGGAAAGAGAAGAGTCCAAAGTTACCCCGAGGCAGCGGGCCTTGTCTACAGGGTAAATTGTGGAGCCTTCGACAGTTATAGAGAATGGAGGTGTTGTGCGGGATTTAGGAGGGTAGATAAGGAAATATAATGGAAATCAGATAAGAACGTTAGTCCAGATACAGATTCCTTGATCAGTCAGTGGTAGAGGATGTGATTTAAATTGCATTCTTCCTCTGAGTCCAGGTATTTATGATCCCAGAGGGACTGTAATAAAAGTTAATTCACAATGTGATAATGTGACAGAAACTCTCTGTCTCTATTAAGCCCATAGGTCAAAGAATCAAATTGTAGCATTAATTTTACCTCCAATAATTTTCTGTCCCTCTGATTGCGAAATTGTCCCATTAGTACAGTCAATTTAATGTCCCTGACACTGTGCCCACTTTGGCAAAAATGTTCTCCCACTGGTGTCTCTGTCTTTTTGTTGTTAATGCTGGATCTGTGGGAATTAAACCTCTTATGTAATATCTGTCCCGTTTCCCCCACATAGCTCAACTTCAGTGGATTCCAGAATAGATTGCTGGTCACTCTGTCTCTTCAGTTTTGTTGGCAACTTTCTCTTCAGTCATTATTAGTAAGGCGGAGAAAGGAATCAGAGGATAGAAGTATACAGGGAGCAAATAGATAGATGACAAGGAAAATATAAAATAGAGGTGAGAGTGGGGGATTGAGATGTGGAAAAATGATGCAGAGAATTATGAACAATGTTAAAAGAATGCTTTATTATGAAATATAAATCAAACAGGCTATTTTATGTTGAGTTAAAATTTTCCTCACAGATGAGAAGTACTTAATTCCAATGATATAGCTCAGGCTTGTTTTTTTATTATTATTCAAAAATTAGAAGTTACAGGTGGAATAGTTGTTATTGTTTTCCATGTTCTTCAAAGATAGCAAAATAAAAATATAGTTTGCGGTCTAGTTGTACAGCAACATCACCATAAAATGGAGTAGACACAAAAATATTATACCCAAACTCTCACAAAATTTAAATTTGCGCTGTGGTGACATTTGAATAAATCATCATCTAGCTTTGGGGGTACCCTTGAAAGCCCTCCAATATATTCTTTTTTTTTTATAAAAATACTATTCTTTTAAGACATAAAAGAAGATAAAAAGTGAGAAAAGACAAACTGATTCCTAAGTATAAAAGCAGCCCCCCCAGACATACAATATAACCCAAAGCATTTATGCATTTTACTACCTCAGTCCCATGGCTTCATCATGGGAGGAGTGTTCACTGTCCCTGTCAGCACTGCCAGTTTAAACTCAAGTCAGTGTTTATATAGTGAGTTTTGGTCTAGGTGTACACCTTGCCTAGCCTATCATATTTAACAGTGTCAAAAGACTTCTCTGAGAGGCCTCCCTGTAGATTTGCGGCAGATTCATTTGGTTCTTTTGGCTGAGTCAAATGCTCTTTTGACCATGCTTCCCATTGTTACCTCACATTCCCTTTTGAAACATAAACACAACCACATGGAAGAACTTACATTGTGTCAGGTATTCTATGTAAAAAATAAAATACAGTGTTCACACATACCTACTGTTTATGATAATGATTTGTTTATACATAAAAACATCATATGTGGTTAAGAAGTCAAACATCTCCTTCTTACTGTCAGGATCTGCCCGAATGCCCAATGTAAGTTGCCTAAGCACCCCTTTTGGATATAGAGTCCCTCAAAAGATATAGTAGACTGCTGTATTAATATGGATATAACACTTAATGACAGTGAGCCAGAGGCTAGAGTTTGAGGAGTTAAGAGCGCTGCTAGCAGTCAGAGTCTGTTCGTAGGAGGCCTTGCTGCGGCTGGATCCATGAACCGGTGCAGGATGCGAAGCCTGATAACAGAATAACCCCCTAAGATAAAGACAGCTACTCACCAGGTCAGGAATCAGCTTATTTAACCTACCTGAAGTATAGCTGCCTATGTCAACTCTGCAGTACTGAGGGTCGTAAGACTACCGTGCCAAGAGGAGTTGAATCTAAGGTAGTCGACAGCGTCGGATTTCAGTGACAACAGGGTCGGAGGGTTACCGTGAGACTAGATGTCGGAACTAGGATAGTCAACGATGTCGAACCCAACTGGGGGGTCGACAAGGTCAAAATGACACCCTAGGCACCAGGGACCTTGCAAGGGCAGCAGGAGAATAGTCAATAATCCAAGTCAGCAACAGGCAGGCATAAACGGTATCTGGGGAAATACAGAAGGATAGTCGAACAAGCCAGGGTCTCCTAATTATCAAATTTGCTGTAATGCTACAGAAATAACAAATGCACAAAAGAAGAAGAAAAAACTGTGTTAGTCTTGCCTAAAAACTCTGAGCGGTGTCTAGATCAGGCTAATAGATCAAAAACATATGCGCATGCTTCAGGCAAAGTCAACGCGCATGCACTTCTATAATGTCTTACTCGCTTGCGCTTGAATAGAAAGCTACCAAAAATATGACGATTGCATCCCTACTAATGTCGGTTTCTATTATTCAAACAAATATTCAATGTGTTCGATAATATCACTGCTCATAGAGATTATAAATAAATGAGGTAACAGTAGCATATATGGACCTTGGCCACATATAAATATATATATATATATATATATATATATATATATATATATATATATATATATATATATATAAACACTGCGTCAAGAGAACAAGGATATGTAGAAAACACATTCTAGTGTCAATAGTAGTTCCCATTGGCTCATGAAAAACAATTATAACATACTTTTTTTCATAGGCAAAAGGACATTACCTGCTGGAACACTCTTCCTCACAATGGGTTGATTGTGGCTTTTTGGAGGGAATGCTTTGTTTCCCTTTATGTTCTTAATTGTTTTTAAATGTCATCTGTCTTTGTACTAATAAAGCATTTATATATTATTGAATTATGTTTGTTTACCTGAGTGCCTCCTTTATCAGACCTCTTTTTAGGCAGGTGGGTAGGGAGATTTTTCTTCTTTCCTTCTTTCCATTCTTCCGGTTTAGAAAAGGCATACTAATATAATGTCATCATGGCAGTATAACCATATTGTGGTATAGTCAGTATACACTCTGTTCTCTTCTAAGAAAACTGTTTTACCCTCCTACCACCCCAGGTAAAGGTTTGCATAGGTGTGGGCACAGGTGTTCGCCATCACTGTGCCCTGGAGCTGGGGGAAGTTCTCATTCTTCTTAGTCACACTCCCTATTCTGGACACAACTGGATATCTTGGCGGCTTACTTTTATTCTTGTGAACTTTTAGTATGGCATAAAAGAAAGCTGTAACAGGGCTTTTGACTCTCATAAACTCAGACTCAGTTTTAGTGATGAGACTTCTAACCCTTTTTGTACTGTATCTAATATGGTTCTAAAGACTTCAGTTGGATCTGAATTCAGTTTCCAATAGCAGGTAGCTTCACTAAGCAGATGTTTACATTAGATTACATAGTCTATAGTTTTCATAATATCTATTTTACCAATCTCGCCTGAGGGTTTAATACTTACTACATCTCTGCTCTATTTTCTTTGGGGGGTGTAGAGATTATCATTACAAAGGCCAATGCCACTTTTAATAGTTTCTGTTTGTCTTTGTCATCATTTACTAAACTATTTCAATGTTAGGAGAAATGGTGAACTGACATGTAAATCTGCTATGAAGCTTCAAACCTGTGAAAGAACATTTGCCATCTCCCTGTGTCTTTCGTTATCTTCCAATAGCGAGATGTTTGAAGGGTGCCCAAATCATTCTGCCTTTATCTTATTGTTTGACCATTGCATTACAACAGTCTTTGGGTGAACAAATGTATGTATTTTACCCATTCAAAGAGGTTAAAGTTGTTAGTGGGACAAAAAAAAAGCTTCTCTGTAAAATGTTCAGATGATGACTTAACTTTATGTCTGAGAGGTTTATGATCTAAAGGTTGTCATTTTCTTCTTGGATCCCTGTATTCCCATTTTCTGTATTTCTTTAAGTTTTTATTTCAACTTCTGCTTTGACTGTTTAGAATTAATTTTTCTCAATATTTATTATGAGTTTTTAAACTCTAGGGACAAAAACTTGTTCCATTTTTTTCAAAAATGACTTCGGAAACATGTAAAAAAGGAAAAAAGTGAACATAAACCTCTAGAGGATTTTTGATTAGACACAAGACTTTTAACTCTGGTAATCTCCCACCAAATCTGATATTATTCCAGTAAGACATTCAAAAAGTCAATGAAAGGAAAAACAAGCCATCAATGAAGCATATGTTCTAATAGTAATAACTGGATTTTTATAAAACATGTTAATTATATTGTGCACTTTGTATGTACAATTGTGTTATCATCAATTTTACATATCACACCTTTAATCCTTTGGATTTAAGAGTTTTTTTCTAGTAATTTATACAACAAAATAATTTGTCATTTTTTATAAATAACTTAAAGGGATAGTAATACTTCGTTTTAACTTTATTTTATTTTGTAGGCATTAAAAAAACATGAAGAATGATATAAGTCTTATCTCTGAAACCTTTATGGTTTATGAGATATTCACAAGCAAAGTTCCCCTCCCCGCCCCTTTTACCTAGTGTAAGCCATCTCTTCTCAGATGTGAGTCTGGTTGTATGACAGTACAGATAACAGAAGGGGACAATTTTCTTTGTATGAAAACAATGAAAGCCCTTCCCCCCTTGACAAGTTTTTCAGCTTTTTCCATTATCTTAATTGAAGATTGTCCCTCTCTGCAGTCTACCTGGGCATCTCCCTTCTGATCTGGTTGAACAGGGGGGGGGATACTTTGTTTGTGAATATCTCTTAAACCATAAAGGTTTCAGAGATAAGACTTGTATCATTCTTCATGTTTTTTTAATGCCTACAAAATAAGATAAAGTTAAAATGAAGTATTACTATCCCTTTAAAGCTTCTCATTTTTAAACATTTTCAAATTATACAGAACAGTCATGAGACAGCATTATAATTAACTTAAGCACAACTAATGAAATATAAACAGCTTTAGACAATGTTTACATGGGCAACTTGAAAATCACAGTATTTAACATTGCTCAGTTCAACCATGTCCAGTGGCAATCCTTTCACTGGATGGTTGTGTTGGGGTTGTGATCGATGGGCAGCCTATATAGAGGCAGATATGATATTCTGTCTTCCTCATTAGCCTCCACTGATTGGATAGTTGCAATTAGCATTGTAAGAAATCAAGCTGCCATGTGAACAATCTGCATGGTGGCCATCAGATCATCTCTATTGAAATTGTCTATGGTCAGCTCATGTGCACAGGCAAGTTGCTACTTTACAGAAATGGTTATAGACTCATGGAAAATCCTCGCAGCAGAGTTGCCAGGATCTCAGGAATTACTATTTGGGACTAATAACAGTGAGGTTCCTAACAGACTCTACCAACTCTTCTCACTCATGAGGTTCAGTACACGGTGGACTGAATAGCATGTGTGTGTATTTATGAATGGAGCTCAAACCTTCATTCATAAAAGAGCCAGTGAGGTGTTTTAGGGACTTCACCATTATTATGGTATAGCTACTGAGTCCCACAGATGTCAGGAATGATGTCTATAGGGGGACATATACAAAGGAGCGTTGAGTGTTCTATATGCTGTGTATAATACAAAAGATTGGGAGGCGAGAGCTCTGTAAGTTAACTCCTTCCTGTCTTGTCTGCTGCAGTGATCCCTACTTTTCCTGTTTCCATCAGTGCTCTTTCTGGGAAGAAGGGATAAGTAATGACACTGAAGCAGACAAAAAAGTTGAAAAAAGTGAAGGAGTAAAAATAATAATAATAAAAGCATGGACAGAATATGTACAGTCAAAATGCAAGTTTACTATAAGTTTAAGATCACACGTGAAACGAGTTTGACAAAATGTGCAAGTTTTTCCTTCTGTCATGACTTTACTGTATAATGAAAATCATTTTGTAAAGTGAAAGAAAACTATTTACCACAGAGCATGTGATAACAGGTTTAGCGTATTTCATTATCAGTAATGGAGGTAAATTACTGTATTTTTTGCCTGAAATGTCATAATATATGTAATCATGGGAGCAATTTTATAAACTTTGGAAAGAAACTTGCAGCACAGACACTGTTCTGTTCAGAAAATTGCAAAGTCATCATTTCTTTATATTTTATTTAGATGCATTTGCATAAAGCATTTGCGCTTCCTGGAAGAAGTTTAAATGTTATACTTATTACCATGGGAACAGTAAAGAGAAAAGCTTCATTTTAATTAAGTGATGAAGTAAACATTCATCCCAAACTATGAGGCTGTAATAAATTGCTATTTTTTATATAATTTGTTGTCATTTCTGAATCCTTCATTTATGTTACTGTGGCCAGAACATCATCAGTGTGTCCTGAATGTCATGTCCATAAGACCAAAAACCCACAGTGCCAAAACACCATAATATTCATATACAAAAAGGGAACATATGTGAACAAAATATGCAGCAGAGCTAAGAATAAGGGGACCCTCCATAAACCCCATATAAAAAATGAAACAAACAAAAGACAATCCTGCGCTGTTCCATAAAAATTACTTAACACTTTCAGAGGCAGGAGCTTGGGCCATTAATTAGATCCTGGATCCCGACCACATTTTCAACCTTTTTTGCTACCTACTGGCTAGGTATGTTTCTTGTCTTCTTCCTTCTTATATTATGCATGCTATACAGAGGCTGGTCTCTCCCACCTGATATCCAATTTAACACCTTGCAGTCAGATAATTACTTTAACATTACCTACTTTTTTCCCTCTCTCCTTCTATTTTTGACTGTTATTTACTCTATTTTGTGGGGTCTTATGTCTGATTGTAAGGGACAAATGGGTGGGTCCAAGGCTAAGGAGTAGTCCTCCTAACTCCTTTAATCCATTGATCCTTATGTCAGACTAGGTTTCCTAGGAAGTATTCTGGTAAATTATGTCCCTATTGCTCAGTGGCCCCTCCATCATCTCCAGGGCCCTTATTTACTGACCAGGGACCAGTTTGGTTTAAGTTTCTCATCTCTGTAGTTGCCTTTCTCCTCTCATCTAGTTAAGGGGTCCTCAATGCTTGGTCTGTGGGACAACCTGCTCCCCTAAGCAGGTGCTTGAGACCTGCATTTTGGGGTAACACACATGTAATTGAAGTTTCCTCTGCTGCTGATGAAGGGGAAATTGAAGGTGATGACTTAGATCTGTCTTTTTCCCAGGAGGACTTTAATTGTCCTAGAGATGCTTCATGTCTCAGAGGTCTTGGATTCCAGATCCTCTAGCCCTGATATTTTTAAGGGATGTAAGAAGAAGGTTCCCATCTTCCCTCCTCATCATTCCTTGGGCCAGGTTATTCTGGAGGAATGAAATGCTACACCCCCCTGCTGTTAAACCTCTTGTCTTTTGCCATTGAATATGGCACTGCCACTGGCATATGCCACAGCCCAAAAATCTAAAAGATTTAACTCAGATCCTTGCTAATTATGTAATCAAGGTCACAATCTTGTCTACACATACAGTCTTACAAAAAGAATATTGTCTGTGAATGTGAAGAAGAAAAAGAAAAATAGATCTCCAGAATATCTACACTTTGAAATGCAATTAACAAATTCTGCCGTGATACTCAATATGTTAAAGAATGTTGATTTTAATTAAGCTATAATAGCTATTAAGCTATAATATGCTTATTAACAAGGAATTATATGTTAATTCTATTTAACTTCCAAAAATACTTCAGGCACAGTCAATTCCTGTACAAAACATTCTATTAGAGATATGGGAAGGCCATTGCCTCAGGTTCTAGCTAATCCAGCTGTATTCACACCAGTCCAGGATTTAAAAAATAAAAAATAAATAAATATAAATAAAAGTTCATTCTTTTAATAGTTAATCATCTCTATTAGGTGTGAATTTCTAAAAAATATGCTTTAAGGTGTGCTAAAGAGGTGATACAGAGGAGATGAGGGGGTTATTCACTAAGGTGTGATAAAGAGGTGATAAAGCAGAGATATCAGTATATACAATTGGAATATAACCAGTCAAAGCTACCCTTTATGTGGGAATACCTAAGCCTTTGAATGCTTAACCGTTTGTGTGCTGAAGAAGTATCAATGTTTTGGATACTTCTCCGGCATGCAGTTGGTTAAAAAAAGGAAGTAACATTTGCAGGAACAAGTATTTTTAAGAGATTTCCTTTTTAATTTTTTTTTTAATAAACCGTTGACAAAAGCTGTCAAATCAGTAACAACAGAGGGAAAAAGATAGAAGCAGAGAAGTAGGAGGCCCATTGCTAGTGGAAGATCTGGGAATCCTTGTAAATTATAAACTCAAAAAGTGACCAGTGTCAAACAGCAGTAGCAAAAGCAAACAAAGCCCTGTCTTGCATAAAAAGGGTTATATAAGCAAAAATGGGTAACAAAATTTTGCCTCTGTACAAAACGTTGGTAAGACCTCACCTCGAATATGCAGTGCAGTTTTGGGCACCAGTTCTAAAAAAGGATGTTCTGGAACTGGAGAGAGTAGAGCAAAATTAATAAGGAATGGATAATTTAAAGTATGAAGAATGTCTAACCAAACTTGGTTTATTTACTCTAGAAAAAAAAGATGCCTACGGGGGATCTTGTCACTTTGCATAAGTATTGTATAAGTATTTGCAAGGTCAAATAATGAACATTTCATTCCATGGCCAGATCAAATAACTAGGGCCACCCCTTAAGGTTAAATGAAAGGAAGTTTTTAGCTTCAGCAGAGGAAGGTTTTTTTAGAGTAAGGCCTGTTAATTATTGAATTATTTGCCAAAGGATGTGGTAATGGCAGATACAATGGATACATTTGAGAGAAGATTAGGTACATTTCTTTTGAGAGGGAACATACAGGGTTATACTGTGTATTAGTAGGTAAAACAGGAAGTTCTGATAAATAGACTAATACTCATTTTGGAGGCTGGAAGGCTTATATAATTCTTATTTTTCAGGGTTATGAGGGAAAGGTTTAACTTGATGGACTTTTTTCAACCTAATTTACTGTTACTATATAGAAGTAGAGGAATGGACAGGACTGGATTTTCCAATAGACAGAGTAGCCAACAACCTAAAGCTTTATATTTTGACATTTGCCTCAGCTGTGTTGGACACCCCCACATTCTTCATTGTGAGTGTGGCCAGTTCAATCTCAGTGTCCAAACACAAGTTTTATACACCTTAACAGTCTGGTACTTAACACCTTGGGTGTTAGAGAGATCTATAGACTCTATAACAACCATTTTTTTCCTCCTTGTTATAGGCCAAGAGTATTTTCTGTTCCAGGAAACAGTGGCTGGATCTGGGGGGTCAGGATCATGTGAGGAGGAGAGGTGTGGCCAAGGGCGGAAATAATGAACCTAAAGTGTCTTGCCTGGGATGTAAATCTGGCCCTGGAATGTGGGTTGAGAAAAGAAAAGGGGAATGCAAAAAGAAAACCTAGAAAGGAAAAAGGAGCAAGATACAGTATATAAAATAACAAATGTACCAGTTTAAAAGAGCGTAAGCTTTCTTTTATGAAAACCTATGTTATATAGCTTTTTCTGCTGAGTAAACTAAGGGTACTCCTCTGCTGTCAGTTGTATTATTCAAATGTTATAACAGTTCAAATTGTCAGGGATACATTGCATTTTCTGAAAGCTCTGACAGTATGACTCAGCAGTTTCTGCCACAGTCTAAGGGGAACTGTTTGTCAGTGACTTGTTTCTGTAAGAGAATGCAACAGAATAACTAACTGGAATCTGAACATTAAAAGGTACTGTTAATGCTAAAAGAGCTCAACTGTAAAAACTGTAAAAATATGCATATCTCTGTAGTGGGCGTACCCCTGTTTTACTCAACATGAATAGCCCTACAATATATATTTTTTCATAATTGCTCCTTTAAGGCCTACTTTGCTGAGACAAGCCACCTGTGTTTACTAAGCTCCAATCTCCTACCCTCCCTCAATGATCCGCTCATGTGATGGGGTATTTCAAAGGTCCATCAGAAGACCAGCCCACTTGGCCATCAACCATATATTATTGGATGATGCCCACATAGGTTGATCTATCATTGGAGATCTCAAACAGCCTTGCACCCTACCATGTTTCTTGCATGAAGAAGCTGTGCAGCAGCCCATAGGCAAAAACTTGGATGTGCTCAACATATGAACACATATAAGTCAGATCATACAACATTATGGTGCATTACTTGAGGGAAAAATCAACTGCATGAACAACACCTTAGGGGCAATTTGTTTTACATGGGTGCATTTAGCACAGTACTAATAACACTGAGGGAACTGGGCCTAATCTAACAGCAGCTCATTACAGAAGCAAATATTGACATTAAATTAGGAACACGTTAATTAAATATTAAGATCACTATTTAATTTGGAGCCTGAGGATTATTAGTTTTGAGAGCAATTGTTTATTTGTTCAAATACTGTTAAGAGCAACTGCTGGACAAACAATGATCAATTATAAAGGTATAGCTTGCCAAAAAATGTGATATAGTTCATTACAATGCGAGCATACAATGCATAATGCTGATATTTTTATTCCAAATTATGTTGTGGAAGCCAATCAAAATTGACAAAAATCTACTTCATCACTGCAGATACCTTTTAGCTATATAAAAGTCTACAGCTTTCTGTTAAGTATGTGTCAGCAATGCATTTTGCCACACTAAATGCTTTGCCAACTCAGTCTGCTGTGGTATGTACTGAGCATGTTGCATGTTTAAAGAGGTCTATGGGAGAAGATTGACAATGTTTATCCTTTTATTTCTTGCTTGTGCGTCTTTTGCCTGCTCATATGCTACTATACATTGTATGTTTTATATCCTATAATAAATTAATATATTTATTTCCAGTTGTGCAATTGTCTAATGCATTGTTTGTATACCATATTAATAATTAATATGGTTTGCTTAATTACGTTGTTTCTTTTTTATTTACTAATACATGAAGGAAGGAACAAGGAGAGACAGCTGGCAGGTTTGTATCTAAATTCATTTTCATATTTAACAGTTTCTTGTTAAATCTTAATACAATGCTTCATTATAACTATAATGACTCCGTGTTAATTGTTCCTATTTGGTTGGTTTACAACAACAGTGGGCAATTGTGGTCTTTAAGAGCTGCATGTTTTCAGTATATTACTGCTTGAGCAAAGACAGATCATGTAAAGTGATAGAGCCATTGATTAAACCACCTGTATTTAAGCATAAATATCATGAAAACATAGAACATAGAGTTTGACAGAGGATAAGAACCATTCGGCCCATCTAGTCTTCCCATGACTATTAGTAGTTCTGGATGATCAGGGTTTCCCATCATTGCTATTAGTCTTTAACTTGTAAAAACAATACATTTGTTTTAAATCATTATGTAGTGGATTTTAGCCCTTAAAGGGGTAGTAATGTTTCATAATAAAAGCAGCTCTAATTAATCATCATAGTATTTGGACTTTGGAGAGTGTTATTTCAATTCTGTCAGAGTTGTAGTTCCAGAGTAATTTAATGACAAAGTGTCCCCCTCCCGCCCCTTTTACTGATGTCACACTGTTCAGCTAGAGCAGAAGGGAGGTGCCCAGGTAGACTGCAGAGAGGGACAATCTTCAATTAAGATAAGGGAAAACCCTCAAAAACTTGTCAAGGGGGGCAGGGATTTCATTGTTTTCATAGGAATAAGAGTGTCCCCTTCTGTTATCTGTCTGGTCTATGGACTGCATTCCACATCTGAGAAGAGATAGCTTACACTAGGTAAAAGGGGCGCTAGGGGAAACTTTGCTTGTGAATATCTCTTAAACCATAAAGGATTGAGAGATAAGACATATATCATTATTCATGTTTTTTTAATGCCTACAAAATAAAATCAAGTTAAAACGAAGTATTACTATCCCTTTAATGAGAGATGTCTACCTAAGTATGAGTCTGCTTCTTTGGAAGCTATCTTGTCAAATATTTCCATATTTTCTTCAACTTTAGTTACAGTATAAAATTATTTTACTCTTATCATCCACTATGCCCCCTCTGCAGAATGATGAGTGCACCTGGTCTTGTTCACCATTTACTAGAGCATATTTATGGATGCAACAATGTCGCCCCATTGATATTGCAGCTTAAAGGGATAGTAATGTTATAATTAGAACAACTCAACAATCTATCCTTGTATTATATACAACTGCTCAAAGATGTTACTAATGCTCAATTCGCTCCACATTGCTTGAAATTATATTATAAATTATCCCCCCTCACGACCCTTTTCAGACTGCCAGGCCACCCCCCCATGAATCTCATTTGGTCACTTGACCAGACAGAGAGCTACGAGACCCAATCTGCAGTCATTCAGTATACAGAAAACCCTGCCCCCTTGACGAAGGAGGGCAGGGTTTTCCATATACCGAAAGAGGTTTGTCTCACGTCGGCATCCGCTTCCATCTCAGAGTCTTGAAGGCTGTTGTAAGTATAAGGGGCATGAGGGGGATAATGTATAATATAATTTCAAGCAATGTAGAGCGAATTGAGCATTAGTAACGTCATTAAGTAGTTATATATAATACAAGGACGGATTGCAGCGTTGTTCTAATCATTACTAAGATTACTATCCCTTTAAGTCTGCTCCCTATACACAAATGTCTGTCCTACAGTGATAATTTCCCTTTTACTCATAGTCAGTTAAATGGGTTAAATGAAATTATAGTTTTTTTTATTATTTGGAATCTGAGTCAGTGTTTTCTAAAGTGTATTTTAAAGGCTAAGACTGGGCAAACAATGAATTTCCAGCTGTTGTGGCAATACAATCCATTAACCTCAGCCAGCCATTGAGGCTAGTGGGAGCTGTAGGCTATGAAAAGGTGGAATGTAGTGTATGTCCCTCCCCAACTACAACAACAGAGCATAAAAAACAATGCCCATTGATTTAAATGGGTCTTTTAACATGTTAGATGTTATAAAGGCCTTTTTTTTAGTGTGTTGGAAATCTCATTAACATTCAAGGGTTTAAAAGCCCCATTTCAGTCAATGGAAATTCAGATATTTTTTAGCTGTACCTTTTCATTCTGTTTGTTTGCTCCTAATTTATTCCAGTGTATCATCCTCATGGTATAGCAGTACTGACTTAGTGATGAAGCTACATTAAACAATATCTAACTTAGGCAAGTTCTGCCTGATATATTTATGTGTGTAAGTTTGAATTCATGGTGTTGTAATTAGGAAGGATATCTGCTTGTACTATTGGAAAAGTGTGGTACCATGTTAGCCATAGAAAAAGCAGGAGTTTAGTAGAGTAAACATTATAACTTGATTGGCTAACTGAGTTAGCCAGTCAACGTATCATTTGTATTCTACTAGTCTCCTGCTTTTCCTATTTATACTTGTAGTATTGATATTAATTACCAAGACACACAATGACAACTACAGAATACGAAATAGTTACCTGCAAAAATAATATTAAAGACAATATGATGTGAAGCGTGTTATCTCATTGTAGGAGTTATTTAATTATTAATATTAAAGTACCTCCTAAATTAAACACTTACTGACGTTTTAAATATTTTAATAAATGAATAAAATATTTTACACAGCTTACTGCAACTGTAGGGAGATGAAATATATATCCAAAACAGTTATTCATTTTACAGCTAAACTTTCAGTGTGTGATCACTGTAGAAGACTAGTTACAATCAGGCAACCAGTGGAATACCCAGTTAACAAGTGGCAGTCCACATGCACATCTAAATTCATCATTACAACTTAACGTAGTTAAAAGCAAGCTGTGTGGTCACTTATACTGAGGCTGATTTACTAAGGAGAATTGGAGTAATTCTGGAGTAAATCAACTATACCACAGGGGATAGATAAACATTCCCAAATTTCTCTTTGATTTAAATTGTACTTTTAACCCCTTGAATGATAGAGAGGTCTCTAGTGCATTGCTCTGAAATGCATTTGTGTCTTATCTAGTAATCAAAAGGATCAATCCCCATTTAAATCAGAAGGAATTTCTATTAGTATCTATAGTGCAGATGGTTTCCCCTCAGAACTACAGCTCTGCTTGATTCATGGGCTTTATAGTGGAGGATTTGTAACATGCCAACTAGAGCTCTGGTTCTGTTGTGTTTTGAAATGAAGGAAATATGAATGACAAAGTATTGTTCTCTGAAACAGTTTTATACCTATTAATGTACCAATACAACTCACTCTTACATAAAACAATACACTATGTTATAATATCTAAAGATAAAACATTAATGTTCTCATGCCTTGGTAGGATGTAAGATTATTGGCATGTTATTATTCTGACTGGGGTAAAGAATTTTTCTTACCTCACCCTTCCGATTGCCAATGCAAATACACGTTCTTCCCCAGCATTCTGAAAAACAGCACAGACAAATACTGGCATCTGTTGGTGCAACAATGGTTAGTGTCAGACCTGAATGAGTGTTAGTGGGTTACAGTAGAGTAGTGGCTACTGTATTAGTATTCTATTAATGTAGTCATATGGAAAATGAAGTCACTTTTCTAGTGTTACTTTTGTTCGTGAATGAGGTTGTCTCTGTATCATTCTGTTTTCTCTTTCTAATGCTAATGGGTTGTCACTGTTCTTTTCCTCCTTAAATGTTGTGATGTAATTTACCATCAAATGCTTGCATAAATAAAAGAAGGCTCAATAAATGTGTAGATTTAATAGTTTTATTACATATGAATAAAATAAGCTGAAACTCACTTTGTTCTTCTGAAGACATAATTCTGGAAAAGGAAAAACATACTCTTGGTCTAGTTACTGTAAGTGCAGTGAGAAGTTTTGTAATAAATTAAACTGTCACTCAGGGCTTTATTCATCAAGCTGAAGAGTTGAATTTTGGAGCAAACCAACTGCAGATATGCAGTAAAGAAACTCACTTCCAGAAACCAGAACTTTTCATTCATTCACTGTTAAAATCATTCAAGCATATGGACATTGGTGGGTTCAAAAAATAAGATGGATTCAGACACTGCCTGACACATTTCACGCTAAGAGCTTACTCATAGGCATACACAGCTGAACCAGAGGGGAGAAATGAACATTCCAAGCTGAATTAAATGTCACCTTGTATGCTAGAGAGGTTACCAAAACATTGTATTGCAATGCACTGGAGAGCTCCCTGGTATTCAAGGGGTTTAAAGCCTCTTTTGAATTAATGGGAATTTGCAGAAATGTTATTATATACCTATGGTGCAGTTGTTTTCCCAAAACTGAATGTTTAACTTGATGAATAAGGCTTTCGAAGACACAATATGATGCTGATGTACTAAAAAGAACTGGAGTAATTATTGAGCAAACTGACCATATACCATAGGTTAGAAATAAAAATTCCTTAAATATGTATAAATTTAAATGTGCTAGAGACATCTCATGCACTCAAGGGGTTTAAATCATCATTTAAATAAATGGGAATCTATGTATATGCCTTGTGGTGCAGTTGGTTTCCTCAAGAATTACTTCACTTGAGTTAGTATATCAGTCTCTCCATATTCAGACTTCTTTAATTCCATGTAAAGTTACAGCAGCAAAAGTGACACAATGGTAATGAAATGCAAGGAAATGAAATGTGTGAAATGTCCTAAGTCTCTGTAGTAACTGATGAAGCCCACCTACTAGTACATTGCTTGAAATCATTAAATACTATTGTACCAGTTATTTCCAGTCAAGCTAGAATTAAACCTAAGTAGTATTTGTAGAATTGTGTGTGGGAGCCCCATGATAAATATACACTTTTTAATGAAAGAACAAATAAGTCTGATCTACCAAAGAGGCAAATATAAATCTCCAAAACTTGTGTGATGAACTGGTATGTTATTAAATAGAAATGTGCTTTATTTAAAAATGTCATTTCTTGTCAGGTTTAGTAGCCAGTGTTAGATCTAATTTACAAGTTAAAAATTAATGTTATCATGATGTAACTGCCCAATTTCTTTTTATTTTTTACCAAGAAATATTCCAATTTTCTTCCATTCCATACAGATTAACCCTTTGAGTGCCAGAGAGTTGTCTAAATATTGTTCCACAATGTATTGGACACCCATCTGACCCTTAAAGGGTTATTGACCCCACCCCCAAAAAAAAAAAAATGTGCAAGCATTTTTTAACCCCCAGGGATGCAGTGGTGTTTCTGTGCAAGTAGTCTTTTATTTGAGAATAATTTAAGTAGAACATGATAAGGCCTAATCCGTTTCCTGTTAGTGTGATGCATAGTAACACAATCCTCTATTTCCCTCACTCCTAGTAAGCTTTGTAGTAATAAACAGAAGCTCTTCAGGATGTACACCTCTCGGAAACCTAGGTATTCAGCATCCTTTCTGCTCACATGAAATCTGTGAATGCCAGCTACGAGCAGGTGCATGATAAGTGATGTCCTGTCCTAGTGCTTTGTAATTTCTACTCTGCCCCTATTCCTTCTACTACTTGTGGACTGACTCTTGATTTTGTTTGGGATTCTCAGATGGCTTGTAATGTTCACTTGCTGCTTGCTGCCTGTAATGGATTGTGTCCTGGCAATATGTGGATTGCCAGACATGATGATGAAGTCTTATAAATAGAACTTCCGACCTACAGTGAACAACTGTACTGTAGCACGCATGGGCTTGTCTAAACTGAGCTGCCCCCTTGTTCTTCTTAAGACTGAAACAGAATGCATACTGCATACTGAGAGCTATAACAGATACTGAACAGATGGGACCATTAAAATGACTGGTGTCCAAAAGGATTAAAAACAGGATAGACCTGCTGCAAATGTTACAGTGTCAGTCTACTTTTCTGGAGAATCCTGGTTTGTGCTTCTGCTGTGCAATTCTTTATTTTTTACAAAGCCTGTGGGTGTATGGAAAATAATTAAAGGGAAATTATAACTATTGGATTAAGTGACTCTTAATTTATGTAACAGGAAGTTGGAGTTCTTAAAACATAATTCCAGTAAATATATATAGTACTGTGTTTGCAGTTGCCTTTATTTACTGAGCTCCATTTTAGTTCTACATTTACTATATACTTTTTCCAATATACAACATATTTCAAGAATATGAATGAGATAACAGATACAGAAAAGCCCCACCGATGGTTATACAGAATAGTTTTCAGATGATAAAATGTTAAATGTCTGCTATAGAGCACAACATAGTTCCAATGCAGCAACACAAATGCCCTACTGCTGTTTAAATGACTTATTGCTAGGAATGTCCTTCTATCAATCAAATAGAGTCACATATTTCTGTAGTTACAGTTCTCCTTTAATAAAGTATTTAAAGGTAATGGTATATCCTATATTAGACTACCTTGAAAAAAAATAAAATAAAATGTAACTCTCTGAGAAATAATTATGGCATTCAATTGGTTAATTTTGTAGTAGCCGAGCTAAATAGAAAAAGTATTAATAATAGACATTTTTTAAAGGAAATTCAAAGGAATTCTTTTGCTTTAACATGAAAAACTATTTTCTGAGGGAGGGTATATTTTTCTGCTGAGTAAATGGTACTATGATTCATTCATTCATTCAATCATTATTACAGCTCAGACCTGTTTTTCAGTCATACTCTAATTTGTTCTCTACCATGTGATGCTGTTGCTGCTGTTGTGTAGAGCAGCGGTATGGATCCAAATGCTCTCCATACTCCATGGCAGGTTTGAGCCATATTCACTTTTGAAAGAAATATCTTGTAGCAGTGGATATCTTCTTATTTTATTCAGCAGGAAAAGCCCTAAAAGACATATTTGTTTCTTAAAAAACAATATTATTCAAATAAATGTATCCGGTTTTAAACATAAAAAATGAGAAATAAACAAATATCTCTTAAGCTGTCCAACTTTTTAGTAACCTGTATGGTGGTTGTCAGCATTCTAAAAATGTCATTACTATGATAAAAGCTGTAGATGTTTTAAACATCCTCAGATAACATTTGTGGATTTCTAGATCCTTATATAATGTGTCACCTACCTGCCCTTTTCCACTTCTTATTTACACTTTGATTCTGAGTTAAGAGAAATTGCAAAGTGTGCAGGTAAAGTGACCTTCTTACCATCATAAAATACATAAGGAACCCGTGGAATGCAAGAAACGTGTGCAATCACTATTTACAGTTTACTTTTGATAGCAAAATAATTAGCACCAAAATGTTACTGAATTGCACGTTTTTTTCTCAATTAGCGAACGTTTGCTAATTTTTTTAAAAGTGGGCATGGCTAAAATGTCTGCCGTTTTGTGAGAGGATTAGCAATTATGCTTACTTCAGCAGAGCAATTAGCACACATTTTCATATGTCTGCCTAACTTTGCCGTTAATTTTTGAGCATTCAATAACTTTGCTGTTAATTTATGAACAACTGCTATTCAGTATCAAGGCGTTAAGATTACTTGTATCAAAAATGAGCAATCGTAAATAGCACATAAATCAAAGGCTTTAATAAAATAGTAAATGCTCCACTTTCTTGCACTCTGCCCCAGAGTCATAAATACCAGGACAAGAGTGTAGCCATTTGTGGGCAAGTCAGTAACACTACATTGTTTGGAAAAAATTTTAGTGTGGCACACTTGTTGTTTCCCTGAGTTGCTTTTTCTTTTTCCTTGAAAACGTGTCTCACTGTTAATGTTTTTCTTGGTATGAGCAAAGAGTTAACCTCTTCTTAATTTTAATAAGTGGTTAAAGGGGATCTGTCAACCCTATGTATGTATGTATGTATATCTTTATTTATTTGGCGCCACACAGTGTACGCAGTGTCTTACAATAGACATATGTTACAATAAATAGGAGGGGATGAAATAAGTGCCACGTTAATAGAAACAATAGGAAAGAGGTCCCTGCCCCAACGAGCTTACAGTCTAAATGGGTAAAAGGAGACAGGCAATGGGGTAAGAGGTTGCCAAGTTCTGAGATTACAAATACTGAATTTGGCCAAAGGCAGTGCATGGTCCTAATGCTCCAGAAAATAAGATATCAGGATAGACTTAAAGACAGAGGGGGATTTTTCAAGTCGTAGGGAGAGGGGTATGGGTTTTCATAGGTATGGAGCAGAAATCGAGAAAGGTTTGAGACGGGAGAGGGCAGAGGGTGTGCATGCTGTGACAAGAAGTGCGTTGTGTGCTGAGCAAAGGAGGCGGCCAGGAACATAAGAGTAGATGAGGGAAGAGATGTAAGGAGGGGTAGCAATGTGGAAAGCATTAAAGGTAAGAAGAAGGACTTTGTAATTGATGCATTGCTGAATAGGGAGCCATGACAGATGTCTGAGAATTATGTGAGCAGGTTCAGTTTTTGGGGAAAGTGTGATGATTCATGCAGCTGAGTTTAAAACAGATTGCATTGATGAAAGATGAGTAGCAGGGAGTCCAGTTAGTAGGATATTGCAATAGTCTAAGCAGGACAGAATGATGGCATGTATAAGAGTTTTGGTAGTTTGCTGGGAAAGGAATGGGTGTATTTGAGCGATGTTGCAGAGAAAGAAGCAAGATGATCTAGCCACAGAGTTAATGTGAGGGGAGAAGGAAAGAGAGGAATCAAATATGGCCCCAAGGCAGCGTGCTGAGCTGACTGGATCAATATCAATTCCATCAACTGTAATGGTGAAGCTAGGTGTTGGGCAAGGTTTTGGTGGGAAAATTAGCAGTTCAGTTTTGGCCATGTTTATCTTCAGCTGACGTTGTGCCATCCAGGAGGAAATGGCCAAAAGGCAGTCTGAAATTTGTGGCTGGATTTGAGGTGAAAGATCAGGAAGGTATATGTAAATTTGAGTATCATGAGCATATAGATGGGCCAAATGAATTAATAAGTTCATCCATGTGACGGTACCAGCAGACACCCAGCGTTGGTGTCACCGTCAAGGATCACTTCTTCCCAGAATCCACCAGCAAAGTCTCCCGCAGCATACCACAATGTACTCTGAATCAACAGGCAGAACCAGTGTCAGAGTAACCACAAGCACCCTCTGGATACAGCAAGCTTAACCTCACCAGACAACACCAGTGTAGGTTAAGACAAGAACTCCCTTTATTGTACAACATACAGGGTTTAAATACATACACAACAAGTTATCCACCCAGTAGGACACAATGGGGCTGTTGGTGGAGGGGCACATTATACAAAGAGGCACAATGGTGAAGTGGTAATATGCATCTTTACAAAAGGGTCAATGGGTGGAGGGTGGTTTCAGTATAAACATGCAGTACACTGAACACAAGGGGAGTGTCAAAACACATGGTGTGATGAGACAATGGGTAGGTGACAACAAGATACAATAGGCCAGACCTGAGTGAGTTCACTATACAATGGGACAAAGGAATAGGACTGGGTACAAGTGTAACAGAGGGACCAGAATGCACAAAACAGGATGAGGTTCTGAAACATCATTAACATATTATTCTTTTGGGAAGTCTGATATCCTTTGACCAGGCTTGGTAGAATGTTCACTGTGTTTCTTGGTCAATCTGTACCCCCAATAAGTACAGGGTGACTTAGCCCCAAGAGGGGACTGGGGGGCTGCTAAAAGATCCTCCATGGCAAGGGGCAATCAGGGCAGATATTAGTCTGATGGGGAGGCCATACCCTGTTCCAGGACTAGGTCCATAGTCTGTGGGCAGGAGGCTGGCCCTCAGGCCCCTCCAGGATCCAGGGGCCCGGTGGTTCCTGTGACAATCCAATGAAAGGGTGTACAGTAAGAAAAGCAGCGGACTCAGAACGGAACCTTGAGGCACCCCACAGACAGAGGGACTGTGGAGGAGGTGTTATTGTAAGAGGACACAAAAAAGGAACCTTGTGAGAGATAGGAGGAGAGCCATGAAGCAGCTTGATTTCGGAAGCCAAGATTGTGGAGAATTTGAGCAAGAAGAGAATGGTTAACTCTGTCAAAGGCAGAGGATAAGTAGAGTAGTATAAGTATAGAAAACTGTCCTTTGGCTTTTGCAGTCTGGAGATCATTAGCTACCCTCCAGAGAGCTGTCTCAGTTGAGTGACCTCACTGGAAACCAGACTGCAAAGGGTCCAAAAGACAGAGATGAGGAATTTGGTTATTTGGGAGAAGACAAGGTGTTCTAAGAGTTTTGAGGTAAGAGGTAGAAGGGAGACAGGTCGATAGTTAGAGAGACTGGAGGGGTCGAGGTTAGTCTTCTTGAGCAGCGGTTTAATTTGTGCCTGTTTGAAGGAAGAAGGAAAGGTGCCTGTGGAGAGACAGGTGTTGAAAATGTGTGTTAATATAAGTGTAATGACTGGTGCAAGTGGTTTGAGTAAGTGGGAAGGCAAAGGGTCCCAGGAGTAGGTAGTTAGGTGGGTAGATAGGAGAAACTGAGAAACTTCTTCCTCTGTTATCGAAGTAAAAAAAATATGATGAGGGGGGTTTGGGGAGAGAGAGTTCGGAGGCAGATGGAATAGTAGGAATCTGTTTTTGAATATATTCCACCTTGTGCATGAAGTGCTCTGCAAAAGCTTGAGGTGAATGAATGGGGTGAGAGGAAGCAGTGGCAGGATGGAGCAAGGAGTCAAAGACTGCAAAGAGACAGTGAGGGTTAGATTTGTTGTTGTGGATTAGTGTGGTATAATATCCCTGTTTAGCTTTTGATAAAGCAGAATGCAGACAGGACAGCATAAATTTCAAGTGGATGAAATCTGCATGTGAGCACGATTTCCTCCAAACGCGTTCAGCAGAGTGAGTGCAAGAACGTAGGAAGTGGGTGTGGGAGTTGAACCAGGGTTTTGGACTGGCTTGACGACTCCGTTGTAGTTTCAGTGGGCCAAAGGAATCAATAGCAGAGGATAGGATTGAGTTGTAGGAGTTAACAAGGATGTCTGTGTCAGAGATGGCTAAGACAGAGGAAAGATTGGCGTTAAGTGAGGTGCTCATCCCAGAGAGATCAAGTGAGTGGGTATCCCTTATAAATCTGTTGGGGGGAGGGATGGGAGAAGGGGCAGAGTGGGAGAGAGAGAGGAGAATATAAGATGGTGGTCTGATGGACGGGATGGGAAAACTTTGAAAGAGGAAAGATCCAGGCTGTTAGTAAAGACTATACATGTTGGTCTAAAATGTTAGTTTACATAAAAATAGTTTAACTAAAATGTTAGTTTACATAGCGAAAAGGTGTTATACCGTTTTCATTGTTTGTTTTTTTTGTTATTTTACCGAAATTAAAAGAGTAAAGATTACCCTGCATCCTACTTCCAGGCCAGACAGAGTTTAACAGCTCTGTACCACAGACTGTAACTCTTCCTCTGCTCCCCTCTCTGGATCTAGCGTCCTCCGATGACAGAGGATTTCTTCATGTAAGCTGGAGCGCTCCCATTGGCAAAGATGCTCCAGCTTACATGCAGAAAGCCTCGGTCATTGGTGGAGGCTGGATCGAGGGAAGGACGCAGAGGAAGCATGACAGACTGCGGTGCAGAGCTGGTAACCTCACTCTATCTGGAAGTAGGGCGCAGGATAATCTATACTCTTTTAATTTCGGCAAAATGATTTAAAATCAAAAATGAAAACGGTATAACGTCTAGTTGCTACATAAAGTAATTTTTTAGATCAGCATGTATAGGGGTAATAGATCCCCTTTATAGAGTGATTTTTGTTTATTTTTTTACATAACAATAAAAAAGCAAGATATACATTCACAACAGGTAGATTTAAACCTTTGAATGCCAGAGAGGTATCCACGCATTGCTTTGCAATGCATTAGAATCCTCTCTGGCATTCAAAGGGTTAAACCCTTCATTGCCTCTTTAAGAAACCATCTACAGAAGAGTGTGTTACTTTGAATGAGATTCCCCCATTGTTCAAAATAATAGAATGTGGTTTGTATCCTTTCTAATTCTATGAACTGGCATAAATAAATACATTTTAAATGTTTGTTTAATGTATTTCTTCTATACTTCAATCTTCTGACATGCAGCTGTGTATTGCTTAGCAGCTCTCATTGGCTGACAGTTTTTAATTTCTTCCATATTTCAATCTTCTTACATGTAGCTGTGTATTGCTTAGCAAGTCTCATTGGCTGACAGATTTTAGCTAGTATGACCGTGAATCCTTTCAGATACAGGTTCAGGAAACCGGATTTATCTTATTAACTTTTATGTATAGGATCGCATGCTGATAATAGTTTCCACTGGTTGACCTCAACAGTTGTTACTAAACATGGTGACATAGAGTGGGTCATTCTCATAGATAACCATTAGTATTGTGTCTTAGTTTTTTGTTTGTTTGTGAATGCAGTTAGCATGAAGAATTGTATGCATGTGTGATGATTAACTCCTTGGATGATAGAGAGGTCACCACCAATGCTCTTTTGATGTGTCTGTCATCCAAGAAATGAATGTGCATGCTAACAAGAGTGACTTGAGGACCAGAGGGGTGTGAATCACATTGCAAAGCAATATGTTACACACCCCTGTTTTTCCCAAGAGGTGAAAAGATACTTTTAACTCTTTCACATCCAGAACACCAAATAACTGAATTACTTTGTAGTTAAAATTAAATGAAATGAAACATAAACCCAAAAATCCTAATCTAACTAAAAGCTGTACATGTGTCCCTGACTACTGCTAATTTGCTCAAGTTGTTCCTGTTAAACGACTGATGCCGCAATGTATCTTTAAGTCTAGGGAAATCAGCCTCCAACTTTTCAGGCCTCTGTAGAACCAGTTTGCCAGATCAGACATAAAATCCTTCTAGTCATTTAGGTAGATTACAATTGGATGGTTTACTTTTCCTTTAAATTGTACTTTTTTCACTCTGAGATATATTTTTATTTAATAACCTAAAATATTTACAAGTACAAAACTATAAAAATCAACTGCTGCTTGGCTTACACATTTTCATTTATTATTTGTAAAAACTACTATTTATGTGTATTATCCTGTATTATAAAAGGACAGATGTATGTTTGTCCAAAGCAGTCATGCACAGTGGAGACTGCCAGAACACACAGAATGCTGGCCCATGTACACTGGCTTTTACACTAGTTATTGTATATTTCTGTAGAATTCTGCATTGAAGATGATGTGCCATTAATTGGTGGTGCTAGCATATTAGAAAGATAGAGAGATAAATATGTATATAATATATAATTATTTGATTGGTGGTGCTAGTGTATTTTTAAAAATTGAATATATGTCCCTTACCAATCAACAGTTATGTAATCATTTAAATAAATAACTTTTTTGTAATGGAATTTGATACATTGCCTCCTTTTTTTATATACTTAATATTGTAATGCCTTCTCAGTAATGCAGATATAACATTATTTTATCTGCATGACTTTCATACATTAAGGCAGTTAGGATAACAATATAACAATTAGAATATGCTTTATTGTTCTTTTAATAATTGTCTCATTGTTCTGTTCACATTCCATACTTCAGTGATTGAGGCATTCTTTGAGAGGTCTTTCTAGTTGTGATGGTGTTAAAATTTGGAAAGGTATTTTATTTTGAACTTCAAAAAAATTAGTACATTGGTATTGTTGAACCCTTTTTTTAGATTTGGTACCACCCGATCTAAGGAAGAGAGAGTATCTTCATTAAGCTTGTCTGAAAAATACAATCTATTTGTACTACTAATTAATTTTATTTGGGAAGGAATGTATTCTTCTTTACTGCCAGACAGCAGATAAACAATAATATTTTGTTGTGCTTACTGATCCTTATGGAATAAAAAGAACTGTAATAATTCTGGGGCAAACCAACTGCGCTATAGGAGATCATTAACCCTTTGAGTTAACAAAATCCCTTTGATAAAAAAGGCGCTATAGGGGTTAAAAGTGCATTGCAGAGCTATGCGTTGTACACCTGTATGGCACTCAAATAATTAAACCCATGAGAGCAGAGAGGCCTTTGTCCAATTTAAATAAAAGTCCAATTTAAATAAAATTGAATTGGGGAATCTTTATTTGTCCCTGGTGGAGCAGGCGATTTGCAGTAGAATTGCTTCAATTAATCTCAATATATAAGCTTCATTATTCTGCATTTACAACTGCTAGATTGTAGAATAGTTTACATACCGACTCATAAAAAATATACATAACTGGCCTTTTACTGAAGCCAAAAATATTGCAAAAAAGATACTCATAAATCACCAGCCAGACTAAATGTTATAAACAGGAAAGAGAGACAAAAGTAGATTATTGCAGAGACAATTACTGCTTAAAGATACAATTTGTTTTGGTTTTCTAGGAGAAACGAGCAGTTGACTTAGTAATAATTATGTTTGTATACTTTGGGCTGCAATAAACATGCTTTAGTAAAACATTTATTATAAAGAGAGTGTGTGTGTGTGAATGGAAATATGCACACAAAATATTATTATTGATTTAGCCATAAATGCTGTGTATCACGGCCTTTTATCTGGGAACTTAAAGGGACAGTAATGTTTCATAATAAAAGCAGCTCTAATTAATCATCATAGTATTTGGATTTTGGAGAGTGTTATTTCAGTTCTGTCAGAGTTGTACTTCCAGAGTAATTCAGTGACAATGTATCCCCCTCCCACCCCTTTTACTGATGGAACACTACTCAGCCAGAGCAGAAGGGAGGTGCCCAGGTAGATTGCAGAGAGGGACAATCTTCAATTAAGATAAGGGAAAAACCTGAAAAACTTGTCAAGGGGGGCAGGGCTTTCATTGTTCTCATAGGAAGAAGATTGTCCCCTGCTGTTATCTGTCTGGTCTATGGACTGCATTCCACATCTGAGAAGAGATGGCTTACACTAGGTAAAAGGGGCGGGAGGGGAAACTTTGCTTGTGAATATCTCTCAAACCATAAAGGTTTGAGAGATAAGACTTATATTGTTCTTCATGTTTTTGTAATGCCTACAAAATAAAATAAAGATAAAACTAAGTATTACTATCCCTTTAATGTTCCCATTAGTATGAAAAAAAAAAAAATAACAAAATAATAATAATCCTGTTCCCAACAATCTGGAGAATTTAGATTTGTATTCAATAAGCTATAAAGGTGAAATTGTGGAGCAAAGCAATTGCACCATAGAGGGGATAAATGAGAACGTCCAAATGACATTTGTAACCTTTTAAATGGTAGAGAGGTATTCAATGCATTGCTTTATAATGCTTTTGGAGACCTCTCTAACATTCAAATTGATAAAAGCCCCATTTATAGGGTTAGTAATGTCTCAAATAAATAAAAAGTAATATTGTAGATCAACAAAAAATAAATCCATCGATGCCAGTCTGATCTGTCAAACCTTTATGGTCTAAGAGATATAAGGTGATAAAGTTCCCCCTCACCTACGTCAGCTATACAGCTGACAGAAGAAGATGTCGGACGACTCAAGGCGGCTCTTCAGCAGAGCCAAAATACTACAATCTAAAAATAATTACTTCATTGGAAAAGTCTACAAAGTGTGCCTGGTTTGCAAGCACACTTTGTACAATGTGTGCATAATTATTAGGTAAATTGTATTTTTGAGGATTAATTTTATTATTGAACAACTAAAGTGCTCTCCGTCAATTCAAAATGTTAAGAAACCTTAAACCTGAATTTTTAAGAAAGTAAGAGTGAGGTTTTGGCTTTCTTAGAATATCCATGTGTGCACAATTATTGGGCAACTATTAGTGTACAGAAATATTATGCAACTAAGTGAAAAATTATAATTTTCCCATCTTACAAGTTTATTTTCATCTATTAAAGTGAGAATACTAAACAAACAACTCAAAATTTACAAATAAAATGTGTAACTTTTAAAAAAAATCAGTGACCAATATACCCACCCTTCTTTTCAATAACAGTCATAAGCCTTCCATTCATGGAGTCTGTCAGTTTCTTGATCTGTCAACTTGTGCATCAACCACAGCCTCCCAGACACTTCAGAGAGGTGTACTGTTTTCCTTGCCGTTTAAGAAGGACCCACAAGTTCTCAATAGGGTTTAGGTCAGGTGACAAAGGGGGCCATGTCATTATTTTATCATTTTTAAGGCCTTTACTGGCTAGCCACGCAGTGGAGTACTTCGATGCATGTGATAGAGCATTGTCCTGCATAAAAATCATGGCCTTCTTGAAAGATGTAAACTTTTTACTGTACCACTGCTTGAAGAAAGTGCCTTCCAAAAACTGGCAGTAGGTTTGGGAGTTGAGTTTGAGTCCACCTTCAACCCGAGAAGGTCCAACTAGCTCATCTTTGATAATACAAACCCGTACCAGTATCCCTCCTCCATCTTGCTGGCATCAGAGTCGAAGTGGAGCTCTATGCCCGTTACTGATCCAGCCACGGGCCCATCCATCTGGACCGTCAAGAGTCACTCTCATCTCATCAGTCCATAAAACCTTTGCAAAATCTGTCTTCAGATATTTCTTGGCCCAGTCTTGATGTTTCAACTTATGTGTCTTGTTCAGTGTTGGTCGGGTTTCAGCCTCCCTTACCGTTGCCATGTCTCTGAGCACTGAACACCTAGTACTTATGGACACTCCAGATAGGTTGCAGTTCTGTAATATGACAGCACTGGAGGATAATGGGTTCCTGGTAGCTTCATGTTTGATTCTTCTCAAATCTCTGGCAGTTAATTTGCGTCTTTTTTCTCAACATGTTGCTACCCTGTTGACTATTTACAACAAAACGTTTGATGGTTCTGTGATCACGCCCCAATATCTTAGCAATTTCAAGAGTGCTGCATCCCTCTGAAAGACTTTTTACAATTTTTGACTTTTCAGAGTCAGTTATATCTCTTTTTCTGCCCATTTTGCCTGAGGAAATGAAGCTGCCTGATAATTATGCACACCTTAACATAGGGTGTTCATCTCCTTAGGCCACACCCTCTCTCATTACACAAATACACATCACCTGATATGCTTAAATCCAATAAGCATTCAAGTTTATACAGCTGGGAGTTGAAAGATATGTATAAAAATGGTGATATGGTCAAAATACTCACTTGCCTAATAATTGTGCACACAGTTTAGACTGTTCCAATGAAGTATTTCTTTTTTAGACTGTGGTGTTTCGGCTCTGCTGAAGAGCTTCCTGCTGGTCCCGAGACCAGGATCTTTGTCTGTCAACCACAGGCTGATGTCAATGCAAGGAGAGGGAGGGGGAACTTTAAAATGTTATATTTCTCAATCCAAACGACAGGGGAAGGGAGTGCTTCACGCACCAGCTATTCCCAACCAGCCAACTCAACAGCAATTTTATCCATAAAAATGTCCTTTTATTCGCATGAATTTAAAAGCAACTCCATATTGCAAAAGAATAGAACACTTGAAAAATAGGATGGTAGTCAGCGCACAAATCGCCTAGCCCTTTGCATGCTAGTTGCACTTAGTCATAGGTCCAGAGGTCATACTGGCATCGATGGATTTATTTTTTGTTTATTTACAATATTTTTATTTATATAAGACATTATTAACCCTTTAAATCAACAGGAGTTTTTCCATAATGTTCACGTGTCCCCTATGGTGTGATTGGTTTGCTCCAGAATTGCATCTCTAGTTTATAGATTATGGCCCTTTGGCTCATATTTATAAAAGAAAACTGGAGTTATTCTGGAGTTAACCAACTGCATCATAGGGTACAAATGTTTTTTTTCTCTTAAATTAAATTGGCCTTTTAACCACTTGACTACTAGAGAGGTCTCCATTTCATTGCAAGACAATGTACTGGAGACGTCTTTAACATACAAGGGATTAAAAGCCTAATGTAATTTAAGGGAAAAATGTATTTGTCCCTTACGCAGCTCTGTTCAAGTGCACAGGGATTTGTATTTGTCCTGTGTGATGCAGTTGGTTTACTCCAAAATAGCTCCAGTTTTGTACATTTGGGCCTTTGTGCTTTTTTTGCCAGATGCTCTGTATCTCCAGCAGGACTGGGGGAGCTTGCAATGATTTCCTTGGTACACAAATTTGTGAACCAACAAGCACACATTGTCCTGTCACTCAGTATTAACCCCTTAAATACTACAAATGTCTTCAATGCATTGCAAGCAAATACTTTGTAGACATTTCCATCAGCTAATGGTTTAAAGAAGTCTAATACTAAAAGACAAGTTGCTGAGAATATTCATAGGTGTATATGTACAAACTTCTACACTTTGATAGAATTTAGGAAAAATTATATTGCATGTGCTATTTTTTTCTAGCATGCTAAAATAAACACTTTTTCTGTGCTCACATAATTTCTTGGCCAGGAGGCTAAACTATACTGTGCAGGGCACAACAGGAAGTGAGGAGTGCAAGGAATTGTACTTCCATTGGCTTTAAAAACTACATATACAATACTGTGTTTGGGTAGTAATAGGTCAAGTCTGTTTTTTGTACATTAAAGGAGAGTAAACTTATTTAATGGAAAAAACATATACTGTAGTGCTTTTACTGTTGAGTAAAGTAAGAGTCCTCCCACTGCTTAGAGATGCATATTTCCAGTGCCCTCTAATTCCAAATAGTTTCATTCTATTTGGGAGAAAAGTCAGTGACTAACAGTTTTCCGTAGAATGTGACAAAAACTGCTGAGTCACTTCCTGTCAGGTAGAACTATCAGGAAATAAACACACTGTATCCCTTCATGATAGTTTGAACTGTTATAATATTTAAATATGGGAGTACCCTTGGTTTACGCAGCAGGAAAAGCTCTATAACAAATGAGTTTTCTTTAAAAAAAAGTTTATAGCTTCTTTAAACTGCAATTCCCTGTTGTGGTCATAGATGGTGCTACTCATATCATTTACTACAGAGAAAAAAAAATATTGTTAATAATGCTTTCCCATGTAGTATATTCTGTTTGCCTTTTAGACAGTAGCTGATACTGTTGTTAACAGCTTGATAAAAAATGTTTGTGTTAATAACGTTTTAATGAAATATCTCCTAGCCATGGGAGAGTACCCTTTTTCTACTGAGCTGGAAAAGCTCTATAACATAGAAAAAAAAATGTTAATAAACAATCCCTCTTCACAAATCTGGGAAACGCTTGGTTTCTAAGAAAGCACTTTAATTGGAAGCGTCTGTTGATGACCTCCTACTGAATTGATTCTCACTTTTTTTTGTTCAGGACTCCCCTGTCTGATATGTCATTTGTCAAGGGCATTATGAAAGGTACAAATAAGTTACATATAGTTATTCTTAGGTATCACAACTGGAATAACAATAACAAGCATACTGTGCATAAACATTTCCATAAATACACATTTGAAACTCAAAATTAATATTTTATCAAAGTCTTTATAGTAAACAAGGGGAACCCTATATGCATGTCTGCAGCACACAAAAGTGTCAGGGCACCTTGTCTCCCTGTTGAACCATGTGCCTTTGTGAGATTTGGTAAACATTTTTTTATAATAAAGACTAGTTGAAGAGCCCGTTACACAGGCCACAGTGCCACTGCCAGCAGGTCGCGGTGCAGTCATGCACAGTAGAGACTGCCCGTGCCGCGGCTAATACAGAGCGGAACGCTCCTTCGGAGTGCCAGCTCTGTATCAGCCACAGCACGGGCAGTCTCTACTGCGCATGACTGCAGTACGCGCAGCAGTCTGTACTGAGCATGACTGTGGCGTTACACACGTTTTAGCAAATTATTATATAGGATTTAGCTTTAGTGCATTGCAGTCCGTAATATTTCAATTTCATTAGTCATTGTCCGTAATGGCCAGCTCCTTCTTTTAATTGCCATTTAAACATATATCATTAGCAGAACCTAGAGAAGAAGAGGAATACTGCCCATAAACCAGAATACAAATAATTTAATGGACCTCCTGTATCACGGTGCCCGTGCTCTTTTCTGTCACTCTGTGTGGTGCACTCCCATTGGCTGAGCTTAGTTTGGCCTGCCCAGTATGGCCTTTTTATACTGGGCCTCTGGCACCTGTCAGGTGCCCTTTTGTGGTGTTCCTGTACTAGTGATACTGTGTTGCTGTGTTCCTGTGTACCGACTTGGACTACTCCTTCTGGTTCCTGCTCCGTGATTCGACACGGCCTGGCTGATATTCCTGCTCCGTGACCTGACCCGGCTTGTCTGACGTTCCTGCTCTGTGATCCGGTCAGCTATTCTGATCCTGTTCTCCGTGTCGCTTGAGCGACATTCTTACTTCCGCGTTGCTGGCCTAGCAGACTGAGTGTTGTGGCCTTCATCCCACTGAGCCTTCCGTTAACTCTTGCAGAGCACTGTTGCCTCCGTTAACTCTGAGCCTTCCGTTAAAACTTGCAGAGCACTGTTGCCTCTGTTAACTCTGAGCCTTCCGTTAACACTTGCAGAGCACTGTAGCCTCCGTTAACTCTGAGCCTTCCGTTAACACTTGCAGAGCACTGTTGCCTCCGTTACACTGAGCCTTCTGTTAACTCTTGCAGAGCACTGTTGCCTCCGTTACACTGAGCCTTCTGTTAACTCTTGCAGAGTACAGTGTTTCCATTACGGCACCAGTCGGGTGCTATTGGCTCTAGTCCATCAGCTCTGCAATGTACAGTGTCTCCGTTACTGCACCGGTCGGGTGCTATTGGCTCCAATCCTCTAGCTCTTGCAGTGTACAGTGTCTCCGTTACTGCACCGGTCGGGTGCTCGTGGCTCAAGTTTGTGCTAGCTCTAGCAGAGTATTGTGGCCTCCGTTTCTGCTCAGCACAGGGTATAGTCTCAGTCCTGCTTTACAGACTAGGTGCTTCCACACCTCGCACCACAGTCTCTTGCTACCATTACCATCATACTGGGTGTTGTCAAACACACCACATCAGAGACTGATTACCATCTCTGAACTTTAACCCATGTTGTGCTGAAGTTGCCTGTTTATGCCTGACCTGTGACAGTATCTAACTCTCTACTGTTGTATACTGGGCCTGTGAGGGCATATGTACATGATTGATATTTTCCTATGATTCACTATAGCCCGTAGTGGGCATTCACATTGTGTCTTTTAATAAAACTGTGTTTTATTCTAACCTACTGTGTCTGAGTGTCGTACAAACCGTTACACCCTTCTCACCATGTGCTCCTCACCGTCCTCTTCAGTCTATACAGAACGGTCCTATAACAACTTCCCACCTCTAGTATTTGTACTGCAAAAAATATGTCTATCATCCAAGTGGATAAATAGAGGGGCAGGAACCACAGCATGTACAAACCCCAGGAATACCAATGTTGAAAAGCCAGTGAGTGCCTGCGTCTGCTCACTTATGTCCCCTGTCTCTAGGCCTCTTATGTGTGTAGGCCCTGTTACCTTGTACCGCATTGCTGGCCTAGCAGACTGAGTGTTGTGGCCTCCATCCCACTGAGCCTTCCGTTAACTCTTGCAGAGCACTGTTGCCTCCGTTAACTCTGAGCCTTCCGTTAACACTTGCAGAGCACTGTTGCCTCCGTTAACTCTGAGCCTTCTGTTAACACTTGCAGAGCACTGTAGCCTCCGTTAACTCTGAGCCTTCCGTTAACACTTGCAGAGCACTGTTGCCTCTGTTACACTGAGCCTTCTGTTAACTCTTGCAGAGCACTGTTGCCTCCGTTACACTGAGCCTTCTGTTAACTCTTGCAGAGTACAGTGTTTCCGTTACGGCACCGGTCGGGTGCTATTGGCTCTAGTCCATCAGCTCTGCAGTGTACAGTGTCTCAGTTACTGCACCGGTCGGGTGCTATTGGCTCCAATCCGCTAGCTCTTTCAGTGTACAGTGTTTCCGTTACTGCACTGGTCGGGTGCTATTGGCTCTAGTCCATCAGCTCTTGCAGTGTACAGTGTCTCCGTTACCGCACCGGTCGGGTGCTTGTGGCTCAAGTTTGTGCTTGCTCTAGCAGAGTATTGTGGCCTCCATTTCTGCTCAGCACAGGGTATAGTCTCAGTCCTGCTGTACAGACTAGGTGCTTCCACACCTCGCACCACAGTCTCTTGCTACCATTACCATCATATTGGGCGTTGTCAAACACACCATATCAGAGACTGATTACCATCTCTGAACTTTAACCCATGTTGTGCTGAAGTTGCCTGGTTATGCCTGACCTGTGACAGTATCTAATACTCTACTACTGTATACTGGGCCTGTGAGGGCATATGTACATGATTGATATTTTCCTGTGATTCACTATAGCCCATAGTGGGCATTCACATTGTGTCTTTTAATAAAACTGTGTTTTATTCTAACCTACTGTGTCTGAGTGTCGTACAAACCGTTACACCCTTCTCACCATGTGCTTCTCACTGTCCTCTTCAGTCTATACAGAGCGGTCCTATAACAACTTCCCACCCCTAGTATTTGTACTGCACCACAGTGGATTTTGGAGACTTTAAACCCTTTGATGATAGACGCACTGCAAAATATGTCTATCATCCAAGTGGATAAAGAGAGGGGCAGGAACCACAGCATGTACAAACCCCAGGAATACCAATGTTGAAAAGCCAGTGAGTGCCTGCGTCTGCTCACTTATGTCCCCTGTCTCTAGGCCTCTTATGTGTGTAGGCCCTGTTACCTTGTACCAGTTGTACCACCTGTAGGTCTGCTGAAACATGCCATAATCCCTGTGCACATTCATCATAATGAACCAATAGTAGCACAGTTATATAATTCATATAATTTCCTTTTTTTTATTTCTTCATAGTTCTTTTGTGTCTTTTGTTCTGCTCAGTACCTTTCTTGTATGCTTTGTTTCTCTACTTTCTCCTTACCCTTTCTATTTTACTTTTCTTTTTCTATCTCCTCTACTCCCCGTATTTTGCTATTCTTTCTGCACTTCCCCTAATTTCCTCTCCACTTTCGTTATTCCCTCTGTGTCTCTCCGTCACTCTCTTTTTCTTCCTTCCTTCTTTCTATCCAACCTTATTACTTCCCCCTCTCCACCCCTTCTATTTCTCCTCAATACCCCTCTTTTTTACCCTCTCACTGATCTCTCTGTCTTCCTATCAATCCTCCATTTCTACTCACTGCCTGTTCACCCTGACTTCTCCCTTTTCATCTCATCTTCCCCATTATTTCCTTGCATCTCTCTTCACCCTCACTAGACACTTTATCCCTTCTCTGCTGTACACCCTCTGTCTCTCTTCTCACTATTCCACATTTTTCTGCCTTTCACCTTCACTCCTCTTGCTATTTATATGAAACAAATTTTTCACCTGGGGGGGGTTGTAAAACCTCTCTTGTTACCCTTTGGCCACAGTTCCCCAGGTGCACATTAGTTTTTGCCTTCTGTTCCATTTTTCTTCACTCTGGGATTATGGGCCCAACAGGACGGGAATCTGCAAGCTGTAATGTAGAATCTGGGCTCCAGACATTTTCATGCATATTTCATGAAGTTATTAATGGACATCAAAACAAATACAGTGTCATAAATGATGTCTTAGGTAGAGGTCAGCATGTTCAGTTAGCTAGCTTGGCTAGTTAGGCTAGTTTAAGACAGGTTAAGAACATAGGCCGGGTTCCAGTCTATATATTTCTGGCCATGGTTCCTATTAACACCTTCATGTAACAGAGCCCATCTCATATTCTGTCATTGTCCATCCTCTCTCCAGAAAAGTAGCAGGGTTTTCCACATGGTCCATTGAGGCCCCTTGAGGGAATTCCTGCATCCATCTCCCATAACCTAGCTCCGGACTCTAAAGGGTCTAGCTCTGACTCACTACCTTGTACCATCCCCTTAAACATCTCCCCTGCTAATGCCTCTGGACCCACACACACAAACACACATACACACGGCTGGGTTTACATCCCAGGCACCCCTAGGCAAGGCACTTTAGGTGCTCTTAGCTCCACCCATAGTCACACCTACATTTCTCACATAGCCCTACCCCCCCCCAACCCCATCTATTATGTCCTGGCAGAAAATACCTTTGGCTATTAACAAGAAAGGACAAAAAAGAAACTATAACTCCATGGTTGCTAGAGAGATCTCCAATGCGTTGTTTCACAATGTGCTGGAGATCTCTCTAGCATCCAAGAGGTTAACCATTTGAGTGCCAGAAGGGTACGCAATGCATTGCTTTGAAATGCTTTGCGCACCCCTCTGTCACTCAAAGGGTTAAATAATAGCCTGTAAAGGGGAATAAAACTGGGGCAGGGACATTAAAATTGCCCCAGCCACACCCAAAATTCAGAATGTGGGTGTGGCCAGTACATTTGAGGTACCCTCAAAAACTAGAGCTCTAGACAGTTGCCTACTCTGCTTTTTGGGAACTCTGGTCCTGTACACACACACACGCGCACACACAATAAAATCAGGACTATTCTTAAAAACTATCTGAAGCATATATATTACATATGTATGAGGGGAGCTCGTTGCTTTAAAATACATATATTTGTATGTATATATGTTGCATAGAGTCTACAATAAATAGGTATATTGAGTCTCACCTTCTGCACAATGTGTAACATGGTAGACTTGTGTGTGCATTGTTTTAAAGGGATAGTAATACTTAAAATGTAAAAAAATATATGTTGTAGGGTTTATCCCCCTGAGTAAAACATGGGTACTCCCACTGCTGAGAAATATTTTTTAAAAAAATTATAACAGCTCAAACTTGAATGTTTTTACGTGCAACATCACAGTTGCCTGAAATTTACAATGGCGCTGTTGGTACACCATCCTATGGACTGCTCTGATCCATAGACCATAAATCTCCATCGGATGGTGTAGCAACAGCGTCACTGTAAATTTTCAGTCCACTGTTATATTGCACCTAAGAAATTCAAGTTTGAGATGTTATAATTTTTAAATAAAAAATCTCTCAGCAGTAGAAGTACCCTTGTTTTATTCGGGGACATAAACCCTACAACATATATTTTTTTGACATCTTAAGTATTACTATCCCTTTAAGTTCCTGTGAAATGTATATCCAGAAAATTAATTTGAAGATAGTGTGACTCTAAAGCAAATAAAACTCTGCATTCATTTATAAACACCGAAAGCCTGTAAGTAGGCATAGATTCATCCTATCTGGTGAAGTATATAGTATTTAAATTTGTCAGTAAATACATAAAATAGCAGGCCACATAGGGTAGTTATTTACCTTATTTATTCATTGCAATTTAGTACCTTAGGAGCAGACTGTGGAACCCAGGCTGTGAATTGGATCAGTCGGGGACTGAAAGTTTGTCCTCCCTGGTACCTCAATGATCTACAGGGCAAGGGGTTTGCCACACCTTAGAAATGTTGCAAAATGGTCACCGAAAGGAAGTAATTGGGAGACTTTTATCCACCAATCATATGTGCTTTGATACATATTGTTTAAGTAAAATCTTAATTTTGGAGACTGTGCTCCTTAACCCTTTGAGTACAATGGAGGTGCCAAACTCATTGCATTGCAGTATATTCAGCACCTCTCTGGCACTTAAAGGGTTAAAAAATAGCTTTTTATATTGGTGAGAATTCCCTGGACAATGATCAAATTTGTGTGTCACACATCACCATTATATACTGTTTTGTGCAGTGAATATAAAAAGAAAAACACTGGGCCTTGTTTATAAAGTGGAACAATCGTAGGGACAAATTGAATTCCCATAATTCCCATCAATTTAAATTGAGTTATTAACCATTTGAATGCTAAACAATCCACTGGAGACCTCCGTAGGATTCATGGGATTAACCCTTTGAGTGCCAGAGGGGTACGCAACTCATTGCTTTGCAATGCGTTGCTTACCCCTCTGGCACTCAAACGGTTAAAGTTCCATTTGAATGCAGAATTGCTTTACTATTTATAAAAGGAAACTGGAGTTATTCTGGAATGAACCAACCGCACTATAGGGGACACATAAAAATGGCAAAATTCCCATGCACTTGATTACAGCTTGTTTTTTTTACCCCCTTGAATGCTTGAGAGGTCATCAATGCATTTCTTTAATCAAGGGGTTAAAATTTGAATTTAACAGGAAATGTGTCCCCTACAGTTGGTTTACTCTAGAATAACTCCAGTTTGCTTTTAGAAATACGGGCCATAGGAGGAGATTTATAAATAGTATTCTTAGTGTATGTTTAAGAACTGTCGCTATAGATCACAATGATGTCATATTTATAAAGAACTTAAGTCAAGTTTATAAATTTTCTTAGCATATTTTGAGAAAATTCTCAGAACCTTCCAAGAATTGGAGCTGTAAAACTCTCTAGAATCCTAGGGGTCTTGTCAATAATAACAGATGTAGTTCTGGAGCAAACCAGCTGCAATATCAGGGACAAATGACTATTCCTATATATTTGAATAGTGATTTTAATCCCTTGAATGCAATGAAGGTCACCAACATAATGGGGGAGAAGCACTAAGGCGTGATAAAGAGGTGGTAAGGTGGAGATGACTTCTCCAGTTTATCACTTCTCACTTATGTTATTCTATGGAGCTTATGCACTACGATTTTTTCAACTTTGGACATCTAAGTGATTAGGCTCTATAGAATAACATAGGAACTGGAGAAGTCATCTCCACTTTATCACCTCTTTATGACTGCTTAGTGAATCTCCCCCATTGAGTTTAAAGCACAATTTTTTTTTTTTTTTTTGTAATATTTCTTTTATTGAGTTTTTCAATACATATAACAAGAAAACACAGCACAAGAAGAAAGGAAAGGACAACATACTTATGAGGAGGTAACATTGAAAAATACAACATCAATGGAAACATATCTTTGCTACCCGAATACAAATAACATGATTCAAGTCGAAACCCAGTGTCTGAACCAACACAAAAGTGCCTCTATATCAAAAAGAGGAGCATAGTCGATAGACCCAGACACAAGCGTGCCAAAGTAGGGCAAGGGGCAAATTGAAAAGGGTGCAAGGGATAGACAGATAGAAGTTAGCAAGTAAGTTGTGAAAAAGAAAAAGGAGAGAGTGAACAAGAGAAATGAGCAGAAAGAAGGGAGCGAGGAGGACAAGAAAGAAGGGAGGAAAAAAGGGGGTTATAGTCCAGTCTGAACGAAACCCAACCCGGCGCTCTACATTCAACCGTCATCTAGGCCCAATCGTGTTTGAAACACGTCACTCTCCAGGAACTCAGTCCAGTGAAACCACCGGGTTGCATGAGTCAGTGCTCTACCCTCAGATGTGTAAATCAGATCCTCCGCGGAGTGTATGTGCTCGACGGATGTGATCCAGTCTTTAAACATGGGGGCATATGAACATTTCCAATGTCTGGGAATCATCACTTTCACTGCATTCAGTAGGCGCACGGTAAGTGAACGAATGTAAGTATGAGTGGGCACTGTGGTATGGTGCAAAAGAAAGGCCAGTGGGTCTCTTAGCATAGCTGGTTCTGCTATTTCCCTAATTGTGTCAGAAATCAGAGTCCAATAAGATTGTAATTAGGGGCAAGACCGCAGATGTGAAGGAAATCACCAGTGTGTGATTTTCATCTCCAACAAGTAGCCGAGACCGAAGGATAACATTTGTGAAGTAAAGAAGGGACCCTATACCACCGAGTCAAAATTTTATATGCCTTTTCTTGGACGTGAGAAGACTGGGTGCATTTGTGTGCCAACACTGCTATCTTAGACCATTATCAGCCTGTGAGTTCCACACCGCAGTCCAACTCCCAACTCATGATAAAATGCGGTTTAGTGGATTGGGTGACAGAAAGTAAAAATGTATGTAGGGTGGAGACCAACCTGCCCGGCGAAACAGTCGAAAGGCAAAGATTTTCCAGAAAAGTGTAATCAGTGCATAGAGGAAGAGACAAGGAACTAGTAAAGTGAGACAGCTGCATGTAAAAGTATCGAAGAGACGGATGACAGTCCCTGCCTCCCAGTATTTCCAACAATGGCCGTAACCCAGGCGGCCATGTGTCGGACACCATGTCTCGCAGCCTAGGAAAGAGTACCATCTCGGGTAGCAGCCTTTTCAGGGGGCCACCCGAGAGGCCAGACGTAAAAGCGACATTGTTGGAAAGGGACAGAAATGGAGACGGATGGTTTATCAGCCCAGGGACCGACGACAGACGCCTCCAGGTCCAGAGAGTGTGCGGAATAAGCGGGTGAGAGCCATCCAAATACAACCGCTGGTCTCTCGATACCCAAGCCGCCACAGGGGAGGGGACAGCAAGAGAGGCCTGCTCGATCTGCACCCACTGTTTCTCGGAGGGGATGGACCAATCAACAACCCTGGCAAGAATCGTAGCATTCCGATAAGTCTCTAGGGCCGGTATCCCTACATCCCCAAACTCCCTGCGACGGATGAGATATGAGTAACCTAGCCAGTGTCCACTAGATCACCAGATAAAGCTCGACAGAAGTTGGCGAACAGCTCGAAAGAAGGACCTAGGGATAGAGGTAGGCAGGGTCTGTAGGAGATAGAGGTAGAGAGGCAAGACGTTCTAAAGCACAATTTAAATCATGGGGAATCTCATTTAATCCTGATGTTATTGTAATGCTCCAGAATTGCACCTGTTGAGATAAATGAATACGGCGCTAAGTGTTAAAACTGACAATCATATAACTTCCATATAATACTTTTAAAATATCCAGGATATACTTGGAAACAAGAGAAATATCAGTGTATTCTTCCTGGTAAAACATTTTCTAAATAAATAAAAATTAAAATTAAAAAAACATCCAAAACTGATAATGAGTGTAGTAGTAGTTCTATTCAGGAGGGGTAACACTAACTTTGTTATATGGTATATGTTATGGTTGCTAGTTTACTTGTAGAAAATTGTTGACTGGCATCAGCAGTTTGGAAAAAGTGACAGAGAACAGAAGCGCACACTTTTCATACATTTAACCCTTTGAGTGCCAGAAGGGTGTATATCGCATTGCAAAAGCAGTGAGTTGCATACCTCTCTGACATTGAAAGGATTAAAATGTGTTTTGTTTTTTTTGCTGTGGGATCTGCACTATGCACAGAACCAACCATTTCCTGAAAAGGCCCATTGTCAAGTGGAAAGCAGCACTGAATTTCATACTTAAAGGGATAGTAATGTTTCAGAATAAATACAGCTCCAATTATTCTTTATAGTTTTTAAGCCATGTAGAGAGGTATTATAATTCTCTACAATGTGAAGTTCCAGAGTAATTGAATTTTAAAGTGTCCCCCTCCTGCCCTTTTATCTATTGTAAGTTGCCTCCCCTCAGATGTGGTATCTGGTCACTTGACCGGACAGCTCACAGCGAGAGACAATCTTCTTGCTGTGTGCACTGGACAGAGAGCACATCAGCTTACAAGGAGAAATCCTCCGTCATCGGACGAGGCTAGATCGAGATGCTGTGTGGGAGGAGAGCAGAGCTGTACCCGCAGTCTATCGGGAAATTTTCTTTTACACAATTATTCATGCTAGTCTCTCTATTTAGTAACTTATTAGCCAAACCTGTATATGGGTAATAGTTCCCCTTTAAACTTTGGTAGCACGAAGCACATCCAGCATTGGACCCCTTGCTCACAGTGCTTAGAGAGATCAGCTACACCTCACTGACGAGGTCCAACAAGGCCAAAACGTACGTCTGGGGTTGGCTGCTTCTCTTGTTCAGAGAGGAATTGCCTTTCATTTTGTGGTTGGACTGCTGTAAGGGCAGGACCAATATGATGTGCTTTATTTCTATTTTTATTTCTATTTTTATTTATTTCTTCCCTGTGAAAGGCACTAGTGGGCTAAAAGAGACTGCACCCTGGATAGGGCACCATTCCTATAGAGCCTGCAAATTTGTATTGCAGATTCGTTCCTAGTTGAGCATCTCTGACTTTTAATATACACATCTCTATTTTGTGACATGGCATTGTCCCAGTTTTGTTGAGAGAGATCCAGAAAGACTAGTATTTTATCTTTACAAGAATGACAGTATCACTTCTAACTTGTTATAGATTTCCCTAAACACTATTGTTTATTATCCCTTTGAGTGGCAGTGGGGTGAGCAAGGCATTGCGAAACAATGCATTGAGTACCCCTCTAGCACTCGAAGTGTTAAGCAAATCTTAACAAGTGTTAAGCAAATTTTCACAGTATCCCCCCAAATATTCTCAAAATGTTTTTTTAGGGGTTTTTTTGTACATCACATGTAAATATTTAACCCATTTGGTGCCAGAGAGGTATACAACACATTGCTTTGCAATGAGTTGTACACCTCTCTGCCATTCATAGTGTTAAAGGGACCCTAACACCTAAAATGAACTAGGGTTATATACACTTAAATGTCCTGTACTTCATGCTAGCATCTGTAAAAAAAATTCTCTATTTCTTTTCTGAGGATTAACCCTTTGAGTGCCAGAGGCGTACACAACGCATTGCTCTGCAATGCATTGCTCACCCCTCTGGCACTCATAGGGTTAAAATCTAGTCTTACATATGCTCCATGGGAGAGTCCATTCAGCACAAACAAAATTAACCAGATGGTGACTGAAGGTAATAGTTTACACAGACAATATGAAAAAGCAACTTTAGGATTATACTTTATAGATACAGTATTACATAAAATCAATTGTTTTTACAGACGTTAGATATAAGTACATGATCTTTAAACGTATAGCAAGGAATTTCTGTTTTTGGTGTTAGTGTTCTATTAATGTATTAATTTGTATTTTTACTTAAAATAAAAATGGTGCATTTTCATTGATTTTGTCTACTTTGTTTCACTCATTGCTTTGCACATGCATGAAGAGTCCGTCTAAGTAATTTCATGGCTTGCTTGCATAGACCTGTAGGTTGCATGTTTATGAGATCAGTTTCACAAAATCCTATAGGTTCTAGAGTTTTAATAGCTTATAATGTAAGAGAAAAAATATTAAAATATGCCTTAATCAGTATGATTTGCTTGAATCCACTGCATCTTGTTTCTACCAAATTAAGCTTAATACATTGTATGCATTGGTAAAAAATGTGATTGCACAAGTGAAGCGTAACAATTGGTTCAGGAAAAAGTCTATATAATCTGACTACATTTGTCTTACTGGTTGTGCACATGAGACAGTGGTTGAAAATCGGAGGTCTCCAACTGTTCAGGACTACAGTTCCCATCAACGGCTGGCTGGGAATGATTAGATTTGTGGTCCTGAACAGTTAGAGGGCCTCAGATTGCCAAGCCCTGATCTACTTGTTTTAATTACATAATATGCTAAAAATTAAGTTATTGCAATCTTCTTTTTACAGCCAGAAATTAAGTTTTAAAGAGCGAGTAAGAATGGCAAGCCCAAGGGGGCAAAGTATGAAAAGCAGGCAAACATCAGTTGGGGATCGCCGTTCACCCAGCACTGATATTGCTACTGATGGGAGCCCAACCAAGGTGCAGAAGAGCTGGAGTTTTAATGATAGAACACGTTTTCGCCCATCACTCAGACTGAAGAGTTCACAACCAAAACCAGTTGCTGATGGTAAGAACTTTTAATTTTTGTACAGTGTCATTCTATGTGCTTGTTCATACGAGTGACACTGATACCATTTTGAAAACACTGTGGTAATAGTGCATTTATGGAACACATTGCCCCCATCAGGATGTTCACCTGGTTTACTATTGCATCGGATGAACACAGCCTGTAGCAGCATACTGTAACTTCCATTCATTCTGCAACACAGTGAAGGTTCAACATTTTTTGTATAAGTCATCAAAATAAGTCAACAGCTGTTGCTAGGGTCCATCCTTTTGGCTCAGACAGATGAGATTTGAACATAATAGATTCCTGTAGTCTCAAAAATGAGGTGCTGAAGTGCTCTTATACCAAAGGGAATTCTTTGATTAGCATTTTATTTTAAAGGGATAGTAATACTTCGTTTTAACTTTATTTTATTTTGTAGGCATTAAAAAAACATGAAGAATGATATCAGTCTTATCTCTCAAACCTTTATGGTTTATGAGATATTCACAAGCAAAGTTCCCCTCCCCGCTCCTTTTTCCTAGTGTAAGCAATCTCTTCTCAGATGTGAGTCTGGTTGTATGACAGTACAGATAACAGAAGGGGACAATTTTCTTTGTATGAAAACAATGAAAGCCCTTCCCCCCTTGACAAGTTTTTCAGCTTTTTCCATTATCTTAATTGAAGATTGTCCCTCTCTGCAGTCTACCTGGGCATCTCCCTTCTGATCTGGTTGAACAGGGGGGGGATACTTTGTTTGTGAATATCTCTTAAACCATAAAGGTTTCAGAGATAAGACTTATATCATTCTTCATGTTTTTTAATGCCTACAAAATAAAATAAAGTTAAAATGAAGTATTACTATCCCTTTAAGTGAATAGGTGTAAAAATGTAAAGAAGTCTATTAATTGAGAAAAGAAGAAAGGCAGTTAGACAAAATCCAATTAGCACAGACAATGCCTCAAGTCAAAATGAGGTTTTGTTTATGGTCACTTAAACGGTTATTTAAAATTTTACTTTAAAGTCAGAAAAGCATAGTTACTTCCACAGATTTCTTAAAGGGATAGTAATGTTTCACAATAAAAGCAGCTCCAATTAATCTTCATAGTATTTGGGTCCTGGAGAGTGTTATTTCAATTCTGTCAGAGTTGTAGTACAAGTGTGATTGAATGATAAAGTATCCCCTCCCGCCCCTTTTACTGATGTAACACTGCTCACCTCAGAACAGAAAGGTGGTGTCCAGATGGCTCGCAGAGAGGGACAATGTTCAATCAGAATAAGGGAAAAACCTGAAAAACCTGTCAAGGGGGTGCAGGGCTTTCATTCGTCTCACAGAAAGAAGATTGTTCCTTGCTGTGAGCTGTTTGGTCTGTGGACCAGATTCCACATCTGAGGGGAGGCAGCTTACACTAGGTAAAAGAGGTGGGAGGGGGATACTTTATCATTCAATTACTCTTGAACTACAATGCTCACAGTATTGAAATAACACTCTCTATGGCTCAAATGTTATGAAGATTAATTGGAGCTGCTGTTTTTGTGAAACATTACTATCCCTTTAACTGTTTCATGCCAAAAAACTTGTGTCACTTCTTCAGAGGCAGTGGACATTTACAGTCAACTGGAAAGTTTATTTGCACAGAGCACAGATTTTTAATTACAAATCACAACCATGGGTGATTATGTAGTTTTTAAAAAAAGGCCAAAATTAATTGTTGAAGGTCTTTCAGGGTTTTAAACTATCAGTAAATTTAGCAACAGCTGGTAAAACATTTGCTAAAATTAAAAGTAAAGTATGTTGATGTCAGTAAAAGTTATAAAAAAAACCCCCAAAGCAAAGGCATAAACATATTGCAATAGTTATCAATTTATTATGTTTTTACTATTAATTAGGGGAATGCAATGCTGTTTGAGTATTCATGTGAGTGTATTATATATACATATAAATCTATATATTGCACAACATTGCAAGAATTAAGACATTTTTCTTAGTCTTTAGAAGGTAATTGGCTGGACATTTTTACAATTTACATACACACACATACACAAACACAAACATACTTCTTGCTTCCAAAGTCAGTAACCCCTCTCTGCAGACCGGGTGCTTCTTTTGGCCAATGCAGAGCTCTTAGCACCTCCACAAGGAAAAAGGAAGCAATGGTAGTTGCTGCCTGCTGAACTGCAAATACTTCAAATCCTTGTCAGGTGCACCACATGGTGACATCATGAAATTACAACCATGCAATGTAAATAAGAGATCTGTGGTGCTTGACTCTAACCACGACCCACAAAAATGTAATTAATATATTTAAAGAGAAAAATTTAAAGAAGTCCAAAGCCTTCCAGAAAGGCAACCTCATAAATCTGCCACCCTAGGCTAAGGCCTATTCAGCTTAGGTTAAATATGTCAATGTTAATATATGTCTTGATAAAATCTTGAGCAACTGCTTTTAAATATGGTTGATACATTCAGCAAACTACAACATCTGTATTTCCATGCACCATATTTTCAAGACATTTTGTTTTCTTTTTCAACTTTAACGTTACGGGGGAAGTTTTCTAGAAAAGATAGACTGGGCTCTAGAGAACTTGACCTAGAGGACAACAGACATGGAAAAGAAAAGAAACACAACAGTTGATTAGTAATTTTAATAAATACTCAAAACAAACTCAGACACAAATGCACACTCATGGAACCCAAGTGGGTATACAGAATCTCGGGGCCACAGAGCCACTAGTAGTCACAATATTGCATCCTCTTTCACAAGTATCCCCACTATTAGGTTGTTCTGTTTGCTCAGTTGTATACCACTCCTTGTAAGCTCCAGCAATCTTTAGGCATCCACAGACTACTTAGTGAATGCTAACCACATATAGTGTCAAAAACTGGAACACAGGGGTAGTGGAGAAAACTAGTGGAGAAAACTAGGCCTAGGGGTATGTTAAAGAGAAACCTCTCTGGGCATATGGAACAGGACCAGCACTCTGACTTGCATACTGTATGTGCCATTGCATTTTTGTTGGCATTTTGGCAACTTCCTCAAGTAGTAGAAAGTATATCAGCAATTAACCTAGTACACTTAAACACAAACCTGGGATTTAAACAAGGCAACGATTAAAAAAGAAAATTGATGTAAGACATCTCATATATGTTTAATAATTCTTCTAAAGGTGCTATAATCAGTAAAATCTCTGCCTGCATGTAAGTTACTTGTGTTGGAGGTGACTTTTATTTGAAGCTCTCTTGTGAAATCAGTTCAAGAATAGTGTGTACTTGAAATCACAACCACATCATAACATTTTTTATTGCTTCTTTTTGTAGCCCCTGGCCCTGTAGCTATCCCCAAAATCCATTGTCTCTTCTTGGAAAGTATCCCGGGTACAACAGCTATTTCTCATCTTCAGGAACTGTCTAACTGGGATTATTATTATTATTATTCTTTATATAGCACCAACTAATTCCACAGCGCTGTACAATAGGGAATAGATATATAGAGATATTAAATAGTACAATCAACTGTGGAGAACAGAAGGATCAGAGGGCCCTGCTCGTGACAGCTTACAGTCCGCTGCCCAGAAAGAGAAGATGACAGCTGTCCACACACAATTCATTTAAACTATTTTCTATGTACCTTAATAACAACATGGGTATTTTTCTGTATATTCCATTGAATATACAAGAATAAAATTTGTGAAGAGTTATATTCAATTGAAAACTGTAGATTATTTTATCATTATTATTACTATTATTATTACTACTGTATGTTGCAAAACACAATAAAAGCTCATAATAATATTCCTATGGGGATTTCTATCCCCCCCAAAAAATTGCAGTTTCAAACGCCCCATTAAAAAGTTGATATAGGAGGGTGCAAATTTGGTACCTATTGCATCACCGCACCCTTGGAGTAAGAATGCCCCACATAGCAAGTAATTTTGTCAATAAGGGTTCCACACATTCAATATTGTACTCATTTTGTATTTGTGAATAAAGTCCATTATAATCATGCCAAAGTTTCAAAACCCCCTATTCCATTTTGATGTTTAATAGATAAATAGATGGAGTGTAAAGTCATGCATTTGGGAGGAAACAATCCCAAGGCTACTTATAAACTTAATGGAATCATTTTAGGGGACTCATTGCTAGAGAAAGACCTGGGTATCCTTGTCAACTACACACTTGGAAACAGTGACCAGTGTCAAACAGCAGTAGCAAAGGCAAACAAAATCCTGTCTTGCATAAAAAGAGGTATTGAAGCAAGAGTGCAATTTTGGGCACCGGTTCTGAAAAAGGATATACTAGAACTAGAGAGGGTACAGTGAAGAGCAACAAAATTAATTAAGGGAATGGAGGACTTGACATATGAGGAACAACTAGACAAACTTGGTTTATTTACTCTAGAGAAAAGACAACTAAGAGGAGACCTTATCACATTGTACAAGTATATGAGAGGTCAATACAAGGATCTCTGCTGTGAGCTATTTATTCCAAGGCCTGATCAGGTGACCAGGGGACACCCCTTGAGATTAGAGGAAAGGAGGTTTAAACCTCAGCAGAGGAAGGGTTTTTTTACAGTAAGGTCTGTTAAATTGTGGAATTCATTGCCCAAGGAGGTGGTTATGGCAGATACAATGGATACATTTAAGAGAAGATTAGATACATTTCTTTCAAAAGGGAACATACAGAGTTATACTGTTTATCAGTAGGCAGATCAGGAAGGTCTGCTAAAGACTAACTTAACTGGTAACGGGGAAAGCTATAAAATTCTCAGTTACTGGGGTATGAGGAGAAGGTTGAACTTGATGGACTTGTGTCTTTATTCAACCTAATTTACTATGTTACTATGATACATCTATGGATAAACAGCCACACTGTATCTTCCTTTCAATATTCTACAAAATATAAAGACAGTGGCCTGAGTATTTCATATGTGAAAACAAGCTTAATACCAATGGCTGTAATAGTCTATAAACCTACTCAGTAGAGAAAATGCACTAATATGATTCAGTACTATAATATGCGTTGGAAACAATTTCTTAATGCTACACCTGCCTAATTCCAATTTACTAATTTATGTTGATAATTCTTCCCTTAATGCCAACTGCACCAAAAGGAGGGCAGTGGAAATGTGGAAGGTAATTTAGAGAAGTTCCTTTCCTTTGCACTCAGTTTAACTCTATGTACGACTTTATTTACTCCATTATTCCTGTGGAGTTGGGGGCTTGCTCACATTAAAGTCTTAACAATGATTGTGTATGCCAGTATGCACTAAAGTGATCATACACTCTAGTGCATACCCTGAAGTGCAGAAATAATTGGTCTAGCAGTAACATCTACAAACATCTTTGGCAAACAAATTAAAAATAAAGTAGCAGTGAATTTCCTAAAAAAATGAATACACTTTTGGACTACATGAGTGTGCCAAGAGCTATTCCCTTTTGTGCTATATTTTTAAAAATCTTAGTATAAAAATTGCTGGGTTAAGACTTTAATCTTATATAAGTGTCGATATTATAACGTTGATGCATCAATTCATTATAATAAGACTCAGAGATCAGGAACTTATCTCCTCCAGCATTTTATTACAATATCAGTGTTATTTTGCAACCTATCAATAGTAGATAACTCCTGTTAATTTAGCCTTTAGGATGTGTATATTTATCATTTTCTCCTAGTTACCTCAAATCTGACAACTTTTTTTAATTAAATCAATATATTTTTCTCTGAAATGCATTGGATTAAATTCTGAATCTGGACATAGATCAGTATATAAAACATCAATATTAAAGTAGGGAAATCTCCCTTAATATCATCTAAATCACTAACCATGCAATTACCTCTGAAACTAAACTTGTCTATAACATCGAGGGAATCCCTGTTCTATAAATCAATGGCAGGATGAGATACTGTAGCAGATACTGTAGCAGACACCTTATTCTTTCAGTGTTGGTGTCATCAATGTGGGCATAGTTGGCATGATTATCTGATATTATCAGAGGTTGGTTGGCGGCACCAACAATGATATTGTCAGTACTATATTTAAAAATAAATTACATTTGATGGAAAACATTTTAGGAAGTGTTAGTTCTATAGGCAATATTAATAACAATCCATGAGATGTTGAACAGATTCAGGCAGAGGTAAGAGAGAGGAGAGTGCAATCACCTTGTCTAGTATTTAAAAAACTTAACATATTGACAGGTAAGATGTTGATCCAGGGAACTATCTGGCTGCCATTTGGAGTCAGGAAGGAATTTTTTACCTTCTCGGGGCTAAATTGGAAATGGCTTCAGAGGGCTTTTTTTGCCTTCCTCTGGATCAACAGGGGTGTTTTTGGCATGGGCTGGACTTGATTGACACATGTCTTTTTTCAGCCTCATCAACTATATTACAGTGGATGTTATATGTATTAAAGCAATAAGATGTGTGCTTTAGAAGGTATTGGATTAAAATAACGTGCCTCTGAGTTGTACTGGGAGATCCACAGGCAGCTTATGCTAGTATAAAACTTGTCATTCCATCTTCTTTGATCTCTGCTTCCCAAACAATGAAAAAAGGTCATGTGTGCAATTCAGCAATGGAGAGTGTGCATATATGACAACTGGTGAACAAATTGAATAACTGTCTTTTCTGTGTTCTTGTGATTTCTTGTGTGGTGGGTTGAAATTGGTGGCTTTCTGCTATATAAATCAGAGGGGCAGTGAATATTTTAAAGAGATAGTAATACTTAAAATGTAAAAAAAAATATGTTGTAGGGTTTATCCCCCTGAGTAAAACAAGAGTACTCCCACTGCTGAAAGGTGTTTCATTCAAAAGTTATTAATTGTCAAAGTTGAATTTTTTAGGTGCAATATCACAGTGGCCTGAAATTGTACTAAAAAATTCAACTTTGAAAATTAATAACTTTTGAATGAAAAACCTTTCAGCAGTGGGAGTACCCCTGTTTTACTCAGGGGGATAAACCCTACAACATATATTTTTTTATATTTTAAGTATTACTATCACTTTAGTGTGTGAATCCTGAGCAGTGTGTGTCAGTGCAGCAGTGTGGTAAGTGCTGGGAATTCAAATAGCAGGGGATTCAAATACAGGAAATTAAACAAGGGAGCAAATATTTTTTAACCCTTTGAATGCCAGAGGGGTACGCAACACATTGCAAAACAATGTGTTGTGTACCCCCTGGCACTCAAAGGATTAACTTAATTGTATAATACATATAATTTTTTTTCTGCCTGCTTTTTACCTTGTTGTAACTAGCATAATATGAGTGGTAGCATGACTGTCCTTCGAACACAGAGCAAAAGCTGCCATATGTTTGCACACCTGGAACAAGATTTGTAGGGTGCATACATCTGTGGAGGATGTGAGCAAGGAGCCTCTTTGAAAGCTCAAATCAGAGAGCTGGAGAAGCTAGCTGAAACTCTGAGAGAGCAAGCTAATCTTGAAATGAGTTTGCTGCTCACTGAGTAGAAGGAAGCTGTCGTTGTAAGTTCAGGGGTGGAGATTGCACAAAGAAAGAGTAGGTAGCTAACTGGTTTACAGTTAGACGTAGCAAGAGGGGCAGAACAATAGGGAGGATCCTCCTGTATTTACTCATCCTAACATTTGCTACATTGAGTGATGAAGTTGGGGGTATTGGCACAGGAAGGCCTTTGCTGTAGAGGAATGTCCTCTCTAACAGCCAGGAGAACAGCCAAGCTTAATGGGATTTTGGACTCAGGCAGAGCTAGACATATGGTGGTGGTAGGGGATTTGAATTATTATGAAGACAGACATGGTAAACTGTAACCAGGATTGCTACAACAGAAACAGTTTGTTGTTCCCAGGAGCTCGGATTTGACATGTGGCAGATCGGGCTGATAGATTGTTGGGAGGGTCTGGGCATGACCCAATTGTCATGGTACATGTTGGTGCCAATGATAGGAATATGTTACAAGCCATCTAATATTGGGGAGTTTGAAGCAACCCAACTATTACTGCAAATAGAAAAGGCTTCTCAGTAAGGAAATGTAATCTTAATGGGAGATATCAACTACCCTGAAACTGCCTGGAGAAATATGACTTCCAGCACAACAAATGGAAATCATTTTTTAAATTATATTTAATGAAAATATCTTGTCTCAACTACTAGAGGAGTCAACTAGAAAAGAGACCTTACTGGATATAGTGCTCTCAAACAATTCTGATATGGTAAACAACATACAGGTAAATTAATATTTAGGCAGCAGCAACCTCAATGTGGTATACTGTGTAATTTTTAAAAAGGCTAATTTTACAGTGCTAAAAACAGTATTAAAGGATATACAGTAGAATGTAATATTCTCAGATGCAAATTTACAAGAAAGATGTAAATTGTTTAAATGATATTAGATAAACATACATATCAATATATACCATCAGAGAATAAGTACAAGAGGAGCAAATTATGACCAATGTGAATTAATAAAGAGCTTTACAGGGAAATGAGAAATAAGAAGCAGGCTGTTAAAGGAATAGTAATATGTTAGGGACCAGGAACCAGACAGATACAAAAATGTAAAGTGTAAAACACCTTTATAAAAATAACAAAAGCAAACAAAGCAAAATCGTGATCCAGAAGCATAAACCAAAAGACAAGCCAGGGTCAGGAACCAAGACAGGTATTCAGCCAGGCCAGCGTCAGGAATGCAGAGATCAACGATGTCATGAACAATCCAGGAGTCAGGAGCCAGAAGGGATGTCAGAGGAAGTTAGGTCATGCACAGATAATCAGCAACTCAGGATTACACGCTTGCAGCCAGAATCAGACACAAGGGCAACCAGAAAGTGAGCCAAGATGCTTAAAATACCCTGGGAGGGTTGGCTGATAGCAGTCAGGTGAGCAAACACAGAGAGGTCAGCTGATTCAGCCTGATCCAGGAAAGGGAAGGCAGAAGTAATGGATAGTAGAGCACTAGATTAGCTCAGACAGCAGAATCAAGCAGCAGAGTTAGAGCAGCTCAGCCAAACCTTGACATAATGTTTCATAATAAAAGCAGCTCCAATTAATCTTCATAGTATTTGGGCCATGGAGCTTGTTAGCACATCTGTATTACAATTACCTGTCATCCACTGTCCTCCTCCTTCTATCTTCATTCTATTTTATCTTTTCTTCTCTTCTGTCTTCTCTCTGGTAGCTTCTTGTCTCTTCTTGTATCTTTTTGTCTTGTGGCTGTAAAAATAAAAAGAAGCATAAATAAATGTTTCCATAAAATTATCCACACACTTATACATAGTTTAACCCATTGAATGTCAGATGGATACGCAAATCATTGCAGAGCAATGCATTGCATACCTTTCTAGGGCTCAAAGGGTTAAACTGTGTATGAGTATGTGGGTGAACATCAATAACATGCCTGAAGTTATGAAAAACTGAAGCACCGCTGCACTAAGTTGATTGGTGGGGAAGTTCATAAGCACAAATCCCAGACAATGGCTGTGAGGGAATTGGAACAGAGATTGCCCATATATAAAGGCAGTCTCTGTTCAAATTCCCTCATTGTGGAATGGGCATCAGCCATGAGGTAGTAATGGGGGGCTATGCTGCACGTCAGTTTCTCTGCGGCCACCACTGCATCCTCACACAGAGGCGAGGAATTAGAAAATATAAGATTATTTTTAATATAACCTAAGGCATATTATTAGGTGTTCACCTGCACACTCATACATAGTTTAACCCGTTGAGCACAGAGAGAGGTACACAACACATAGAATACCCCTCTGTCAATCAAGGGGTTAAACTATGTATAAGTGTGTGGATAATTTTATGGAAACATTTATTTATGCTTCTTTTTATTTTTACAGCTATAAGACAAGTAGATACAAGAGAGAGAAGATGATACAAGAGAGAAGACAGAAGAGAAGAAAGAAGATGGATAGTAGCTGATAAAGATGCTGAAGTCCCCACTGGACATCAGGATTAATGGTAAGGTTTACTTTATAGGGGATGTTGCTTTGTTGGGTAATTATACCCCACTGGCACTCATAGAGTTAATTCTACTAACATTGGATGCATTTTAGGTACTTTGGATATATTGATATGGGGCTTAGGGCACCATATCAATACATTCCACTGGGGAACTAGGTTTTTTTTGCTTGCAGTTGCTGCACCAGCCGACTTTATTCAGAAAAAAAAACTAGGTCTTAAATTTAAGCGATGAAGTCACTCCCTTTTTGGATCTTAATAGCTAATGCAGTCAATTGAATTGTAAGCTGGCATTTGTGGCATTTTTTTATTTATGCCTTTTACTTTATCGCCCAGCAGGGGGCTGGATTCAAATGCAGATGTTCATTTTATCTCTGTTTTTATCTCCAGGTATCACCAAAGACTTCAATAGGACATTTTTTTATAAAACGGGAGGTAACATTTATAGGAGATAAATGTTACCTCCCGTTTTATAACAAAATGTCCTATTGAAGCCTATGGTGATACCTGGAGATAAAAACAGAATCCAACCCAGGGTGTTTTTTTGCCTGCATTTTTTCATAACACATAATTTAATCACTTACTGTGCTTGAAAAAATGCCGTCAGGTTTTGTTTTTTTTTGCCTAACGGGAACAATTGAATCAAGCCCTAGAAGAGTTACTAACATGACTATGTCATGACCAACAATATTATTTGTAAGAGCCAACATAGTTTTATTTTATTTACTTTCTTTTTAATGAAGACACAAGTAGTGATTTGAGCAAGTCTCAACAGGTTACTTCATAAATTAAAATACTATTGTTTGGGAGTTAGTTAGTCTAAATTTGTAAGTGGCACAGGGTTCTTGTCCTAGGCCCAAGCATTTTTTATGTGTTTATTAATAATATAGGAGTGGGTTCTGAAAGTAATGTCTCAATCTTTTTTTTTTTTTTTTTGGTGAAAGTATTTTACCAGGAAGAATACATTGAGATCATCTCTTGTTTTCAAGTATGTCCTGGACTCATTTTGTCTACCTCAGAGAGGTGAAAGGCTGAGCTGATCTTGCCGGGACTAGAACCTGCAACCTCACAGTCTGATCAGATTCTACAGACACAGCAACATGTTTTGCACTTTTTTCATGCAAGGGATGCCACACAATGTAGGAGGGGAGACAAGCAGTTTTATACAGACTATACTTATTACAACATTAATTTGTTCATTAGACAGGGTTCTCAGTTCATTACTTCAGAGTCCCACCCATTCAAGACAGGCTTAAGTTACCAATTTTACATTTATAAAACTGGATAACTAATTAATTATTTATTTAAAATAGTTATCTTTCTTTCTCTTGTCAGCTTATGATTACATTTTGTTCAGTATATAAAATACAAATGTAAACTGAATACTCAAGAACAGATTCATAAATACATTAAATCCAAATATATACTCATGAACCATCCAAGTATACTATACATAAGAGGCCAATACTCTCATTGAGGCACTTTGGATAGAACGTGAAATTCATTACACCTCCCTTCTATTTAATCTTTCGTGAATTCTCACAGCCATGTAAAGAATAGACAGAGAAAGGCAACATTCTTGTGGGAAAATCATTGGTGTTAATGAAAAAATGTATTTTGTAAGAGTGGGAATTCACACATAATAACATCAAGTTGTATGTTTTCTGAAGAAATTACAGTAAAAAACATGATTTTACACTCATCTCCACTCTTATTGAGTCTATTTGTTGGCTTTTTTTGTTAGGTATAATTTTTAATGCATTGATATGTGGCATATATTTTTTTTACTTTATAAAAAAGGGGTGATGGTACCTGATCTGCTCATAAAGAAGATATGGGGGGATAAAGATATTCCCCAAATATTTATTTAAGGCCATATAGTCAACTAATGTTTAAATTTTAGCTCATGTTTAACCCCTCCTCTGCTGGGCCAGCTTGAACTCACTGATTGCAATGTGTTCTGTCAATGAAGGGGAGAATGATAGACTAGTAGGCTAGTGGGGGATGTTTTTTGGCAGTTAACCTTCCAGTGCCAGATAGTTTACCCATTCCACAGCAATGCATTTCAAACTGCCTGGCACTGGAGGGCAGGGAAGGGCTGACAATTTTTGGCCTGGTGGGGCAAGTATAAAAGGCCTACTACCGCTCCAGCCCAAGGAGCTCTCTGGCACAAAAAGGGAAAATTAATAATAAAAAGATAAAGAAAAATGAAGAAAATGTGTCAGAGGGGTTCCAACACATTGCTTTGCAATGTGTTTGAAAGCCCTTTGGAACTTCCCCCACACCACCATCCTTTTGTTCTACTGTCCACCCTCACAATTATCTGACCCCTCTGCCTGGTCCCACTACAGACCCCACATACTCTGTCAGACCCCCAAACCTGGTTCTGTTGCCCACTTGAAGTCCCAGATGCTCACCTACACTGTTCGACCTTCCCCCAGCCTGGTTCTACTACCCACTATTAGTCGCATACCTCTGCATTCACATTTTGGCCCCATAACCTTGTTTCACTGGTAGTCACAGAGTTGCACATACACTGGCTTCCCCTCCAGTAGCCATGCTCCTGGCACCCATTAAGTATGTCAGCCCATACCAGTGGAGTACCAGTTTTCATGGGCTGGCCTTAGGTACTGGATAGACTAGGAAATCCCATGGTGTTCAAAGATGTTAGTATCTCTGAAGTAACTGAAGTGTAAAAAGGGTGTGTTTATTTCCCTATAGTACCAGTTCTGGAGAGATTTGTGCGCACTAGACTAGGATTAAAAAAGGCAAGTGGCCCATCATCTGATATGAGTGAATGTCTGCTTTCCAAAATGGTATGCCTTACTGACCTTTTCTTCATGTCTGTAATGTTTATGATCATTTTAGTGAAGGCAGTAATTTCACAAAAGAAAAGTTGCAGGTTTAGTTTTGTGCTTCTAGCAGCTGCATAATATATCGACCCATACCAAAGAAAGTACCGAATACAGTAAGAAATTACATAGTTTTCACATATTTTAGTATCTTTGAAGTGGTAGAAATGTAAAAAACAAAACATTTTTCTCTATAGCTCCAGCTTACGGAAATAATTGTGCACATCAGCCTAGGGTTAAAAAGAAAAGTAACCCCTCATTTCATGCCAGTCAAAGTCTGCTTTCCAAAATAGTATTAAAAGCTCTGACCCCTTTAATGTTATTGAGCTGTTTTTGGGTAGTTTTACCATGTAATCAGCAGAAAGTGCATTCTATTTACACAGTGTTGAAATTACAGTGTTGCACTCCTGATAATTAGGGTTCTGCACAGGCCATTCATGTAGGTAAAATTATAGATATTTCACACTTTTGTACTCAGAAGGTTTAATTCTTTTTAAAATAATTGAAATGTTTACTACCAACATCAATGTTTTAATATATAATTTATAATATTGTCAAAATATGTAATTTTGTACTTTTTTTGTAATTATGACATCATAGCTAGTCACACGATACAAACTCTTGTTATTGAAAGGAGCCATGAAAAAGCTGAATCCATTCTGAAAAAACTATATATAGTTTTCCATATATAAATAGAAAGCTACCAGGGAGGAGTCATGCCTAAACAGATGGATAGCAAAAAGGCTGAAAATATGTCTGGCCAGCAGGGTACAAAACATTTGCAAGCCTCTGGCACTTAAAGAGTCAAACCTCATCTGCCACTTTTTGCCCATTCACTCATTTTATCCAACTTTTTCTGCAGAGAACATACATCTTGCTCTGTATGTATTTCCTTGCACAGCTTAGCATCATCAGCAAATATTGAGACACAAATTTCAATGTCCATTTCTAGATCATTAGTAAACAAGTTAAAGGGATAGTAATACTTGTCTTTTAAAAGTCTTCAGTCTGTAGATATTAAAAATGTAAACGAAATGCCCAAAGTCCCATCTTTCGAACCCTTATGGTTTGAGAGATATTCTAACCAAAGTTCCCACCTCCCTCCCCTTTCCCTGACGTCAGTGCTCAAGCTTACTTCAGGGGAATCCGGTACCTGGACAAGCAGAGGCTCTTCAGCAGAGCCGAGATAGCATTATTGAAACAGAAATCCTTTACTGGAATGGTCTACAAAGTGTGCTTGGTTTGCAAGCACACTTAGAAGACCGTTCCAGTGAAGGATTTCTGTTTCAATAACATGATCTCGGCTCTGCTGAAGAGCCTCTGCCAGTCCTGGGTCCGGATTCCCCTGCAGTCAGCTAGAGAGCTGACGTCAGGGAAAGGGGAGCGAGGGGGGACTTTGGTCCCAAATATCTCTAAAATCATAAAGGTTTGAGAGATGGGACTTTTGGCATTTAGTTTACATTTTTAATATCTACAAACTAAAAAAGTAAGTGGGCCCAGCCATGTGGCACGCCACCTACAACTTTAGACCAAAATGAAAAGGTTCCATTTCACAGCATCTCTCTGCCAAACTATCATTTAACCTGTTCTCTATCCATACAAAGATGTCACCTCCCAAACCAAAGCCTTTTAATTTATATATTAACCTGTTCTGAGGCAGAGAATCAAAGGCTTTTGAAAAATCCAAGTATACTGCATCAACAGCAATACCCTTATACAAATTATTACTTACCCTTTGGTAAAACGCAAGTAGTTTGATATGCTCTATTCTTCATAAGGCCATGCTGGCTCATACTAATGTTGTTGGTCATCGCATAATCTTGAACACTATCAGTTAGTAATCCTTCTAATATCTTATCCACTATGGAAATCAAGCTCATTGGTCTATGATTTCCTGTTTCCGATCTTGCCCCTTGTTTGAATAATGGTACTACATCTACTTTCCTTTAGTCACTGGGTATTATGCCTGATGATAGTGAATAAATAAATATTAAGTATAATGGTCTTGCCATTACCAAACCAAGTTCTTTCAGAACTCTTTGGTATGTGCCATTAGGTCCCAGTGCTTTACTCACCATAACCTTTTCCAGTCTGTTTGGATCTTTGTCCTCAATAAGCCATGTACATGATGGAATAAATTCTGTGATTCTTTCTGTATGCCTGTATCCTGCCATCATTGCTTCCTTTGTGTGTATAGATATATATATATATATATATATATATATATATATATATATATATATATATACAAAGAATGTGTTTAAGGTGTCAGACATAGCCTTATCCTGACCAATTAATTGCCCTGTCTCAGTTTTAAGAGGACTAATAGCAACCTTAATCTTTCTGTCATTTATATATATAGGTTTTGTTTTGCTCTCTTTTCTCATTTTCTCAAGTTTATCTAGCCTAACTGCTTGTTTATACATCCTGTTGCTTTCTTTATATTTTTTTAAATGACTCATCTGACCCATCTGTCTTAAACAGTTTAACCCCTTAAGGACTGGCCACGCACGCGGCCATCACTTAACAACCAGGGACTGTTTTTTTTTTAAGAATCCGATTCCAGACTCCCTGAACAGCATGCAGCCGCACTGGGACATCCTTAAGTGTATAACAAGCCATGATGGTCCAGGACCGTCATGGGTCCTTAAGGTGTTAAAAGCTTGCTTCGAATTTCTCATTTCCATTCAATGCTCTTTATTAAGCCACATTGGTCTTAATTTGCTCTTCCTGTATTTATTATCCAATGGTATATATTTACTGCATATTTATCTAAAAGCATTTAAAATAAATTCCATCTTTCTTACTAATTATAGATTACATCTCATTGAATGTTCTTTAATTAATATCATTTAGCATTATAACATCAGCTTCTTTGAAGTTAAATGTTTTAGTTAAACTCTTGTTAAGGGGTTCCTCATATTAAATATCAAAGGATACCAATAATGTGGTCACTGCTGCCAGACCTGTATATTGTTTACACTTACGGAGTTGCTTGAGACCACTAGGTCCAGCAAAGCCTCTTTTATTGTTGGTTGATCTACTAGCTGAGACATGAAATTGGCAGTCAGTTTCAGGGAAGTTGAAATATTCCATTATGGTTACATTTCCTGACTTAATAGCCTTTTCCATTTGTAGTAACAGTTATAGTACCATCTCAGTTGTAAACTATGGGATCTCACTATTGTAGCTCCATTTCAGTTGTAAGCTTTGTGTTATCACTGGTGTAGCACTGTTTCAGTTGCAAGCTCAGTGGCTCACCAGTTTACCTCCATTTCAGTTGTAAGCACTGTAGTATCACTAGCATAGCTCCAGTTGAAAAGTCTGGTATCACTAATGAAGAACCCTTCATTTTTATGCTGTGTGGAGTCACTAGTTTCCAGGTATGTTCCTTCCCCTCCCTTCTACCTGTGTCTATTGTGGCTGCAGCTTACTTGCTTTTCTTCCCTCTGGCTTTTCAGGCCCTGCCAGGGTATGGTGTTGTTTTCTGATGTGCACTGATATTGAACAACAGGACTTACAGTTCTACTTCTGGAAGACAGGATCTTGAATCATATCCTGAAACCAGAGGAAGACAAGTAACAAATGTGTGACAAAAAATGCCTCCCAACAGACAGTGGCATAACAAAAAAATAACGTACTCCCCTGCAAAATCTGTTGAGGAGACCTATGCACTGGGCCATTAAAGACCTACTGGTAGTTGTATGATCACACATACACTGTCTGACACCCCAGCAGTGTTCCCTCAGCCTGCTGGTGGTCCCAGAACCACACATATACTGTCTGACACCCTAGCTTTGTTCCACTGTCTACTGGTAATATCAGCAACACACATTGCCTGAGACCTCAATGTGGTTCCACTGCCCACTGGTAGTCACAGATTCACATATACACAGTCTGACCCCCCTCCCCCCAAACACACAAACACATGCACGTACACATGCACAAACTCACACTTGTTTTCACTGCCCAGTGTGCCCACTAATAATCACAGATCCCCATATACACTGTCTAACCCCCCAGCCTTGCTCCACTACACACTTATAGTCACTGATTCCCACATACACTGTTTGACCCTCCAGTTTTATTCCACTGCCCACTGGTAGCCACACACAGTGTCTGACACCCATTGGCCTTGTTCCACTGCCCACCTACTCCCCAGTCCTGCTTCGGCCATCACACAAGCCACAGTAGGGTGAAAAAACAGTGACTGACTGTTATATGGACAATCCCTTTTTAAAATTCTTTCCTTCTATTGGATGAGAGGTGGAGTTACACAGGGTACAGGACCTTTAGTATGTGTGTATGGCCTACTCCACAGTAAGGGATAATCAGCTGTGGGCTTTCCACCTGTTATGGTGTACAACTCCCACATCCCCTAAAAGTCAGTGGCTTGCTGGAAGTTGTAAACAACTACAGCTGGAGAGCCTGTGGTTTAATAGACCCTATATTAAGAGCTTAGTACCTGCCGCCTATTTCATAGTCAAGGAGTAGTCAGCTGTGGGCTCTCCATCTGTTGGGGCCTACAACTCACAAGATTCTACAAGATGGAGGCCTCAACAGCCAGGGAGCACAATGCTGATTTTCCCTTAGTAATAGGCCAAATGTAAGGGCCCAATACAGGATGTAGTCGCCCATGAGGCTGGAGAACACACAGTTGAATAAACCTTGTATTGGGCTTTAGTATGTATCGCATATCCTTCAGTCTTTGTATATTTATCCTTGGTCTCCACAGCTGTTGTAGACCACAACTCCCTACTAGCCCCTGAATCTCTGAGTCAGGGTTTATTCAACCTTGGGCTCCTCAGTTGTTGTGTCTGTGATTCCCAAATGACTATTAGGATATGCTGAGAATTGTATGCAACAATAACTGTAAAGCTCATAGCTAAATACTTCCTATATTGGACCCCTCATACATGTAGCCTATCCCAGAGTCATGATTCACCAGTTATTTTTATGGAATACAGCTCCGAGCATCCCCTGCTAAGCATTAGCTAGCTGTGAGACATATCTCTTAACAGATTGAGAGCCCTCAGTTGCATACATACTGACTTACAAATAGGCCATAGGGACTGTGTCCAATACAGAGTGTATTAAGCTATTGGCTTTCCAGCTGTCATAGCATTCAACTCCCAGCAGCTGAGGAGCCCATGGCTGAATCCATCCTGATTCAGGGTTAGACCATGTGTAATATTGGCCCAGTATAATATTGGCCCAGTACAGGGGGCTGTGGACTTTACAGCTATTGTGGCTTACAACTTCCAGCATCCTCTTAGAACGTAATAGAGAGCTGGGTATGTGTCCTGGGCCACAACAGCTGGGGAACCCAAGATTGTATGCACGGTGACATTGAAACCAGAAATATCTACTAATGGTCCATCATAGGGTGTTCTAAGTCAAGAGCTTTCCAGCTGTTGTTGCATACAACACCTGACATGAATTAATGGCAAGTAACTAGTTGTGGAGCCAAATGTAAAAAAAATCCTGACTCAGGAACTGGACATATGAACCAATGACCCAAACCAGTGTATAGTCAGCCATGGACTGTCCATTTGTTGTGGCATACAACATACAGCTAGCCACTGGCTATTAGGGCATGTTAGGAGTTATATACCCTTGCTGCTGCTGCTATGGTCAAAGCTGACTCTGCACTGATTTTGCAATAGATTATATGTACTTGGAGCCTAGTACAGGATCTATTCAAATGTGAACTCTTCAGCTTTCATAGCTCATGACTCCTAGAATCACCTCCCTAACAAGATACAAAATCCCTCATCTGTTGTCTCACCTCTGCCATCACCCCCGGAAGATCAACTGTCTCTTTCTGGCCTCTTAGCTGATCGTTCTGACTGCTGTTGAGCTGGAGGCTGTGAAGAAGCTGGTGGGTCCTGTCATGATACTGTCTTGAGTGTGGCAGGACCAGAGGCTGTTTCAGCCTTCATGAAACCAGGGGTTGGCAGTGTGGGGAGAGGGCAATGTGTGGAGGAGGTCGTAATGTGTGTGGGGGTGCTAGTCCTAAAAATTTAATGTTACACTAAATAACATGTTTTGTTGAAGTTCACACATCTGCAGTGAACAAACTTAAATATGACATATTCATGCATATTTTAATGCACAATTACTATATGTTTGCAGAATTTAACAGATTAATAGAAAAGAAAAACTGAATATAGAACATGCAAAAATTTGGACACCCTATCAGTCAGTACTTAGTAAAACCCCTTTTTGACATAAATCACAGCCTCCAAATTTTTCTTGTAGCCAACTAACAGTCTTTCTATTCTTGCTTTAAGAATGTTTTGCAGAATGCTTCTAGTTCAGAAATATTTTTAGGTTGTCTTGCATACACTTCTTTTCACTTAGCAAATCAACAAAATATGTGATGTAGAAAAGAAAACCTGCAAGCACAACATCCTGAGGCAAAGAATTCCATAGCCTTAACTCCTTTACTGTAAAGAATCCCTGCCTTTGTTTTAGTCGAAAGCGCCTTTCCTCTAGTCTTAATGGGTGACCTCTTGTTCTTAGCTCAGCTCTTTGCGTAAATAATTAATTGGATAGTTCTTTGTATTGACCTTGAATCTAGACTCCAAAGCAAAAATCGAGTTGCTACAGTTGCCAAATATATGCTTCTCAAACATTGAACAATGTACACTCACCCGGCCTCAAAGGCCCACGTGGACCCGGCTGCAACTCCCAACAAACCCTGGCACGGGTTTCAGCAAACGAGAAGACACAGGCCGGGAGTGCTCAAACGGATCCACTCAACTTTATGTGCCAAATAATCAATCAGAGCTATAAAATAATTTACTTTATTTAGAAAGATAAAATCTCCAACATTAAATGAACAGTGGCACGGGTACAGCAGGTCAACCCGCCCTAAAGCGTTTCGGGAAACAATCCCTTAATTATAGGCTTGACAAACAAAGCACTGTGTAGACTATTTGTATCCACACTTCAAACCGTTACATTTCAAACGGACCAATAAGACTCAACAAATCAAGGGCAATAATGATAAAACGTGGCATTGATAACAATTAGCTCTTAAAGGCAATCAATATTGTGTCTTCAAAGCATCCAACACCTAAATTCACCATCATTGCCCTTAATTTACAACATATCTAAAGCATTCCACAAATAACTATTCTGCCCACGGAATAAGAATATATTTATCATTCAATATCAAGATCTGCATGACAAGCATGTAAATACATCCGCCATACAAATCAAAAAGGCAGAAACACAAAAAACAAATAATTTATTTGAATCTATTTGTAAATATTAATCATATCACCCCTTAGACGTCTCTTCTCTAATGTAAACAAACCCAGTTTGGCTAGTCTCTCTTTATAACTCAGTTCCTCCAATCCCTTTACCAGTTTTGTTGCACGTCTCTGCACCTTTTCCAGTAATGTGGTTTTTAAGAACAGGAGCCCAAAATTGTACTCCGTATTCTAGACGAGGCCTAACCAAGGATTTATACAGAGGTAGGATAATATTAGCATCCCTTGCTTCTACACCTCTTTTTATGCAGGCTAGTACCATATTTGCTCTTGCAGCAGCTGACTGACTCTGCACACTGCTGTGAAGTCTATTGTCTATCAGTACTCCTAAATCTTTCTCTAATGAGGATTACCCAAGTTGTTTCCCATTTTGAGTGTATGTTGCAAGTTTGTTTCAACAGCCCAAATGCATAACCTTACATTTATCTACATTAAATGACATCTGCCACATTTTTGCCCATTCACTTAGTTTATCTAAATTCTTGTGCAGAGAAAAAAACATCCAGCTTTGTATGTATTTCCTTACATAGCTTAGTGTCATCAGAATAGACTGAGATGCTACTTTCAATTGCCACTTCTAGTTCATTAATCAACAAATTAAAAATCATTGGTCCCAGGACTGAACCCTGCGGCACCCCACGTATAGCCTTAGACCAATTTGAAAAAGTTCCATTTACAACAACTCTGTGCCATCTATCATTTAACCACTTCTCAATCCATGTACAGATAACACCACCCAAACTGAAGCCTTTTAATTTATGCAGTAACCTATTGTGAGGCACTATATCAAAGGCTTTTGCAAAATCCAAGTATATACGTCAACAGCAATTCCCCTGTCCAAATTACTACTTACTCTTTCATAAAATGCAAGTAAATTAGTCTGACATGATCTATTCTTCATGAAACCATGCTGATTCCTACTAATGATATTGTTTGTCTTCACATAGTTCTGAATACTGTCAGATAATAACCTTTCTAGTATCTTACCCACTATGGAAGTCAAGCTCACAGGTCTATATTTTCCTGGTTTGGATCTTGCTCCCTTTTTAAACAAAGGAACTACATCACCTTTCCTCCAATCACATATTAAGTATAATGGTTTTGCTATTACTGAACTAAATTCCTTAAGTACCCTTGGGTGTATACGTCCGGTTCAGGCACTTTATTCCCTATAACCCTTTCCAGTCTCTTTTGGACCTTGTCCTCAGCAAGCCATGTAGATAATGGAGGAAACTCCATGGTTCTGTCCGTTTGCCCATAGCCTGTCACTGGTGCCTTCTTTGTATACACTGAAGCAAAGAATGTATTTAGGGTGTCCTCCATAGCTTTATCCTCACTAACCAAGTCTCACCTTTTCTAGCACTAACCTCCCCAACTCCTAAGCAATGCTGTGTTCTGATAAACCCCAGAACACAGCAGAGAAAATGGTGAGTAGCCCCTTATATAGTATCCCTCCATTGGTTCCATCCGATATAATGTTCAAATGTATTATTCGTTTTCAAGTTTTAGAATTTGGAAAATAGGTTTTAAGCCTTTTTTTGGGGGGCTAAGGATAGGAGTTTGGTAGCACTGAAAATTAAAAAAGATATTGGCGCAGGATTTAACTGGATGATCCCCAAATTTTGAGGAAACCAATAGCAGATAATATGGAATTAGCCTGATTATGAACTGAGGTTTTCTACTGAATAGAAAAAAAGCCATCCGGTATCAAACCTGTTTGAAATGGAATCTAGGGCAAAACCCCAGAATTCAAACATGAAATTCTTTAAATATATGTAGAATTCCACAAAAGTTCTCTTTTGATCTGCAGTAGTGTGTTTTTCATAGATCATGCATGACAAATGAACTCCTCGAATATTATAATTATAAATTAAATTTTAACTTTTCTCCAGATGCATTCAGGTCATTTGTCAATGTAGTCATTTGATTGAGTAAATAAAGATTTGTGGATCTGCTTCAAGTTCTCTGTCTGAATTGTAGACTGCATTTTAAAATAGCTAAACTTTATAAAGGAAATGGAACTAACAGAGACTTGCATAACATTGATAGACTCACCAAGTATTAGTTTGTGCAGTAGTGGTGATTACCTCCTAATACAACCACAATTAGATTCTGATTCATTCTTCAAACATAGCGTCATTATAGAATTAAATCATTGCTGTATAAGTCATGCTGGCTTCTGATGGTCAGAAAATATGCTTCCCAATGGACAGGAAATTGTATAATACAAGAGGTGGGAAATAGCGTGCCCAGTGTGCTGAGATTAATATAAGATTAATTCCACTGAATTACAAAGGATATTACCAGGAAGAATAAATCATATTACAACTGATAATTTATTTCTTCAAAGGGTACTCATTGTTATACAAATTTAACCCCTTTCACGAAAGAGAGGTCTCCAGTGCATTGTTTCACTGATCCCAAAACAATGTGGAAAATAAAATGTTTAACCAACTGAGTGCCAGATAGGTATTCAGCACATTGGGGGTTATGCACTAAGATGAAGTAAAGAGGTGATAAAGTGGAGATAACATCTCCAGTGATATCACTTCTCCAATTCCTATGTTAATCTATGGAGCCAGTTCACTAAGATTTCTCCAGCTTTGGAGATCTTAGTGCATAGACTCCATAGAATAACATAGGAACTGGAGAAGTGATATCAGTGGAGAAGTCATCTCCACTTTATCACCTCTTTATCCAGCTTGAATGCATAACCCTCCAGCTTCTACAGTGATATCACTTCTCCAAGTCCTGTTATTCTATGGAGCCTATGCACTAAGATCTCCAAAGTTGTTTCCATAGAATAACATAGGAACTGGATAAATGATATCACTGGAGAAGTCATATCCACTGTATCACCTCTTTATCACTCCTTTGTGCATAACCTCCATTGCGTTCAATGCATTGGACACCTATATGGCACTCAAAAGGTTACGAAAATGTCCGTTTACAAATTCTTATCTAAATGTAGTAAATTTTAGAATACCTTTTTTATAGACTGGAATGTTCAGAAGCATAATGACACTTTTCAAAATGTGTCAGTATTAGCAGCATTTTGTTAAAAACAGCAGAGTAATTTTTTTTTATAGACCATAAAATTGAAGTACTCCTGTTGCAAACCAACCACATCGTATAGGAGAAATAAAAACTCCTACTGCTATACATGGGCATTTTAACCACTTGAATGCTAGCATGGTCTCCAACACTGCTTCACATTCTAGGGGTTAAAAGCCCAATTTAAATTAATGTGCATCTAGGGATTTTTATTTGTCTCCTAAGATACCATTTGCTTATACCAGAACTGGTCCGGTTTTCTTTTGATGGTCATTTTTAGAGTAAAATCAAAGCTGATGTCATTTATTGAATATATGATTTGTTTTGATGTTAAGTTTGAAAATACTCACATTTAAGACCATTCATTTAAACATTGTCTTTCACTGTGTTAGCTCTCTTGGAAATTGTTTTATTAACCCCTAGAGTGCCAATCCCATGTGGGGCATGGACCTGGCAATGTGTACCCACACGGCCAGGCCTGTGCTCCTCACTGGCTTAGACTCACCCCCTTCCCTATTATAGTAACTAAATTTTTTTAATCATATTTCATTGGGGGAGAATCAGGACCCCTTCTGATGCCCCCGATATTGATTGCTTAATTGCGTATGCGATCAATATGGTGGCCGGAAAGCCCTCACTGCCTTCTTTGGCATTCACATCCTCAACCTGACATTCCCCAAACACCTGGGTCAATTAGGAAGAGAAGGGAGCGTCTCTGACTCTCTATTTACAAATGCAAATTGTCCTTGGGATTAGTCACCCCATGGGTAATAGGGGAATCCAGCAATGGACTCCTTGCCCACAGTGATTAGAGAGATCAGCTGCACCTCACTGACGAGGCCCAACAAGGCCAAAACCTACATCTGGGTTTGGCTGCTTCTCTCATTCAGAGAGGAATTTCCTGGCATTTTGTGGCTGGACTGCTGTTATGGCAGGACCAGTATGATATGCTTTAGGATATTTTCTCTCCGTGAAAGTCACTAGTGGGCTAAAAGAAACTCCACCCTAAGTAGGACACCATTCCTATGGAGCCTGCAAATTTGTTTTGCAGGCTCGTTCCTAGTTGAGCTTCTCTGACTCTCCGTTTATATAAACGTAAACTGCCCATACCAGGAAAGCATCAGGAGGGGTCCTGCTACACCCCCAGTGAGGTCTGAATCTAAATAAAAATAAAACAGCGTGACCCAGTGTGTGCCACAAAGATGTCCAAGGCCTTGGTTTGCAATGAATTGGACATCTATTTGGATACACATTCACTGCCTACTTCCGTAGCCTTATTTCACTGGCAGTTAAACTGTCTAACCCACTCTCTTGGCCTGTTTCTATTGGACACTGGTAGTCACAGGTCCCCCCATACACTCTTTGGTGCCCATCCCTTGTTCCAATATCTTATGATAGCCAGGGATGCCCACATACACAGACTGAACCCCCCAGCCTGGTTCCACTGGAGGTCATAGATCTGCTCATACACTGGTTGACCCCCCAGCTGATTTCCACTGCACACTGGTAGTCAAAGATCCCCATATACATACCTGACCCCAAGCCTGGTTTCACTGCCCCTTGGCAGTTACAGATCCCCACTTACACCATCTCACAACCCCAGTCTGCCACCATTGATCACTGGAAGTGATAGATATCCACTTCCACTGCTCCCTGATAGTCAGGGATCCCCAAATACAGTGTCTGAACCCCCCAGCCTGGTTCCACTGGAAGTCATGGATCTGCAAATACACTGGCTGATCCAGCCAGCCTGTATCCACTGCCCACTAGTAGTCAAAGATCCCCAAATGCATTGATTGACCTCCAAACCTAGTTTCACTGTTACCTGGTAGCCACAGATACTCACATACACTACCTGACACCCCACAATAAAATTCTGTGTATTTCTCTTCATGGGAAACCATAATTATTGCTCTGTCTTTGTTAAAGATTCAACAGACTCTGAATGCTCTGGCTTTTGTTTGTTCCTTTGGAAAACTGGATATAAAAAACAATGAGGAAGAATTCTATCAAAGTTTATTACACACCCCACGGATACTAAGTATCTGATACAGTGTTTTTTCAATATATGTGGAAAAAAGCAGTTTCCCTCCAATAGACTGCTGTTCCAAGAATATATGTGAATCATGCTGAAGCACTTAGGTTGTCAGTAGACTTTTGGACAGTTTTTTTGGCAGTTCAAATAGGCTTTAATTTGGCTTGAGAATGGGAAGTACATGCGTATGATGGATGTTCAATGGAGTGAGTTGAAATTTGAAATGAAATTCAGTTTTCTTTTATGGTTGTATACTCTTGCAGTACATCACCTGGCAAATGATTTTTTTTTTGTATTTCAAGCTCAAAAGGATTTACCACCAGGTCAGATCCCTATGAGTCCAAACATTCCTTTGCAAAAGCATACACAGTATCAAAGCATTTAGATATTAACACTGTTCTGTCTGGGTATTTACATTCATCTAACTATTTGGGAAAGCTGTTTAAAAGCAGGAAATACAATCCAATGTATTTTTCTACTTAGATATATCTTTTTCTGGGAACATTTTCACTTCTAACCAAAATCTGCGAATAATGGCACTTCCCGCTTGGCAAATAATTTCCATCAAAAAGTGACGTTTTCCCATGTTTTTTTTTGCCTAGCTCATTGCATTGAAATCAATCGGAAGAACATTTTTTCCCCACCACATGAGAGGAGAAAGCAGCACTTTGTGAGCTAAATAAAGGGCAATTGAAGTTTAGTTTAGAGAGCCTTTTAGGTAGAATATTTGTTCTCTGTATTAGGAGAGTCTGGGGGCATTTTGGATCAGAAGAAGGCAGGAAGGAGGTTGGACAGCCTGTGATAAGATGGAGTGGACAACATAAAAATATATATAATAAAAAATAAAGTATAACAAAATAATAAATAAATGAACAAATAAATATATTAGGTGACAGACAGCTGACAGTGAACTGACACTGAGACTTTTGTTGAGCGCTAAGGCAAAAATCACACTCCATCAATTGTGTACGATAGAGAGTAACAACACACACACAGTAGTTGAGTAATGTCCAGCAGATGAACAAGAGGCAGAGGGAGGGGGAAAGGTGGAGCAGTGCAGGGACATAGGAGTAACATGATAGTTCAAAAACTAACTGAAGCCATGGTTGATGCAGCGTGTACAATAAATGATGATGATTCCTCTCCTCTCAGGGAAGATGCAGTTTGTCAAGTTCCCACCAAAAGTTCCACCACCAACAGTGCCAGCACAAAAAAAACATATAAGAACAATGAAGACAACAACGAGTTACATTCTAGTGTTAATAATGGCAATGGCATAATGGAGGAAGGTGTAGCAGCTGAACCAACTGCTGCATGTGGCAATGAGACAAACAAGCACCAAAACACCTGTCCTCAAACTAGTAGTGCTTTGTGAAAGTAAAAGTAAAAATATATTTTTTCACACCTCTAAAATCTTAGAGGAATATGAGTGTAGTAGTCAAGAAGCTGCTGGTGATGCTGATGCTGAGGATGACCTAATGATGACTGCTGAACACGATGATGATGCAGATCTAGAATATATCCCTCCAGTATCGGCCTCTTCGTCAGATACAGATGATGTTGAGAGTGAGAGAGGTGATGACATGGACAGAAAGTTAGCAGAAAGGCAAAGGCTCAGTCTTCCACCATTGAAAAGGAACATTGTGCCAGTCTATTAACTGTTTGAGAAAACCATTGGAAACTCAGTCCCTGGACATGCAAGGATGGCATAAAGCACACGGTCATCCTGTAAGTCATCAACAGCATCATCACTGCTTCCAAGTCAAAGTCCCACTCAGCTAAACAACTTGTGTTGAGTGACCAGCAGCAACAACAACAGCAACACGTTATTAACATCCACAACCTTAGCTATGATGAGTGTCTCGGCTGCTGCTGCAAGTGCTGCACCTTCGACACCTAGTAGTAGTATCAGTATAATTGCATCAACATCTAGCACCAGTAGTAGAAGCAGCACCTCAGGAACTCCTCAGTCCATGAAGTCCACAGTAGGAAGATTCTTCACTCAGGATCCAAAAGCTATGACAGAGAAAGCCGGGCTAAATATATTAACAACAGCACGGATGAGGAGGCGGAGGAGGAGGGATGTGAAAAAGGGTTGCTACCATCTAGCAGACTTGGAACCACTGCTATAACCAGGATGAGGATGGTAAAAAAAACTGCTTTAGGAATGTATATATATATATATATATATATATATATATATATATATATATATATATATATATATACACACACACACACATCAATCACACCATGCCATCTCCCAACCAACATTACCATACACATCTGCCACAATATAGATTGCACTTTTTTTTTTTTTTTTTTTTACTCTCTTGAAATCATCATGTGCCAGTGTCACTTAAGCAGGAACACATTTTTCAAGGCATATGTTGATATAGGACTCCCAACTTTCAGACACTTTTTTCTCTACTGCATCCCTCAGAAGAAATAATATTGCAGTGGGAAATATTGTACCATAGGAAGATAGGTAAAACAGTTTTTGGAAATAAGGGAAAAATTTGTTGGAATTGGTGAAAAGGAAGAAAATTTTGCATAGGAGAAAGGGAGAAAACTTTTTAGAATAAGAAAAAAATAGTCCGGGAAATTTTTCTCACTTTTTTCCCACCCCTAATCTTTTTGAGGATTTCCCCAATGTAGACACCTCTGATATCTCAAAGGAGTCAAATACCAGTCTAAAAAGACCGTCTATAGTGACTTTAGCCATAACTTAGAGGCTTCCCTCTAGTGTCATGGAAGACAGAATATCATCCTCCTTGCTGTCTGTTTCCCCTTCCTTGAGTGAGGGACCATCCATGGGGTGACAGACGTTACTTCTTTCTCCCTCAAGGCCGTAGTCTGTTTTCTGTTGTTTAAAGGGATAGTAAACCTTGAAAATAAGTTTATTTTATATTGTAGCCGTTAAAAAAACATTAAAAATGATATAAGTCTTACCTCCCAAACCTTTATGGTTTGGGAGATATTCAGAAGCAAAGTTTCCCCCTGAGTGACGTCACCGTTCTAGCTCTCAGATTTGGAATCCGGTCCCGGGACCGGCTGCGGCTCTCCAGAAGTGCCAAGATCACAACAATAAAAAGGATTTCTTAATTGGAATGGTCTACAAAGTGTGCTTGCAAGCCAGGCACACTTTGTACACAGTTCCAATTAAGTAGTTCTTTTTAAAGATCATGATCTCGGCACTGCTAAAGAGCTGCTGGTTGATCTGTGGACCAAATTCCAAATCTGTCCACTAGATGGCAGACTTGGCTGAAACAGCAAGAAAAAGGGAACTTTATTTTACTTCTGAATATCTCCCAAACCATATAGGTTTGGGAGATAAGACTTATATCATTTTTCATGTTTTTTTAAGGGCTACAATATAAAATAAACTTATTTTCAAGGTTTACTATCCCTTTAAATTCCCAGCGCTTACCACACAGCTGCACGTACACAGTGCTCTATATTCATTTTCCCTCTGCTTTATAGAGCAGCAGAAAGCCACCAATTACATGCCAGCAATCAAAATGAAACATACCCACCACAGACACAGACTGCAATCACTTGCACACCTGCAATTGGAGAGAAAATGTATTTTTTTTCTTAACCCTTCCCTCAGCACACTAACAGAGCATAGGTAATACATAAAATACAATTATTCTATTAGTTCAGATATCCCACATCTTAGCTTGTTTCAGCTTCCAGAGCTGCCATGTGCAGGGTTGGACTTCCCAATAGGAAGAGAAAGCAACTGCCTAGAGTTCCAAATTTTGAGGGGTGCCTCAGTTTTGCTGACCATGTCCACTTTCTGAATTGTGTTTGAGGGCAGGGCTGTGGGCGAGTGGCGATGGGTTCGCAGGGGGCGGCCGGGCCCCTTGGAGTGACGGGCCTGGTCGCAGGTGCGACCCCTGCGACCCCTATTGTTACGCCACTGCATAGGCAGTAAAGGATACATGAAACAGTGCCTCTAATTTAGGAAGATTTTTAACAATCCATGCAATGATGTAGTTTCCTGCTGTCATGTGTATGAGTAGAATTGCTTCATTTCTTAATTGTAACAAGCAGTAGAATTTGATAGCACAGCTGAAGCTTGTGCACAATTGCCACATGTCTATGAATTATCACACAACCTGCTGGCAACCACAAACTTCTATGCCTTGTTCTATATCTGAGATGCAGTTTCTTTTTAATCTCAGTGAGACCTTGCAGATCTGGACATTCATCATTACTTTTAGATTACTTCCAATTTACACGATTGCCAGTCTGAGGGGAAAAACGCTCACTGAAGGCCAAATACTACTAAACAGTGTAATACCATTAAACACAAGCATTAGTAAAATGAACATTTATACCAGCTATTATATATTATCCATAGTTAGCTTAATAAGAGGCCTTACCTTACATGTTGCTTCATAAACTTCCATATTACGCATTAAGGGGCAGGAAAGGGTCAATATAAAATCATTTTAAATGAGAGTCAGTGTGTTCACAGCTATGGGAACCAAGATCCTATATTTAATAGTCACCAGTTCCCTCTCCATTACTACTGGACATCATGGTGATCTGCAGCTGTAGGTGATGTCAGAATCCCACTCAGCTCTTATGAAATACTTGTATCTTCTCCATAGAAGCCCAGTGATGGTGGATTCACCAGAGAGCAATGTTTCATCTGCTATCATAATTGCTGATGAGTCTTGCAAATTACAAAGATCTTCAATGTTAACAGAGAGGGGAATGAGTGACTATTAAGCTATGGAAACTCAGATCCCATAGATGTAAACACATTGATTATACTTTAATAGGGTCTTATACTGTCCCTTTACTGCCCCTTTAAGGATTATTATATTTTAATGCACGTCAATTTTTTTTTTTTTTTTTTTAACTAAAGTTTATTAAAGAGAATAAAGAAAACATGAATGGAATAAAATGATGTAACATTATAACACCATACAGTATAATACATTATACAATGTACGATTATTAATATTACAATTAATTTGATAGTAAGGTACGAAGGGAGGTGGAGTGGTAATGCCAAAAAGAGAGGAAAAGCATCCAAGGCAACACTAAGATCTATGTAATCATATTATTAAAGCAAGATTCACTGTCCAGTGAATGAAGGGTGACAAAAGCCATCTGTATGGGCAACATGTGCCCCCTTGCCTTATTTCATGCATCCCTTCCCTAAGCAGATGGCATCTTACTATTAATTCTCAAGTGCCAGAAATGGACACCTGCTCTTGCACTCAAACTAGTGGATGTGCTATAGAGCTAGAACAATTCTATGCAATCCAGCTGCCCTGTTAGGGGGCAAGTAGACATCCCCATTCATTTAAACTGGGATTTTAATCCATTGAATGCTGAAGAGGTCTCAAACAAATTGGTTTGCCATTCCTAGCAGACCTCTCTAGTATTGAAGAAGTTAAAAGCTCAATTTAAATCAAGGGGAACTTTGTGAATTGTTATTTGTCCTCTAATGGTGCAGTTGCTTTGCTGTATAGAGTTACTACATCTTTATGGTACATCAGTCTAAGTCTGGTAAAATGACACATTATGAGAAGGAAGATTGGGCTGATGTGATCAGCTCACACAATTGCAAAGCACGTTGTCAGGAAACGTCAGGAAAACATTACTGAAAAAGGAAGCATTCATTAAAACACAGTTGACAGAGGCATAAATAAATTGTCCACAGAATGCAGTTCAAGTGCACTGTTTATTACCTGGTGTATAACTAATTAACTACAGGAGAAGCTGGAATGTCTTTTACAAGTTAAGGGTTTGTTTAATTCCTTTTTAACATTTTGTGTGACAGAAAGTATGTAATGCATTGCACATATCTCTAGCACTTAATATTACCAGCAAGATATTTTTTAATTGACAATAAATCCAACGCAAATTATTTTGTTAGTTAAGTACCCCTCAGGCAGTCAAAGGGTTCTATTTCTAACACCTCCTAATAACCCACTTGTTATCTTAATCTGCATGGAAAATCCTAGAGGACACATTCTGTTTGGAATTAGCGGTCCACAATGTAGATACAGTATATAAGTAAATTATCAGAGACACTAACAGCCCAGCCAGTCCTTCTGATGTGGACCAGATCAATCTGTAAGCATACAAGAAAGCCAGAGCAGCACTGAATATCATGAAGCGCACTTAGCCCATATTTATTAGATTATAACAGAACACTTCACCACAATGTTTTGAGGAACATGCTTCTGAGCACCTGATGAAGGGACAGGTTCACAGAAACCTTGTGCCAATCTTCTCTGCATTATAGGATTAAAAAATATGGGCTCTTCACCTTCATTCTTTATAGTTGGAGCCTTCTGTTGTGTTCTTACTCTCTGTGTAGAATGATTCCCAAAATTAATCTTTAACCCTTTGAGTGCCAGAGGGGAATGCAATTGCATACCCCTCTGGCACTCAAAGTGTTTATTAGCACTGTATGATATGATTTTCTGCTGCAGGACTCAAGATCCTCAAACTCCACCCCCTGAAAGCTTCCCAAGAAAGGTTCTTGAATCTTTGGAGGGGTGTATGAACCCACCAGATCAGAGTTTCTGTTATGGGACATTGGCTTACTTCTCATATACCTCATGCACAGGTGCTTTCATGCATACTAGTGCACAGACAGTTGTTAAGCACAAAATGCCACCCGTATAGCATAAACAGGATAATGGAGTAAAGTCACTCCAGTTTCTTCTGTGCCCTATGAGTGCATACTAGTGTTGAGCGAGCATGCTCGGCCGATGCTCGGATCGGCTCGAGCATCGCTCTGCTCGGCACATGGCGGTACTCGTACGAGTACCGCATGTGCTCGCCCGCCATGTTCGGGTCTCCTCCCCGCACGTTTTGCGGCTGCTGCGCAGCCAATAAACGTGCAGGGAGGCTCTGACATCGGTGTAATGCCAGCAGCCATGTTGGCTGCTGGCATTACACTGATTGGCTGGCCAGAACCCGTGGTCGGGTGCTGTATAGCACCTGACCATCGAGTTCGGCTCAGTCTGAGCCAGGGAGAGCTGAGGATAGGAAGGGAAAGGCAGTGTAGGGAGGAAAAAAACAAAAATTGTGAAAAAAAAGAACCAAAAGTCCTTTTTAGGACTACTGTGTGTGGGGGCAGCAGGTTATTTTGTGTGGGGGGAAAAAAACAAAAAAAAAAAAAAAAAAAATATTCTGTTTAGTGTGAAAAGTTGCAGATTAGAGCACATTCTGTTTAGTGTGCACAGTTGCAGATTAGAGCACATTCTGTTTAGTGTGCAAAGTTGCAGATTAGAGCACATTCTGTTTAGTGTGCAAAGTTGCAGATTAGAGCACATTCTGTTTAGTGTGCAAAGTTGCAGATTAGAGCACATTCTGTTAAGTCTTCAAACTAAAATATCAAAGTCACATATTCCATTCAGTGTGCGTCGCCGCAGTTTAGCAGCACATTCTGTGTACTGTGCAGAGTTGCAGAATAGGAAGAAATACTGTTAAGTCTTCAAACTAAAATATCAAAGTCACATATTCCATTCAGTGTGCTTCGCCGCAGTTTAGCAGCACATTCTGTGTACTGTGCAGAGTTGCAGAATAGGAAGAAATACTGTTAAGTCTTCAAACTAAAATATCAAAGTCACATATTCCATTCAGTGTGCTTCGCCGCAGTTTAGCAGCACATTCTGTGTACTGTGCAGAGTTGCAGAATAGGAAGAAATACTGTTAAGTCTTCAAACTAAAATATCAAAGTCACATATTCCATTCAGTGTGCTTCGCCGCAGTTTAGCAGCACATTCTGTGTACTGTGCAGAGTTGCAGAATAGGAAGAAATACTGTTAAGTTTTCAAACTCAAATATTAAAGTCACATATTCCATTCAGTGTGTGTCACCGCCGTTTAGCAGCCTATTCTGTGTACTCTGCACAGTTGCAGAATAGTAAGAAATACTGTTAAGTTTTCAAACTCAAATATTAAAGTCACATATTCCATTCAGTGTGTGTCACCGCCGTTTAGCAGCCTATTCTGTGTACTCTGCAGAGTTGCAGAATAGGAAAAAATACTGTTAAGTTTTCAAACTCAAATATTAAAGTCACATATTCCATTCAGTGTGTGTCACCGCCGTTTAGCAGCCTATTCTGTGTACTCTGCAGAGTTGCAGAATAGTAAGAAATACTGTTAAGTTTTCAAACTCAAATATTAAAGTCACATATTCCATTCAGTGTGTTTCACCGCCGTTTAGCAGCCTATTCTGTGTACTCTGCACAGTTGCAGAATAGTAAGAAATACTGTTAAGTTTTCAAACTCAAATATTAAAGTCACATATTCCATTCAGTGTGTGTCACCGCCGTTTAGCAGCCTATTCTGTGTACTCTGCAGAGTTGCAGAATAGGAAAAAATACTGTTAAGTTTTCAAACTCAAATATTAAAGTCACATATTCCATTCAGTGTGTGTCACCGCCGTTTAGCAGCCTATTCTGTGTACTCTGCAGAGTTGCAGAATAGTAAGAAATACTGTTAAGTTTTCAAACTCAAATATTAAAGTCACATATTCCATTCAGTGTGTTTCACCGCCGTTTAGCAGCCTATTCTGTGTACTCTGCACAGTTGCAGAATAGTAAGAAATACTGTTAAGTTTTCAAACTCAAATATTAAAGTCACATATTCCATTCAGTGTGTATCACCGCCGTTTAGCAGCCTATTCTGTGTACTCTGCAGAGTTGCAGAATAGTAAGAAATACTGTTAAGTTTTCAAACTCAAATATTAAAGTCACATATTCCATTCAGTGTGTTTCACCGCCGTTTAGCAGCCTATTCTGTGTACTCTGCACAGTTGCAGAATAGTAAGAAATACTGTTAAGTTTTCAAACTCAAATATTAAAGTCACATATTCCATTCAGTGTGTGTCACCGCCGTTTAGCAGCCTATTCTGTGTACTCTGCACAGTTGCAGAATAGGAAAAAATACTGTTAAGTTTTCAAACTCAAATATTAAAGTCACATATTCCATTCAGTGTGTGTCACCGCCGTTTAGCAGCCTATTCTGTGTACTCTGCAGAGTTGCAGAATAGTAAGAAATACTGTTAAGTTTTCAAACTCAAATATTAAAGTCACATATTCCATTCAGTGTGTTTCACCGCCGTTTAGCAGCCTATTCTGTGTACTCTGCACAGTTGCAGAATAGTAAGAAATACTGTTAAGCTTTCAAACTCAAATATTAAAGTCACATATTCCATTCAGTGTGTATCACCGCCGTTTAGCAGCCTATTCTGTGTACTCTGCAGAGTTGCAGAATAGTAAGAAATACTGTTAAGTTTTCAAACTCAAATATTAAAGTCACATATTCCATTCAGTGTGTTTCACCGCCGTTTAGCAGCCTATTCTGTGTACTCTGCACAGTTGCAGAATAGTAAGAAATACTGTTAAGTTTTCAAACTCAAATATTAAAGTCACATATTCCATTCAGTGTGTGTCACCGCCGTTTAGCAGCCTATTCTGTGTACTCTGCAGAGTTGCAGAATAGGAAAAAATACTGTTAAGTTTTCAAACTCAAATATTAAAGTCACATATTCCATTCAGTGTGTGTCACCGCCGTTTAGCAGCCTATTCTGTGTACTCTGCAGAGTTGCAGAATAGTAAGAAATACTGTTAAGTTTTCAAACTCAAATATTAAAGTCACATATTCCATTCAGTGTGTTTCACCGCCGTTTAGCAGCCTATTCTGTGTACTCTGCACAGTTGCAGAATAGTAAGAAATACTGTTAAGTTTTCAAACTCAAATATTAAAGTCACATATTCCATTCAGTGTGTTTCACCGCCGTTTAGCAGCCTATTCTGTGTACTCTGCACAGTTGCAGAATAGTAAGAAATACTGTTAAGTTTTCAAACTCAAATATTAAAGTCACATATTCCATTCAGTGTGTGTCACCGCCGTTTAGCAGCCTATTCTGTGTACTCTGCAGAGTTGCAGAATAGGAAAAAATACTGTTAAGTTTTCAAACTCAAATATTAAAGTCACATATTCCATTCAGTGTGTGTCACCGCCGTTTAGCAGCCTATTCTGTGTACTCTGCAGAGTTGCAGAATAGTAAGAAATACTGTTAAGTTTTCAAACTCAAATATTAAAGTCACATATTCCATTCAGTGTGTTTCACCGCCGTTTAGCAGCCTATTCTGTGTACTCTGCACAGTTGCAGAATAGTAAGAAATACTGTTAAGTTTTCAAACTCAAATATTAAAGTCACATATTCTGTGTAAGATGAAGAAGGCGGGTAAAAAGGGACGGGGAAGTGGACGTGATCCTGAAAGTTCAGGGCGCGGGTCAGGACGCGGAGAAACTGTGCCTGGTGCCAGAGCACAAGAAAGAAAGACATCCACCATACCTAGCTTCATGTGTAATTTTACAGGGCGTCGCAGGACATCACTCTCGAGGTCCGACCACTGCGAACAGGTGGTCGGTTGGATGACAGCTGATACTGCTTCCAGTCGGTTAAGCACCACCCTGTCTTCCACCAAGTCCACTCTCAGTAGCCAAGAGTCTGGTCAACATAATCCTCACTCTGATCATCCTTCCTCCCACCATACACGGTCTGGTCAAAGAAGTGATCCCACACTGGGATATAGTGAGGAGCTCGTCTCATCACCAATCCTTCATTTGACCCTCTCTCCAAGCACGCTTGCAGAGGAACATGACATCTTGTGCCCTGATTCACAACCTCTAGAGGCTACCCAATCACAAGAAGATGACAGATGTGAACGGCATTTAAGGTCAAAGGAAGTAGTGTATGATGATGATGATGATGAGACACAGTTGCCATTAAATCAACCACTATTTCCGTCTCAAGACCTTGTTGAGGAGAATGTTATACAGTTGTCAATGACTGAGTATGTGGTGGGATCAAGACTTGAGGAGGATGATCAGAGTGAGGAAGTGGAGGAGGACTTGGTGGACGATGAGGTGACTGACCCCACCTGGGAAGGTGTAGAGCCGAGCGATGACAGCAGTCCTGAGGGTGAGCCATCTGCAGCACCGCAACAGGCTGGAAGAGGCAGTGGTGTGGCTACAGAAAGAAGGCGGACCGCACCAAACCGGCCCGCAAATGTTCCACGGAGCACCCCCTTGCGTAAATCTACCTTGCCAAAGGGTAGGTGTTCCGCGGTATGGCTTTTTTTAAGGAAAGTGCGGACGACAAAAGAATTGTAGTTTGTAACCTGTGCCACACCAGAATGAGCCGAGGCATGAACACTAGAAACCTCACCACCACCAGCATGATCCGACACATGGCATCCAAGCACCGTAGTAAGTGGGAGGAACGCCTGGATCGCCCATCTGTGTCTGCAGGCCACACCACTGCCTCCTCTTCCCCTGTTTTCGGTGCCGGCCAATCGCCTGTCGAAGGCGCAGGCCCGCATACCTCCCGCCCTGCACCTGTACCATCTGAAGCACCATCAGCGACCACATCCACTTCCCTGTCCCAGCACAGCGTCCAAATGTCGTTACCCCAGGCATTTGAGCGCAAGAGAAAGTACCCAGCCACCCACCCACAGGCCATAGCACTAACCTCACACCTTTCAAAATTACTGGCCATCGAAATGCTGCCATTTAGGCTTGTGGACACTGAGTCCTTCCGCAGCCTGATGGCAGCAGCTGTCCCTCGGTACGCGGTCCCCAGCCGCCACTACTTTTCCCGGTGTGCCATCCCCGCATTACACCACCATGTGTCCCGTAACATCACCCGTGCCCTGACCAACGCAGTTACTGGGAAGGTCCACTTAACGACTGACACATGGACAAGTGCTTGTGGCCAGGGACGCTACATTTCCCTGACGGCACACTGGGTGAATGTCGTGGAGGCTGGGAGCGACTCGGACCCTGGGATGGCACGGGTGCTACCCACGCCGAGGATTGCGGGCCCTACCTCCATCAGGGTTTCCGCCAGCACCTACGTTATTGGCTCCTCCTCCTCCGTTTCCACCTCCGAATTCTCTACACGCAGCGCCACTCCCCCATCAGCCAGTAGCTGGAAGCAGTGTAGCACTGCAGTGGGGAAGCGTCAACAGGCCGTGCTGAAGCTGATCTGCCTTGGGGACAAACAGCACACGGCCTCAGAGCTGTTGCAGGGGATTAGTCACCAGACCGAGCAGTGGCTCTCGCCACTCAACCTGCAACCAGGCATGGTTGTGTGTGATAATGGGCGTAACTTGGTGGCGGCTTTGGAGCTCGGCAAGCTCACACACGTACCATGCCTAGCGCATGTATTTAATTTAGTGGTGCAGCGATTTCTAAAAACCTACCCCAATGTGCATGATCTCTTGACCAAGGTGCGCCGCGTGTGTGCACATTTCCGTAAATCATCTACAGCTTCGGCCGGCCTGTTGAAACTGCAGCAGCGCTTACAATTTCCAGCTCACCGGCTGCTGTGTGACGTGAGCACGCGCTGGAACTCCACCTTCCACATGTTGGCCCGGCTTTGTGAGCAGCAGAGGGCAGTAGTGGAGTACCAGCTGTTACACGGTCGTCGCCTCTCCGTTCAACTTCCTGTAATCAGAAGTGAGGAGTGGGAATGGATGTCAGACCTCTGCGAGGTTTTACGCAATTTTGAGGAATCGACACAGATGGTGAGCGGCGATAACGCTATTATCAGTGTAACCATCCCACTTCTGTGTCTACTGAAACGCTCGCTGCTCACAATTAAAACCGACGCTTTGCATGTGGAAGAGGTGGAAATGGGGGAGGAAGAGCTTACACAAGGTGATAGCCAGAGCACCCTCACTTCGTCTTCTCAGCGACAATTGGAGGAGGCGGAGGAGGAGGAGGAGGAGGAGGAGGAAGACACGGTTGCCTCCGCTACAGAGGGTAGCCATGGAACTTTAGTTCCATCTCTTCAGCGTGGGTGGGCAGAAGAGGAGGAAGAGGATGAGGAGATTGAGAGTCATCCTCCTGGTGAGGACAGCAAAATCTTGACTGTTGGTACTCTGGCACACATGGCTGACTTTATGTTAGGCTGCCTTTCCCGTGACCCACGCGTTATACGCATTTTAAACAACACGGATTACTGGGTGTTCACCCTTCTGGACCCCCGCTACAAAGAGAATTTCTCATCTCTCATTCCTCCGGTGGAGAGGACAAGCAAAATGGTGCAATACCAGAAGGTTCTTGTCGAAAAATTGCTCCAAAATTTTCCATCTGACAACACTGGCGGCAGAGTACGTGCTACCTTGGCCAACCGAGAAGGGGAGAAAAGGGGAGCACACAGCAGTTCCGAGAAAGGCAGGGCAACACTCTCCAAGGCGTGGGACACCTTCATGACACCCCGCCAGCACCCTCACCCTGATGCGCAGCCCAGTGTCACAAGGAGGGAAAAGTTTTGGAAGATGGTGAAGGAGTACGTAGCAGACCGTGTCAGCGTCCTCAATGATCCCTCTGTGCCTTACAACTACTGGGTGTCCAAGCTGGACACGTGGTATGAACTGGCACTCTACGCCTTGGAGTTGCTGGCCTGCCCTGCCGCCAGCGTTCTGTCTGAGCGGGTATTTAGTGCTGCTGGTGGCATCATAACAGATAAGCGTATCCGCCTTTCCACCGACAATGCTGATAGGTTGACACTTATAAAAACGAACAAGGCCTGGATTTCCCCTGACTTCTCCACTCCACTGGAGGAAAGCCCCGGGGGAACATAAACTCACTTTATATATGTTATTTACAATGATGGGAATACTCTGTATTCCCATTCACCCCTTCCACCCAAAAAACGGGTATATGGTTGACTCTTAATCTTCTCATCCTCCTCCTCCTCTTCCATATGCCCTGTGCTATAATTTTTATATAGGGCCAGCTCACCAGCGGGCCCTGTGATATAATTTTTATATAGGGCCAGCTCACCAGCGGGCCCTGTTTGACAATTTTTATATAGGTCAGCTCACCAGCGGGCCTTCTCATATAATGTTTTATTGGGTCAGCTCTCTAGCGGGCCCTCTCATATAATGTTTTATAGCGTCAGCTCACTAGCGGGCCTTCGCATATAATGTTTAGGATGGTCAGCTCCGGAGCAGACCCTCACCCATAATGTTTTAGATGGTCAGCTCAGCGCACGTTTCCCTCTTAATCATGGCCTCAGTTCTGAAAATCAAGGAAATTTTTGGGAGAATTTGCCTCTGCGCACGTTTCCCTCTTAATCATGGCCTCAGTTCTGAAAATCAAGGAAATTTTTGGGAGAATTTGCAGATGATATACAAGTAAATATACAGCAAATATTGTTTGGTAACAATTTTTCGCCTAAAGTCGTTTTTATTTTCCTTTTTGTGTGTTTTACGGTCAGTCTGTAAAAATGGCGTACTACGTGCGAAAGATCGTTCCCAGCAGCGATGTTGGAGTCCAAGATGCATCCAGACATCCTCCCTATGCTGTCCCTGAACCATTTCTGTGGTGTTTCCATCCTTTTCTTCCCTTTTCCTATGGACCAGGCACCCTCCCCTCATCAGAGCAGGGGGTGCCTGGTGTAATGCTCGAGTCCTCCCATTGACTTCAATGGGGCTCGGGTGCTCGGCCGAGCACTCGAGCCTCAGGGGGTGCTCGGTCAGAGCACCCGAACACCCGAGCATTGGGGTGCTCGCTCATCACTAGTGCATACAGTAAATTAAAATAAGGCACAGAAAAAGGAATGCCTGAAATACCCATACACTTCCTCAGCCCTTTCCTTGGAGCAATCGGCATTAAGGGAAACATTTTTATTGTAAATAGCAGAGTAAATTGGCATTAGATATCATAGCATTAAGAAATCGGTTGCAGTGCACAATGTAGCACAAAATCGCATTTGTTTATGTCCCCTCTTTAGTTCTGCAAAAAGGAATAATGTCTTCTTCCATAGACATTATATCTAATACTATGATTTCACAGAAGAGACTTGGCTGTGCTCCATTTTAGCACATCAAGCCACTCATGCTTAATTACCTCCCATGGCCTGTGTTCCCCTAGTCATCCTGTCTCATTGACGGTGTAATGGCAGTATGACTGAAGGCCAGCCCAAGTGGGTTGGCCATATTACTGGAATATGCCCTTATATGTCCCAGTCATTGGACGTTGAAAACAGCATTGCAGCCTCCAGTCTCAGCCATAGGCCACCAAGCAGATCAAGCATGCTGAAACCTGGATGTTCTTGATGCATGAGCACATCAATATATGAGCACGTACATAATCATGATGTAATATGCTGAGTTAGGGTGTGTAACACCAGGCAAGAATTGCCCATGTGAACACCACTATTGGGATAATCTGTTTCAAAAGGTGAAGACAGCTCAGATTTAACAACGCTGAGCTAATTTCACCTATGTAAACTAAGCCAAAGATAAGTGGGGGTATATGATTAGGAGGTGTTAGTGTCCCTATAAGAGATCTTGGATATTTCTCATATTGTCATTAATTCCAAGCCCAAGGTTAACTTTCAGAGATTTATTTATTAAATCCTTGGATGCTAGATATATCACCAAAGCATTGTTTCACAATGCATTGGAGATGTTCCTATCATCCAAGGAGTTAAACATTGTTTAGCAAAAATGTTACTGTTACAAGGTTGTTCAACTCATACTGTTGCATTTATCATCTCCTCCTTAAAATGGTGCTTGTGATAAATCAAACACTTTTTTCAGTTAATTATTTATATCCCATTCCTTAATTCATCTATAATACACAGGGGACCAACCATGTGAATTATAGTCACAGCAGAATGTGAGTGATACAATATATAAATCATGGGTGGTCTCTGTTTCTCATGTTATCAATTAATTGGCATCAATTCACACTTTCTTAGAGAATTAGAAAATAACCAGTTATTTGGTATACTATAAATACATACAAGCCAAGGTGCTGATATTGCAAATATGCACTCCAGAGTAGCAGGCAAGAATTTAAATTAATGTAAAAATGACAAATGGCGCAATGCATATAAAAACTTTTTTTCTGCTTCTTGTATACATTTTCACATTGACAATAATGGGGTTATACACCTAGCCAATGGGTGCGTTAAAGTGTATCTCATTATCGGCCATATTTTGGAAGCTAAAAAGTTGCAATTCTGAAGCATACTAAATGCACCATAGAAGAAAAAACCCTATTGCTTTAAATGGGCTGCTAATCCCTTGAATGCCATGGATGTAACCAACATACCTTCTTAGCATTTAAGGCATTAGAACCTCAATTTAAATCAGTGAGAATTTGGGGAATTTTTATTGTGCAGTTAGCTTTGTCCTGGGTTACCCCTCTTTATTCTCTTGAATACAGATCTATGTGTTAGTTTTCCTATACCAATTTTCAGTTACTGTGACTGTGTTACAAAGCAGAATGTGAATGGCTGCCAAAAACAAAGGGCCATGTACACGAAGAAAACACGTAGATGTTATTGGGTAAACCTGCACTATAAGGCACAAATAAAACCATCCCCATAAGTGCTGGAGAGGCCTCCAATGTATAATAAAGATGGATGATTGGAAGTGGTATTATGACATTCCAGTCACCTTTGTATTATACCTGGCTTCTCTGTGTTCTGCCAGAAATTACATTGCTAGAGTGGTGAGACTCAGGACTGGCCCATGTTGGTGTCATCCATTTATGACTGACATATGCTGACATGGGTTAGCCCTACTTTACCTCATTTTATCAAGATCTGCTAACTTCCTATACACAGTGATGGCAGATGGCTTTGAATATAGAAATACATGTTTCTGGTCAAAACAAAAAAAGGAAACCTGCACTCCTCCATACAAATATCCAATTGTGCACCCTGTACAATACAACATTGTACAAAGAAAATTAAAGGGATAGTATTGGTTGATTTTAAGCTCATTTAATAAAGTAGATATTAAAAAAAAAATCAATTGATGGAAGTCCGGTCTCTCAAACCTTTGTAGTTTGAGAGATACAACCTTAAGTTCCCCCCTCCCGCCTCTTTCATAGACTTCAGCCTCTAGCTGACAGCAGGAGATTCTGTTCCTGGGATCGGCCGGGAGCTCTTCAGCAGAGCCAAAAGAGCACTATCTAGTAATAAATACTTCATTGGAACGGTCTACAAAGTATGCTTGCAAAATCTGTAATCATTACCATATGAATATAACCAATAATGCTTTTCCTGATGAATGATCTGTTTAATGAAATAGTGTGAGGCTAGGAAATGTGTTGGGCGTTACTGGTTATTCATATAGTTAATGGTCAATTTTTTTTAATAATTTTATATTTTAATTCTATATGTACAGTGTTGTTTTTTGTTATTATAATGATTAAATCTTTTTTATTTTTTTATTTTATTTTTTGTTTTTAATGTATACATACATATATTTACACAGCACTTCACAAGTATATATTTGTATAATCTACTGCATGCTGATAAAAATGTAAAAAAAGTTTGAAGCTCTTTGAGAATATTAATACTGGAATGGCACCCAATAAATTTATTAAGAGTAAAGCACAAGACCATTCATATGTGTATACTTTCTGCAGCTGCAGAAATGCAACTTTAAAACAATGACACAATGAATTAAAAAATTAAGCAACATTGAATAATACCAGATAGACTATATACTTGTCAATGTATACACACAAAGGATATGGCAAAAAAATGAGATACCAGTATGTGTCAAATATGTGATAATCTAGTCTTCACATTTATACATGATTCCCCAGACATACTGTCATTATCTGAAAACAGTGCAATAACCTAAATCTATTATAAAAACTATCCATCAATAATATATCACCATCCTGTATGTTAACCAGTACTTAAAATACAAGTATTGTGCACAATAGAAACTTAATATTATTAAAAATTAGTGTCTCTTCTTAGATTATCAGCAAATAGCAAAATAAAAGTCCATAATATGTAAAAGTGTACAATTTGTTAACAATAACAATAAAAGTAATATTAATACAGGTAGTGATGAATAATGCTCATTAAAATAACAGTGGATGATAATGGAAATGATGAAGTTATGAATAATGTAACACTGAAATCACAATGATAATTTCCGTAATAAATAGTGAAGAAATATGATGAAGTTATCCCTCCAGTATTCAATTAATGAATCAGCCAAAAAAAAATGTTATGAATGGTAGTGAAAGCAATATCATTCTTACTCCAATCGAAGTACAGTTCCAATACCAGTGACTCTCACATACACACATATAAATATGTATGTGTATGTTTGTTTGCGTGTTTGTGTATGTATGTGCTTGTGTTTGTTTGTCCAGTGTTGAAGGTGCCAAATGAACGAGAATAGCAATATTTATTAATAACTTTTTTACTGGACTAATTGGAATTTTTACTCCAATCCTAGTACCAATACCAGTGATTCTCATATACACACACACACACATATATATGTGTGTGTGTGTGTTTGACCAATGTTGAAGGTGCCAAATGAATGAGAATCACTATATATATATAGGGATTAACCCCCATATCCACCAGGGCTGAATTTCTACTCACCAGGGCTAAATTTTCACTCGCCATTGGCTAGTGGCGAGTGGAAATTTTGAGCCCTGTATATATATATATATATATATATATATATTTTTTTTTTTTTTTTTTTTTATGTATTTTACCACTATGGATACACTGAGATTGTCTCTCATTTTCAAGTATGTCCTGAGTACTCATTTTATCTGTCTCAGAAGGATGAAAGGCTGAGTTGCCAGGACTATGGTACATTAACCAACTGAGCTATTACTAACAATATTGTCCTTTATAGTTCTGAACCCCAATCTCTCTCCTTACTAGTAGGCTTGGTACCTATATTACCGGAGTATATTAAGCATCTGAGCTTTTGAAGACAACATCATTCCCACTATATCATACTACTAACTCTAGTCTCTGGGAGACTTTCCGTAATTGGGACATGTCATACAATAATCAAGTGAAATGCTTACCCTCCATATTGTCTTCACTACTGTATCACTTATAATATGCAGTTTTGCCTTCTATATCCTGACAGTTTTCTTTCTTCTTTTCCCTCTTTAGGTGTACCTAGCTATAGTATTCACCTTGTCAAGGTTTGATAGATGCAACTCCTCCAGTTGCATTTTGGAGAGAGCTTCTCTCCTTCTTCTGGGGAAGGAGATAATATTTGGGGTAATACCTCAAGAGAAGAGGCTACATTTAGGTTGTGATTCCTCAAGTTAAGATGTGAAATTAATGTTATACTACATCTAGCAAAGGGCTAAAAATTATGTATTGCTATCTCAAGCTAAGAGATGGAATGAATTTTGAAACACCTCCATTATAAAGCTAAACTGTATTTAGTGTTACCTCAGGCTAAGAGGTGAAATTAATGTTGTAACACCTCCAATGAAGAGGTAAAAATGGATGTTTTTAAATGCTCTAGCAAAGAGGCAAATTTTATTTTGTGGTTCCTTAGGCTAAGAGTTGAAATTATTGTTTAAATTATTTAGGAAGAGAACTTCTAGTGAGATGGAGTGAACATATAGGATACCGATATGACTTAAGCAGTGAATCATTAGCCAAGAGTAATGTCTTAGGTAGTAAAGCTCTAGCAAAGAGTGTGACTTAGGGAGTGAACCTGTAGTGAAAAGGCATTATTTAAGGATAATCTTGATCAAAAGTTTTAGAATAGCAACAAAGAATTTGTTGTATAAAAAAAAAAAAAAAAGATAAAAGAAAACAAAAAGAAGCAAAATGAAATCCCAGAGAAAGATAAAAGTGAGTTTATTAATACCAAGGGACAAGATATTAGGGCCACAGATAATTTAAAGCGACAATACATGCAACATTGATGAACTACAGGTTATTAACATATCTAACTACATATTGTCAAAGGCACGCAAAGTGTAGTATCACATGGAGTAAGCTTCTTTCTGGTGAATAAAATAGACAAGTTTGATATTCTCACTGACTTTTTTGCATCCACGATCAAACTACTATTTATTGCTAACAACTATGTCAGAGTCAGTAAGTGTGAATGAAAATCTAATAGAGTGGTATCCCCAAGAGTTTGAGAATCTGAAGAACCTTATAAAAATAAGAGATCTTCTCAAACTTATACATTCCCTGATGTCCCAAAGAATACATTTGTCTTCCCAATCAATAAATGTCCTATTATTTACATCTTTAGAGAGACGCAGTAATGAAAAATATTGGGTTGAAATTCAAAGAGAAAAGGACCAAAATCCTATATCACTGCTCACAGGAATTAATGAAACTTATGATGAGTCATGAAAAATATAATGAAAATAAGATATACTGTCATCATTAAAGACATCTTAAGAGATGAAACCATGGCCATTAATGAAATCATAAGATGCGAAGATGGGATTATCACACCATTGGACAAAGCTTGCAACGTGGTGATTTGGCCAACTGAGATGTATTTAAAAGGGGCATCCAAACAATGACAGCTGTTATGGGAGATTGTTGGGTGATCCTACCTCAGAAATTAAATATATACGATGGCTTGATTATAAAATCTTTTCAATCTAATGTTATCAACAAGAAAAATGTTGATGTTTTTGATAAATGAAAACCCATGAGTTATCACCTTATACCTTTTTTCCAAGATACATAAGACCATACTTTAGGTGTATAATATCTGGCAATGGCAGCTTATGAGAAAATGTCAGTAAATTAATAGACTTTCTTTTAAGGTAAAATGTATACAATTTTAATTCTTATCAGATACAGGAGTGAAATTATTGCCAAGGCAGATATGGACCATGATGTAAAAATATTTGTTTGCTCAGAACTGGAAAGATGGCATGAAAAATTCCAAAAGCAGCTTAGAAAAGCAGACCCTGACTTTAAAGTGGATCTATCACATATAGATATCTAATGCTCATTAGATAGAGCATTTAGAGAAAAAGTTAAATATGTTAGTCTTTTTTTAAAAAAAACCTGTTACCTACGCAAAAATTCAAGTTTAAAAGGTGTCCAGCAGCCTACTTCCACTTGCCGCTGCGGCAAGCTGCTTGCCGTACAGAGGCTGCTCCTGTCCCACTACTCAGCATCCTCTGATGACGGAGGATGTCTGTCTCTAAGCTGGAGCGATCTCATCGGCTAGATATCGATCTCTGCCAATGAGATTGCTCCAGCTTAGAGAAAGAAAGCCTCAGTCATCGGAGGATGCTGGGTAGTGGGATGGGAACAGAGGCAGTGCTGCAAGCAGGAAGTAGGCTGCTGGACATGTTTTAAACTTGAATTTTTGCACAGATAACAGATAACTTTTTCTCTAAATGCTCTATCTAATGAGCATTAGATATCTCTATGTGATAGATCCACTTTAAGGTTCCTAAAATACCAGAAACTGCACAGAAGAAATGTATCTAAGCACTATTGGAATTAAGAAATAACATAATATATCAGGACAAAAAAGGAAGAAAATAGGTATAGTAATACAACATATTACAGAGGCATATGGTAATAACGTTAAAAATTCAGTATTCACACACACATGCACAGTTTAGCCTAGGTAGTTAACAGGGATCAGTCAAATTAATGCAGTGGGGAGCAAAAAGGAAGAGGAAGAACTTTCTGGCATGCCAGAGGTCGAGGACTTCTACCCCATATAGTGAAGAGGAAATGCTATAGAGAGATTCCAAACTATGGAAGAGAGCAAATTGATTCCGTTCCAAAATAACATCAGCACTAGCTATCGTGAAAACAACAATCTAACTAGTTCAGAGAGGATAGCCATTAGAGAATTAGTACAAGATCGATCACTGGTTATCAAAAATGCAGACAAGGGAGACAGTGTTGTTGTTTTGAATTCAATTGTTTACCATCAGGAGTCCCTTAGACAGCTAGAGTATAATAGTTCTTATTTTACATTATCTTGGGACCCTATAAAATCTTTTTCCAAACTCATGGGTAATCTGATGGAGGAGGGAGTGGCTTTGGGTGTTTTATCCAAAAAGGAAGTTAACTTCCTACAGGTTGAACATCCGAGGGTACCTATTTTCCATCACTTACAGAAGGTTCACAAACTAGATTGTCCCCTTTTAGGGAGACATATAGTATCAGTGATTGACTCCCTAAATTAAGATCTCTCCAAACTAGTGGATTTGTATTTCCAAGCAATAGTTTTGAGATTGACTAGTTATACTAGAGATTCAGATCATCTCCTTTATATTCTCTTTACTATTGAAGTCCATGATTCTTTTTCATGAGATTCTATTGACTTCACTTCACATTCTTCCACTATACTCCATGATAAGAGGTTGTAGGCGATCAAATTTCATTTGGATAGGTATAGTGCCTATTCAATGGATTTGAAATGGTTTTTGCTATCTGATATAGAGTACTTGCTTAAACATATTATTTTTAAATACAATGGAGTTTTCTACCTGCAAAAGAGTATAACTTCAGTGGGCGCTTATCACAGTACCGTGATTGCTTGCTGAGTGGCCGGTCTGTTGTCTGAGCAGGTGACATGCTTTCTGCCTGATCCATTTGCCGGCTCACGTCTCTGACGTTGTGCTTACTATTTTGCAGCTGCCTGTCACTTAGCTTTAGCTAGCTCCAAATTCTGTCTCTGCCTTATATACTGAAAGTGAACAGGGCTTAGTTGCCCTTTCGAGGTGTTCCTGTACACATCTCATTTGTCTCTCTGACCCTTGCTTGGCTTATGTTGTCTCCTGGTGTTCGCTCCTTGGCTTGTCTGACTACTCGCTTCAGTTGTGACCTTGGCTGTGGCTGACTTCCTGATCCGTGTATGACTCTGGCTTGTCCGACTACCCACTCCGTACTGACCTTTGCTGTGGCTGACCACCCAATCCAGTTCCTAATTGTGGCCTATCTGACTCACTGTCCGTTTGTGCCTGGCTCCTTTCTGACTACCACTAGGCCGATTCAGGGCTCGCTCCTTTACCTTGTAGCTCAGCTACTGGCTGGTCGCTTGCAGGTTGCCTCTTCTTGGTGCATTCCTATTGCCTCCGGGCAGCTAGTGCAACTTAGTCTCACTCCTTGGCACCCGTCTCGTACTCTTACCTGTTGCCTGGCTTTAGCACTTGTGGTGCTACCTACGCTCTGTGCTTCCTGTTGCCTTCAATAAGATAGAGTGCAAGCTTAGTCTCGCTCCTTGTCTCAGTTGTGCGCTCCTATCTGGCTGCATCTATCTAGCACCTACTCTGCTGCCAGTTACTATATTGGTAACAGTGGTCTATTCTACTCTGCATCCGCTGGGTATCTCTCACATTTTGCTACCCAAGTCCTCGTATTTCCTTCCCTTTCAAGCCTGCTTGGGTACGCTCCTGTACTAGTCTTGATGTTCCTTCTTGTTGTGGCAGAGCCAAGTCTGGTTCTAAGACTCAGTACCATAGACCCACGATCGTTCAGTGTCATCACCTGGGTAGTGGACTAGACACTGTCCTTACGTTTATCTCCCCTCTGACTGAGGAAGTGTTCATTATTATTATTTCTATTACTCTTTCATTCAATAAACTGGTTTAAATTCACTTGTACTGTTTTGTGTGTTTATTACTGAGAGTCTGTGACAGCACTAAATTCACACTGTCATTTGTAAACCTCTATATGGGTTGGTTTGAAGAAAAATTACTATATATGGTATAGATAATCTATATTGCAAGTACATAGTTACATATAATTGGTACATACACTACAGTTCAAAAGTATGGGGTCACATAGAAATGTCCTTGTTTCTGTTATGGGAGCAGCTTAATTGTATGGTACGTACCCATCAAGCCAATCCAAATTGTGGAAGGTGCTTCAGTAGACGTGGGGTGAAATCTCTTCACATTACCTCAACAAACTGACAGCTTGAATTCCAAAGGTCTGCAAGGTGTAATTCTTGCAAATGGAGGATTCTTCGACAAAAGCAAAGTTTGAAGGACACAGTTATTATTTAAATTAAAAATCATTATTTCTAACATTGTCAACATCTTCACTGAATTTCCTATTCATTTTGCAACTCATTTGATGGAAAACAAGAATATTTCTAAGTGACCCCAAACTTTTTAACGGTAGTGTAGATGACCTATTATTTATTTGTTTGGATCTCAAGAGCTGTTTATCTCTTTTACTGATTATTTGAATTCTAATGAGCTCAATTTGAAGTTCACATATGAATTTCAGCATAAAGACATTGCTTTTCTTGATATCTAACTTGTTTTTTATGGCCATGTGATCCAAACCACCATATACTAGAAGCCCTGCACTGGAAATTAATTGTTACATGGTAGATCATGTCATCCCAGCATACCATCGGGGGAGTGCCCATTGGATAATTTCTACAGATCTGCAGGAATTGCTCTAAACAGAAGGAATTCGAATTGTAGTATAGGGACATGAGAGTATGTTGTCACAATAGGGGATATCCCCCCCCCTTCTCATAGAGCATGCTTACTTGCGAGCAGCAGAGACTAACAGAAATCCTTTAATCAGTAGACAAATTAGAAGGCAGGATCAGCATTCCAAAGAATATAATATCATGTCTGTTACTAAAAAAGTTTAGAATTCAGTCAAATAAGGGATATTATTAATGGACATTTTCCTATTTTACTGGGTGATAGTCATTTGAGGCTGTGCCTCCAACAAGGTTGCAAATATGTAAGGAGAAGACCTCCAACCTTTGGTAGAATTCTTTCACCCAGTTTATGTAGGAGCACTCCACAACCCTGTAATGGTCAGACTAGATAAATGGCCAATGTAAGCTGTCTGGTGTGAAATTTGTGAAGTGGAATCTCCACAAAGATAAACAGACTGCTATTGATATAAATAAAGAGAAAATACAACAACCAGCAGTACAGGAGAAACTGCAAAGTAGGCCTCAGTGAGCAAGATGCTGGAGAGTACTGGACAGGGAGTGTACGTGACTGACGGAGGCTGCTCTTTGGTTGCGTTGCTGTGGCCTAAGCCAGATTAAAGATGCTGGCCACAAGGACAGATTAGTGCCGACCGGATGAAGTGGACTGCCCCACGGATGACAATTCAAGGAACTGCTGCTTCTCACTGAGTTCAACAGGGTATAGCAGAACAGAGAACCTATCAGCAGTAACAGTTGTGGTTGTGATAAAACAGGAACTGGGTGGTGGACTCAAGAAGACGAACCACCTGGGATAAGACACAGAGGAAGTTGGAAGGCAGGGTCAGGAATGGACCGACAATGCAGTACCAAACAGCAGGTGAAGGAGGGTTGAAAAATGAAGCCAAAGTCATAAACAGGTCAGGCAGAAGAAGTACACTGGCTGCAGATAGTTTAAAAGTCGAACTAACTAAGCCAAGGTCAATAACAGGTAATCTCAAGCATGGAACCAAATTAGGAGGCGGAAGAACAGTCAGGGGAAAGCCAGATCAATACACAGGAATCTAATGGAACGGTGTGTGCCAAGAAATTGATAAAATGGTCCAGAAGCTCACACTTATAGTACGCTCCCTAGACCCAGTCCTGAAACTCAACACAGACCATTTGCTCACTGTGCGGATATACTTAAGTAGAAAAATCAGGGGAATTTTATTTCCCAGAATCTCTAAGGTGGAACAAACTTCTGGAAAAACCATAAATTGTAACAATAACACAGTAAAAATAGTATGTAATGATGAAATCCAATCTATGATACAACTAATGTCCAACAGTGTATGTAATGGTGCTGAAATGGGAACAGATATGGAGAGTTAATGTATTCAAATATTGTAGATGACAGTACTTATCTCCTGAAATGATGACAAATGGAAAGATTTTGTAGATGATTTGAAGAAGTGATAACAGGATTGAGCTATCAATGTAGAAAGGATGATCTACCCATCACACTTATCAACTAGTTTTGTTGTAATACAATTATTTCAGATGTAACTCACTGCAGCATCCCAACTTCAGGACCTTATCCATCATAAAACATAGAATCTATAGAGAGAAGAGCAAAAGAGCATCATCTAAAAGTATTGTATTTATTCCTTGTATATTGAGCAAAAAAGTACCATCACACTCACCAGACAATATATGCTTCAAGGCTCATAGACTCCTGGTCCTATAGCCATGATCCGTCTGCTCTGATGGAATCCAGTGCTGATTCTAGATCTTTTCCGTCCACTTTCAGTCTCTGATGTTTTCTCCAGTCTCTTCCCTTTGTTATTCTGGATTGCTAAGTGAGAAAAAGCAGCAAAAGATACTCAAAGTGCACAGTGACAGTGCAGTTGTGTTCAACAGCGTTCTAGTCACTGAAACATGAGCAACCACTGGCATAACCAGAAGTTACTGACAGTGAAAGAGAGGCCTGGTTTCATCTTTACAAAACCCAACGAGTATTGTGGTTGACTTGTTACTTCCTCATGGGTTACAGTCCATTACACCTGGTCACTTTATTTATACCTATGTCTATCTAGCGGCCAAGTGTATTATCAATCAAACATAATATATTTTGTAACAAAATCTACTACTATCTACCTGATATCAAAATATTCAATATAAAAACAACTTTATTGGTTTAAATCAAAAATACTTAAAATAATGAATCCCAAAACTTCTAAAATATATAAAACCACATCTGTTGGGCATATACTATAAAAAGCCTGTTTAAGTAAATACTTATGTATAAATATATAAAATCCTTCACTTAGAGAATCAATAATGAACTTCTACTTTCAAACCTATGGTATGCACCTACATATGCTAAACTGTACCTTGGAGCAAGGGAAGAAACTCTCCTCCTCCTCCTATGGTATCACTATATTGATGACAACTCATTTTGTACATTTTGGATGAATTTCAGATAATAGATTTATTAAATGATAACAGCACACATTTGAAACTTACATGTGATACAAATAAACAATCCATGAGCCTTCTTGATCTCACTATTTCAAAGACTGAATATGGTATTTGGCATTGTGATCTTTATCACAAACTGACTGCAACTTACATTCTTCACCATTTTCAAAGTGACCACCACAAATGTATAAAAAAGGAATATACCTACTGGAGAATTTTTTTATGCCTTTGTAGAACTGTACTGATGTGGATATATATTTATTAAAGTGATAGCAATGATCGCAAAACAGCAGCTCCTATTAATATTCATAGTATTTGGGCCATGGAGAGGGTTATTTCAATATTGTGAGAGTTGTAGTTCAAGAGTAACTGAATGATAAAAATATCCCTCTCCCACTCCTTTTACCTAGTGTAAGCCATCTCCCTTCAGGTGTGGAATCTGGTCCTGGGAACAGACAGATCACAGCAAGGGACAATCTTCTTACTGTGAGCTTAAGGAAAACCCTGCACCCTTGACAAATTTTTAAGGTTTTTCTTTATGCTCACTGAAGATTATCCCTCTCTGCGATCCATCCGGAGAGTCTTGCTGTTCTGAGGTGAGCAGTGTTACATCAGTAAAAGGGGTGGCAGGGATACTTTATCATTCAATTACTTGTGAACTACAACTCTGGCAGTACTGAAATAACACTCTACATGGCACAAATGATATGAAGATTAATTGGAGCTGCTTTTATTGTGAAACTTTACTGTCCTTTAAGGGATACTTAATTATCAAAATGATACTTTGAAAGAGGGTATAGTAGGTCTTGTGTCAGAAAGGTGCAAAAGAGATGCTGACGAAGAGACCCAAAATATTAGGTTTATTATAACCTTCAGTTGTCATTGGCAGATGAAAAGGAATTGATTTATTCTTATAATAGATCTGGATACAAAATATGTCCTTATGTAAACATCTAGATGTCACTTATAAATGGGTACCCAATATAAAGTATAATTTGATGCCCAGTAATTTTTGAAAGAAATAACCCAGTTTCCCAGTGGTAGAATCATATATTTGTGGACATGTGTATGTATGTATCTATGTATGTATTTTTATTTATATAGCCCCATACATGTCCACAGAGCTTTACAGGAACAGTAATAATAGTACAATTCAAAAAATATAGGATAGGGATAAGAGAGTCTAGATCAAATGTGATTATTACTATATTAGTAGGGGATAAGGGCATCCAAGTGAATCCTAAATCCCAGAGAACTCTGCCCACAAAAGTGTACAATCTAATTAGTTATAGTGACAACATTCAGAGACTAATATGAGGATCAGGATGATGCATTCATGTGCAAGGCTTGTGTAAGTAAAGGGCAGAATGATTCTGATGTAAATGTTGTTATGCACAAAGAGAATGTTGTTTTTGAGATGTTTCATTGAGCAGCTCTGTGTTTAGGAAATGCATGAAAGTATGGAAGAGTGGTGAATAGTAATATGGAATGCATTCAAGTCAAGGGATATCCAGTGAAAATGTTTTCATCTGAGAGATGACTTGAGTTGTTTTGGGAGTGGAGAGAAGGAAATCTTGAGAAGAACGCCAGTGGTAGGAAGGTGTAATAAAAAAAACATTCAAGACAAATTTTTACAAAATCACAAGATCTCTAAGTTTATCCGCTTCCAGAGAGTTGGAGGAAATTTAACTTTTGAAATGCCATTTTGGGTTGAAAGGTGTTGTTTAACCTTTTAGACCATTTTTAAAACACAAGTTATAAAACATGCAAACAATATGGGAAATGGCAATAAGCAATGGATATATATTTCTCTTGGACACCACGGCCCCTCATGGCATGAATAAAGAGATGGAAATGACTGAATATTTAAAAATCTATCTTGTGTGCAACTACTTTTTGTGTCCCTTGCAGGATCACTTGCAATCGATATACATTCCTGCCGTGTGAGAACCTTGAGGTGTGCACATTGTACACACCAGGAATGTATGTTGATTGGAAGAGCTCCTGCATGGTACACACACAGCAGCAGAGGAAGGGGCTGGCAATTGAAGCATGTGACACTCTGCCTCCGTAGGGTGTGGGGGTGAGGGCGGTGCTTATTATAGCTGCAGGTCAATGAAATACATCACATCTGATGAGGTTTGATCTAATTTTTTACTGTACCTTCATTCGTGTGTGGAATATATCTGAGCAGGTCTGAGGTTTTTTTTTTTTTTTAGACATTGCGGGAGCTGTACGATTAACACATTTAAAACTTTCAGCATCAGAAAAGTATCCAAGACATTGAAAGGCAATGTGTAGCATACCCCTTTGCCACTCAAAGGGTTAACTGATCGGTAACGCTGTGCCAAGACTGCTAGTACTCATCTATAATACAAGATTACACAGTGAAAGCAATAATTCCCATGAGGACAATATATTATTTTGCTATTATTGCCTTACTGGGCTATGGGTCTGTATCACACCTACAATTCTTTGGATATTAATTTTATTACGTATTAAATTTGGATTTTCGATGGTTGAGCACAGGTGAATTAATCAGATGCTCTGCCATTTATATTAATTGAACTCTTTCTGAAACCAAGTAATGCTTTTGAGCTACTCATGGACTGTTAGGATCCACTTCCTTAATACATACCCTCAGATTAAGCAATAAATTGCATAGTTAATGATAGAACTTTTTTGTGCAAATAACCTTTCAATAAATGTACTAACATAGGTTACTAACACTTCGCTAATGGCTTATACAAATTCTGTTGTATAAAGTACAGACTCATATGATTTTTATCTGCTGCACACCAGGCCATAAAAGGCTGGTGTTTGGAAGTTCCCACGTGCATCTTCTCAATGAAGCCTGATTTTATCTCTTAGCAGATGTCAGCCTTGGAGCAGAGGAAGTACATGATGAAAAAGGAGGATGTCACTGTGATGTATCAGTTGAAGATCTAACCCCAGCTCTTAAGACTGTAATCCGAGCAATCAGGTTAGTGAAAAATACTAGAACAAAGATAGGCAACCCGTGGTTCTCCAGCTCTCATTGGACTACAACTCCATTTCATACCAGTATCCAAAATTCTGCCTGATGGTAATGGAAGTTGTAGCCCAGCAGCAGCTGAAGAACAATAGCTTTTACCGCTGAGGTTGTCTTCAAGAGAATATTAATTACACATAGATTTTGAGGCTGATGTACTGAGAATAACTGGATCAATTTGGAGCTAACAATCTCACCAAAGGAGGAACATGAGCATTCACATTAATTTAATGGAGCTTACCCATTGCTAGAGAGGTGTCCAATACATTGAGAATGAAGGTATCCTTTTAAAAGGTTGCATGCAAAAGAGCGTTCGACCACATGGCACATTAACTATATCGCCATGATAAAAATGGTGACACGAGAATCTCACACTGAATTAAAGTGCGGGATTCTCATGTTGCGTACTGAAAGGTCGCATATGTTTGGCTAAACATTGCTCAGTGACATGTAGGGTTATCCAGTAGAGGAGCCAGGATCTGTGTCTTCACTCCATCACTGTGATCCCTACTGTAACAACAGCAAATCAACAAACTGCTAGACGTGATGGATGTTTGCTCAGTGGAGTTAGAGATATATGTTATAAGGGAAAATGTTTAGAAAATCAGCAAGGGATATCGTTACCATTTCAACCCCAGCCTGCCATTATGTTTGGTAACTTTTATTTAGTGAGATAAGGCACTATTGGCACCCTTTACTCTATTTGTTTTTTATGTTTAGTTATGTGACTATCAGTGTATAATGGATCGAGACTGGGGTGTTAAACAGCATATGTGTTGTCCTGTGAGAACCAGTGGACAGACAAACAAGATTGTGGTGGCAGGCAGTTTTATGTGTTTGGTTCTGTGATTACCAATGGATTGTTTACCAATATTTGTAGTTAGGGAACACCAGCCGTTTATATATTAACCCCTTAACGACCCACGACGTACATGTACGTCATGAGGTTCAGGTCCCAAAAGGACCAAGGATGTACATGTACGTCATGGAATTCCAGGCTCCCCTCACTGCTGCATGCCATTCAGGGATTTCAGAATCGGCTGAGCTAAAAAAAAAATGTTCCATGGTCCTTAAGTGACTGCCACGTGTGTGCGCGGACGGTCCTTAAGGGGTTAAGGATATCCTTACTTTATCACATGTGGATATTCAACAGCTCAGTCATTAATATACCTGTGTTTAATTAGGGATGTCCTAAAAGTATGACTTGTTAGTGTTCCCTGAGGACCATAGTTGGGAACTACTGGGTGTCACATTGCGTTGCTCAGAAATTGTAGCTTGAGAGTGGAGACAGTCAACTGAACCTCACTTGCTGTAGCTGAGGTTGTATTAAGGTGCTGGTTGCAAAACCTGATTGTTCCTCCCTCGTTGAGCCACAGAGAAACCAGAATGGGAGGGCCAGTTACGGTTGAGGACTGAGCAGTTGATGGGATATCCAACCAGGTTGATGACCTAGAGACACACTGTCAAACTCCCAAACTCCCAAGGAGGAGAAAGGAGAGTGAAAGAATCAGAGGCAAGATTAGGCAAAGGCAAAGTGGAGAAGGAAGAGGTGAATAGCCACAGAATTTAAACCCTAGAGAAGTTTCCAACGCATACATTTAAAACGTCTCTACCATACAAGTTATTTGCAAATGTGTGGTCTCATATCTGTGTGCCACACTTAGAACAGACAACATGTGTATGATAAACAGTAGAATGAAAATATCAAACCTATTCACTGCCAGAGCTGGCCCCTCTAGCTAGAAAAGTATTATATTAGCTACACTATTGATATTATCAAGCATTCACCCCACCCCACGTTATTCCTATTATTAGCCATCATCTACCATCCCCCCATTTAACCCTATCACCCACCAGGTAGCAATATGAACTACTTTCATAGTTGTGGCCCTTCCTAAACATAAATATTATAATATGACTCTCAACTTCTTTTGAATTTGACATGTTTACTCTACATCCTTATGTAATGTTTTAGAGACTTTTTGGTACAAAAAACAAAGTACAATATAAAAAAAATCTTTAGACAATTAGACATTTTTTGTATTACTGGATACTATAGGAAAGACAGTGCCATGTCTATCAGCTAACAACTTATGTATTTGCATAACATTGATATACATACAGTACATATTTGTAAGTGGTTGCAAACGTGTTTGTGTTAGCACGCATGCATCTACCTCTTCTACTCTTGGGATCTCTATTATTTGTATACTGCTTGGTTGTGTAATACAAAGACATGTGATCTGTTGGTCTGGTGCAATGTACAATGTTTTGTGTTATGGTGTAAAGCGCTACTGATCTTACTATTTATTTGCACTCTGTATCCTACTTTATCTGCTTTAAGTTGAACATATTTTTATTGTTTGATAATGTGAATGGGAAGGGCACATTTTTACAGTTTCACACTGGGAGCCATATTGCCTAGAAATGGCCCTACTCTTAACACATTCCGAAGCATTGCTTTTGTCCACATTTCTAATATATCTCTAATACCCAAGGCTTTAAATATGTTATTTGTGTATGCAGAAGCCTCATTGACCATTTGGTTTATTGTTTACAGACCAATGTACAGAATAGTACATATGGGGGATACGACAACTGTTTTCAGATTTGATTATTTGATGGTAATGGGAATATAGGACTGCAATTCAGCATCAAAACAGATGTAACAGGCCTATTTTGTGCTGTGCCTGATTACTACATATTTATTAAGCCATCATTAAAATTGTATTCCTTGCCTCTTGTGCCAAAGTCAGGGCAGTGGGGGGGAGTGTATTGCATTTTGGGGCACCTCATTCCTCTACACCTTGTTAATTGTTATGTACTGACAAGGCGCACAGGGAACTAATCTAAATAAGTACATTTCCAGAGGATGTTATAGGTGTAAATCTTGGCATTAAAGTCTTAATTGGTATGCACCAAAGTGATCAAACCCACCCAAACGTACCACGAAGTGTAGGAGTGTTTTATGCTAATCTAACAGTACAGAAAATAAGCTACACGAGTAGATTCATACCCCTCCAATTCTGCTTGCATTGCAAAATTACTGCATAATTTTAATTTTTAACTAAGTACCAGTTGCTTAAATGAGCTCATAAATAAAATGCTCTTTTTTCTTACACATAGATATTATGATTATGGCAAAGTCCTTATCTACGGTAGTTTTAATTATAATACACTAATCTGTTCTCTAATGGATCTGTCCTGGGATATGAATTTCAACTTGCATTGCTTGCATTACACAATTATGATAATGATATCTTGCATGTTGTATAAGAACTTTGGATGTCTCACAAATCTCTTCAGAATTAAAATGCTTCCTAATGATAAGACCTTATCTAAGTGTGATTCCCTCCTAGTTAATTTCATAACCTTTATCTTGTATAGAAAAATTAGCCTTTAAAATGTATCTCCTTTGAAATATGCCAAGTATTATGCTATGTAGTGCTATTATTATAAATGTAACAGCTTACTTTACCTTGTTGGGCAAAAATCAAAAGCATAATGAAGTAGATCTGCAGGGTTTGAACTAAAGTGAGATATAGGTGAGGTCAACTCTCCGGTGAGATAAACTCTTCAATTCCTATATTATTCTATGGAGCCTATACAGTTTACTGCATAGGCTCCATAGAACAACATAGACCAGGGCTGTAAAAGTTCAGTCCTCAAGGGCCACCAGCAGTCCAGGATGCAAGGATTTCCCTGATTAAGCACAGGTAAGTTAATCAGTGGCTCATTCATTTTGACTGACTCGCCTGTGCTTAATCAGGGAAATCTTTAAATCCTGGTATGTTGGTGGCCCTTGAGGACTGAACTTGGACAGCCCTTACATAGATAATGGAGAGTTTAACTCACATTTGTCATATCTTAGTGCATCTCCTTTCCTGGCGTTATTCTACCGCAAACCAGCTGCACTGTATTGGACAAGTCCTATTGATTTAATTGTGGCTTTTAACCCTTTGAGTTCCAGAGGGGTACACAACACATTGCATACACTACCACTTGATTGCTAGAGATGTCTCCAACTCATTACTTCACAATACATTGTTTACCTCTCTAACATTCAAGGAGCTAAATGTTCTGTTTAAATCAGTGGAGATTTTGGAAATTCGTATTTCTCCTTTATGGTGCATTTGGTTTGTTACAGAATTACTCCAGGGGAAGATGAATGGAGATGACGTGAGGTAAAAGATGTGATAAACTACAGCCTAAAAAAACACTCTAAACATCAATGTCCAAGGAAATAGGTGTACATTTGACGACAGAAATGTCAAGATAGGCGTTAGATGGCCTTGGTTCACTAAAGGTCGATGCTGTGACAATATGATTTTGTTAATGTATTCAAAACACTTGTATATTTCATATACAAGGAGGTCAGGCTGGGGGTGCCTGACAACCCCAGCCTTCTTCTCTTGCCCAGGCAGTGGTCATGGGGATTCGTGGCTAGCAGTGGGCAAGTGGAAAATGCTAGAGAGGGTCAGATAGTGTACATGGGGATCTGTGGTTACCAGCGGGCAAGGGAAGAAGGCTGGGGGTGTCAGGCAGTGTATATGGGGCTAGCACACAATGATGTTGTTCCCTATGCTGCACAACATGTTAGAAATCTGACATACAGTGACCCCCTTCGACATATGAAACCCCCCTTAGTAACCTGACACGTAGTGCTTCCCTTCGACATACTAACTTTCTCCATGTGTATTTCAACATATAGTACTCCCATTCGACATTCTTCTTTCTCCAATTTTATTCGACATGCACTGACCTCCTTGTATATGAAATATAGAAGTGGTTCAAATACATAGACAAAATCATATTGCCTTTAGTGAATCTAGGCCATTTAACGCCTACTTGACAATACTCCATTTGTTTTGTCCTTAGGGAGCATGCCTGAATGTATTCTGCACTGCTTTTGTTGAAACAACGATGGTTTAAAACCGTCTTTGTGGCTTCTATGCCTCAACTCTGAGGTGCAGGATTCCTGGCAGAAAATGTAACCACAAAACATATGGTAATACTGACCACACTTAATAGTATGCCACTTGCGCTTTATTTTTAGTTGTTTCGCATGGGCTTTTTTTTGACTAGCAGTGCATATAATTACTGCTGGTTTTGTTTTGACAACTTGGGTAATAGGCAAACAAAACCTGACTTAAAAAACCACAACGCCTGTTTGGTTTTTTGCTTGGCTAACAGTATAGAGCCCATAGTAAGATAAACTCTCCAATTTGTATGTTACTCCTGTTTTTCTAAGTTGGAGAGATCTTAATGCATAAGCTTCATATAATGGCATAGTAAATATAATTTCATGCAAACTGATGCAGTATAAAAAACAAAGATTGTGTCAAATGTGGCAAGTTCCAAGATATAGTTATTGTTCCATAGACTTGCAGTGTTCCTATCACTTAGAGTGTATGGAAACTATACTTTGTGGGATGTGAATATAAAACATTCTGTAATATGCTAAGCCAGGCTTGCCTAAATCACTTCTTACTTCAGTCTATGGAAGTTATAGTCAAATGCTTATTGTCAGGTTTTGAGTAATGTTTATGTCTCAAACAAAACAAAACCTGAAGTAGTAAGAATAACTGGAGTTAGCTCTAAGATTTGACAAAAGTGAGATTGATTATCCAGTTATTTTCATCCAATACAGGTTACTGGTAACTTTGGGTAGGCAATCAGCCCCTTTAAGTAGGCAGGAACAATTCTGAGAAGTGACTGTTGAGTAGAGCCTACCTCCTCTCCTTAGCTCACAGCTTAGCTTGCAGCTAGCCAATCCCCATCCAGTAAGATTTGTTCCTTGGTCAAGACACAAGGCAAGAGAACAGTTCTGCTATAGTTTTATTTTTTTATTATTTTCTGTTAGATATGGGATACCACCATTAGGCGGATTACCATCACTGACAGTTCCCATCACCTAAATGTGGATAGTTCAGTTTACCAGGTGCTTTTGTGGACCTAAACCCTGGGGGAAAATCTTGGCTGCAAGTTCTTTCCCCAGGAGTTGCCCACTGAGACTTCTTCTTGATATATGGTAATCTGAAGACAGAGTATCTGCTGAAAAAGGTGAGCACCCTTTAAGTGCTGAGGTCCACATATCCCATGCTTTCCCTCCGCACAGGGGTCTCATTTGGAGTTCCTATTACATACTCATGCACTCATTGGGTTTATCTGTATGTCTGTGGGGTGTTTGGAGCAAGTTTCTGTGGTAACTTAACCCTTTTGCTACTGGTTTGCATCTTTTGGGGTGTTGTGGGCACTTTCCCTGCTGGGACTAGTGTTTATTTTGGTCTGCTGACTTCTTCTAGTGGGCTTTTGAGTGGTTTTACATTTTGGTATTCACTTTGTTAACTTTGTGTTCCACGCCTTTAAAGCGTGCGTTTACCGCATAGACGCCATTGCTCCATTCACTTCTATGGGACTTTACAGTTTCGGACATATCTCTGCAACCGCTCCACGTAGCGAGGTCAGAGATGGCTCGTTTGGTTGGTCTGCCCTTGCTCGTTATCCGGCAAATGTTCTGGGCATGTTGGGGGGCTCAGGGGGCTTTGAGTACTGTTGGGGTACTTTTTTCAGTGAAACTATAATTCCCATGAGCGCTTGCTTTGAACGCTTGTTTCTGATTGGCTCCTGCTGCGGCAGTCAATTTGTGCCTTCTTCATGGGTGGATCATCAATCTGGACAAGTCGGACCTTGTTCCTTCTCAGAGGATGGTGTTTCTGGGCCTCCTTTTCAACACCCAGAGGGAGATGGTGTTTCTTACGGATGAAGTGACTCATCAGATAGCACTGAAGGTCCAAGCTGTCCTGTCTCAGGATCCGGTTCCAGTCAAGAAGTTGTCATCCCTGTGGGGAAGTTCATTTCCACCATAGAAGCGGTTCTGTTTGCCATGGCTCATACAAGGGAACTTAAGAGGTTTCTAATCCTGTCATGCAGGGGTCGACCGGATCTCCTGGAGAGGTCTCTCTTCAAGTGGAGCTGAGCCCCTAGTGGTGGCTCAACCTCAACAATCTCCTGAAAGGAAGGCCCTTCCTGGTGCTATTCTGGACAACAGTGACAACAGATGCCAGCCTCTCTGGATGGGGAGCGGTCCTGGGGCTCTTGAATGCTCAGGGCCGGTGGTCCCAGGAGGAATCTCTCCTTCCCATCAATGTCCTGGAGTTTCGGGCAATATTTCATGCCCTGCGACACCAGACATGACAGCTGTAGGACGGCCCGGTCAGGGTCTAGTCAGATAACGCCACAGCGGTAGCCTACATCAACAAGCAAGATGGCACGAGAAGTCTTGCAGCTTGTCTAGAGGTCGCTATTTTGTCCTGGGCAGAGAAGCCTGTCCCTGCCATTTCCTCAGTTCATATTCCTGGCGTAGACAACATTCTGGCAGACTTCCTCAGTCGACACACAGTGGACAGCGGAGAGTGGGAACTTCATCAAGAGGTGTTCGACCTCATTGTCCAGTGGTGGGGTCTTCTGTGCATCGACCTGATGGCAACAAGACTCAACAGGAAGGTTCCAACGTTCTCCTCTTGCTGGGCGGATCCCCTGGCTCTAGCAGTGGATGCTTTGTTGATCCCGTGGAATTTCCCTCTGGCATACATCTTTCCTCCCATTCCCCTCTTGCACAGGGTGTGTTACAGTACCTAGTTTCCTGCATGACATTACTGACGGCGATGCACCCAAACCCGGTGAGCAAAGGGTGCTGGGCCATTGTGGGAGCTCTGTGGGAAGCCTGGACGGACTATGCCTAGAGATCTGTGGTGTCCATGTCCATGAGCAGGGCTATGATAGCTTGGAAAGGCGAAGTGCAGGGGTACTGGCATCCCGATCATGCTATGTTAATGTCGCCTATGTTTGATTTACACCGACTTAGATTTAACTCCGCCTTGATGTTTCCGTTGTCCTGGGGTTTTTAAGTCTGTGTAACAGTTTGTTTGACACACAGACATAGTGGTTTAGGATAAACCACAGTTTTATTGAAATCACAGTAATATAATAACCCTCACAGGTCCTGTAGTATTTAAGCAGAATAATACAGACACACTACAGGTTACATATACATATGCCTACACAGGTCCAGTATAACCATAGAGTCCATAACAGCATATACTGACACAGGTCAGACAGAATACGATGAATTCCCAGGAGAAAGGTACTGCATGGGTTAATGGTCTTCAAAAAGTGTAAACAGTCCGATATGAAGAGAGGTCTGTGATGGAGCACACTCAATATAGAGAGCTTAAGGATGCATAACGCCCAGAATTAGGTTAGCAGAACAAACGTGAACTGCCAGAGTAATATCAGGAACTGAGCAACATATGACACTGCCGTAGCAGTAACGGAGACCAGGCCACTTGCACTCTGCCGGAGCAGTAACGGAGACAAGACCAATGGCACACTGCCGTAGCAGTAATGGAGACAGGCCACTTGCACTCTGCAGGAGCAGTAACGGAGACAAGGCCAATGGTACACTGCCGTAGCAGTAACGGAGACCAGGCCACTTCCGCTCTGCAGGAGCAGTGACGGAGAAAAGGCCAATGGCACACTGCCGTAGCAGTAACAGAGACAGACCACTTGCACTCTGCAGGAGCAGTAACGGAGACAAGGCCAATGGCACACTACCGTAGCAGTAACGGAGACTAGGCCACTTGCGCTCTGGAGGAGCAGTAACGAAGACAAGGCCAATGGCACACTGCCGTAGCAGTAACGGAGACTAGACCACTTGCGCTCTGCAGGTGCAATAACGGAGACAACGCCAATGGCACACTGCCATAGCAGTAACGGAGACTAGGCCACTTGCGCTCTGCAGGAGCAGTAACGGAAACAAGGCCAATGGCACACTGCCCTAGCAGTAACGGAGACTAGGCCACTTGCATTCTGCAGGAGCAGTAACAGAGACACAACTGAAAACTGCCATGACCAGACTGACTGGGCAACCAAGCAACTCGCCCTGAGGTCGTAACCAACCGGAAGCATCTCAAATGCCTGATGGATAGGAATGTCGCCAAGGTGACACAGAGGCAGCCAGAGCAGGAATGTCAACCAAGCCGGGTCGAATCACTGAGCAGGAACGTCAGCCAAGCCGGGTCGGTACACAGGAGCAGGAACGTCAGCCAAGCCAGGTCGGTACACAGGAGCAGGCTCAGGAGAATGGTCAGGCAATCCGGGTCGGTACACAGGCAGGAGACGAGATGCAGCGTAGTCAGGCAAGCCAAGTTGGTACACTGGGAATCACTGAGCAGAAACAAGCACTGGTACAGGAACACCACAAAAGGGCACCGGAGGGGTGCCAGAGCCCAGTATATAAAGTCCATACTGGGCGGGACAAACACAGAATAGCCAATGGGAGCAAAGCACAGTGTAGACTGACAGAAAGTAGCAAGGGGAGCACGGGCACTGTGATAGTCAGCCTTACCTCTTCCCACTGGTCCTTGTGTTGGTGTCGTTTTGGAGCTCCTGCTCAGTGCATGACCCATCATTGGCTCATTTCTGCTCTGTGTATGACCCGATACTGGCTACGAACCCGCCCTGTGTATGACCCGATACTAGCTACAAACCCGCTCTGTGTATGACTCGATATTGGCTGCAAACCCGCTCTGTGTATGACTCAATATTGGCTGCGAACCCGCTCTGTGTATGACCCGTTACTGGCTACGTACCTGCTCTGTTTATAACCCGTTGTGGCAGTAACCTGTCCGTGTCAACCCTGTGCTAGATATCTTGGTACCAGTATCTGGCTCTTCTGACTTTCCATTGCCTCCGTTCAGAGAGATGCTTGGGCTACTGGGGACTCCCGTCCCTTTCACTTACTCCGTTGCATTTCCGACTGGGTACCGATATCGCCTAAGGGCTCTGACGTCTGTCCGCAGAACTTTCAGAGGGTACTGGTTGCGCTCCTATATAAGCCAAAGGGTGTCTAGTCTGACTCCTGAGGTGAGTCAGAGGGTTCAGTGTTGTGCTCCTTACTGGCCAAGGTATCTAGTCTGACTACAGAAGCATATCAGAAGGGTTCTGGTGGCTCTCCTTATAAGTCAAAAAAGGTTCTCTGAGTCCACAATGTGTCGGTCAGGAGATCTTATTCCCACTGACTATGGGCAAGCTTCTGTTCCTGTGTATCCTGTCTTACCTCTCCGGATCAAGAGTCGCTGTTTACCGCTCCTGTTATTGCTTTTTATTGTGAGGAGACTATCAGAGGCCTTTGCCTAGTCTCCAGCAGCTAGGTCCTTAGTTCAGCCTATTATTTCTGGTAATAGGGACTGCTATCTTTCCTGCTGCTATCCTACTGTATATTTTGCTCTCTTCAATAAACTACCTTCACTTAACCGAACTGTCTCCAAGCATTTCCTAGCAACCGTGACAGGGTGATATGGACACTGCAATTGGAGCACTGCCCAGTCATTTTGATTGTTCCATACTGGCCTCAACAGGCTTGGTTTCTGGAACTTCTGGATCTCTCAGTGGCTGAACCTCTTCGGCTTCCCTCCCGTCCAGATCTTCTTCTACAGGGTTACCTGTGGAAGGAGGATGTTCATCGTCTGGTTTTGACAACATGGAGATTGAATCCTCAATTTTGAAGAAGAAAGGATTTTCTTCTGGTATGGTGACTACTATGCTTAGAGCCCATAAGTTGATTTCCTCTAAGGCTTACCATCAAGTTTGGTCTACCTTTCTATCTTGGTGTGCTGATAGGGACCTGTCTCAGGATTTTGATCTTCCTGTGGTCCTTTCCTTCCTCCATAATGGTGTGGATAAGGGTCTCAGTCTGAGTTCAGACTTCTGCTCTATCTGTTTTCTTTCAGAGGCGCCTTGCTATTCTTCCTGATGTCAAGGTTTTCTTCCAAGTTGTTGCTTATACCCGTCCTGTGTTTGAGACTCCTGCTCCTCAGTGGGACCTTAACTTGGTTCCCTTTGAGTCACTGGCCACTATTCCTCTCTGTCTGCTGACGTGGAAGATGGCCTTTCCCCTGGCGATTGTATCTGTTCGCCATGTTGCAGACCTGCCTGCCCTGTTTTGTAGACCACCCTTTTTGGTGTTTCACAAGGACAAGGCGGTACTTCGCACTTCACAGGAGTTTCTCCCGAAGGTGATGTCTGAGTTCCACATTAATCAGGAGATTGTGGTTCCTTCTTTCTGCTCTAACCCTACTTATAACAAGGAGAAGGATTTTCACCTGTTGGATGTTGTGCATTGTCTCAAGTTCTGTGTGCATCGCACTGAGCCACTGAGGCAGTCTGACACTCTTTTTGTCATTCCTGAGGGTCCTAGGTCAGGGAAGCCTGCTTCCAAGGTAACCAATGCTTCTTGGATCAAGTCCACTATTCGTACGACTTACGAACTTAGGAAGAAGCCTGTTCCCTTTCAGATCATTCCTCATTCTATGAGGTCTATTGGGGCCTCAGCTGATCAGTTATGCAAGGCGGCCACTTGGTCATCTGTGCATACCTTCTTGAAGCACTACCTGGTGTATGTGCTGGCGTCAGCTGATGCCAGTTTTGGGAGAAAGATCCTGGAGGCAGCCTTGCCTGTCTAGGATCTCTTTAGTCTCTCAGTACTCTTTCACTTTTGAGCCCTGTTGGCTCTAGTTCAATGTGCTGTGTAACAGTTCCTGGGGACTGTTTTACCCCTGTTCAGTGTCCGTTGACACTTTGTGATTATTGTTGAGCTATTCATGATCTGTTGGTTCATTGGTGCTCCTGTGCCTTTGGGGGCCTGTGCCTGGTCCTTGCCTTTCTTCCTGCCCTGGGGAAATTAATGGTTGGACATCCAAAAGTTCCCAGTAACCTATATGGACTAAGAGAAAATGATTTAACAGGTAAGACTAAAATCCTCTTATGTATGACTTCTCTGTCCTGGTTTGTTCACTATTGCTTACAGTCTGCTAAATAAATCTCTAAAAGCCTTGCTGCACTGTATTGATGTAAATAAATTCAGTCAGCCACAGAACAGCTTATCAAATATACAATCTAGCGCACTCTATGTGACTAGCACACCTTCCTCAAGGGATTACTGCATATATTTAACCTTAAATAGCATTTGGCATCATCTTTTACTGATGGCTCATTGACAATGGTAGGGTTTGAATACTCAAGTTGACAAACCCTATACTAAGCTGCAAATTTCCCTTTTAATAACAATCATTCAAAGGGTTAATGTTGTTACTTTTTGGTCTTTATATTAGCAGAACAACCAGTAATAATGTCAGGTTTTCTTGCACTCTGCACTTTATAGTAAAATGGACAACACATGGTTTAATTACTCAAGTTCTTATTATTACATTACCCTACATGAAAAGGCTATGTTGTGAATTTGTAACTTAAGTCCCTTTCAAGAAATCTAATGAAAAATATTGAACAAAGTCTTTAAAGTTACTTAACTACTTGGCTGCTATGTTATGGGAAACATCCTTAGCATACCATCCAAAATTACTGAGGACGCCTATCATGACATCCTCCGCAATACAAGTTGTTGGGGAGAAGCACATTCCTGCTCTTTGGGTCCTCTGGTGGGTGATCTCTTCAATCCCATGGAGTGTCCAGGAGGGCTTCTGATGTCATTACGTGCACAAGGGATGACATAAGCCATAACCAAGAAGTCCACTGGACCACCCGAGAATAGCAAGGTTAGTGAATGGAGAACAAAGCTGCCTCCTAAAAAAATATTGGTAGCCTTATTGGAAAGAACAATAAGGAGCTAATGGTACATGATTGCATGATTCCCTGGCATTCAGTGTCATAACTATTCATTGGAGGGCCTGAGGAAAGCATTTTTGGGCCACTTAACAAAAGATGCATAATTAAAATCTATTGGACCCTGAGGGAGGTGGGGCTCCCTTGAATGTTGGTCCCAGGCACAACTGCACATTAAGAAGTCCTGTGTGCGCAGCTTTCTAGAACCGAAGAAATAACCACACTCACATGATTGAAGATCAATAATAGTGCAAAGTTATTGAATCAGCATTTTGGCCCACCCTGGGGCTTTTGTCAAGAATGAGGAGAGTCTGCCCCTTCCAACAAGGGTAGGCATGAAGGGGTTAATACCTGGTGATCACATGATCATCTTGTATAAAAATAAACGTATGTGTTTCATGTTTTTAGGAACCTGGAGGGTGGGGGCTATCTTTTAGAGCCTTCAGCATCAATTATTCTAGGTACACTTGCACAAAGTCAAGGATTTTGTAGACGTATAGTCAGGTATATGATTGAGCAGTTTTTCTAAACAGGTGCTAATGATCCTTCCTCTATCCAGAGTACATTAATCTTGTGACCTCCTCCCCCACTGGAGTCCCAGGACACATGATGTGTATATATGTATGTGTGTGTCTCTATGTATAATAATATTTTACAGAGGCAGGAAGAGATATGAATATTTCTTCCTTGCTGCTGCCCCAGGGTGTGTCAGACACAACCATGAAATTTGTGGTCACATGACCAAGTTCTCTTTTATAGCATAGATAATTTGCCATCAAAAAACACAAAAATATGCTGTTTGTTTTTTTTTATTCTATGTATTTCTGATTATTTTTCATATTTTTTTTCTTCTGATCTACAAAGCACATGAATTTTCAGTGGGTAAGCTCAAGTGTTCAGTTTTCTATTATTCTATTCTATTTTCTATATAGTTCATTCAAAAGTGATTGGCTCCTAGGTGTGTACTGCAACATTATTGTGATTTGTATTTGTATTTAGTCTCATAATTGACCATCATCAGTCCAGGTATACATTCATAATGTATGACCAAGGGCTCATAACTAACATTCTAACAACTATTAATGCCAGGTCTCTACATAGTTTTTAGGTTTTTTTTTATCTTAGGTATTTGAGTTTTTTGGCTACTGGTTTTATTGTAGGTATGAAAATGACAGATTTGCAGCCTTCTGGCGATTTTCTCATGGCAACTTCTTAACTGTTTTTTTTGCAAGTGATGCCTGAGCAGCAAATCATAACTTTCAGAACAACAGTAAGAAGCATGAAAAGCTGACTATCTCAGAAATTGTCTCTAGAGCTCTTATCGACACTAGTATGTGGAAAATTATTTGTAATAAAAAGAATTGTACAAATTTGTATTAATTGTTTTACATCACTGTGGATGCACTAACTGTAAGTTTCACAGTAGTATTATTCTCACATCTAAATTTTAGTGCTTTTTGCCTATGTAGCAATTACAAAAGCCAAGTGCAAAAATATTATCACTTCCTAAGAACTGGAACACATATATTATTGATGTTTTGTACATAGTTTAGCAATGAATTTTAAGCTATCATATATGAATTCATTTGTAGTAGCCATATTAGTCCAGGTTTAGTAATACAAAGATACAAGCACGTTGCTATTCAGCAACATTTTTCTTATTTGGATAAACCATTTATTTTTTGAGCAGTACTGAATCATAAAGTTTGTTCAGAACAATTTGGAACTCTGCATTGTTTTAAACAAACCTTTTGATTCAATGATTCATTACTGCTTGAACTAAGGAAGATGGTTGATATCTTGAAAGCCTGTCTGAAGATATAAACCTTCAGTTCAAATAAAAAACATACAACCAAATACCAAAGTACACATATCTTCGTATTCTTTTTATTATGTGTACAAAACAGAAGTAGACATCCTGTGGGTCTCCGGTCACTGTTAGATTAAACTTACCTTGTCTTGAGGGGCCTGGGTAAGGTAAATAGAACGTTTAGTCCATTGACAGCTGGTTATTCAATCCTAATGTATGCCAAACATTGTATAATGAGTTGCTGGACATAATGCTGCATTGCATTCAACTGATGTTGATAAATTAATCTCATACGTATTTCTTTGCAATAAAAAGTCAGTAAATATTTTTCTAATTTGTATGCTGAATTGCCACTAGTTCAGGTCCTTGTGCTGTGTTGGTTTTTAAGTGTTCTCAGTTATTTTATTAAAAAACATCAAATTATTTTACTTAGTTTTATTTATCTAAAACCTCCAATTGAGGTAAATGGCATATTTCCTATGAATATGGTTGTGAATGCTCCTTTGAAGTTTAGAAAAAGATGAAGAAATATTAAAGTTTTTGCATAGATTCCATTATTTGCATAGATTCCATATGTTTCACTAACGTTGTTTAGGAAGTAGGCGTCTGATAATAGTTGGCAAAAACACTGGTTCCACTGAAATACTGGGAAAGTCTATGAGTCCAAAAAGAATTTAGTTCCTGGATGCTGCAGAATGCTGGGGGAATGGCACTCTGAAACTAATGGGGGACAAAATAGGGAGCACATTGGTAATGCACATAAATGTAATACTAAAATCCAATAAATGAGCTCTATGTGCTTCTAGTTCTCATCCACCAGCTTTTTCCTCATAAGCCAGTCCGCATATATACATACAGTTTTTTAGAATTGAATTTGCATCTCAATCGATGCAAAGTGATACCAGAAAGAAGGCCTGGATCACAGTCACATCATTACGTGAAATATAAACATAACACATGTTGATTACATAAAAATGCTATAAAGCATTCAAAGACAATTTCCTAGATGGAAAGGCTAATGAATAGCATAACTGTGCAAATATGGCATAGAAATGTAAAACTACTAAAACAACTAGATTTCCAATGTAAAAAAGGCCGACCTGTAGATTTAAGCCTATGAGTAGCCAGCTCTATGCTAATGAAGTAAATAAGTCATAAATATTTCAGTTCTCTTATAACAGTCTGATTTTGGTATTTGCACAGTCAGAGAAGTAGCTCTTGGATCTTTATTATGTAACAGGGAAATATGTTTAGAAACACTGAGAAGCTAAAAGCTTCTGCACATTTCTGCTGTAGTGATTGAAATCAACTGTAAGATACTAATGCATCCAATAAACTGGACCCCACAACAAAAAGGTAAATTACAAAAAGTAAAGGCACATGTTATAAAGCTTTTGATAGAAAGGTTTTGGCTGGTGAAACCTTTCTTCTTTGATGTACTTAAACATTGTTCTATGATTAAGTCTGCAGCTGAAGCTACCATTCAATGTTAACTAACATTATGAGTCAGCTCACCAACAATACTTTCTCTAAAACAGCTAGGGGCTAATTTTGTTTTTATAGTATTTCCTTCATTATAAGTAATACAGAGCTTGTTTAGAGTACATTTTCTCAGAAGGGGATATATAGGCCAAAATGTATTGGAAATACTCAATAATTTGATTAGCATAATTTTATTGAGTGATAAAAGCAAAGTTGTATATTGTAGCCTCACTAAACTCATGAATATGCTTATCCTAATCCCTCAAGTAAGAGTCACTGAAAAGAGCATTAGGAGATATTCTCTAAGGATAGTCGATTGGGAATCATGTTAATTCTACATAAAGCAATTTTTCCATGAAACTGGATGTATGGGATATATATATAGCATATCCATTTGTTGTTTGCAATGACAGCTACTGAAGTAAAGTATTAGAATTCACTTAATTAAAGAAAGTCCTTATATCATCTGAAATACATAATTCTAGATCTAAGGGTTTTGGTTGACCATAAATCAGAACCTCCACATATTAATCATGTAAATGATGAAGGAGGCTATAGGTATTTGGTTACTCTTTCATATGGTGAACAAGTCATCTGTAAATCTACGACAGAACATCAAGTTAGCTCCAAATAAATCTTCTTGCCAAATGTTATCTATGCTCTAATAGTAACATAAAAATCATAGCACCTTTCTCCTGTAAGTAAGTATGAAGTGAATTACTTAAGCAAAAAACAAATCTGCCATAGCATTTCTACATCTTTCCCTGAAGAAAAATACTTCTTCTATGCCTGCAGCATGCAAGAAGTTTGAGTATAAGCAGCTCACAGCCAATGTGACCCCCTTAATAATTTTGATCCTAAGAGAGCTCACCCAAAGTATCAAGAAAATGTGCTGTACCTCTCAACTAAGATAGTATCAAGAGGTCAGATCTTTGGACATGATAACCACAAACTGTGAAAATTACTAGTTAAGGCATTCATACCCAATATTACAGAGACAGACTTTACTTTTTACTCCACCTACAAACCAACTACTCTAGAATCAACTGTATAACCAGTCCACTTTACACAAACACCTTAACTCCTCTATACAGACCTTGCCTTGGTCAGATCATTCTGTGGTTGTTTCTACATTCACCTCCCATTGGGGTCTGAGATGTGGAAGCTAAATGACTCCAGCTGATTGACCCTGCCATTAAACATCAAATCTCAGAGGCAATCACAGACTATTTTTCCATCAATAGTTATTCAGTAGAGTCTTCAACACACACTTTGAGAAGCTCATAAAGCAACCATAAGGGGTGTTCTGATTTGAATAGCTTCTCAACAGAAAAGGGATCACCTAGCTGCTATAGATAAACTTACTGACTCTCACAATGCCTATCCTTCCCCAACCACTATGCAACAGATTATCTCCCTCACAGGCCAATGTAATACTCTTTTAATATTTAATGCAGGGAAATCCATGAAATGGACGAATCAAAGATTTTACCAGTACTCCAAAGAAGCTCACCCTATGCTCATATCTAAGCTCTGCAGTGTTCACAAACAATAATATCTCTGCAATCAAAAAAACTGATGGTACTCTCACCCAAGTCACAAATCAGATTCTAGGTGCTTTCACCAACCACAATTCCTTCTAAAGTCTTCCACTCTCTCAAATGTATCAATCTAACTGTCTGTCCTAGCTGCTTCATTTGCCAATATAATTCCCTGTGGTAAGGAAAGAGCCCTCCCAAATCGATGTTACAGAACTCTGTTGTCCTTAGCGTAAATACATGTAGGCCAATTTCTCTAATTAATACTGACATCAAGCTCTTTGCAAAAATACTAGCAAAACAGATTGTCCTCAATCCTTCCATCATTATCCATCTGGATCAGGTATGTTCTATTTATGACTGACAGGCCACAGGTAGCGTAAGGCATATTATAGCATTCATTCACCATCCTCAGTTACAGCAAGCTCACTCCCTTGCCCTTTCTTTAGACACACAAAAAAACTGACAGACTTAATTGGAAGGTGCTGAGGTGTCCATTTCTGATCTCTCTTCTTCCCCTATTTTGATTCTGGGGAGGCACTTGACAGGTATTTCCACTTTCACCTCCCTTGTTTGTTCTCAGTTTAGAACACTTTGTGTCTCATGCTGGACAAAACCCAGAAACTACTGTTGGGGACCGGAGCAAATAAGCAATCCTTATTTGCAGACAATATCTTAATGACTGTTAACAAACCCTTGAAGTCCCTTTCCAACATTATGGCAGAATTGCATGCATATCAGAGACTTTCTGGTTATAAAATAAACAGTGATAGATCCCAAGCACTTAACATCAATCTACCTCTCCACATTAAAAAGCATTTGGAATTGAACCTCAATTTTAAATGTCAACCAACGCAGATTGCTTGCTGGCTGATTTCTGTACACTTTATAGGACAAATTATTCCCCTCTTCTTCAGGTCCTTTCAACAGAGCTCACTAAGTGGTGTTCTTTCAACAAATCCTGAATAGGATGCATTATCTCTGTTAAAACAAATTTAGTCCCCAAACTCTTCGATTACTTTAAAGGAGCAGTAAACCTTTTTTATGTAAAAAATATATATATTGTAGGAATTTTCCTACTGAGTAGAATAAGGGTACTCCCACTGCCAAGAGATTAATATTTCCAGAGTTATTACAGTTTAAACCCATGGTCAAATTCTAAGTTGCTTTTCCTGTTAGATTCTAATGGAGAGGAAGGTCAAGAAAGTCGGTGATATACAGTTCTCCATAGAATGTGATAGAAACTGCCTGTCACTTCCTGTCAGTTAGAACTATCAGGAAGTAAATACAGTAAATTCACTTCATGATTATTTGAAATATTATACATTTTGAATAGAACATCTGACAGCAATGGGAGTGACCTTGTTTTATTCAGCAGGAAAAGATCAATAAAATATGTGTTTTCATAAAAAAAAAAAGTTTACTGCTCCTTTAAGGTTCTACCCGATCCCTTCCCCTTCTCAACTGCCAATAACTTACAGTCTACAATTACTACATTTATTTGGGTAGGGGGAAGAGCCAGGGTCTCCACCAAAATCCTTTCCATGCCAAAACCTGGAGGTGGGGAATGGTCTGGGTCTTCCCCATATACACTCATACTCTGTCAGCAAAACTAACCCAACTGATCAAATGGGATCTCCATTCCAAGCATCCCCCTTGGATGATGATAGAAGACAACTGCTCTTCTCCAATCCTTCTCCAGAATATCACTTACATACACAAGACTCATACCCCCCCTCTCCTATCCCTGCCTATGGTCCCAAATATGGGACTCTGTGAAATTCAGAATGTTTCCAGAAATATGTAGCATGAGCCCTTTCAGGACAAACCATCTTTTGCCTCCAGGAATCCACAAGAGAAACTTCCATAACTGAGTACCACTGCACCAAGTGTCTAGAATGAGATAAATGATTCTTTTTGACACTCTTGAGAACAGACACAACTTTCCCCCACTGAACTGAATTCTACCGACACCTACAATTCACACATTATATCTGCTCATTTATACATAATATCCCCTTGCCTGATCTGACCTGGTTCGAGTCCCTATGCATACAAACATCCCAAGCTCCTGGTTTGCTTTCTGGAATATACTGGAAGATATGTGATTTGGTTTCCCTGTTCAAAACTATATATATGCTTGATTGGGAGCTATATATGGGTGAGGAGCTCCCAGTTGAATCTTGGCTTAGCATGTGGGTCATTGCAGCTCGTAGCTACATTTGTCCCACCTATAAAGAAGAGCCTACAAACTACTCCATCTCTGGTACTTAACCCCCATAAGTTGAACAAAAAGATCCTTGTCATTCTCCTCCTTTGCTTCATGGACTGTCTGGAGAGTGGAGACCTGTTTCACATATGATGGAAATGTCCAATGGTTCAGATGTTCTGGGGAATGGTTATTCAGTTCATGTAACTAGCATTCCAATTTTGAGCCATGGGTCATGATTCTGGGACTTTAACCTCAAGGTCTTCTCAGAATTATATGCAAACTTATAACCCACATCCTTCACATGGACAGATATCTGATAACCTCTCATTGCAAGAAGTCAGTTCTTCCTGACCAAACCGCTCTTACCCATGGTGTCTAAAATATCTTTACTACTGAAAAATTGACATACCAGTTGAATGGTAAACACCAGGGAGCTTATGGCTAGCTTTCTCCATTACCCAGTCAGATGTGTTCAAACTGTAGCCTTAAGCAGTTGTGAATGCCTGCAGCTGTTATTTGCAGCTCCTCCACGGGAGCTTCTTCATCTTTCTCTTCCTTCTTCCCACTCCTTTTTCCTCATCTTCTCCACCTTTCCCTTTTTGTTCTCTCTCCCCATTCTCATCTACTCCCTTAATTCCCTCTCACAGCATTTTTTCATGTACCCATCAAGACATGTTCTCTCCTGAATACACTCATGAGGTTCATTGTCCTTAAAGGGATAGTAATGTTTCATAATAAAAGCAGCTCCAATTAATCATCATAGTATTTGGACTTTGGAGAGTGTTATTTTAATTCTGTCAGAGTTGTAGTTCAAGAGTAATTCAATGACAAAGTATCCCCCTCCTGCCCCTTTTACTGATGTAACACTGCTCAGCCAGAGCAGAAGGGAGGTGCCCAGGTAGATTGCAGAGAGGGAAAATCTTCAAATAAGATAAGGGAAAAACCTGAAAAACTTGTCAAGGTGGGCAGGGCTTTCATTGTTCTCATAGGAAGAAGATTGTCCCCTGCTGTTATCTGTCTGGTCTATGGACTGCATTCCACATCTGAGAGATAAGACTTATATCGTTCTTCATGTTTTTTTAATGCCTACAAAATAAAATAAAGCTAAAACAAAGTATTACTATCCCTTTAAGCATATCCACAGCTGACTTTATTGGCTTAATCAATGTAATGTTGCTAAGTTTTCTCCTTTTGCCTCCCGCTCCTCCTCCACCAAATCCCATTTCTTCTTTCTGTACCAAATAATTCTCTCAATAAAATATAAGTTTGAAAATAATTTTACTCATTATAGTGACCATTTGTTCATCTGTCACCAATGTATAAAATTTTCAGCATAATTCCCCATAGACTGTACAGCATTTAAGTTTGATCTGGTTTAAAACAAACTTGCAGGCACCCATTTAAAATATAATCTGTTACCTAGTCAACTACAGAGATGAATTCCCTCTTCACAATGAAAACCATATTTTTCAATGGCCTATTTCAGAATTTTCAAACAACTTTTTCAGGGAAAGACTCCATACAAATACATTCAAATCATAATGAATGGTATCATCAAATGTACAAATTTTGGAACTAGTAGGGGTTGAACCCATGGAATGTGTATACTAGGATATTATGCAAGATAATCCTGGACCTCCACATAAACAAGCAATAAGCAGGCAATATAATACAAAAGGGGCAGAGCAGAATACGGTAGAGTAACAGTAGCAAAGCACAACTAATATTAGGCAGTGAAATCAACATTCAGAAGTAAAATTAAAGCACTGAACCTCTAAGAGACCTGGATCTCCCAATTTAAGAGGATGGAGGCAATGATCTAAGAGTCCTATAGGCAACTGAAAGTGAGGCAGGAGTTTCCAGGTCAAGATAGTGGAGACACTGACCAATAGGCTGATGGACAGACAGTGATCCACAGACATTTGACAGCTGAGAAGGCAGTCAGAGCTGCAAGAGGGCTGCTTAGTATATTGCTTTGGATACCCCTCTGACACTCAAAGGGTTAAAGACCAACAAATTCTGCAGTGCTATACAAAAAGGGGAATTAGTGAAGGTATAAATGTCTCCCTTATTCCCTCACTAGGGTTTGCACACAGCAGAGGTAAAACAGTACCACTGATTTTGTACATGCTCACTGCAGATTTGAGACAGATAGAGACTTTCCCAGTCTGCGGTGCTTTGCATAATTTTGGCCACAGACATGTAACTGAACCTCATTGTTTATTATCTATAGTAAGTCACATTACCATTATTGGTAATGGTCGGGATATTATGCACAGACGTTTCATATTGTTTACCTCTGTACATGCAGTGAAAATATAGTCCTTGTTGCTGTCCTAATTATGTACATATTCAATGATGCTGAATAGTATTGATAAGTAAAGTAGAGCTCACCAGGTTTTTTTTTATTTCATAAGGGGTGCAACGAATAAAAAAACATACAACCAGGGCTTCCATTAGAACTCATAGGAGCCACTACACGTGTACCTTCTAACCCCCACAGCACTTTAACCATTTTCTTGTCCTTCCTTTTACTCTGTTCTTTACGCATCCCCACCCTTTCTCTCACTCCACAGTCTTAAAACTATATTCAGCAAGTCATAGTAATCCATCATCATCCTATATTTCAAACATAAAGCATAATTAAAAGATAGCGTGCATTGCTGAAGTGGCATTCATTCAACAGTTAAACTGAACAAGAGAGTCTGTAAGGCTTAGTTATTTCTAAAAGCTTTTAATCCCTTTAATGTGAAATACATATACAAATATTCCTTAGTATAAAGTGGACCTTTTTTAATATAAATTAAATAGCATTGTGAAGAGCCATCAAACACATTGATAATAAATGCTGAATGAAAAATGAAACCTCAAAGAAGGATGACAAGAAAATAAAAAAAAATGTATATATGAATGTATGTACAATATAGAGAGAGGATACACCAAATATTCACTTTCTAATCATTTTACCACACATTATAATAAGAATTCAGGATTAATGACTTTTTATGGTATTGAGAAGGTCACACCAAATTGGAGAGGGGCCAACCTTATAACACAAATGTCCAAAATAGAAACCAGATGGATTTTTGAGTTAGACAGTATAATTCCTTGTGGTCTGAATGCCAATAGTGAATTATTCGGTTTCCTGGAATAGGGATTAATATAGGGTAGAATACTAAGATTCAATATGTGTATTATATATATATATATATATATATATGAGGGAAAAATGGGACATTTGATAGTTATTCGAGGCTGTCTCCTTTTAATAGAGAGACAGGTTGTGAATAATGATGATGGATGTTCCAAAAACACTACCATAGTGTGGATTCCTATGGTCAGTTTATTGTGTGTTGTCAGTGTAATATGAGTGGAACCTGGGCATTATGTGGGACTAAGACAATTATAGTCTAAATAGTGATAGTACCCATGGTCTGCCTATTGTCACAGTATGGGATGATGGGACATACTATCCAAGAGACGATTCCAATTTATTGTATCAATGGGAGATATGTATATATCCATTCCTTAGCCATGGACGACGCAATCTAGATGGAAATCCAAAGTGAAGCAATTTCACTCTGTGATATTATTTTGCCATCTACCGTTTGGAGACTGCCCTTGGTGGCAAGGATGGAGCCAATTAGTTTGATGTACACTGTCCCTTTAAAATGTATATCATCTGCTTGTAATATAGGTTTAATCCAGTCATGTTTTGTTGTATAGGGGAATCCAAGATTTGGAGGACCCCAGTTCTGACATACATGTTGATGGTATGTCACGCTTTTATGACAGGAGATGATATTTAGTCCTTTGTATTTGGTGTTTATTCCATTGAAGATTTGTTGTCTTGTATTGGATCCATCTGATGTTTTTTTTCACCTGCTAGCGGGTCCAATGCAAACATTTTATTCCTCATTATGAAGTTGTATTACATATAACTTTTTGTACATTTAGATATTATGGAGTTTGAGATTATGTTGATTATTGGATATTGATTCTTTGACATTGCGGGCTGCAGTTTGGTCTGATATTATGACTAATTTTTAGACCATGCCATGCATAGAACACTTCATTGGAATTTTATCTCTCACAGATATTTTTGTTACATTAGGACTGGGATTACATAGAATTTTTTTTGATTGGCCAATCCAACACTGATAGAGTCACATCATATTTCCACATAGTTTTTTTCAGAGGTTTGTATATGATGCAAGTATTTTAGTCCATGTGGTCAATAGTGTATTTTTGAGTCAGGGTTGTCTACTACTGTGACCATATGTCCTTCTGAAATATACACAATCATTTTATAGATATTCCTATCTGCTGTATGTCTGACTCCAAACTAGGTAAATGCTCCAGTTATACACTGTAATTACATAGATATACATGACTGCTGAATGAAGAACACTGGAAAACTGACCAGCTGACACTCAGTGGCAAGGCAACTCCCCCAACTCCTCCGTTATTGTTCATAGGTGAGAATGATACAACTTTGAAGCTATTGATGAACTACAGATCCTATCATCCTTAGCCAGCCATTACCCTAGTAAAGATGATGAGATCTACATCCCACCCAGCTAGAGAACTACAGGTTGTCCATAATCATGTTAGAACTACAGTGCATTCCCAGCATAGACAGATAAGATGTCCTGGCACCACAGAAAAAATGCTTTCTATCTTGCAGCACTGAGAAACAGAAGAAGCCAAAAAAGAAAGCTGTATACTACTGTCATATGTGACTCATCATTAGCGCTCCATGCCTCTTCGTTCTCACTATTCTCATCCAGTATTGTATGCTGAGTCACACTGTGGGTAGGGAAAAAAAAAGTCCCCCCTCTGTCTCCCTACTGTTTGGATGGAGACAGGAGCAGAATGGGCATGCAGAGGCTGCAACAAAATAACTGGAAACTTCCAGCTCCTCAGTATATCACTCTGAGGAGCTGGTACCAGGCATTGTTTGTCAGACCATGATCATGTTGTTGTAGGCTGGACAACCTGAAGACCTCCTGCTTTTCAGGACTACATTTCCCATCATACCCAACTGGACGTTGGTACAACTGCATGCTGGTGCATAAACAAAACTCCAAAAGCAACTCTGCATTAAATGGTTCATGCATGTGCACCCTGATCACATGACAAGCATCATTTGGTATCATCATGTCAGCATCCTTGATGTTAAAAAAAAAACCCTCTCAGTCAGGAATGACGGGGGCACCTTTTAAACTTGAGCCTGGCACAATGTATTTTAACCACTTTACTAAAGCAATAGGAAGTTTTCTGCTTTTCTTGGAACCCGAAAGGGACAGGCCCAGGACAAAAATACCCCTCCTCCTCTGTTCCCCACTCCCTTGATAGTTGCCATATACAATTAACTTTCACAGGAAAAAGAGGTGTAGAGGGCACTGTCATTGTGAGAGTGCAATCTAAAGCAGCGGCCAAACACAGACAGGCAGAGAGACAAAAACAGAGTTAGAAAGGAGAGGGGTAAAGGCTATATATATATATATATATATATATATATTTTTATATATATATATATATATATATATATATATATATATATATATATATATATATATATTTATATATAAATATATATATATATATATTTATTTGTATATTTATCCCTGGGTTTTCCCAAAACTGCACCTCTTTAGCTTCCTGAATATGGACCTATATCTTTACCTGACACCTGGTAAACTGAGGACAACTATATATGCTTATTGTACTACTTAACCCTTAGTAAACTAATTGAACATGGACCATAATCACACCTCTTTGTGCATATGAATATTGTAGTCATACCTTTCCCAAAATACACAAACAATAGCAACATCTTTACTTCTTTGGGTGCCAGAGGGGTCTGCAATGCATTGCATTGCAATGCGTTTTGGACCCCTCTGGCACTCAAAGGGTTAAACACAAGATTTTTGTAATTATTGTGTTATTTGGGCAATATGTCACCTATTCATATAGCCACTCATTGTCAAGAATAGCTTAATTTGTACCTTTGATGTATATATTAAAATGAGTGATCAAAAACAAGGAGAAAAATGACTGAATGATAGTTTGACTTTAGCCATTATATAGCAATAAAAAAAACGGAGTCAGCATTAATGATACCCAGTAGTGGAACACCATGTACCTTCTGAATATTTAGCTGTCTTTTCTCTCCCATAACTTTTCCCTTACACTTCTACCAATAATTATTCAAAATTTACTTTTGTAATAAGAAATACTTCCATCAGCTAACTTAATAATTGAAAGTTAATGAAAATTACATTTATTTAATAAAACGACTGTGCTACGTCATTGGTTTTTAATGTATCTTTTTTGTTCTCCATCTTCTATCAAATAATCAGATGTTCCTTTGCCCCAGAAACCACTTAGTTTGCATTGGACAGAAAAGACATTGAATGTCCAACGATAAGTATCTTTGGGTATTTTTACTCTTTTCTTTTTTCAATAATGGGTGATAATTATATTCATCAGTCATAGAAAACTAAATAAAAGCCAGTGCTAAAAACCAACTCTGAATACAAATAAGTTTCTTAAGCCACATAGGAAAAAGCTGTATCTGATTATATATATATATATATATATATATATATATATATACATATTAGAGCATGTTATGACCGTTGGGCGCACGTGTGTGAAATGTAGACACACTGATAAACGCAGACATATGCAACACACAGACAGACACACACACAGTGAGCGGCAGAAACATGCAAAAGACATGCACACACACAGACACACCGGAGATGCACACATGGACACACATATGTACATACCTGGGAACTCTCCGGATTTGGCCCGGAGACTCCGGTTCTGTCAGATCTTTACCGGGTCTCCGGGGCAGAGGCTGATTCCTCCGGATGTGGGGAGTTTCTATTGAAACTCTGCCACATCTGCTCTTTCTCCCGCTGTTCCTCCGTCCCCAGCCTTCTGTATGGCACCTTTTAACCCTTTGAGTGCCAGAGTGGTACTGAATGCATTGCTTTGCAATGCATTCTGTACCACTCTGACACTCAAAGGGTTAAGCACCCACCCCAACTCGCGTCAAGCCCCTCCCCTTTTTGACGCGATTAGCATAATTTCTGTCACCCCCTGCTGAACAGAGGACTCCCCTCCGGGTAGCCCTCACCTGGAAGTTCCCAGGTATGCATATGTAACAGAGATGTACACACACACAAGCAACATATATGCACAGAAACACATGCGCGCATGAGTTGTGCACCCCTCTGGCACTCAAAGGGTTAAGATATAGAGAGGCGTGTCAGAGTTAAATAGCAGTGGGAAGTGTATTCATACCTGGGAACTTTGACTTGTGGAGTCCCTGGAAGGAACTGATGTGGTGCTGATGTGGAGAAGCTAATGGGGCAATTTGGTTTAAAAGTGGTCTGGGATTAATTGTGAGTAGGGGCGGTGCTTAAGAGAAATGTGGTAAAGTGTTAGTAATAGGCTGGGGAAGGAGGAGAAGTGGGAGGGAAATGGAAGTTTACAGTGTGAGGGGTTTGAACACACTCCCTGAGGGGTAAAACTTGATACACAACCCTGTGGCAGTCATTGGGTTAAGTGTGAATCTGATGGTTGCCTGTCCTCTGTGTTGGATGGCAAATGATGACAGTCAAGAAATAATTCAGCAATGAGGGCCTACCTTAACCCTTTGAGTGCCATTTTGTTCCCCTGGTGCTGCAGCTTCTCTTCAGTGGCTGTACTACATGTCCTGCTGAGGCCACTGAGAGTCAGAGTGAGTGACTGTGTGTGTGTCAGCCATATTTCTGTGTGTGTGTGTTTGGTGCTGTGCGTGTGTGAGTGGGGCATGTGTGTGTGTGTCTGTGGTGTAGGAGCAAGTGGCAGGCATTTTGTTTTTTTCCTCAGTTGGATAGTTGAGGCAGGCTGGGCAGTGGGAAGTGTATTCATACCTGGGAACTTTTAGTTGTGTTGTCCCTCATGTGGTGCTGTTGTGGACAGAGCAATGAGGGAATTTGGGTTAAAAGTGGGTGGGGCTTAATTGCATGTAGGCGCAGGGCGTAACATAAATGTGGAAAAGGTGTTAGTAATAGGCTGGGGAAGGAGGAGAAGTGGGAGGGAAATGGAAGTTTACAGTGTGAGGGGTTTGAACACGCTCCCTGAGGGGTAAAACTTGATACGCAACCCTGTGGAAGTCAGTAGGTTAAGTGTGAATCTGATGGTTGCCTGTCCTCTGTGTTGCATGGCAAATGATGACAGTCAAGAAATAATTCAGCAATCAGGGCCTACCTTAACCCTTTGAGTGCCATTTTGTTCCCCTGGTGCTGCAGCTTCTCTTCAGTGGCTGTACTACAAGTCCTGCTGAGGCCACTGAGAGTCAGAGTGAGTGACTGTGTGTATGTGTGTGTGTCAGCCATATTTCTTTCTGGTTTTGTGTGTGTGTTTGGTGCTGTGTGTGTGTGAGTGGGGCATGTGTGTGTGTCTGTGGTGTAGGAGCAAGTGGCAGGCATTTTGTTTTTTTTCCTCAGTTGGATAGTTGTGGACAGGCTGGGCAGTGGGAAGTGTATTCATACCTGGGAACATGGGGTTGTGTTGCCCCTCATGTGGTGCTGATGTGGAGAGAGAGCAATGAGGGAATTTGGGTTAAAAGTGGGTGGGGCTTAATTGCATGTACGGGCAGGGCGTAACATAAATGTGGAAAAAGTGTTAGTAATAGGCTGGGGAAGGAGGAGAAGAGGGAGGAAAATGCAAGTTTACAGTGTGAGGGGTTTGAACACACTCACTGAGGGGTTAAACTTGATACACAACCCTGTGGCAGTCAGTGGGTTAAGTGTGGATCTGATGGCTGCCTGTCCTCTGTCTTGCACGGCAAATGAAGACAGTCAAGAAATAATTCGGCAAAATTCCAAATTATTCGGCCGAATTTAACATACTTTAAAAAAATGACTCTCCCTTGCGGTAGCAGTAAGGTACAAGACCTGCCTACACTTCTGTGAGACTGGCTGTGTCACTCTGAAAATTATTCTTCAAACAAATTCCTAATATTTCTTATATTTTGCACAGGAACAAAGATGACTCTCCTTTGCAGTGGCAGTAAGGTACTCATGCTGGCTGCCTGCCTATGCTACCTGCCTGCCTACACAACAACTGGATACTCTCTGTCTTCTTCTGCTCTCTCTTAGCTCCAACAACTGACCAACAGGAAATGCAGGCTGTCTGGGTGTCTGACGTGTCATTAGTCCAACCCCCATCATGAAAAGAAGAAGCTCATTGGACTAGAGAGGGAGGGAAAGTATGGAGGGAAAGTATCGCGCAAGCAGATAGTCGTTGCCGAATGTCCGAAATGTTCTATGACATTCTGAACCAGGGCTGTTCATTTAAAAAAAAAAAATTCCTTTCGGATGGCCCGAATTATGCCGAATGACCCTTATTCGTCCGTATTCCAAAATTGGCTGAACCGATTTGCACAAGTCTAGTGTCTACATTCACTACTTAGTTATTATTAATTATACTTAATCTGCTCTCTTCTGATACTGATACTGTCATGCTACCTACTTCACTGTATCAGCTATTAGCTACTTCTTCCTGCTTTCCAGCATTCATACTCCTATAATTTTTAGGGCTTGCCACCTTTCCAGGTCCTCCCCTCAGTGGGAGCATCCATCTTGAAAGGATTTGCATGACTATTCCTTCTTTTCAAGTTAGTCCAACCCTGTGATGGAAACTGTTTTTATCAGCCTAAGATGGAGGGGAGATGTGTTTTTCTCTGCATGTAAGTAATTCATTATGTAGACTTTATTTGACCAAGTGAATGAACAAAGCTCTGTTGAGATTAGATTCCCCAACTATTAAGGCTTCTTTACAGAGGCGACAGAACTGCTGCAGCCCAGTAACAATCCTGTCACCTGCGTTCTCGCAGTCACCTCTTTCCTGATTCCACCTCTGACTGGGACGCAGAACAGGCATTGCCAGCCCACATGAGAAACAGCCAATATTACTGGCTGGTTACACACATGGTTTGATACAGGAAAAAAAAGGAAGAGTGGACAGCACTACCCAAATGGTGGGTTTACAACCTGTAAATAGGCCTATGGGTGCAGCAGTAATAAATCTGTAAAAGTTAAGTTCAATCCATAAAAAAACGTTATTTATTTATTATTTATTAAAAATAAGAATAAACTCTATATAGAAATACCATGGTATGAATTTATAGCACTCTTACCTTTCATAAGACATCATGTAATATAGCTTTGTAGTCTTATTACACATCAAAAAGTAAAAGATGTGATGCAACTCTACCATCTTTTTGTATATTTGGGCTTCACCTAGACTTATCGTATGGTAATTATACTAAACATCTAAATCTTATCATTAACTAACTGTCTAGTCAGATCCTTTCAATGTCGTAGGGCTATCATTAAAACTTTCATTAACCTCTGATTAGCAGAGACTAACCGGCATTTATGAATGAGCTGTGTGTGTCTATCTCTAGCTGTGGGTCATTAGATGTATTATTGCTAAACACTCCAGGCAAACCAGATAATTCATTTTATTGCTCTATTCATTTTATTATATCCACTTAACACAGTTGGATATGGCCCAGTGTTTAACACCAATATGATATCACTTATAAACAGTCTAATCAGATTAGATAGTGCGGGGCTATCATTATAAGTCTAATTAACCCCTGATTAGCTGTAGACTCACCAATTTTGTGAATGATCCAAGCTGCCTATTTATTATTCCATTTTTCCTGTCATTCTGTGTATCACTGCCATATCACACACTCCAGGCATCTATGGAGACTGATGAGCATTGTATGGTATGTGTATTCTGAAAGTGGAACTGCACGAGACCAAGTGATTACGTATCCTTACTTTTGATTGCCAATTAAGGTTGTTATAGATTAATAATATATGGTTAGGGCTTTGAAGCTAGAACAATTAAAGAAAACTACATTTAATTCCTTTACTTCTTTATTGGTATTAACACCATTACAAACTTCATTAGACCTAGTAACAACATATCTTCGGTCCTGATCGTGATAGATCCATAATATATGGTCAGGATTTTGTAGTTTAAACAATAAATAAAGTTTTTTTGTGGACTGAGCCTGATACAAATATAAATATACCCATTTGCCCATTCTCTCTCATATATTCCCTCACTGACACATGTGTTGGCTCTTCACTGGAGATTGTGACGAGCATCACAAATTACACAAGGACTCATGCATAAGGTCTGCAGGCAGCCACATAGGATGCCATGCAGACCTTTCTTACAATAACTTTACTGCTTTCCTGAAGCAATGCAGTAATGATGAAGCCGATAGTCACCAGTGTGACGGCACCATAGTCCAGTATGTTTCCTTTTACCATAATTGACATAAACAAGTTTTTGTCCCCCAGGTGAAAGGAACATAAATCAAAACAACTATATAAGAAAAGTAAGAAAGGATAAAATAAATACAAACTTAAAATTTAACTTTCCCTCTTGCATCTCATAATAAATATATATTATTGTAAAGTGATGTATATAGACAGTTTATACAATCTACCTTCTGTGACCCAACCTACTTTCTTTTAGACTGTAAGCTCCCATGAGCAAGTCCCTCTGATCATTTTGTTTTCTATGTTCTGTCTGTTTTACGTCTCGGCATGTCTATTCCCTACTGTTCAGCACTGTGGTGCTTCATAAATAAAGAATAATAACGTACTGTTTATTTTTCCATACTGTTTATTTTGCAATTGTGTTCTACACATTACAGTGAAATACACTGAGGACTGTTCTGGCAACATGAAGAGCAATGTTCTGTTTTTACGTATAGTTCAGAGACAACTGGCTCAAATATTACACAGTAACTAGTTTTGTTCTTGAGAAGAAGTTACACTTATCTGCTTTTTTAACATTATGTGTGGACCTTTGCTGCCCTCTGGAGGCTTTACCTTAAAAAACAGTAATAATTATCTGTAGTATAAATGCACCAAACCACACACATTTTCAGATATTGAAGCAAGGGTGTTCATATAAAAATATAGTAAATGTTTCTCTTCCTGTACAGTATATAGTATAGTTGCATATTAAATATGTTTCTGTGATCCCACTATGTACAGTAAATTCTTTGAAAATAGTAGGATCTTTTGAAGAATTAGAATTAAAATAATATGTTGTCCAAAGGTGAAGAATTACTCCTAATTAGTAGTTATATGCCTGGGTGCAGTCTAGACATAATTTTTATAGATTGCTTACAGTGGTTATAGAAGCACTCATAGGACTTTTAAGTTGAAGTAAATCAGGAGCAAGTTTATTGCCTCAGCAAAACTTCTTGAACATAATTATTTATGTAACCCCTCTGGGATCACAGTGATTTCTGTTGCCACTGACTGTCCTGCAATTCCTATGGAGTGGCCAGCAGATGGTGAGCTCCTATGCACATGGATGGATAATCAGGACTCCATTTTAGTTTGGAGTTGGTTTTAGAGCTGAGTTGAAGTAGATGAAGAAGCCTCTTCTAAGCAGGGAATGCTGACCTGGCTGATCCAGTCTGGAGGATCCAGGAAGAGGCATTCCAGCAGACAGCTGTAACCAGACCAAGGCACATAACCATTCCTATTAGAGAATGCTGAGAAGAGCACAGGAATTCCAGCAGCAGTTAAAGGAGTAGGCACTTCCCTTCCTGAACTGATTGCAGACTGTGAAGTGGTAAGCTTGAAACCTCTCAACCTGTTTCACCACAGGGCACCCTGAGACCGTGCGCTATAGTTTCTCTAATCATTGGAAGATTACAGCATAACAGAAACCATAATGTGGATTACAATTACTCTGGGCCCCAACTATGTGCACCAACTAATGGTACCCAACTGCCACTAGGGCAAAGCCTAGGGTGGGCCGCAGTATTTGTTGTGGGTGGGTGAATACCATATTGCCTATTGCATTCTTGAACTGTTTTACTGTATTATATTCATGTATCTGTTATATTCACGCATAGGGTTTTTTTTCTGTGCAATACAAAGTTCTATTTAAGATAGTTCTGTGTCAGTTTTATTGCTCACTTAAATATGTTCCCAGCTGAGCCCCACATCCATACCCTGGATGCTCAGCTAGGTGGAGGCACTGCCGAAGTCATGTATCCCAACTCCCAGGTAGCGGAGGCTCAGGATTGGCCTGCAGAATACAAGGAGATTTCTGGGGTAAAGGACCACAGGGGTGTTTGTGGGCCTACGCAAAACCCCATAACATTTATATAAGCAACCCTTTTTTTCTCCTGGGCTTTTAACTATTCATCGCTGAACTACTGCACTTAGTGGTGCACAGAGGCATGCAAAAGGTGTTATAAAGAGGACATAACTTCCCTGATGTGATAAATTCTCTAATTACTATGTAATTCCTTGGGAACTATGCAATAAGCTATCACAGGTTCAAGAGATGGAATAACATTGGGATTGGAGACATCATGACACAGTAGAAGTAACCTCCTCTTTATTACACCATTATCACACCTACATTTACACCTACAGTACATATCTCCCCCCCCCTTGCAGTTTCATGGATATACACAACAATTCATAGAATAATAATGGTAGATATACCTATCTCTGTGACTGTTTGTGGTGGTTAAGTCTCCATGCTCTGTCATAGGAACTGGTGGACTCCTTTAGTGCTTCATAAAGAACTAGGATCAACGTAACTGCCCTTCCAGGTACGGTCACTGATATATACAGGCAGGACTGTTGTTCTGCTTCCTGACAGAGCCACAATAATTTTCCAAAGATAATGAGGCTGATGTACAAGGACTAGACCAGAGAGCAAATATGGTGAAGGAGGGTGAGTATATCGGCATATCTCCCCACACTATAAGGCACAGAAGCACTTAAAACATATTAGCCCTATTAACACAGTGGTGAATTACTGACTTATACTCTACAAGAGACAAACAGAAAGATGAAGATAACTCAGCAAATGTATACTTGTCCCCCTTGACCACAGAAATTGAACATGTAATTCTTCATTCTTCATTAATTTTCCTCAACATCATTTTCTGCATTACTTCTATTGGATCATTATTTTATTCTCTCTGTATGCTTCTTCTAAGCATTACTAAATCTAACATGATTTATGTATGGTGGCAAACAGTGACTCATCTATACTTACATTACAGAACTGATTTCATCATCTAATTTTTTATTTCACGTTTGAGGTATGAACTCATACACATTATTATTATGTTGTTTGAGTTTATAAGTTAAATTTACTTAATTATTCATATTTAATGATTATATATTATATGCTGATATCTAGAGTTATTTTCTACCTATTGCATATGTTTACAGATTTCATTCTAATAGATTCATCCATTTAGCTGTATGTTTGCTCCACATGTTAAGCTGGATTCCACTATGTACTGTGTATTAAAAATGTATAGATAATGAGTAATTGTATTTAAAGGAACAGTATACAATAGGTCAAAAGTTATATATGTACAGTAGCAAATTAAGGAAACAAAATAATAGAGCTGGAATTTTATTTTTGTTCTCAAGTCTCTAATTCATATAAAGATATTGAAAACAGTTTAGCAAACCTCTTCAATTGCTATGGCAATAGGGAATCTTACTTTAAATCTGTCCCATTCTGTTGATGACAGCTGCTGAAACCTCTCCAATGTTTCCCTGTTCATGCCTATTGATGATGCTCCTTTAACTGTTCTTAAGTGAACTTTCCTAAAATGTCATTAGTGGGAGGTTAAAAGAAAGAAAGGTGTAAGAGGAAGAGATCTTTACTTGGCCTTGACAAATCCAGACACAGGTGAAGCTGCTAATAAATTCCTGTACCATTGTTAAGAATGTGGAATCCTTTGGGAGTGACAGGAATAACTTCCCTAATGTATAAGGAAGGCATATATTATATAGAACATAGCAACAACTGTTTTTGTTCCTCCTACAGGATCATGAAATTCCATGTAGCAAAGAGAAAATTTAAGGAAACCTTGCGCCCATATGATGTGAAAGATGTGATTGAGCAGTACTCTGCTGGCCACTTGGATATGTTATGCCGAATAAAAAGTCTTCAAACACGGTTAGTAATCTTCATTTTGTATAGCTTATCATGTCATACCAGCACCACAGTTATTACGCATGCATTGTGCTAGTTATGATAATACAGTTTTAGATAAAATCACCATCTGATACCTATTTTCAGTCTGTAATAATAGAGAGGAGGTGATGTGTTTGACCACCACCACAGGGAGGAAGTGTCCGTGATACTTGGAATGGCAGATCCAGAGCTGACTATCATACCATGCTCAGAGTTGGCCCATTCTCTCATTTAAATACTATCCATCTGTATATTACTACCTGCTTATATAGATTGCAACAGACACAGGACACTGTCCCTGGTCATTTATTTGATGGAGGGTCCCGTCTGATACTTCTGTGACCCCACTAATTCCCAAAGGCACCCTTCTCATGCCTATTCTTCCACCAGAGGACAAACTTGTGTCAAGTAATTAATGTGGGGTCAGAAGACCCTATTTTAGTACATAACTTGCCAGAGATTCTCAGACCTCCTCCACTATTTTCCCACTAGGAGAGGAAAGTGTAAATCAAAATAAACATGGGGTCCTAAGATTATATGAATTGCCAAGAGAAGAGGTTTTCAGACTCCACCCACTAATCTCCAACTGACAGTACTTTCTATCTATTAATTGATATTGGTCCAAAGACCCTATATTAATAAATACAATACAAAGTAAGTAATTATCAAAGCTTTTCTTCTACTCTTCCGCTAGGAAAAGAAATATGTAAAAAGGATTAATATGTGTTCATGTTCTTCTAGTTAAAAAAATTATTGTAAAAAAAATGTAGTAATTTAATAAACAAAACAAAAAAATTACACATAAAAATTAAACCCTTACTAGGCCATTGCCCAGTTAACATTGACATTTACAACATGCTTTTATTTGAGTTCAGCTCTTATTGGCTGAAAGTGTAATACTTGTTTATCATATACAAGTGATAAAAATGTGCTAGTCACTTTACCTTGATTGCATAAGAACCAGTTTTGGCTCTCAGTGCAGTCTTTTTATTCAGGAGACTTTCCTTAATGCAAAATCAAGGTATCACTTTGCTGCATACTTTGGAAGTTGGACTTTTTGTGGATGCAGAAATTCTGTAATCATACCACTTGGATGAACATTAGGATAGATAAAAACTATCCTAAACAGCTTTAATATCAAGTCCCTATATGAACTGAACCTGCACATTGGGTAGTTGTTATGGAATATCTAAATAACTGAGGGGAATTGCAATGTGCTTTGTGCTGTTACATGGAAGGAAATATGCAAGGAAGCCAAATGGGTGGCCTGACATGATAAAGCAATTCAATAATTGATTAATAGTCTGCATACTACATATGAATATAGGCGTTATCTGTAAATGCCAGGACAGTATATTGCCATAGTACTGTATCATATTAAATATCATTCCGAGATATTTAATAGATTGCTTTGATTTTGGACATTTATTTTTTTAATTGAGGCTTTCATATTGGCTAGTTTTTATTTAAGCCAGCAAAGCCTTAACTTCTGCTTAGATTGGTGAATTTAACCTACTTTAAAAACATCAAGACGTTGAAGCAGAAATTGTCAAATTAGAAATCAAATTGGTCTGGACTATGCTCAGGATAACTGGGCAAGGACTGTAGAAGTGGTCACTAATGGAGATTCTAGAGCCAAGTGCCAGCCAGCGACAAACAGGATTAGACATAATACTGGAAATTGATTGCACACTAGGAGTAGTAGCTGGAATCAATAGGCAAATGTAGTTGTTGATACCTTTATTGGCTAACTAAGCAGATTTAGAATGCAAGCTTTCAAGACCTCTCAGGTGTCTTCCTCAGGCATGTTATACAGATAAATATGAAAACATCTCTCTTATATAAAAATACACACTGCGTTGTTTAGAATGGAAATCAGATAAGAAAAGTCAGTCTAGACTCAGATACAATGATCAGTCAATTGCAGTTTTCCTCTGAGGAGTTAGAGGTATTTGCGATCCCAGTGAGATTGTTGGAAAGGTTAATCCACAATGTGATAATGTGATAGGAATTCTCTGTCTCTATTCAAACCATAATAATTTAAATTATTAAACTTCAACATTAACTTAACCTCCCATATTTTTCTGGCCCTCAGGAGTATATTTTTGCCAAAATGGACACAGTGTCAGGGACATTAAACTTACTATTAATTAGATTGTTCCACACTCAGAGGGAGAGGAAAATATCGGAATTTAAATTAATGCTCCAGTTAAATACTATTTACAATGGTTGAACAGAGATAGGGAATTTCTGTCACATTATTACATGGTGGTACAAGCCTGAACAACAGTCCAACTGGAAGAGTAAACACCTTTGACACTTCCAGAAGAAGACTGCAGTTTACATACCATTGATTGATCAAATAATCTGGGTCTGGACTGAGCTGATATTATCTGTTTTACATTCTAAACAATATGTACTGCCAAGAGAAAGGCTTTCATATTTATCTGTATAACATGCCTGAGGAAGAGACATAAGAGGTCTTGAAAGCTTGCATCCTAAATCTGCTTAGCTAGCCAATAAAGGTATCAACTATACTTGCCTTCTGTATTTCTATGGCTAACATGGTACCAACTCTCATCTTTTATTTGTCACTAAGCTCCGATATTGGCCTTTACAGTCCCAGGCTCCCAACAGCTCCATTCTGAAGATGCTGATGCCGAGATCTTCCTGTAGCTCTCTATGGAGCCAGTGGATAGTTGCTGTCTCTGCTAAAGAGCAGCTATAGCAGCTACCCTCCCATAACCCCCTTAAGTTCAATAGCAATGTAGATTGCACACCCTGTGACACTGAAAGGATTTAAAATGAGAAAACGGTAGGAAGGAATATATCACAGCCCTACTGTATCTTGTGCCTTAAGAGTAATGTTTTTATCTGAATCAGCGGATAGCCCTCTCAACTGGTTCAGTCAGTACAGAAGGACAAAGCAGCTGTGAAATATAGCTTCTATGCCATTCTCTCATTTTGGAGCAATGCACATCCCTATAGCACTGAAAGGTTTCGGGATAGATTCTGTATGTGGTGCTGAAGTCTGAGTGGATCCTCTCTGTTCCCCCACAGTGTACAAGCTGAGGAACAGAAAGGATCCACTCAGACTTCAGGGTTGTCGAAACTGCTAGCAATTTGTAAGGGAGGGTATCCTTTACACGTCACCAGCAATTCGACAACCCTGCTTACTAATAACTGAATCACCCCACCTTCCCTTTCCATCCTTAATGTTTAGTATATATGTGGTGTGTCTCCATTGGCAAGCCAATGTGCTCCCCACACATTGCCGTAGCATTGCCCCTTAGTACATCTTCCCCCAGGTGATCACAATAGCTGGACTGAACACTAGATTAGGCCACAGGTAAGGCAACAGGTAATCTCCAAACTGGACTATTACGCTCAATGAACAATATAGTTCTAATGTAATTGATATATTTATTAATCAGTGTGTCATTAAATCATATAAAATGGAAATAACTGTAAAGGTATGCTGACTTTTCTATAACAAAGTAAATTAAACTTGAGGAAAAAAGACATGTTGTTCTGTATAAATGAATAACAGAATAGATACTGATAAATCTATCAGTTCATCATGAATAATATTTTGTTACATATCTAGAAGCACCATTTCCTCTTTATGTGTAAAGCCTAGGTTTCAGAAGAATTAATTAAAAAATGTTGAACATAGATACTATTTTTAAATTCATTAGCTGCAAAAGATCAATAGAAGTAAATTGTATTTAAAGTCTTAACCTTTTTATTTTTAAGTCATGATTAGGTGGAGCCTTACTGAAACTGTAATAAAGACTTACAACTTGGAGTTTAATATGAATACATGTTTTATAAACTGAAACTCGTTATTGTACTTTTAAGAAATACAAGAAATACAAGAGTAATCCCCCTTAGCCTAGTTCACACTAGCAACTTAATCTCAACAATTTGAACACGCAAAAAAAACATGAAACTGCTGTCATTGTGTTGTATGGTACTGTTCAGATTGCTGAAAAATGCACCATGTTTAGCAAAATAATGCATCTTACTGCATCTTTTGGTCTGAAAGTACCTAAAAGTACAAGCAATTTGCATTGATTTCAATTGCATCACTCATGTTGAGGCTGTGATGCTAAATCTAAAGAAAAACATTATGGGTGGAAAAACAGATATTTATACAAGCATGATAATTGCATTCTCATCCCTTATTTCTTAGAATCTTATGTGATTTCATATATCATTCCAGTGCATTAAACAAATCAACAGTGTAAACTTAGCCTTAATGTCAGTTCTAAAAAGTTATATGCCAATAATTAAAGGAACAGGAATATTCACTGGTGTGTATATCTATATATTTATATATAGATATACACACACATGCGTACATAAAATATGTAAGTGGTTGTACAATGCATTGAGTTGAAGGAAGTAAATGTTGGGAAACCATTTTCATTTGCATTGCTTATTTTCTGGCAAAAATGTTTATTGATTTAAATGGGATTACCTGGGAACAAAAACAGCGTAAAAATGTCCAGCAGGTGCAACATTTTCACCCACTGGACATCACGTACAAATAGTAGACTTTGCTATCCTATTCCATGCGGTGGCTGCACCGTATGTTTAGGACCGCACTTATCATGGCAAAAATCCAGCATTGTGAAAAGGAGGTGTAGAGTCCCAAACACGTGGTGAAAACCACCAGTATGTGTTGGAAAACTGGTTTCCAACACATACCTGTGGTTGAACAAAGAAAAAGATTAACCCTATGACTGCCAGTAGGGTATGCAACACATTATACAGTGTTGCATACCCCACTGGTACTCATAGGGTTTATCTACAAACAGGTCACACATGTCCCGCCAAATAAAAACTTAACAGCAATCCTGATGTCCAGCGGGGTAGCAGCTGTCTTTTTCTTTTCTTTCTCCTTTTCTTCAGTCTTCTGTCTTCTTTATTGCTGTTAAAATAAAAAATCCATTAGTGCTCAGTGAATATCAAAAGAAGAAGCCCCCAAACATGTGACCATTAACCTTTTGAGTACTGGAGGGGTAATCCTTTAACCCTTTGAGTGCCGGAGGGGTAATATGGGTCGCATCTTAATGTCCGCTGAAGATATAAAATATAATATTTCCAAAATTGTAAATGAATATGTCAGGGTCAAATACCTTACCCCTCTTTGCCTCCGCAAAGACATTTTCAGCTGCCCAGACCCCTCCATGCCACCTCTCGGGCTGTTGCATGAGTCAGACTTCCAGGATATAGAACGTGACTGATTTTATATGCCAGTCTCGGTTCTACTAGCGGGGTTCGTCATCCCTGGACAGTGGATGAGAGGTAAGTGTTACATTTCTGACTAGTTTCAGCTCACAGTGTCAAAAGAGAGTTTGCTTTTTTATTTCCTTTGCTGTTCCCACAATTTGCGCTGTTTAGCTCGAGTTGTGGGAACAAAAACCAACAACAAGCATTTTGCCAAAACATGAGTTTTGGCCATCAACGCTTGTTATGCCATGTATCTGGCCAGCAATAGAATAGCTGAGGTACATGTGTGAGTATTTTAGGCGTTAGTGTTTTTACAATTACTGCCTGTTTTACCCGTGGTAATAGAATCGAGCCCCAGATCTGCCTCAGAGACTCCAATTTTCAAAGTTATTTACAAAGTCTATGTTAAGCTACTGGCAGCCCCGCCCATCTCCCTTCCATTCTACCTACTTCCCACATTATTCTTTTCATTTATCATCCATTTTCAGCTCTAACCCTTTCTTTCCTCCTCCCAATCCACCCATCCTATTAAAGCTCCTCCCACATTATTACACAGATGGCTTAATTTAGAGATGCCCACCCCACCTTTCTTGGTACTCCTGGAGCTGGGTACAATAAGATTGCCATTTATGTAAATGTGTTTTTTAAAGTCCTTGAATGTTATACAAGCCTCCAGTGCATTGCAAAGTAATTCTAACAGTCAGCCAGTTAAAAGCTCCATTTAAAAAACTGGAAATGTGTCCCCTATGGTACAGTTGGTGTGCCCCAGAATGACTGCAGGTCTTCTAAGTAAATTGTTTAGGTAAAATTGGTTTATCCATCTTACTGAAAAAAAATAATTATGCAATACTGTGATTTTTACAATATGTATTTTATCATTAGTGTTTCCTTTTGATGGCATTTTGTGCGAAATACTGCTTTCTGTGATAAACTCTAAACCTACACTGGGTTTATGTTATAATATTAATAATAATTATATCAAATCCCTTTTTGCATAGCTTGAAACATCAGGTTTTATTTCTTGTTTAAACAGGGTTGACCAAATTCTTGGAAAAGGTCAAATAACAACAGATAAGAAGAGCCGTGAAAAGAGCGTTTCAGAAATGGAGGCAGCAGATGACCTCAGTATGTTAGGACGAGTAGTTAAAGTTGAGAAGCAGGTATTGTATTTTTTTTATAAAACATTACCAAGTATTTATTGTTAGTAAAACACATGCATTTTATACAGCCAAGATTTCCTACAGCATTATATTTTTGGAAGTATAAATAATCTTTTGAGGGCCAAAGCTTTGCTTTTTAATGAGTTGCAGTTTATACTCTGGCACTCAAAAGGTTAAAACAAAATATGTTTGCCTGGAGCCGCTACATATAATAGATAATATAGCTCATGTGTGGTTTTATGCATACAGAAAATGATGAGCAATTCTGACGCATACATACCATCTGCGCTATGGGGGTGGGGGACAAATAACAATGTCCTAAAATTCTCATCCATTTAAATGGGGCTTTTAGCCATTTGGATTCTAGAGACGTGTCCAATGCATTACTTTGCAATGTGTTGGAGACCTTACTTGCATTTAAGGGGTTAACAGTCATTATTTCTCCCAACTGAGCAGTTGGCTTACTCCAGAATTTCTCACTGTTTACTTTATGCATAAGGTCCTTAACCCTTTGAGTGCCAGAGGGGTACCCCTCTAGCATTCAAAGGGTTAATATGAAGTTGTTAGTTCTAATACATCTTATATAATAATTTGCTAGGATGTTTGTCAGAAGCCGTCATGCGCAGTAGAGACTGCCCGAACGCACAGAATGCTGGGAGCTTTCTGTGCTTTCGGGCAGTCTCTACAATGCATGACTGCGTTGGCGGCAGGAAGCAGAGCAGGACTGGTCTCTTAACCTTTTGAGTGTCAGAGGGGTACACAACGCATTGCAAAGCAATGAGTTGCATACCCCTCTGGCACTCAAAGGGTAAACATCACCCTGACCTTGGCCTGTGTACATGGGATTTTACTTTTGCAGTTGTATGGGCTGTCCACCTCTTTCACTCCACATTTGGACTACACACAGGAAACTCCTATATAACATTCTTATTACACTTTTAAAGGGTACCATACAAAAAAAATAAATAAAATGTCTCTACATTTGTTTAACATCCTTGAATTTTAGAGATGACGCCAATATATTACAAAGCAATGCTTTGAGGACATTTCTAGCATCCAAGGGGTTAACAGAAGATCTTACCTGGGTATTTGTCCTTGATGTAGCAGTCAGGTATATCTATACTCTGGAACTATATGGCATTTCACTACATTTCACTAATAGAAAGTGATCTAAAGAATAGGTGCATCGGTGCTCTATGGGAAATTGCATTCACTTTGCTGAAAGCCTATAGGTTTCTTGTAATTCTGTTCAACCTAGAAGCTCTATCATTCCCAGACACTCAATAGCCGGGTGAGGATGATGGGAGTTGTTTCCACCACAGCTGGAGAGCCAAATGTTGCCTACGTGTGCTATAGTCTATTAAGGGGAGATGTGCAGAGGCAGCCTATAATAGGTCTTAGTAAATATTAACAGCTGAAAAGGAAATATAGGATTGGATTCCACTACAGTTTACACATTTATCAAGAGTTGTATCGACAAATGTCTCCATAGAGTTCAGTGGGAATATATTAGATAAAACATTTCATAACATTTATTTACTGAAATTTAATATACAGTATAAAAAAAGAAGGTATATAAGAATTTATCTGTGACGGATCCACCCAAAATTAGTTCTTTAGTTAAACAAATTAAAGGTCATTATCCCTTTGAGTGCCAGAGGGGTACACAATGCATTGTTTTGGTACTCAAAGGGTTAATTGCTCTCATTACAGTTCCCCCTTAATTCATTCCATCCTATGGCTTTATTCATTTCATCCTATGGCTTTATTCATGAAGCGGAAGCAAACCAAATATACCCTAGGGAGCATATGAAGATGTTCACACACCCCCACACCTGGTGTGCAACAGATTTGTGCATCTTCAGCTTGATGAATAAAGGCCCTATAAGTTCTTCTAATTACTCTCTCAAAACTGAAGGGAAAAAAAAAGGAATATATACAAGACAAATCCTACTGCTTAAAAGTGAGATTCTAATGATGTTGAGTTAAATGTGCCTTTAAACTCCCTGAATGTACAGCAATGCTTCGGAGAGCTCTTTAATTTATTGTCTCCTGTGGTGCGTTCCATTTCTTAGTACATCAGCATTAACCCTTTGGGTGCCAGATCTGTACGCAAAGCATTACTCTGCTTAAAGTTGCGTTCATGCACCATCCGACCTAAGATGCACCATGCTGCTTCTTCCTGTGACATGCCCTGTGAAAATTCCTAGTGTGAACACCCTCATAAAGTACAGCTGGCAATATTCAGATCTGGATTCCTCTGGACTTAACATCTGATACCCGGTTTATCTTCAAATTTCCAATTACTTAAATCAGTCATTTAATCCTTTGGGTGCCAGGGAGCTATTCAACGCATTGCAATGCAACGTGTTTGATACTTCCTTGGCACTCAAAGGGTTGACCCCTTTAATGAGAGATAGTTCTCCAAAGGTATTGTGAAGCAATGTGCTGGAGACCTCACCAGTATTCAGTGGGTTAAAAGCCCTATTTAACCCCCTTAAGGACCAGCCACGTGACACTCGGCCAGCGTTTTTGGGGGTTTTTGGCATTCGATTCAGGGATTCCCAAGCGGTGAACAGCCATACAGGGACCCCTGAATTCAATGACGGCCCTTAAGGGGTTAAAGCTCTGGGAACATAAGGAATTTGTATTTGTTTTCTGTGGTACAATTAGTTTACTGCAGAATTTCACCTTTTTAACCATCTGAGTGCCAGAGAGGTACACAATGCATTGGCCTGCAAGGAGTTAATATACTGAATGTAGACAAGTCATCAGGGCTGCCTTTAGGGCATAAATTCAGTATCCATGTATAGGGCCTGGTCAAGCAGGAGGACCCACCTCCAGATCAGAAAAGAGCCCTAACAGCCCCTGTAAAGTCAGGGGTGCCTGTGTCAAAAGGGGCCCCCAGAGGACCAGACTTACCTACTGGGATTCTGGAGGATCTCCTGGTGGGCCACCATTTTAACCCCTTTAGTACAGAGTAGTACCTCTATAGCACTTAAAGGGTTATGTATATTCTGTGTAGGGAGAGGAGCCCTGTCTTTTTTGTTTGTACCAGACCCCATGATTTCTTATGGCTGCCCTGAAAGTGACACAGAACACATGCATTTTTCATGTGATACTGGTGTAGTGATCGTCTCCAGCGTGAACCAGCTCTAAGAATAATTTGCATTGTACAGACAAACAAGTATAAATATCGATCAATAATTTGTTATTCAGGTTAATTGCACAACTAAGCTATAAAGGCATAAAAACAAGCATGGTTGCATTGATTTGCATGTCACTTCTACATGATAACTAGCGTCAAATGCCAACAGTGCAGAAATGCATTTGTATTGGAAGCCTGGTCTAGCTAATGAAGTTTAGCTGTAACTCACTGTTAAGTACTCAACATCTCAACACCTGTCTTTCCAACTAATGGTCTAACACTGAGTCTGCCAAATAACCATTTGCAAAATTCCCATTGATTTAAATTGGATTATAATCCTTTGAATGCTACAGAGGGCTCCAGTTAAGTGCAGAGCAATGCTTTGAGACCTCCTTAATGTTCAAGGGGTTAAAATCCCCATTTAAATCAGTGGAAATTCTAATTTAATCCCTATGGTGCAGTTGGTTTGCTCCAGCATTGCACCTCTTACTGAATACAAATCTAAGAAAGAATTTTACTTAACCCTTTGAGTGCTTTGCAATGCGTTGTGTACCCCTCTGGCACTCAAAGGGTTAAAATTGCCTGGCTGATTTTGCTACCAAAACAGTATCATGTAATTCTCTTATTTACTATGATGTCAATAGGAAATGCTGTGCAGGCATCACTGTGAAGGAATAAATGTGAGAGCCACCATAAGCGAGCCAAGTCTGGAATACCAGCCTCCTTTTCAACTGGATTACAGTCCTCGCTAAAACAAGAAAAGAATTATAAGAAACCAGTTTAGGTTTTCACTTAATCTATTTTGATTAACAGAGAAAAAATTGTTACAAAATATATATATTTATTGTACAAGAGGCAACTTGCTATTTAAAAGTATAGTAAAGTTTCAAATAAATGCAGCTCCAGTTATTATTTTTAGGACCATGCAGAGCGTTATTATCATTCTCTACAATGTGTAGTCCCAGAGGAATTGAATGATAAAGTGTCCCCCTCCCGCCCCTCAGATGTAGAATCCAGTTGCTTGACCGGACAGCTCTCAGCTAGGGACAATCTTCTGGCTGTGAGCATAAGGAAAACCCTGCTCCCTTGAAGGAGGAGGGTAGGATCCTTATGCTCACAGAAGATTTCCCTTGCTGTAATCCAGTGGTTCTCAACTCCGGTCCTCGGAACCCACTAACAGGCCAGGATTTGATGATTTCCTTGTTAGAGCACAGGTGAGTTAATCAATGTGAGTGAGCCTCTGATCACCACACCTGTGCTCAACAAAGATATCCCTAAGTCCTGGCCTGTTAGCGGGTCCCGAGGACCGGAGTTGAAAACCACTGTTGTAATCCATCCGGACGGTCTTGCTGTGCAGCTTTACATAGGTAAAAGGGGCGGGAGGAGGACACTATATGATTCAGTTACTCTGGAACTACACATAGTAGAGAATAATAATGCTCAACATGGTCCAAAAACTATAAAGAATAATTGGAACTGTATTTATTTTGAAACATTACTATTCCTTTAATAAATGAAGTACAAAGTGTTATATTAAAGCTTTGTTCACATGGTCAATGTGACTGCTCTGTGCTAAAGCACAGTCTAAGCCGCCCATGTTTATATGCTGAGACCTATACTTCCCAGGTGATCTTCTGTCATAAATTGGAGGACAAAGCAGAGGTGTGATAGAAGACTAGCGCATGAGAGCATCAGCCATATATTATAAGCTGATGTCCATATAAGTCAGCTAGTCATTGGAGATTGCAAAAAGCATCACCTCCGATGCGGCTCATGTAAGGGATCTGCATGTTAACTCCATAGACCACCATGCAGATCAGGCATGCTAAAACCCAGAAGCATGAATGTATCCAATTTGCAGTTTTGCAGTAGGCACAAATGCAAACAACACCATACAGGTGTAGAACAGCGCCTAAAGTGCAAAAGTGATTTCTTTATTACTCTTTAGGGCATTTTTCCAAAAAGGAAAAGTTAACATTATGTATACTCCCCACCTCCAGAAATGTAATAAGCAATTATACAGCCAATGCTATGTCAAAAACAATTAAATAGCTGCAATTTTTGTAGCAGAAAATAATTCAGTAGAAAAATGAGATGGAAGTAATAATTTGTCAATTAACGCAAAAACATCAAATGTTAGGCAGAGCAAAAACATCAGCTTCAAGTAAGATAAATGTGCCGTAGTGATTGATGATTTCTATAATTTAAAATGTAATTAATGAAAGTTGGGTTGCTGCCTTTGCTAGAAAAACAGCTAGGCCAGCTAGAGCAGCTTTTGCATGTATATTCTTATTTGCACAAAGTCCAAATGACTTTCCTGACAGTGAACTACCATCTAAGTGGCAAAGCCACTTAACGAACATCTTAACGAACTTAACGAACTTCTCATAAATTTCAGTATATGTGCGCCATGGCATTTCCAAGACCTTTACCATCAAGCTCTCACTAGAGATGACAACATTTGTAAATAATATTTATACATGCTTCTTAAAGGGGCATTTTATCCTTTGACAAATATATTACTTTTATTATTAAATATAGTATTGAGGTCCTTTTCCCTGACACTCCAAAGTGGTCCTACAAACTTTAAAAATATATACTTAGTTTTCTATTATTATTACCCATTTCTGAATGACTTCAGGTCTGGTACATTCAGTTGACCTCTGCCTCATTTTGTGTAGTTTTTCCTATTCATCTCACAATAATGATAAAATGAGAGTGTAAACCTATGAGTGCCAGAGAGTAGAGATTCACCGATACCAATTTTTTAAGACCGAGTACGAGTACCGATACTTTTATATAGACATACTCCAAGTTGAAAAGCACTCTTAGGACTTTTTGATATTCTGACAATTAGGTTTATTCAGGCAGATCAACATTTCGGTTATCACACAGTAATTAATTAATTAATTAATCTTCATAGTATTTGGGCCTTGGAGAGTGTTATTTCAATTCTGTCAGAGTTGTGGTTCAAGAGTAATTGAATGATAAAGTATCCCCCTCCCGCCCCTTTTACCTAGTGTAACACTGCTCACCTCAGATGTGGAATCTGGTTGCTTGACCAGACAAATAACAGCAAGAGACAATCTTCTTACAGTAAGAACAATGAAAACCCTACCCCCTTGACAGGTTTTTCAGCTTTTTCCCCTTATCTTAATTGAAGATTGTCCCTCTCTGCAATCTACCTGGGCACCTCCCTGCTGCTCTGAGGTGAGCAGTGTTACATCAGTAAAAGGGGCGGGAGGGGGATACTTTATTATTCAATTACTCTTGAACCACAACTCTGACAGAATTGAAATAAAACTCTCCAAGGCCCAAATACTATGAAGATTAATTAGAGCTGCTTTTATTATGAAACATTACTATCCCTTTAAGGATGTCCCTGCTGAGTGCAGGCGGGTCAGTCATAATGATTGAGGCATTGATTAACGCACCTGAGCATAAAGGGACAATAACTGTAAAATGCAACTTGCTATCATATTAATGTGCATTTTGTGACATTTGCAGATATAAATGTAAAAAGTCTCCAAACATTTAACCCTTTGAATGCCAGGGGGTACACAACACATTGCAAAGCAATGCATTGCATAACCTTCTGGCACTCAAAGGGTTAAAGAACTTGAAAATCATCACAAGTAAATATACTTTACATATTTTTAGAAAACTTTAATAACAAATAAAAGCTAAGCAAAATATTTTAACCCAATAAAGAATATGAAAAAACTGAGAAAGGTAAATTAACAGTCATAAGGTACAAGTGGACTGGGGAAATAAATATAGGTTGACTTGAGATGTATAAGATTCAGAGGAAGAGAGCGATCAGTATGAGGCTAAATAAATCGATTTTGGTAGCTATCTTTAAATTCTCATGTAGTACATAACTCAAAGTCTCTGGATATCCTTAATGAAAAATGTTTCCATTTATTTTGTTATAATTGTGCTGGGCTTACAATCCAATTCTCTTGGTAATGTTTCCGTTTGATTAGAATACACATTTATTCAGAATTTATGAAATGTTGATGCAATCTAAAGTAAGGGTGGTCTTTAGGGAAAAAAAGATTGAGGATATGAAGTAAAATATTTTCTGAATGTTGAGGATCTTTATTTGGAAGGTTATTGTGTTTACAGTGTCAGACCATTAGGGTTTATTTCTTGGGCACTGGATATAAAAAAGTTAAACTTTATGGAGCAAGCAATGCCAGCAACTGCTCACATATAGAGTGACCATATTTCCATTCTACTATTCAGGGACACTGTGGAGATGAGAGCAGCAGAGTAGTTGTCATTGGCTTTAGTGCAGCTAAATGGTATGGGTCACTATAAATCAATGGAAATCCAGTACATAAGCTGCTCTTTCTCCGGTGCACCACATCATTTTTTTAAGCATTATTTTATTAGGTATAAAGGCAGTACAAACATATAACTGGTACATGCAGAATAGAAACGTGGAACATAACATGGGCAGCAGCGGATCAGTGCTGATACCTATCAGCAATCAACAGAAGCATGGATGAAAATATTAGCATGCTAGCAGATGTGTGTAATATATATACAGAATCAACACAATGACACATGCTTGGTAGTGGTATAGGAGTCTGACATGGTCATCCACACAACCAACTGGCGCTGGTTAACAGTACACCTTAGATCAACTTGTCTCAAGTAGCATGTTATAATGCAACCACCGGCAAGCAGGAGCATAGGAGAGTATAGTGAGAGTTGAGTGCAATGAAGGGAGAAGACAGAGAAAGCAGAAGAGGTCTGGCCCAGGGGGAGAGAGAGAAAAGGAGCCCCACTTCTTATACTAGTCCCCGAGGACAGCAGGGGAAAAGACACTTCCCTCCCACCGACAGCAAAGCCCGGTGCCCTACATAATTACACTGGACATGCGAAGCCAGGCGGCCCCCATCCCCTCATATCACTCCACTGAAATGAGGCCAGAGACATCCCAGACCCAGAAGACCCCTATCCCCCGTCCAGAGCCCCAGTCTAAGGGTATTGTCATCTAGGGAAATGGAGGAAAAATCCCTAGCACATTGCCCCATCGGAACAGGGGAGCCAAGGAGCCCATATTTTCTGATAGTGTTGTCTCCGACCAGTAACTAAGGCATGTTGTTCCTCAAGCGAGTCTATAGTATGAATTTTAGTGTTGAGCGAGCGTGCTCGGCCGATGCTCGGATCGGCTCGAGCATCGCTCTGCTCGGCACATGGCGGTACTCGTCGAGTACCGCCATGTGCTCGCCCGACATGTTCGGGTGAAGAGGATCTGTGCCGGAAGAGGCACAGATCCGAAGACGCTCCGCTGGACCACCAGGGAATGGAGGTACGGGGGCATTGCGGAGATGAAGGGGGCATTGCGGAGATGAAGGGGGACATTGTGGAAGAGGGGCATAGACTCTATGCCCCTCTTCCACAATGTCCCCCTTCATCTCCGCTATGCCCGTCTTCCACAATGTCCCCCTTCATCTCCGCTATGCCCCTCTTCCACAATGTGCCCCTTCATCTCCTATGCCATAGAGGAGATGAAGGGGGACATTGTGGAAGAGGGGCATAGCGGAGATGAAGGGGGACATTGTGGAAGAGGGGCATAGAGTCTATGCCCCTCTTCCACAATGTCCCCCTTCATCTCCGCTATGCCCCTCTTCCACAATGTCCCCCTTCATCTCCTCTATGGCATAGAGGAGATGAAGGGGGACATTGTGGAAGAGGGGCATAGCGGAGATGAAGGGGGACATTGACCAGGCACCCTCCGCTCATCAGAGCAGGGGGTGCCTGGTTTAATGCTCGAGTGCTCCCATTCATTTGAATGGGGCTCGGGTGCTCGGCCGAGCACTCGAGCATCAGGGGGTGCTCGGTCAGAGCACCCGAGCATCGGGGTGCTCGCTCATCCCTAATGAATTTTCATATGCCAAGCAGCCAGGGTCAGTGCCTGGCTGGCATGCCAGAGGGAGGGGATAGTCAGCTTCTCAGCGTTGATGGGAAGATAAAAGAGTGTCTGGTGAGGTCGAGAAAGTTTTGAATCTTCTGGTAGGTCGTCAAAGAGAAAAATCACCAGGGAGAGGGGAAGGGCAGTCAAAAGCATCTTATTGATCCCCTTTGCTACCAATCTCCAAAAGACCTGGATACACAAGTACATCCACCAGATGTGAAATAGCATGCCCTCGAGGTCTTTACATCTCCAGCAACATGAGGATATAGCAGGAGAGATCCAGGCCAGGTGAAACCGTGTTAGATACCATCTGTAAGGACTTTATAATTAATCTCCTTAAAGGAGTAATCGGGCGAGTTAAGGTACAAAAAAGTGAACTAGCAAATATCTATGTTGGTTTTCCATCGGGAAAGGAAGTGGAGTTTATCCCCAGGGACAGGGTCAAGGAAAGATGGTTGAGCTTCGATAGAAAATTCTTAGCTAAGCACCCTGAGGAGAGAAAAGATTCAAATTTGGTGAGTTCCCGAAAGGTATATCCCTTCACAACCATGCTTAAAGGGATAGTAATACTTCATTTTAACTTTATTTTATTTTGTAGGCATTAAAAAAACATGAAGAATGATATAAGTCTTATCTCTGAAACCTTTATGGTTTAAGAGATATTCACAAACAAAGTATCCCCCCCCCCTGTTCAGCCAGATAAGAAGGGAGATGCCCAGGTAGACTGCAGAGAGGGACAATCTTCAATTAAGATAATGGAAAAAGCTGAAAAACTTGTCAAGGGGGGAAGGGCTTTCATTGTTTTAATACAAAGAAGATTGTCCCCTTCTGTTATCTGTACTGTCATACAACCAGACTGACATCTGAGAAGAGATGGCTTACACTAGGAAAAAGGGGCGGGGAGGGGAACTTTGCTTGTGAATATCTCATAAACCATAAAGGTTTGAGAGATAAGACTTATATCATTCTTCATGTTTTTTTAATGCCTACAAAATAAAATAAAGTTAAAACGAAGTGTTACTATCCCTTTAAAGGGATAGTAATACCTAAAATGTAAAAAAAAATATGTTGTAGGGTTTATCCCCCTGAGTAAAACAAGAGTACTCCCACTGCTGAAAGATGTTTCATTCAAAAGTTATTAATTTTCAAATTTGAATTTTTTAGGTGCAATATCACAGTGGCCTGAAATTGTAGAGTGGCGCTGTTGCTACACCATCCTATGGAGATTTATGGTCCTGAGACCAGAGCTGTCCATAGGATCATGTAGCAACAGCGCCACTGTACAATTTCAGGCCACTGTGATATTGCACCTAAAAAATTCAACTTTGAAAATTAATAACTTTTGAATGAAACATCTTTCAGCAGTGGGAGTACTCTTGTTTTACTCAGGGGGATAAACCCTACAACATATTTTTTTTACATTTTAGGTATTACTATCCCTTTAACAAAAAATGCCATGCTTGTCGATACTGCCAGCCATGGGATGGAGGCAGGGAGTGATTTCAGCATGAGTGTTCAAAGGAGAGCACCCTCGTATGGTAGAGCTTTGATAGATAATTCTTAGCTAAGCACCCTGAGGAGAGAAAAGATTCAAATTTGGGGAGTTCCCGAAAGGTATATCCCTTCACAACCATGCTTAACAAAAAATGCCGTGCTTGTCGATACTGCCAGCCATGGGATGGAGGCAGGGAGTGGTTTCGGCATGAGTGTTCAAAGGAGAGCACCATCGTATGATAGAGCTTCGACAGATAATTCTTAGCTAAGCACCCTGAGGAGAGAAAAGATTCAAATTTGGTGAGTTCCCGAAAGGTATATCCCTTCACAACCATGCTTAACAAAAAATGCTGTGCTTGTCGATACTGCCAGCCATGGGGTGGAGGCAGGGAGTGATTTCGGCATGAGTGTTCAAAGGAGAGAGCCCTCGTATCTTTAATTGGAGCCCCCAGAGTATGTACGTTAAGGTTTTTCCTTGTAAGAAAGTGGCCGCTGCGCACCCATTCGGGAAATTATGGGTAGCAATAGAGAGATAGAAGAGGAGAAGGAAATTGTGTAAGCATAGCATCACGACTGGTCCTATCCCAGGCTTTCAGGAGGTGTGGAAGAATGGGATGCTGCGCAAGTTCCACAGCACATGATGCTACAGGCTAGCACTTTGTTCTTTTTCTGGGTTTTTTTCCCTGGTTTTTTTTCCTGTTTGAGTATTTGGAGGATCCCTTCTTTCCTTGCTGCTTCTCATATTCCCTCACAAATTAATTTTATTTATGTAAAGTCATGTAAATTCTGTGAGTTTTTCCTTTTTTCTTTTCACACATATATTCTCCTTTACTCATTCAAGCTACTTTTTTCACCAAGTCTTTATCTCACTCAGTTTTGCAGTAATAGAATTAACTTATTCAAATGTACTTTCATGTCAAACACTGGTTCAGAAAATGTTAACCATTTACTATCCCGTCCAGGGCAGACAACATGCACCATCTTCTTAAAGGGGTGTTTCACCATGTCTTAATTTCACAAAATTTTGTAGTAATAGAATGCATTTATTTAGATGTATTTCCAATTCAAACATGCACCATTTTCTTAAAGGGATGTTTCTAGAAACATAGTATGTGGCCATTTGCTCAATAGTTTCTCTGCCGAGGTATCCCTTTAATTAATTATACAGGTACCAAATGTTTTTCAGTTATGGGTGGAGTAGACCTATATAGAGAGGCTGGTGCAGTGTTCACTTTGGTCTTCACCTACCTACAGCAAACTTATACTGTTCAAAAGCAAATTATTCTTATCCAGAGATTTTCAGAGTCTTTAGAGGGGTGGGATGAGTGTTTTTAATAAGTTTCATTAGGTTTTAATCTCAAAATGTTACTCGTTACTACAAGCTCGTTTCAATTTTATTCCAGTTAATTTATAATGGTTAGGAGTCTCTTGGAATTGAGGTGCCTTAGCATGGAAAGAGAGAGCTTATGCATACTTTGGCCAAATTATGTCACAAAATCCTCATTTTTTAATGAAATTAAAAACACATAGGTTTATTATATACACTACACAGGGATTTATGTATAGTGATGGTATTTTGGCAGTGTGAGTTTTTCATTTTTTATTTCGCATGTCATGGGCTTTTTGTGTGCCCAGCTGAATTTGTGGGTGCCTCCTAATGGAGGTCAAGAGAGAGGCTCCAGAGATAGTATATAGAGCTCTGGAGTTTTACTTCTGGGACTTTGTATTGTCCCAGAAGAGGGCTGCCCCAGACACGGGTCACACATTTAAAATCAGGAACTGTCCTGGGCAATCAGGGACACATGGTCACACTACAGTGACATAATAATAAAACAAAAGTAGTACTGATAGTGGTCGGTACCAGTGATTGAGAGTGATCAAAATGTTTCTAAGTGAGTTGAAGGTATATTGAATTATTTTATTTCATTTTCTCAACAAATGGAAGGGAAGGCTTGTGAGAGGACAATGGAAATGGTAGGGAGGGCATAGAGAGAGGACATGACAAATGGGGGGAAGGATGCTGGGAGAGGACACAATGGATGAGAGGAAGGGCATGGATGGAGGACTTTGCAAATGGGAGAGAGGTGAATCCGCCCTTCAAGTTCTTGGAGAGATTTGGATATGAGTATCTGGGGTGTTCGCCTCTTTGTCACTCCTGTGAATATAACACCCATAGCCTGGATGATGGAAGAGATTAACATATTTCCATTTTACTATCACTCTGGTGTGTGGCCTGCATTGATGGAAAATTCCTGTCACAAGACTGTCTTCTTTTTTATCTATCTATAAATATATATTTATATTTATAAATATATATTTATATATATAGATATACTCATGTGTAGAGGCACTCATGAAAAAATGTATAATATCACAGAAAAATGCACTTTATTAATTATAGACAAAATACATCACTTTGTATCACCAAGGTTAAAAACACTTAAAACAATCACAAAACAGTGAAAGAGAAACATCTCCCAATATAATATGTGTCTAACAAGAAGACTAATCAATGACGAATATATAGCTTTGTGGGATTTTAAATGCAGGCAACATATATAAATAAAAAATGTTTCCTCTTACTGTCCAATATTCTAAACCGGGACATGCTATACCACAGATCTGTGCATAAAGTGCAAGTGTAAAAAATAAATAAACAAAAACATGTGAAAATATTATATACTATAAAGGTGCTCCACATTCCCTTTCACTGGCTGGGGCAGCGAATGGTGTTGCTGCTGTTGCTGCTATTGACTCAGAATCAGGACTGCAACTAGGACCAGGAGTATTGCTGCTGGCAAGTGGAGCCTGTCCCAGTCCTGCATCACTTGACCACATACCCACTGTGTCTATGGCGGTCTGTGGCACAATAGCCTGCTCCTCAGCACCCTGATGTCCTTGCAGCTCAGCAGAAGAAGGAATTACAGCAGCAGTAGCAGCAGCAAACGAGGTGGTGGAGAAAATAGTGAGGTTGGGTGCTGGAACTGGTCCATCATAAACCCTATTAAACAAATTCACACATTTTCTTTTGATGGACACATGAGATTTTGGGTTATGTCCAATATCCTTTTCTGTGGGAATCAGTCTTAAATATCCATATTTGTCTTGTTACATTAGAGTATTATTAACTTATTGTTTCATCTCCATGCCTGCCAACTTGATGCTGATACAGCATCTATATGTTCCTTCTTATTTACTGTGTTTGTCCCGTTGTGATTACTACTTTTGCTCCACTACATAGTAATCGCAACGGGACAAACCACTGTTTTCCGATGTGATGAAGGTATTTTTATTTCTGCCTGATTGTGCTATTTAAAGAAGCAACATAACAATCTTGCGCTGATATGCAATGCAAGATTGTCACCATGTAGCCCTTTTGAACATGGCGACCTACTGAATGCAGCAAAAAGCAGCGCAATATAAAAATGTGCTATTTCAAAAGGATACCGTACAGTTTGTAGAATAGTGTAATAATTACATAGGAAACATCATAATTTTCTATAGCATGTAGTGAATAAATAATCAATTATTTGGTAGTATTTGCAGAAGGAAACCCATTACACTTTGACTCGTACCACAAAAGACAGATCACAAAACACTGTTTATCATACATGTCTTTTTACACTCATATCTCTCTTGTGAAAGCTAGGGCCAGTATGGATGATATGAAAGTGAAGTTTATAGCTAGAGACTTCCCCAGATATTCATTAGTTAAAGAATGAACAGAGTTCTTCCCTTCTCAGCTCCTTTGAATTAGAAAGGATGGGACACAAAAGAGTAGTGTCTACATTCTATTTTTCGAAGATGGGTGAATAGTATATAGACAGTGGCGTATCCTAAAAACTACTGGAACAAGTCCCCATTATAGCATATAGAAGAGCCATCAGTCTGAAGGAGTAATTTACAAATGCAAATATAGGACCAATAAAGAAAATAAAACAGACTGTTTAAGGTCCTCTACTACAGTATTCCCGATCTTCATTGTGCTCGGTGGTATAGTTATGCATGTATCTGTAGTCACCATAAAGTCTTAGATCTTACACAGTTTGAAATGTATAATTTTGATGTTTGTATTATCAATTTTTAATAAGTGATTGGATTACATATAGGATCTTTGTTATATCCACGGACACTTTATATTACCACAGAGGATACATTGACTTCAAATGAAATCTCTTTTCATATTATATGAATTAAAGGGATAGTAATACTTAAAATGTAAAAAAAAATATGTTGTAGGGTTTATCCCCCTGAGTAAAACAAGGGAATTCCCACTGCTAAGAATTATCTATCAAAGCTCTACCATACGAGGGTGCTCTCCTTTGAACACTCATGCCGAAATCACTCCCTGCCTCCATCCCATGGCTGGCAGTATCGACAAGCATGGCATTTTTTGTTAAAGGGATAGTAATACCTAAAATGTAAAAAAAATATGTTGTAGGGTTTATCCCCCTGAGTAAAACAAGAGTACTCCCACTGCTGAAAGATGTTTCATTCAAAAGTTATTAATTTTAAAAGTTGAATTTTTTAGGTGCAATATCACAGTGGCCTGAAATTGTACAGTGGCGCTGTTGCTACACGATCCTATGGACAGCTCTGGTCAATTGACCATAAATCTCCATAGGATGGTGTAGCAACAGCGCCACTGTACAATTTCAGGCCACTGTGATATTGCACCTAAAAAATTAAACTTTTAAAATTAATAACTTTTGAATGAAACACCTTTCAGCAGTGGGAGTAGTCTTGTTTTACTCAGGGGGATAAACCCTACAACATATTTTTTTTTACATTTTAAGTATTACTATCCCTTTAAATTAATCTTACTATTAATTGGATCTTAATGTTCCTAATATAATGAATTTATAGTTCAGCTTATTCCTTGTAGATCTGGAGCTGAAAGTATTATTCTTTTGCATTGCAATGAAATATTTCTGTGGTGCCTGCATTTTCTTGTTCAGATGAATCTCCCAATATTTTCATCAAAAATTCATATGCCATATGTTATTATCTACTACAATTTGTAGCTGAAAAAGCTTGTTCTTTGCACAGATTTCACCTAAAATAAATATAAATTATGTGTGTGTAATTATAATATAGGCTAGGATGTAAGGTATTAAATGATCTAACTTTTAGTCTTGTTTTACTAGAAATTGCTCTACTATGTACCACAAATCTTGAAATTTTAACTACAAGTCCCAGCACTTGGCACTATGAACATCATAATGCAGCATATATTTTTTACTGTTTATGATGTCTCAGAGTGGTAGTAATACATTTGCAGCTAGAATATACACATACTAAATCAGGGGCAGGCAACCTGTGGCTATCTAGCTTTAGCTGAACTTCTATCATCCCCCAACCAGCCAATTGCCACTAGAGGATGAAAAAAAGTAATAACTTGAGAACCAAAGTCATGATGCAGAAAGCAAAATATGAGCAATTGGGGAGCATATCAACTGCACCATAGAGAGGGAAGTAAAATTTACCAAATTTCCAATTTATTTAAATTGAACTCGTAACTGCCCCCCCCCCAAATACCAGAGAGTTCTCGAAAAAAAACCTTAGAACCCAGTTTCAATCAATTGGAAATTGCATTTATCGCTTATGGTGGAGTTGGTTTGTTCCAGAATTGCTCATCATATGCTTACTGCGTAAGGCCCTAAAAAGCATAAAGTTGCGAGGATTATAATGGCATTTCTATAAAGGACATACTGGAGCAAATAAAAGAAAAGTTAAATCCGAATATCAGGACCCCGATTACATGGTATACCAGTATAGTACCTTTGCTTTAGCACTGTAACAGATTCGTTCATACGCAAACCTGAATGGATGTCTCTTAGAGAAAAAAGGGCACGAAAATTTAGAAGTTAGGATATTTCATTCGAGGTAAATATTAGCAATGTTCACCAGCTATAAACCATATGTAACAAAACATACACTTTTGCTTAAACCATTTGAGTGCAAGAGGGTTGAGCAACCCATTGCTGAGCAATACATTGCTCACCCCTCTAGCAGCCAAAGGTTAAAGGGGAACTTTCACCCCTTAATAACTAAATCTCCCCTTACTGCTGACCTGGCGACTAGCTGCTTAGTAGCGCTAGTCGCCAGAAATCTTACCCCGTTCTGAAGATTTCGCCGTTTGAAAGGATCAGGAAGCACGGACGTCTCTTCACAGTGACGTCCGTGCGCCTGCGCTGTCAGTCCCTTGTCAGTCCCTTGTGCACCGTACGGTGCATACGGTGCACAAGGGACTGACAAGGGACTGACAGCGCAGGCGCACGGACGTCACTGTGAAGAGACGTCCGTGCTTCCTGATCCTTTCAAACGGCGAAATCTTCAGAACGGGGTAAGATTTCTGGCGACTAGCGCTACTAAGCAGCTAGTCGCCAGGTCAGCAGTAAGGGGAGATTTAGTTATTAAGGGGTGAAAGTTCCCCTTTAAAAAAATTGACATATTTTTATGTGCAATCATAGTTTTCCATAGCTTGTATAAAAAGTACACCATATATTATATTATACTAACTGTTTACTCTCTAATATGCAGGTACAGTCTATCGAGTCAAAACTAGACAGTCTACTTGATATCTACCAACAGGTCTTAAAGAAAGGATCTGCGTCAGCACTGACATTGGCATCATTTCAGGTGCCACTTTTTGAATGTGAACAAACTTCAGATTATCAGAGCCCCATAGACAGCAAAGATTTGTCTAATTCTGCACAGAACAGTGGATTTATCACAAGATCAGCTAGTGCCAACATCCCTCGTGGGTTACAGTTTGTACTAACACCAAATGAATTTAATACTCCTTCTTACTATGCATTTAGTCCAGCAATGCATAGTCAAGCAACACAAGTGTCAGCAAATCCAAATGATGGACCTGTAACTATGACAAACAACAGTATAGCAAACCAAATAATTCCGGCATCAAAGCCAGCAGCACCAACAACATTACAGATACCACCTGCACCATCCTTGAAGCATATCAATAGACCAGAGCCTATTCAAATAATTCCTATGACTACAAAGGAAGACATTTGTGATGTCACTTCCTGCCTTGTTGCCTCAAAAGAAAGTGTACAGCCTGCACAACTCAGTTTAACTAAACATTTTGTAAGGAGGACAAGCCTTGATGCAGAGAGTGGGGTATTGTCCTCAATTCCATTCACACACAAGGAGTTTAGCAAATCAATTTCTGTACAAAACCTGATTCAATCCACAGAAGAACTAAATATACAACTTTCATGTAGTGACTCGAGTGTCTCTAAAGGCAGCCAAGAAATGTATCCAAAATGGAGGGAGTCCAAACTCTTTATAGCAGATGAAGAGTTGGAGACAGAAAATGAGACTTTTGATGCTGCCTCTCAGCCCGGTGGGGAAAACAATCTGTTACCTGACTCTTTGAGGACTGGAATAGCAAGATCATCTCAAAGCATTTGCAAACCTAGGGATGGTACAGAAATGCTTAGCCCTCCTCATGTTAAACACAAATAACACTTGGGTTTTTTTTATAGGCTTAAAAAATTCCATTAGTCATACATACCACTGCATGAACTATTTTGAAAGCCCTTTATAAGGTTAACAGTGTAAGAATCAGGAAGAAAATGAAAGGCAGTTCTATGAGCCCATATCTTGTAGTTGCATGAAAATGCATGTTTAAGTGAAGGCTACAAATTTTAAATGTATATCTACAACAAACCTACAGAATAGAAAATAGTTGGTTTAAACACTTACGAATCTACATAGCTGATGCTGCAAATGTGTCAAGATAATTAAAATTAAACCATTTAGGAGTCCTACAGTTTATGGTACATAAAGTAACTAAATTCTAAAGCACTTTCAATCTGTCCAAATTAGATATATATAAGTTCATGTTTACAAAAAATGTTACAGCTGCTAGCAAGGTACCAAGGAAAGTAGTAACATTGGACATGAAGAGCTGCTAGATGCGGAGAGAGATACACATTAACCCTTGAAGGACCAAAGGGGTGTGCTACTTATTGTGAAGCAATGCGTTGTGCACCCCTCTGGTCCTGAAATGGTTAACTCATTTCAGTTAGTTATTTTAATACATGATATGAATGTTGATTTTTGTATATTTTTGATGAAGTAGTGGTGTGACAAAATGCTGTCACATTACTTTCAGGTTGTTCTCCATGATAGGAGCATTATTTTGCTATAAGGATTTGTTACACATAAAAAAATACACATCACTGCAGTCTTAATCATACTAAATGCTGTAAAGTGTATTTGTGAAGGAGTCGAACTGTTTACTATGAAATAGGTTCTGTCTCCATTTTTCTTTTAAAGAGGTATTCTTGGATGTTAAATGATAGCCTTGTTATGTGAACGTAATTACATACTGTATATTGTACATATGGTGTCCATGTCTATAAAGCTTCTTACTGGGACATCACTTCAGGAAAAAAAATATGAGGAGTGATTTAGTCAATTCAATTTACTTAGCAATTGGTGTAAATCATGGAGAAAACATAATGAAGCAGCAGATCAGATGCTGAGGAATACATCTGCCTCTGTTCCATTGGAAGACCACAATAATAAGCACTCAAAAAAGAAACCAACTCTTCACTTGAAGATCTCTAATGATGGTGCATTAGTGTCACCACATATTTATTAAGTGGAAAATATCAACAGCAACACAGACATTTTAGGGATCACACACTCCATTATGTTTGTGTTCCAGCAGCAATATATGGAAGTCTCCACTGTAATTTTTTTTCTTTCTCCCAGAACATCTTCCAACCCTTTTGAGATATTGTGATGTATCAGGTTCTAGGACTTAGAATTCTCCCAGCACATCTTCCACCCCTCTTGAGATATTGTGATGTATCAAGTTGTAGGACTTCAAAGTTTTTTGAATACACATATTATTACCATTCATTCCACAGAAACATGCAGTACTGATACATTTATAGAAATAAGGGTATATACAGAACATACATAGCTAGGAACCAATTTATTTACTAAACCCAATAAACATGTAGTGATGCTCGTGCACCTTTGCCTATCATCATACTCAAATGTAGAGTAGTTTCTGTATTGAGAATTCAATTTACTCCTAATTTTATTGTATCGACTGGCTTGTAATGAGTGTGTGTGTGCATGTGTGTGTATGTGTGTCCCCCATAACGGGTTGGGGTTAAGAGTAGAATTTCTCTCTACCTCCTGAAGTGATACCCCTGATTTACAAATAAATAGCTGTGTTCTACAGTTTAGAAATAATTAATGAAGCTGGGTGATCAATTTTGAAAGGTGTCTGAAGCACAATTAGCTAAACACTGTTTGTGGCAATTTCATATTTCATTCAGTTTTTTTTTTGTTTGTTTTTTTCATTTTTTTATTGGTAAAGTGTCAACAGGATTATGCTAAAAACCTGATTACTAATCATGCTTGTGACATTATCTGGGTTTTTTCAACATCTCAGCTCATGTTAGAAATAATTTATTTTGAATATCTGCATTTGTTTAGCCAAACAATTATTCTGTAAAATGAAACATATTTTACAATGTATACATCTATAGTTTTTCCTTTTTTTTAATAACGTTTCACGTGCCTTTATTTCATTGTACAGTATGTCATATCTTATAGGTCTGCATTTTGGTTAATAGGAGATACGGGGTATAAAAGTATTTTTTTTTATTTTATAGAAAAGTTTGTTTCAGTTATTTTGCTTCCCTCTTTCATTAGACTTATCAGGTACCATTAAATGATTTAATGAATTTATTGATAATTTATCACACATAACTTGGTATACTGTATTTGCCTTAAATGAAATGCTTGAGAGCTTGAACTTTCTTAGTTTTAACTTAATTTATTTAATAAAATTTTGTGCACATAACTGGGCAATTCTATGTATCGTGTCTGACTATTTATAATTTTTTTGTCTCAAAATTAAAACAGGAATGTTATAATTTAGTAATTTGTTAAAATATTGGTATATTTGTACTCTGTTGTTGATTTTCATGATTTATTTTACAAATAGTATAAAGTATGAAACGTAAACTGTTCAATGTACAGTATTTTTTGCCATTTCTTGTCCAGGAGTGTTCTACAAGAAACTATTCTTATTGTTATGTCCCAATGAGTAGGAATAATGTCCTGTTCTACTTACATAATTACTGTATCTCCAGTCAAATGAAGGCATATCAAACCATATCTGACTTAAAGATTGCCCACAATATATAGAATAACCCTAAGTCCCTAACATTACCCATGTCAGAATTTCTACAAATATCACATCTGGTTTCAAATATATATATTTTCCAATCTAGTGGTTTGGTGGGAAACCGGTAAACCTCCCCATCAAGTGGCAAATCCTCCTCTTTTCAGTCTAGATGATGATAGTGATAGTCTCTTGGAAAAATAACTAAAAATGCTCAAGCTGTGACTCCTAATAAGGCCAAATCAATGGAGCAAGATATTATGTTAATGCAAGGCAAGAATTGTATCCCAAACTGTCCATCCTTTGATATTATTACAATATCAACATGTATGAACCCAACTTCCAATCCCATCATTATGTCCCTCTGAAACAAAGTACATTTTATTAAAGGGGAAAGTCTTAGCTTGAGACAAATGTATATAAAACCTTTAATCACAATGTGCCTTGAAACATTATTACTTCTTGCTACATTAAGTACATTCCCAGACAAACTGGGCATGTGGCTCTAGAAGCAAGGTAAGAGGAAGGTTCCATATTTCTCCACCCCTTCTTCTCCTCTTGTATTGGATACATGCTACTTTTATTGCTCATTACCTGGTCTATGCTTGTGATAGCATTAAATCATAAAGGAAAAGTCCACTCACGGTATTCCCCAAATTCTTGAATGTCTTGCACGGGTGGATATATCACATTTCATTACAAATCACAATAAGTACATCTCACAACAATAAAAATAATTCATATAAAGTGAAATTCATGTGTTTAGTATTAAACATTACAGAGGAGCACTCTACCACTCCAAGAGGTCCCCCTAAGTCCTTCAGTGGGTACTCACTACCCTTTAGTCTACATCTTCAATGTTAACCTCAGACTCAAATACCATAAAGATCTTCTGTTAGGGGCTTTCTGATAGACACACCATACATCTAGACCATGCATGATGTATCTCTTTACGAGAAGTCCTTGAAACAACAAGAGATCTGAAATAGTGTAATAACATCACAGTACTGGGAAACCCTCCCATCCTATTCATTGTACTCACACTTTCAATGTATATAATAAGCTTATCTCAATAAAAAAGAGGTATCTTTAAAAACACTTTATTTCTGCTCACACCCACAATAACAACAAAAAGCTTTTTTATGTTATTGTGGGTGTGAGCAGAAATAAACTTCACTTTATATGAATGATTTCTATTGTTGTGAGCTGTACTTGTGATTTGTATTGAGAGAATTTGACAAAAAGTGTGATATATCCACCCATGCGAGACATCCAGGAATTTAGGGAATAATGTGCGATTTTTCCTCTATGATTGTTTGACATATTTGGCTGAGTACCATAGATATTCTGCTGCAGTTTAGTTACCATTTTTCCTTTGATCTTAACACTGACTGAGATTTCCTTTTTGGATTGTGCTTTGTTTGCTTTTTGTCTGTTTTTTTTGTGTGCATTAACAGAGTGCAAATAAGGAGGAAGTTTGATAGAAAATGTAAAAGCCTGCTCAACACTCACTCAAACTACAGAGGCATGGACACAAGAAAACAAGTACCTCATGACTGTCTTCTTGCCTCATTTACAGCAGAAAGAATATGACCCACCAAAAGTCTTCTTTGGCAAAACCTAGTTTTGCTTTTATTGACAAAGCCAACAAGTACAGGCAATTATGGAATATGAATAAAAAAGTAACTAATTCATAGACAAAATATCATACAAGATTAACAGTAGGGCAAGTTACTGTAGATTGATATTCAAGAAGGTTTGAACATGTACTGCTAGGCAATGCCAAACCAGGGCCCCCAAACAAAGTCTCACTCAATCGCCTTCATCAAGGATATCAATCTTAGATCCTGCTATCGTGAAGGAGAGGAAGCCATCCATACATACACATTCTGAATATGTCTGAATGCCTTCTTACTTGCACTCTATAGAAGGCAAAAACAAATGCATGTCAATATAGCTTCATAGCCAGCTACACACCTTTGTGGTAGCATACCAAGCAGATGCCTTAACATTCAAAGGGAAATGTATCATCTCTTGTTACAATACCCTTTCTCATAGTAACATAGTAAATTAGGTAGAATAAAGACACAAGTCCATCAAGTTCAACCTTTGTCTCATACCTGTTAGGGACCAGGAACGAGACAGGACACAAAAAGGTAAAATGCAAAACACCTTTATTAGTGCAACAAAAACAGAAGTATGATCCAAGAGCATAAACCAAAAGACACACCAGGGTCAGGAATCAAGACAGGTATTCAGCTGAGCTGGAGTCAGGAAACCAGAAGTCTGCGATGTCAGGAACAAGCCGAGGGTCAGAAGCACAGAAGTCTGGAACAAGCCGATGGTATGGAACACAGCAAACAAGAATGCAGGAAAAGTCCACAGCAGCAACAGGTCAGCAAGCAAACACAAGCACAATGAGGAAGTGAGTCAAGCTGTTATAAATACCCTGAGAGTGTTGGCTGATAACAGTTAATTGAGTAATCAGAGCGATCAGCTGATACAGCCAGAGCCAGAAACTCAGAAAACAGCAGCAGTGGATAGCAGAATACTAGATTAGCTCAGACAGCAGAATCAATAGGCAGAATGGGAGCAGCTCAGCAAAACCATGACAATACCCTAGTGACATGAGAATTGTATAGCTATCCTGCTACCAAATATGTTATTTATTTATCAGACCTTTCTGATTTGCCTACTAATATTCAGTATAACTGTGTGTGTTCCCTTTTGAAAGAAATGCATCTAATCTTCTCTTAAATGTATCCATTATATCTGCCATAACCACCTCCTTGGTCAAGGAATTCCACAATTTAACAGACCTTTCTGTAAAAACCCCTTCCTTTGCTAAAAACTAAACCTCCTTTCCTCTAATCTCAAGGGGTGTCTCCTGGTCAACTGATCAGGTCTTGGAAAGAATAGTTCACCATAAAGATCCTTGTATTGACCTCTCATATACTTGTACAATGTGATAAGATCTCCTCCTAGTTGTCTTTTCTCTAGAGTAAATAAACCAAGTTTGTCTAGTAGTTCCTCATATGTCTCCAACCCCTTAAAGCATAGGACTCTAACCTTTGTCAGCTGTAAGCCACAATGAAGGAGAAAAATCTTTGGTGAGCCAAAGACAAACTAAAAAAGCCTAGCCACTGTATCACAGTTCACACCTTCATGATAACAACAGTGCATTTTTCCTCTAGAAGCAATATCTCTAATTCCCCTTCCAGCTGATATGTATCTCTTCACTTCTCTACATCTTTCTCTCAAACATCAAACATCTAGCTCTCCATAAGAAGAAATCTCTATCTTCTCTGTCTTTCCATGCCTCCCCCTCCAAAAGATAATTATTATTTATTATAGGTTGGAAAAGCATGGCTTAAAGGAGCCCTATCACATAAAATAAATTTAGTGACTCTGAAATATTTTTTTAGCCATTTTAGCTAGAAAACCAGTAACTGAGTTATTTACATGTATTGCTCGTGCTGATTAAGGTATGCCATCCAAGTGCTTCCTGTCAAAGCCCTGCATTGCATCACCCACTCACTGTCATGTACTACTTTCAGTGCTTGTTAGGAGGACAATGCATTGCATAACTGCATTATCCAGAAGTCTGAATAACTCAGTTTTCTAAATACAAACATGACTAATAAAATATAGAAGTGATTTTAAAAACTTTACTGATCCTTTAAATTTATTCTTAATTTCTACAGGGCCATACATTCTAGAGACAGATTTTCTTGACTGCATCTGTCTTGAGTCAAAATCTTGAACTCATCCCTGCCAATGCATTGGATACCCCTCTGGCATTCCAGGACTTAAAGGGGTATTAGAGGTATTATGATAACAATAGATTTGCAATGCCAAATGTAGCTGCCAAATGTAGCTGCTGTGTTAGAGTGTTGGCTTCTGCATCAGAGTAAGTAATTGGGATGGTAATTGGGATGGAGGTTAGCAGATCCAGCATGCTCACTTGTGTGTGTGTGTGTGTGTGTGTGTGTGTGTGTGTGTGTGTGTGTAGCATTATAACAATGGCATGGCAATTACTTCTGTTTCATGGGGGTTGGTTCATATACTAGGTTATGTATTGCTACAATGTCCTGTTCACATCACACATTCATATGGCTGGTTAGCATCCCCTCGTTCTTAACCCTATGAGTTCCAGAGGGGTATACAACTAATTACGAAGCAATGAGTTGTATGCCTCTCTGGAATGCAAAAGGTTAATAGGATAATGACAGGAAATCATTTGAGTACCAAAGAGTTATGCAGTGTAGTTTCAACTCCTGTCATTCCTTCCCTCAGGCATCCTTGGCATGACCCATCCTGGAACAAATGAATGTCCAAGTTACCCTGGTTAAATGTTGACTCCACTTCCATATAGTGCTCTTCTTGCTGCTCCCTAGTGCTACTGTTTTTCAATACCATATGGCATGTCATGTGATTGACATGAGTCATATGGTGGGACTTGATGAGGGCACATCTGTTCATACACAGTGGCAAAAAGGATTGACATGACCAATCCCCAATGAGTCATTGACATATTTTTGCCCTGACACAAAGTTGCTGTCTCAGAGGTCATCCACTCCATGACAAGCTATGTGTTGAGGACCCGCACAACATGAATATGTTGTCCAACTCAAGGGACATCATCTGAAATCCACACATGTCCCTAGTTTGGACTCTTGGACAGTCATGATATGCACTTCCTCTTCACAGCAGAACTGAGAAGGAACCCATCATGAAGATAGTTCAGCTGTGATGATTGAGCAGTGCTTCTATCAGAACAACATGTGGATCTTACATGAGTTCAGCCAGCCTGTAGATTGGAATGCAAGAGAGTTACTCAACGCATATATGTGTGATGTACTGAGTGACCCACTGGCATTGAAGGAATCCCCTAAGACCCCTCCACCACCCACAAGCACATCCTGGTGAATACACACCCTAGGGGATGCACACTGTCTGCCTTGAAGCATGTGTTTGTGTTCCAGACACTGTGTATTGTGTTTTGTGCGTTTGCAAAGTGTGATCCCTGTGCCACATTCCTGACATGATTGTATGTTAAAGAGGTGTACCTTTGTGTTGGAGTGCTACTGTCCCTATGTGTTAACACTGATCCTGTGTGTGACCAGACTTAAATTGTGACATGTTTCCCATCAGCTGTTGTTCTGCTTAAACTCACATCATAGCAAAACAACATAGCCAATTCTTAAGTCTGAGTCAATTCAACCTTGGAAACACCAGCTGTTGGTGCCCATGACCCAGCTAGCCACTGGCTATTAGGGGATGCTGGAAATTGTATGCTCAACAACAACTCGAGATCCTACTGCAGACACCATCCATTATTGTACATATATGCCATTATACAAATGGCATATCCATGAATCTCCAGATATTGGTGTCCAAGACACCTAGCTAGTCATTGGCTCTTAATGGATTCTGAGAGTTGTATTGCACAACATCTGGAGAACTACGATAGCATACATTGTCTGTTGGGCCCAGTTCACTATAGGAATGTCACCATATATTTGGCGACCATGAGAAAGGTGCATTAAAAATGTTGCATCAAAAGTGCAACATCCTGATGTCGCAAGATTAACTAAGTTGCACAGAACCATGCTTAGTTTATCAGACCGAAATGGGCAGGGGACTGACCTGTCTGTAGTCAACAAACACAACATTGCTCCCTGTTGATTGAAGCCATATCTCTGTATCTCCTCTGTGTGCACAGGATGGAGCCCAACACCACTGTCTGCTTTCCTTAGTTTCCCCACTGTTCTGTCCCACTTCTCTCCCACTATTTTCTGTCATCTCTTCAGCCAGCCATTGGGTAGCTGAGATTGATGGGACTTGTAGCCACTCAGACCTTGCTTGCGGCTTCAATCAATAGGGAGCAATGCCAGGAAGTCAGAGACTGGAGGAGGCTGAGACAGAGCCAGATATCGGAGTCCTTTTTAAAGCTGGACAATGATGTTTTTGTTGACTACATACAGGTCTCTGACTTCCTGGCACTACGCCCTGTTGATTGAAGTAGTCTGAGTGGCTACAAGTTCTATTAAGGAAATTTAGACTGGCGTTTTACCTTTTGTAGAAGATAAATCCATCACAATTAACCCTTGGAGGGATGTAACACATTTACATTTCACTCTGACTGGTAGCAATGAATGTAATCATTACATATATATTCAGCTTGTCCTGAACAATGGGGAAAATAAGGAAGACAGACAGTGGCGTTGGGCTCCATCCTGTGAACACAGATGACATACAGAGATACGGCTTCAATCAACAGGACGTACTGTTGTGTTTGTTGACTACAGACAGGTCAGTCCTCTGCTCATTTCAGTCTGATAAATTAAGCATGGTTCTGTGCGACATAGTTAAGCTTGCAACATCAGAATGTCGCCCTTTTGATGCAGGCAACATTCTGATGTCACTCTTTTCATTCACATGACATTTTTAATGCGCCTTTCTCATGGTCGTCAAATAGATGGCGACATTTCAATAGGATACCATTGGGCCCTTAATCTTATGATCATATGATCTACTCTGAAGTTAGCAGGGAACCAGCCTTTGGGATTCACAACTGATGGAGTCTACCAATCCTAGCATCCCCTAATAGCCAGTGGCTAGCTGAAAGTTGCAGGACCCAACAGCTGGTGAGCCCACGACTGACTCTACCTTGTATTAAAGGGATAGTAATACTTAAAATGTAAAAAAATATATGTTGTAGGGTGGCGCTGTTGCTACACGATCCTATGGACAGCTCTGGTCCCGGGACCATAAATCTCCATAGGATGGTGTAGCAACAGCGCCAATGTACAATTTCAGGCCACTGTAATATTGCACCTAAAAAAATCAACTTTGAAAATTAATAATTTTTGAATGAAACACCTTTCAGCAGTGGGAGTACTCTTGTTTTACTCAGGGGGATAAACCCTACAACATATTTTTTTTTACATTTTAAGTATTACTATCACTTTACGCCCAAAGTACATGATGCATATCCCTGAGTCAGTGCATATTTAACCGTGGGTTCCCCAGCTGCTGGTAACCACAACTCCACCTTGACATTGGTGATTAAGGTATTCCGGGAGTTGTGGGCAAAAACAGCTGGGGAGCCCACTGTGGCATGCACTCTGTACTGGGCACTTAGTACATATTGTCTGGTCATCAGTGGTTGGGGGGATGCCTTGGGCTTCGCAGATCATGGTGTCAACCACTCCTAGTATCCCCTACTAGCCACTGGCCAAGCTGATTCCACTTCATATTGAGCCCTTAGTACACATGGCCTATCTTTGAGTCAGGTGGTGTTTAAACTTGTGTTCTCCAGCTACTGGTGCCCACAACTCCCAGCTAGTCATTGGCTATTAGGGGTTGCTGGAAGTTGAATGAAACAGCAGCTGGAGAGCTCACACTCCCATACACCCTGTATTGTATCTTATCTTAAATCATGGGACAGTCACATGTCTCTTGGAGGTGGCTAAGGCAAGCAGAGGATACAGATCAGGGCTATGTGTGACATATGAGGAAGTGCCTAGTATGCAATATTTCTTACTGTAATTGAGTTGCTGTTCGTGCCAGATAAATGCTCACTGTGCACATTATTATACAAGCCCCTCTAACTGAGACTCAGTCTAATTGGAACCAGCTTCTGTGAGGTCACCAGTGGTGTGATGTCAGTGAGTTAAGATGTTAGCTTGTGAAACCTGGGTGAGTATGACATCGTCAGTTGATTTGTAATGCCTTTGAGACATCCTTAGCACCTAAGAGGGAATATGGATTGTTACTGCTCTTCTCTCATTCACAGGTCTGAATTTACAAACTCAAGCCAGTCACAGCAAGAAATAAAGTATAGAGGGTGGGTGCACGGGCCTTCTATCAGATGCAGGAGCATAACAGCCTAGCCTGAACTGTATCTGCTTAGTCCTATCCATGACCACACCCCTTTCCTCGCTTATGCACTAGGTCAGTACTGTGAAACCAGAGGTCCTCCAGCTGTTGAGGACTACAAAATGATGGCAATTATACTCTAACAGATGAGGGGCCTCATGTTGCCCATCCCTGCCTTGCCCTAGGTGATAGGAATTAAGAGAAATTACATTTTGGAAAGAAAAGAAGAAGGAATGAGAAGGATAGGAAAGAACAATATTGTAAGCAGGTTGAATGAGAGAAACATATGGGGCCAAATATGAATACAGAAGGTAAAAAGAGGAAGAAACACGTGCTACCACCTTTCCTTCGCAATGTTGTTGTTGCTGGAGGTATAGGCATACATATTCACACAGAAAGCAGCAGTACTGCATTGGTACTTGAATCCTTCATTGCAGAACTCCAGCTTCTAACTGTCAAATGATGGTGCTTATAGTGTATGTAATAATTTCAGTGGACACAAACACTGCTTTGAATTATGTGCACCACTGACAGTAAGCAAGACATTCAATGTCGTTCTTATGCGTGCACTGACATTATTAAACACACCAACTGCACAATATGGAGTTGAAAGCCTGATTCAATGTTATACTTAAGGTAATCCCATGAGGAACGTTTTTCTAATACATGGTGTGTGTGTGTGTGTGTGTGTGTGTGCGTGTGGGGGGGATACAGTTCATTGCTCATTGCTTCTGATCTAGTGTTTACATGACAAAGGCTCGTTTTGAATTGATTAAGAAAATACACTATAATTCGATAAAAGAGATTTTGAAAAAAAAAAAAAAAAGCCTCATTAAAGTACCAGGGCAGTACTACTGCTTCTTGCTTCCAGGAGTTTCCACACTGTTACCGATACCATGTGAAGAATGACAATGTTTACTGTGCTTCTTTACGGACAACTATCAGAAATCATAGGACCTGGGATAGAGGCTGCTTTACTAGTGGACCCTGTCCATTGTTTTCCCCTCAGTATCATTAAGCAGCAAGTCAGACAGATACTTAAAGGGATAGTAATACTTCGTTTTAACTTTATTTTATTTTGTAGGCATTAAAAAAACATGAAGAATGATATAAGTCTTATCTCTGAAACCTTTATGGTTTAAGAGATATTCACAAACAAAGTATCCCTTCCCTGTTCAACCAGATCAGAAGGGAGATGCCCAGGTAGACTGCAGAGAGGGACAATCTTCAATTAAGATAATGGAAAAAGCTGAAAAACTTGTCAAGGGGGGAAGGGCTTTCATTGTTTTCATACAAAGAAAATTGTCCCCTTCTGTTATCTGTACTGTCATACAACCAGACTCACATTTGAGAAGAGATGGCTTACACTAGGAAAAAGGGGCGGGGAGGGGAACTTTGCTTGTGAATATCTCTTAAACAATAAAGGTTTGAGAGATAAGACTTATATCATTCTTCATGTTTTTTTAATGCCTACAAAATAAAATAAAGTTAAAACGAAGTATTACTATCCCTTTAATACTCGTTTTCACACACACATGGAGAAGAACAGAGGAGTGAAGAGGCAGGGAAAAAGTCAATGGCATTGCTAAGTGTTAGATGAGCATTTAAGGCCTGAGGTCTTGTTGCCAGCTTGGTGCATGTAATAACTCTAATCTTATTAATAGTAATGGTGCAATTGGGGAGCAAGGTGCACTAAAAAGTGTTAAAGTGGTACATGTCCCAGATTTTATGAGAACTTAGATACTCCATAGTAACATTGTAAATTAGGTTGAAAAAAGACACAAGTCCATCAGGTTCAACCTTTGCCTCGTAACACAAAGAAATGAGAATTATATAGCTTTACTGCTGCTACATAAGTTAGTCTTTATCAGAACTTCCTGTTTTGCCTACTAATACACAGTATAACCCTGCATGTTCCCTTCTGAAATAAATATATCTAATCTTCTCTTAAATGTATCCATTGAACCTGCCATAACCACATCCTTGGGCAAGGAACACAATTTAACAGATCTTACTGTAAAAAATAAAAAAATTCTCTGCTGAAGTCGAAATCTCCTTTACGCCAATATCAAGGGGTAGCCCCTGGTTATTTGATCAGACTTAGGAATGAACAGCTCACCAGACAGATCCCTCTATTTACCTCTCATATACTTGCATATTGTGATAAGATCTCCTCTCAGTCATCTTTTTTCTAAAGTAAAAAAACAAGTTTGTCTAGTCATTCCTCATATGTTAAGCCATCCATTCCCTTAAATAATTTTGTTGCTCTTCATTGTTTTCTCTCCAACTCTAGAATATCATTTTTCAGAACTGGTGCCCAAACTGTATATTTGAGGTAAGGTCTTACCAACAATTTGTACAATGGCAAAATTATATTTGCCACTCTTGCTTCAATACACCTTTTTATTCAAGACAGGATGTTTGCATTTGCTACTGTTATTTGACACTGATCACTGTTTCCAAATATGTAGTTTACAAGGATCCCCAGGTCTTTCTCTAATGAGTTTCCTAAAATGATGCCATTAAGTTCATAGATAGCCTTGGGATTTCTTTTTCCCAAATGCACCACATTACACTTTCCCACAGTAAACTTCATATTCCATTTGTTTGCTCATTCTGCCATTTTATGTAAATTCCTCTGTAGAGAACAAATATCCTGTTCTAAATGTATTACCCTTTATAATATAGTGCCATCTACAAATATTGATATTTTGCTTTCTTCATCTATTTCCAGGTCATTTATAAACATACTAAAAAGAAGTGGCCCAAGTACTGAACCCTGAGGTACTCCATGAACAACTTTAATTGTATTGGAGAATTGTCCATTTTCAACCACACACTGCTCCTTAGCCTTCAACCGGTATTCTATCCAATTGCAAATGTTATTCCCTAGCCCCAATTTCCTAATTTTATACCCCAGCCATCTGTATGGCACTGTATCAAATGCCTTGCAAAATCTAGATATACTACATCAACTGTCCTACTATTATCTAGGCTACTACTTACTTCTTCATTGAAGCTGAAGAGATTAGTTTGGCATGATCAATTGCTCATAAAACCATGTTGATTCTTGTTAATAACCTTATTTTTTGTGGTGTAATCCTGAATATAATCCCTTGTTATCCCTTCTAACAGTGTTCCCACTACAGAGGTCAAACTCACTGGTCTATAATGCCCAGGTTATTTTTTAGTTCCCTTCTTAAAAAAGGCACTACATTTACTTTACGCCAATCTTGTGTCATTGAGCCTGTGGTGAAGGAATTTTTAAAGATTAAAAAAATGAAGGGAGATGAGGGAGAGAAGTGGGAAGGAGGTACCAACAAATTGCTTTGCAAATGAGGGTTGAAGGGGCCCACAGGCCACCAGTGTAGCTGGGACATCATTACCAGGTCCACAGCACACACCAGACCTGGGACCCCTTTCCCATCCACTGGCCTGAGTTTTAGACAGGCAGACTTAAGAACAACTTTAATGCCTGCAAAGGTGGGGGAGAGGGAACCCCTATATTATTAAGGGGGGGGACTGACTTCCCTGAGGTTTGATACTGTTGCCTGCCAGTCTATACTAGCTCACCTGTATCCATTAAGTAAAGCTAAATATCTAAAAAAAATTGACAAATATAAAAAAGGCTAAAATGGGTGATTTAAAAATATGTTAATTTATCACCTATTTGTTAAATAAGTGCCAGTTCCACTGTAAAGGAGAGGTTGGATCACCTTACCAATGGCTCCAATTGCTGCTCATTTATTTCTTGTCAGGGGTTTGGTAGCTCATGTTTCCCGAGTTATTATAGGGAAGTGAATATAAGCTGTTGTCCAACAACAACTGAAGAGCTACAGATAGCATGCTTTGATTCACATCATTCAACAGATTGTCAGATAAAGGATTCACTAATGCCATTGTTGCAGAGGCAGGAAATTTGCATCTGTTTAACCACATTGATGCACATATACAAATGTATTTACACACTTGCCTGCACACACATATGCACATACACAAATGTATGTATAAAACTATATATTTCTCCACTTCATCACCTCGTTGTCACCTTTTTATCACACCTTAGTGCAGGGCTAGTGCAAGGATTTTTGCCATTCTAGGCAAAACCTAATTTTGCAGCCCCTTGGATCCGCTCCTTGTGTCCTATCACTTTATGCCCATCCTGTATGTGTTTAAGTGTCAGTGTGTTCCCTATATGTGTATAAGTGTCAGTTTGTGTGTGTTCTCTATATGTGTGTGTGCCAGAATGTGTTCCCTGTATGTATATAAGTGTGTCAGTGTGTGTTCCCTATATGTATATAAGTGTGCTAGTGTGTGTCTCTGTAAGGATATCAGTGTGTAAGTATGCGTGTGCTTCTCTATATGTGTATCACTGTGTCAGAGTGTATGTTCTCTATATGTGACTCTCCCCCCTTTGACTCTCTCCCCCTCTTGACTGTTGATCCCCCCTTTGACTCTCTCTCTCCCCCGTCTGACTCTTGTTCCCCCTCTTGACTGTTGATCCCCCCTTTGACACTTTCTTCCCCCATCTGACTCTTTATCCCCTCTTGACCCCCGTTCCACTTACTCTTCCCGGTGCTCGTCTCCTCTTTCTCTCGAGAATAAATATTGACCAGTGCTTCCTGCTGCACGTCTCTCTCTCTCCCAGTGAGTATGTTTCGGTGCCCTCCCGTGGCTGGCTATTTTTTTAATGTAGCACAGTGATGCCCATTTCTCTCTTCTCCTATGCTCCTTCAATCCTGTCCAGGATTGAAGGAGTGGAGGGGGAGAGAGAAACGGGCATCGCTGTGCTACATTAAAAAAAGCCATCCAAGGGAGGGCATCGAAACGTACTTTTTTTTTTTTAGACGGGCAGGCTAACATTTTCTGGGCTCCCCCCCGCTCACCACTTACTGCCCAAGTCAGTGGCATAGCGCCCCCAGAGAATGTGAGCCCTAGGCCGGCGCCTACCTCGCCTATAGGTGGCGCCGGCCCTACCTTAGTGCATAACCCCCATGGTTTTTCTTCTAACTTTGTGCCTTAAATACAGAATATGCAAAATGGAAAAAAATGAGAATTTTAACAATATTTATTTTGTTGTTCATTTTTTTAAAGGAAGACCTATGCATAATAATTTTGGTGTTTTAGAAAGACAAGTTAATACTACATAACCTTAGAACCATACATATTTATTAGTGAAACATAAACAAAATACACTCCAGGAAAGTTGTAGTTCAATTCATGTGAATTTAAATAAAAAAAAGGCATCCACAAATCAGTGACTTTTTTTTAAAGTACGTGTAAGCTGAAAACCACTGTGTAAGAAATAAGTGGGCTGCGCCCAAAAATAACCAAAAGTTGTAATTCGACTATATCGTGGAACATAACAGTGAAAACGTGCTTAATAGGGTAAGGTTATGAAGCGTTAGGGACGAAGTGGTTAACCCTTTGAATGCCAGAAGCGTATGCAATGCGTTGCCTCCCCCTCTGGCACTCAGAGCGTTAAAGCGGTTCTTTAGGAAGCTCTTCTCAGCTCACAGCTGAGGCAGTTGCGTGACGTCACGTCTGTAAAGGCACTGGGGAACTTTCAGCAATAGCTGTCAACATGTCGGACTGGGAGGAAGAGAATGATAGTAGCGGAGCCAGGGCACCGCGACTCGCAGTCCAAGCTAATAGACCGTGGATGCCACCGGTTCAACAGCGTTATAATAGAGAAGAACGCTCTGGAAGGGGGCGTCTGGAGACCCGCGGGTGGAGAGAAGGAGGTGGCGAGAGAGAATTCCGGTTTCGCCGCTCAGAGGAAAGATCCTGGAGGAGCTCACAGCCAGTTAGGGAAACCGGGACATCCGCGGAGTGGTCGCGGGAGTTTAGGAGGAAGGAGGGCCAGCGGGACACAACGTTTCCATTGTGCTTCAGACTGGACAGCTCGGTGATTGGGCAGGTGATAGGTAAGGACCGGGTGGAAAGCCATTCTAAGCATGTTACTGGGCCTGTTATACAAAGATGTACACTTTTTTAACAGTACATTTATTTCTTTTACACACCAAAACCAATTTAGGAAATACGTTCTTCTAGGTGGTTTCAGATGTGGCCAGTTACATTAGATAGAGAGAATAGTCGGTGACCTCACACATCAAATCTTTGACAGTTTGCTTGTAGTACCATGTGCATGAAAACAAAAATGGAGCAGTTGTGGTCAGCCTGTGGCAGCAAGATAATCATATGCAATTCTTAAGCACCCCAATTTTGCCACAGCGGGCGCATTCAAACAGGGCGGGACTGGCAATAAAAACCAGCCCTGGAAAAAGTTGCTGACCAGCCCCATAGCATAATAGCATTTTTTTCTTGTTTATAAAAGGGAAAACATGCATTTCAAAACACATCTGAATGCCACCACCAGAGCAATACAGAGTTATATGTCACCATCCGAGTAATAAAGAGTTATAACATATATATATATATATATATATATATATATATACATACATACACACACCTCCTCTTGATTCCCCCCTTTTGCATCTTTCTCACACTCATTCTCACATTTTGTTTCGTACTCCCCTTTTGACTCTTGAGCCCCCTCCTTTTGCCTTTTTCTCTCCGTTTTGATCCCCCTTTCTCCCCCCTCCTTGACTCTTGATCCCCCCCCCCTTTTGCCTCTTTCTCCCCCTCCTGATCTCTCCTCCTTTTGCCTCTTGGTCCCTCCCTCCTTTTGCCTCTTGATTGCCCCTCCTTTCGCCTCATGATCCCTCCTCCATTTGCCTCTTTTTTCCCACTCTTGACCACCCTCTGCCTCTCTCACCCACTCTTGATTCCCCATCTTGTCAAGTTGCCTCTCTTTATCCCTCTTGATCTTCCTTTTGCCATTCTACCCCTCTTGATCCCCCACTTTGCCTCTTTCCTCCATTGTCTTTTCATCCCCCCTTTCGCCATTCTCCTCCTCGTGATCCCCCTCTTTGCCTCTTTCCCCCTCTTGCCTTAATCCAGCCTTGACTCTTGTCTTGAGCCCCCTTCTGCCTCTTTCTCTCCCTCTTGCCTCTCTCTCCCCCCTTTCTGATTCCCCAATTTAAACCTCTTTCTCCCCCTCTTGATCCCCCCTCCTTTTGCCTTTTTCTCCCCTCCCCCATTTTCCCCTCTCTTGATCCCCCTTTTGCCTCTCTCTCTCTCCCCTTCTTGACTCTTTATCCCAACCTTTTGCCTCTTTCTCCCACTCCTGATCCCCCTTCCTTTTGCCTCTTTTTTCAAATTTTTGCCTCTTTTTCTCCCTCTTGACTCCCTCTGCCTCTTTTTACCCGCTATTGTTCCCTCTTTTGCCTTTCACCCCCTCTTACCTCTATATAAACCCTCTTGATCCCCCTTTTGCCTTTCTCACTGTCTTGATCCCCCCCCCCTCTTGCCTGTGACCGTGTCTGGCTTCTGCTGAAGCTGTCTCTGCTCCCAGCCTCCCGCTCAGCTCTGTGACCGCAGTGCTTAAGGTAGGAGCGGCCGGCCTACCCGGTGCGCAGACGCAGTGCTTTTCACACTGCTTCTTATGTCACTGGGTCTAGGCCCGGCCTGCCTCCACTCACTAGACGCGGCCGGCGGTTCTTGAAATCTCGCGGCTGCCTGTTACCTTGCGGCCGCAGATGACTGGCTTGAAAAAAGTTGGCACGTTTAAGCAGCCCAGCCCCCCAGGGAAGCCCAGTACTGGCGGTCTACCGGGATTTTTCCCGGTATCCCGGTAGGCCAGTCCGGCCCTGCATTCAATACCAATAATTCAGTGGGGCTTTTAATCTTTTGAATGCTGAAGAGGTTTAAACAGTGTGTTACCAATGTCTTACTTCCCAAGTGTCCCTCTTTAGGAGCGTTAGTCCCTCTTTAAGACCCAAATCCCACTGGCCCTGTCTTCCACCTTTGTGTCCTTATTTTTAGGAAACTGGATTGTATCATGTGTCTATATGTGTGTATGTGTGTTGCTCAGCAACAATACAACTTTCCTTAACACATTATGGACAGCATTTAAAGGCAGTAGAGCATTTTTTTTCTCTCAATCGAATTCAGGGCTCCCCGAATTCCCTGATGTGCCAGGACCGTCACTGTTCTCCCATGATGGTCCTAGTACATCAGGGGTCCTTAAGGGGTTTAGGACTATGGACATAAGTGTACATCATGAGGAAAATGTGAGTTAACGACCTATGAGTACATGTATGTCATGGAAGTCAGGGGTCCCCATGTGGCTGAATGTCGTTCAGGGACCTCTGATTCAATAAAAAGATTCTTAAGGGATTAATATTTGTTTAAAGGAGCAGTAAACATTTTTTTTTATGAAAACATTTGTTTAGAGCTTTTTCTGCTGAGTAACACAAGGGCACTCTTAACTGCAGGCAGTTTTATTCAACACTTATAACAGCTGAAATAATAAATAAGTGCATTTGCTGTATGTTTACTTCCTGGAAGTTCTAACTGACAGCATGACTCAGCAGGTTCTACCACGCAAAGAAACTTGATCTGTAAAAACTCAATAATAGCGCATAAAGCAAGAGAGAAGCATCCAAGTAGTAATTTAATGGATATAACAATATAAAAAGTAATGCATTTACAAAGGGCCTTCTTGGACTTAATGTGTTAAAACGGGTCCCTTTCCCTTGTAGCCAACGTACTGTGGCTTCCTGCCTGCCGTTTTGATGTTCTCTTGATGTAATCCTTACAAAGTACTTTCTCAGTGATGCTGTAGATGATGTGCAAAAGGTAGTATTTGGACTGGCTTAAATGTTGGATGGAATAATTGGCCATTCTTATCCTTAGTACCACCAGCAATACAAGAGATGTGGACAAAAAATGGAGATACTACAACTCAAACAACTTGGCCTCATGGAGAGGCAGGTCCGGAACGCCGGGAGACGGTGGAGGAGATGAGTAGGGGGCATGGAAGGGACCTGAAATGAAAGGTGTAAGTGGAATGGGAGCCCAAATGTTTTTGCAGACTGACCGTGTGCTTCCTCTGGGGCATATGGGAAATGACGGGGCAGTGGTACTTAGTGGTACCCCTAGGGAGATGGTGGAAAGTGATCCTTTATTCCTTGGGCAAGATTCCTCACTTGAGGAAGGTAAGACAGAGTTGATTATTCTGTCACTCCTGGGCATTCCATGGAGTGACCCAGGGAGCTCTGTAGAAAGCCTAATTTGGGCAGTACTTAAAGATTCTCCAGATCTGAGGCCCCCTCTGAGATGTCACCACCAGAGATTTTTAAATGTTTAGAATTTGTTTACTTTCCTTTAGATTTTCTTCATCAGGTGAGAATGGAGAATGAAAGATGGCAGATAGGAGGGTCTATATAGGCATTTTACCCTTCTGTACCTCTTTTTTTTTTTTTTTTTTTTTTTTCCCAGCTGTGTTATAGCTGTGGTCTACTCCGCCTGTGGTTGATAGCCTTATTTATAGCCCCTGCAAACAGCTCTACAGGTAGCTGATGCTTCGTGTTTCACAAAGTTATGGCGGGCTTATCCGGTCACATTCAGTCTCTAGAGATCTCTGTTAGGCCTTATCTGGACTACTTTCTGCCAAAAGTGCCGTCTTTGGTGATCTTGAGGCACTATCTTCAGCCATATGTGTCTAACAATACGACTGGGTAACCAACTTCAGAAGGTCCTCTTTGGGCCCCGTCTAAATCTCTTACCTTTCTCAGTTTAAGATTCAACACCCTCCAGGGATATGTATTCTTGCCAGGGCACAAGTTCAGACGTTGTCCAGGCATATCTCTCACTGGCCGCCGCTTTTTGAAAAATTACATTGCTTCGACAAGTAGAGGCTTGGTGATTGGTCGCCGCTTTTCCCCTCCGGTTCCCACTGGCAGGGGATCCAGCATAAAAAGAATGAATTAGTTTGTCTGGCCCTGGTAATGTTATCAAAATGTAGATGCAATGCTGGCTGGGCCCAGATTGGTCAACATAGTTGTGCCTCTTGTCATCTGCTTCCCATTGGTTGGATATCGGAGCGGCAGGATTGAATTATATTTCCTTTGTTCCTTTTGTGCTCTGTTTTACTATAAAATATCCCCATGTTCCCAAAATGAACAAATTTGTTGTGAAAGTGAACATGTATTGTGTTTTTACACAGAATGGTTTAAAGGGTCCTCTTTAACACCCATTCCAAGGAACTTTGTCCAGCAAGACCGGCACAGCTACCTTCCTGTAGCCGTTTCAAGGAGAGAGAAACCTGGAATGGTGTCTAAGGACAACCCTTAGCATCCGTTACACTGTTGGCAGCAGTGGGATCCTCTCCCCTCACAGAGATCCAAAACACTACCTGGTATAGAGCTGGTAAACCATGACGGAGGCCTACAGACACCTCACGGCCACCGCTTTGCAGTATCTAGCTGTGCAGCAGGGACAGGATGCCGCTGGAGCTCCTTGCGGGTCTCTCAGAGATATGGATGAAGAGATTGCTCAACTGGCTTGGATCACCGATCTGCCAAAGGACTCCAGCCCTAGTCCACGGTTTAGGACTTCAGGTGCCTCTGTCGGATAATCGCTTGTTTCATGTACAGATGAATAGACAGCAGAGGGGCTGAATGATACGGGAGCCACTCTAACCTTGGTCGAGCCGCGATGCCCCAGCTCTTGCCACCGTATGGATCAGGTAGTGGAAGCGTGAGTGGCAGGGGAAAAATTTATTAGCTCCCTTTGTCCCGAGTCTACCTGGATTGGGGCTTGGGCCATGGATACAAAACTGTCAGAATGGTGACCGGCCTGCCAACCGATGTTTTGGTCGGTAACAACCTAGGCCATCTACAGAGCCAATTTGTTACCGGGACCCCGATGGCAGTGTCATATCCTTACTCGAGCCCAAGCCAGGTAACTTGCGGTAAGCCAAACTGACAGGCCCCCGACGATTTTCCAGGAGACGGGCTCCTGGTTTGCTCTCCTCCTGCAGAGTTCCGTGCCGATGTGGTCTATGATCCCACCTTTAGCTCGGCATAGGCAGAGGGCAGTGTGATCAAATGTACTGTGCTCCGCTACCAAAAAGTGACTCCCAGGTTGCTGGTCAGTACTGGTGATCCGGGGAGAGCACACTCCAATGCAGAGTAGAACAATGCAAAAAGGAAACAAAGCTGCAATTTAGCAATCAGCAAAATCTTATTCCACTGCTACAGTAATCTCAGGCTGACAAGAAAATTATCGCTGCAGCAGAGGAATCTGAGTATACAAAGCTTATTCCTCCCCTGAATAGAGAAGGAAACAGGAGCACAGTTGGCAAAGATACTGGTAGGGACTGAACGAAATTGTAGTCAGGTTCAAAATCAAGAGAGTGATTAGTCATCTATATAGAACTGGCAAGAAAGTGGGTAGTCAAGACAGAGCATGGGGCAGAAGGAAAGGAAGGCATCAAAGCAAATCAAGGGGCTAGCAGGGAGAAGTATTGTAGAAAAGCCAGGGTCAGAAAACAATTCTGTAGGCAGGAGCAATGTCAGAGCACACAAGTACTGACCATCAGCCTGGGAGTTGCTATTCAGTAGCAGAGCACAGTACATTGGATCACCAGTACTGACCAGCGGCCTGGGAGTCCTAATTCAGCATCAGAACAAAGTTAATCTGATATGCATCACAGACCAGTAGTCTGAGAATTGCCGCAGACTGCAATAGAAGACTTTATGTCCAGTGCTGACTAGCAGCTTGGTAGTATACAGTATCCAGCAGCAGGACTTGGTACTTCCAACTTTCTAGCACTGACCAGCAGCATGGGATTCTACCCTATCTGGCAGCAGAGCGCAGCAGATACACCTAGACCTTCTGCTATTTCTGAGACAGCCTATAACCTGATTCCTGGTTATTCTCTGCATTCCGGCGACCATACAACAGATCCCTTCTCCTCTGTCTCTTGGAGATGTGACAGCACTCCTTGTCCTTGGCCTGATTCAACTGATGCCAGACATCTGGCTTTTCTACCAGCACCTTTAACTCAAGAGCAATGTTCTCTAGTATTGGTCCCCAGCATCTTCCAGTACTGAGGGGTATTGTACTGGACTGTAACATCAGGCTGGGGGTGGTGTGTCTGAGAGTGTATAGTGGAGCATCTGTGGCTTCCAGCGGCAGTAGAGCAAGCTAGGGGGACTGGCTGTGTATGTGGGTCTCTGTGACTACCACAACCACAGTGTGTTTAGGGTTCTGTGACTACCATATAACAGTTTATTGGGGGTCAGAAAGTGTATATGGAGGATCTGTAGTTACCAATGGGGAGGGTAACAAGGCTGAGAGGTGTCAGACAGTGTACATAGGGATACGTGGCTACCAGTGGGCAGGGGAACAAGGCTGGTGTGGCCACTTGGTGTACGTACGTATTTTTTGCAGTTTCTACATTTCAGCCTAGCATCAGAACCCTGGATATTCACAAAGGTTCTAGTTGCAAACGTGGCAGGGTTAAAGGGATAGTAATACTTAAAATGTAAAAAATATGTTGTAGGGTTTATCCCCATAAGTAAAACAAGGGTACTTCCACTGCTGCAAGATATTTTATTAAAAAATTATAACAGCTCAAACATGAATTTTTTTTTTAGGTGCACCATAAATATCCATAAGATGATGTAGCAACAGCGCTACTGTAAATTTTCAGGCCACTGTGATATTGCACCTAAAAAATTCAAGTTAGAGCTGTTATAATTTTTTAATAAATGATCTCTCAGAAGTGGGAGTACCCTTGTTTTACTCATGGGGATGAACCCTACAGCATATATTTTTTTTTAACATTTTAAGTATTACTATCCCTTTAAATCATAATGGAATATGAGCCATCCCTTGCCTCTAATATTCTGATAGTGGAAGTATCCAAAGAGAAATCTTGAGCAAACATCTGCATACATTATTTTCAGAGTCTGGATTGACTTACCAACAAAGAAAAGAGCCAGTTGCTCCCTTCCCAGAAGCAACTATTTTTCTAGGAGCAGAATTCAACACTTTGATAGGCAAGGTTTTTCTTTCAGAAGATTGGGCGTCAAGACTCAAGGAAAGGCTATCCAGCTTTGTAAAAAAAAAAAAAAAAAAAAAAAAAAAAAGGGTAGCCATATTTCTCTGGGTTTCTCAAAGCTTCCGGGGAATCCCCATTCAGCTATACAAATAGTGCCTTGAGCCATATCTTGGGATATTAGAAAAGGGATTCAACAAACTTCTTGTAACAAATTCCTCTCCAGGTATCTACCAGGAGAGAATTGAAACGGTGGCAGAAGAAAAACAATATCTCAAAGTGAAGGTCATTGGATGTTCCAGAATGGGAGATCCTAAATATAAAGATAGAAGAAGTCAGAGATGCTCTACTAGGCTCATGAGCTTGCAAAGGTATGCAAAAGCATACTGGGACCGTGTCCTCGCGCCCAGAGTGCAATCTCTTTTAGCTCACAAATGCCATAGACAGAGAAGAAATATTGTGAAACATATCATACAGGTCCTGCCAAAATGACAGTCCAGCCACGAAATGCCAGACAATTCTTCTCTGAACTAACTCCAAACATATGTTTTGGCCTTGTTGGGCCTCGGCGGTGAGGTGCAGCTGATCCCTCTAGGCATTTGTGAGCAAGGGGTTCATGGCTGTATTCCCCCATTACCCTTAGGGTGACTAGCCCTAAGAGCAATTTGCATAAAGATATAAGTAGTCAGAGATGCTCAACTATGCTCATGAGCTTGCAAGGGTTTGCAAATGGGGGATTCCAGACGTGGACCCCTTGCTCACAAGTGACTAGAGAGATCAGCTGCACCTCAACGAAAAGGCCCATCAAGGCCGAAACATACGTCTAGGGTTAGCTGCTTCCTTTGTTCAGAGAAGAATTGCCTGGCATTTCGTGGCTGGACTGTCATTTCAGCAGGACTTGTATGAAATGCTTAAGGATATTTCTTCTCTGTGTATGGCATTTGTGAGCTAAAAGAGATTGCACCCTGGACACGAGGACACAGTCCCAATGAGCTTTTGCATACCCTTGCAAGCTCATGAGTCTAGTTGAGCATCTCTGACTACTTCTATCGAGATCCTAAATATAGATGCAAGCAAGTCTTGTCGGAGAGGAGTGTGGAGACTGAATATTATACAGGGTCTTTGGTCACAGGGTGAATTGAGACTTCAATTTGAAATTTAGTCACCAATATTGTTTTCTTCTGTGTCCTTCCACCGCACATCCATTATGTAGATTGGCATCTTTCTTCCACGGCTATCTAATGTATTAATCAGTCTACACATGGAGATATCCAAGTACGAGCATATTATCACTGCACATCTAATGCCTTTTATTTTTACTTTTGCTGTCATATATGGATCAGAAAAGAGATTAAAGGGATAGTAATATTTAAACTGTAAAAAAAATATGTGTTGCAGGATTTATCCCCCTGAGTAAAACAAGAGTACTCCCACTGCTGAGAGATATGTTATTAAAGAATTATAACAGCACAAACTTGAATTTTTTAGGTGCAATATCACAGTGGCTTGAAAATTTACAGTGGCACTGTTGCTACACCATCCTATGTACAGCTCTGGTCGCGGGACCATAAATCTACATAGGATGGTGTAGTAACAGCGCCACTGTACATTTTCAGACCACTGTGATATTGCACCTAAAAAATTCAAGTTTTTAATAAAATCTCTCTCAGCAGTGGTAGTACCCTTGTTTTACTCAGGGGGATAAACCCTACAACATATATTTTTTTTTACCTTTAAAGTATTACTATCCCTTTAAAAAAATTGGATAGGTACTAGATTTAAGTAGGTGTGTGTAGTAATAGAGACTGATATTTGTGTTTAAGTCTTTTAATACTGGAAATAGGTTGAGGTGTGTGTGTTCAGTTTTGGAATGACAAGTGGAAATTGCTTCAGTATAGCATGTGTAATGTTTGTTTTCCATGTGCATCACTAGTTTTCTGTCCCTTTACCACTTTTTAATTTTGGTTAAATGACCAAGGTCAAATTTTAGTGTTAGACACCTCTTTAAAGGGTCTGCCAAAGCAAATAGACTGACAAACAATGACCTAGATTAATGCCAACAGTGGAATCTTGGCTCTGTGTAAATATTTTAAAGAATTGGGGTTTTGTTATACAGTGACTAGCAGTATTGGCACAGATTTGCCTATGTGGGTCATAAATTAAAAAGCAAAACAAAAGTCCCAAGCAGTTGTCTGTAGGACTAAATAAACATACAATATTTTATAAAGGAAGTTTGTTATAAAGATGGACATTAGGGAAGACATCCTAAACAGTAGTAGCCATTGTGTCTGTTAACAACCCCATTACAACCCAATGCATTTGATATGTTTCTGGCACTAATAGGGTTTTTAAAAAAAAAAAAAAAAAAAAAAAAAGTAAAGTGGATTTATGTGTAGAAGTATTTTCCCTTGACATCTAGGCTAATCCAGAAAGGAGGCAATATTTTTCATGAGCAGCTTGTAGAGTTCTCAGAGCTTAATCCTTTCAACTTCAAAAACGTGTGCAACACATTGCAAAGCATGGGAGTTTCACAACTGTCCATCAGTGAGCGTGTGTATATGTGCAAGTGAGCGTGTGTGAGCATAGAGCATGTTTGTTTGTTTTTTTTTCAAATAGGTTTATTGGAAATTTCAGACAAAGATACAGAAAACATAAACAAATTCACAGATAGAGGCCGTGAATCCCAAATACAAAAGTACTACAGAGATATATGGAGAAGCGTTTACAAATTTGAATAGACTTGGAGGATCATTAAAGCAAGAGGAAAACATCAGAAGGCTAGAAAGTATTTCGTAGTAATGAAAGGTAATGAAGATGCAAAGTAATATCCCACAAATACATAGGGATATAAGTATCCATGAAACTAATCTGAGGAGGGGAGATGGGGAGACTATAGTGTATTCGAAATAAGCAAGATACAAAAATAGAGGGAAAAAAGTGGGGTAGAGAGAAAGCTAGAGAGGGAGAAACATAGAGGGGAGGAGGGTCACAATTCAGGGCTCTGGCTTTCCGTAAAACTTCAAGTAAAGGATGAACCGCTTCACAGAGAAATTTAAGCAACTAATGCAATGCATCCGACAACAGCAGGGGCTCATTTAAATCACAATCCCTCAAGAACCAAGAGAGACTAACCCCACCTCCAAGCATCAACCATATCCCTGGGGAACAATGGAAGTCCTGTATGACAACCAGGGTTGCCACGTGTCCAAGAAGCGAGGAAGAGTAACTAACTAATGCATGGCATTTTTCCATGGAAAGCATGGAGTCACCCTTAGAGAGCCATAGAGGAACAGACTGTGCAGACGTGTGCCTTCACATTAAGGGGATGGTAGCTTTAGCGGCGTTAAGTAAGGGGAACAAAACATGCCTTAGCTTGTTCGACAGAGGAAAGTTAAGATGGTCTATGAAGAAGAAGAGAAGAGAGTCTAAAGGGAGCTGGAGGCTTAAAGCCCGAGAGAGGGTCCTGTGAATTGAGTTTCAAAACGAGGTAATTTTACCACAAGTCCACCAAATATGGTACATAGTGCCAGGTTCCTGAGCACATCGCCAGTATAATGGGGATGCTGATGTTGAATACATCACCAAGTCAGTCTTTCCCTATTTTTTATAGAGCCTGATTTTAAGAAGATGCCCCCTAATCACACTTTTATGTGCCTCCCATGTGACTGCATCCGAGTCAGTAGTAACATTGAGTGAGAAATATATTCTTCTAGTTGGTCAAAAAGGTATTGTGAAATTTTAGTAATTTAGCAAGGTTTCATTCAACCTCCAGGGAGAAGTATAAGAGTGGCCCATCGGAACTGAGAAGGACATTAGGACAGGGGAATGGTCTGACCAGGACACTGTGCCGATGTCCGAGTTCTTTATATTTTGGAGCAGGAATTGGGAAAAGAAGAGAGAGTCTATTCTGCTAAATGGTTTATGAGGGGGGAGAATAGAAAGAGTAGTCCTTGTCAGTAGGGTGAAAGGCCCTCCAGGAGTCTATGAGATGTAAATCGGAAAGTTTGCGCCATATGATACATAATTGAGATTGCCTGAGGTGAGACCTACCTGAACACATGTCCAAGAGAGAGTCTAGGGGAAGGTTGAAATCACTTGCTAGAATGGTGTGCCCCTCATCTTGGGCATCCAGAAGATTTGAGGATTTTATTAAAGAATGTGACCTGATTCTTATTGGGGGGGAACATATGTTTAAAAAACTGTAGGGCTTGTCTCCAAGCAAACCACGGATAAGGAGATACCTACCATCTGTATCTGATATTTGCTCTGAGAGTCCGCGGGAGGGAAGAGCGTATTAAAGTGCAAACTCCTCTCTTTTTTTCAGGGGAGGAAGAAGAATAGGAGTGAGGAAACTTTCTGTTGCAGAACTTAAGAGTGGATGATGCTTGAAAGTGTGTTTCCAGCACGAAAACGATATGAACCATAAGTCTATCAAATTCCTTAAGGACTATGGCCCTCTTCTCTGGGGAATTAAGACCCTTGACGCTAAGTGTTGCAACTTTTACCTCAAGAACCGTTTATAAAGACAGTGTGAGTAAGGGCAAGAGCTGTGTGGGGACCACCAGAATCCTGACCTGGGGAGGGGAGAAGTGGAGGGAAAAAAAAAACGAGAAAGTGGGAGATGAAGTAAATGGAGAAAGCATAGGAGACTCACTCTTGGAGGAGACAAAGAGTAGGTAAAGTAAGGATCCGTGTGTATCAGTCCTATTTGAAGAAGGAAGGAGAACAGAATAGTAAGTGAAGGAAAGCAGTATGGAGCTCGGGGGGGGAAAGCTCCGCAGTGGGTAGATGAGGTAAGAACAGAGGGAACAATCATGTCTGATGCGGTAGCTATCTTGGATTAGCTAGTTAATGTAAGGGAGAAGAGAAGTGTCTGTGTGGATGGAGATCGATGCAATCACCTGCCGATGAAGGGGTGATGGAAGGAGCTAAAGAGGAAAATATGAGGGAAGGGCATATTGGGACTTAAGAATCATTGAGTGTTCTTACTATGGGCGGTAACAACTTTACAGGAACATGGCAAAGAATACACCTCAGGGCAACACAGGACTGCCTGTGTGGTCGAGTTCTGTGTGAGGTAAATATCAGTAAAGTAAAACATCTGAAAGATCTAGTACCTACACATACTATGTAGTAGGAAAAGAGAAGGTATAATCGTTTTATTAAACCTCAAAGTGAAACATAACAAAACAGAAAATGAAAGCAAGCCATGTAAATCTGATACATCTCAAGAAGTGTTGAAAGTTCCAGGCAATCATGGCCACATGCGAGAAGAGATGGAGAAAGCAGGAGAGGCTATTGAGGGATGTTGAGCTGTATAATCAAATACGATAAGCACAAATCCAATGTGGATGAGGGTGAGGGGATAGCACTACGAAGCGTATACGTAACAACCTAGTGAAGTCTACGGCAGTTAACCTCTGTGTATCTCTCTCCATCTCTTCTCCTTTAGAAGCCATTTTAAGTAACATGGATTTAAAAACTGCATGCAAAACAAAACACAGAAGACAACAATGACAAAACAAAGTATATAGCTTGGAATATAACCAAAAATAAAAAAGATACCAAGTGCCCCTCAAAATCTAAAACTAATAGGATGATCAGGAATTTACTGACAAGCACAAGGGAGTTAATGAGCTGGGGAGCTCTTGACACCTCTAATTGAATAACAAGCCCCTACCCTATACATCTGTGCACTGGGTTTAAAACTATAAGGGGACATGTTCCCAAGTAATAGTTAAAGATGAATTTTGGGGGACTACATGTGTTCACGGAAGGGGGGTGATGCAGTCTAAATATCCTGATTAGAAAGGGATCTTATAGAACAAGGAATCAGTTATGGCATTATTAAAGTGGCAGATGGTCCCTAGAGAGGGGGAATAATCAGACAGAATATGTGATCTGCCTATCACAACTAAATTAATGAGTAACCTCTTAAATAAAATATAATAAATGGTGTCAGATAGCCCAGTAAAAGTTAGGTGACTATTAAGGGTGTAAGGGATAGGGAACCTAGTCATTAGACATAAAGCAAAATACACTACTTGTATATCTTGAGATACAATGTGGTTCATGTTCGAAAAGAAGACAAATGGACAAGTCTCATATAAGTAACAGTAAATTCAAAACGGTTCATGTGAATCCAGAAATAAACGAACCATACGTCCCAGATGGAAAGTTAAATTGTAGGAATTAACTACATTAAACAAAGACCTACTAACTCAGGATATAAACTCAATGTAAACTGACTGTCCGTGAAGTCAGATTCCAGGGTTATCAAACCTGAGATCTGAGGTTTCATCCTCAGGATGTCCAGAGGACAAGTATAACTCAAAAAAGTGATGATGATGATAGTCCAAAAAGTCAGGTCCAGGTCTCAGCGTGTGGGGTCAACTCATCTGAGTGGCATTCCAGATGCCTCTGTTTTTTCTTTTTTGCCGGGGATCTGGGAGACCACTCCAACTGCTTTTAAGACTTGTGGGCTTGAGGAGTCGGCGTATCAGGAGAGGGCTGCGGAATCCCTAGTGACAGGCAAAAGGCTGCTATGTCATCAGAAGATCTTAGGGTAGCCAATTTGTTATGTGAGGCGATCAGAGCAAAGGGAAAGGCCCAGCAATATTTAATCTGGGAGATGTGGAGTTGGTCATTGAGAGGTTTGAGCTCTCTCCTTAGTTGTAGGGTGAAGGGTGAAAGATCGTTATGTAACTTGACTTCCGAGCCTGCACATTGCAGCACACCACATTATGTGGTCCTTTAGAGCAAAGCTTTGGAAACATACTACCACATCACAAGGTTTAGCATCATCCCTAGGTTTCAGCGCTCTGTGCGAGTGCTCCAAGCAGATCAGGCCTAATGTTTGGTCTTGAATCGGTGAGGAAAAATATTCAGTATGCACGCGGTTGATATCTGCAGGGAGTACTGATTCCGGCAGTTTTTTAATTCTGACATTACACCTCCTGTCCCAATTTGTCAATATCATCAAGTTTCAGATTTAGAAAGTGCACTTTATCTTTCTGTTCCAGAACTAGGAGTTCTAAATGATCAGTGTAATCCAACAGTTTGTCTCTCTTCTTCAGTATAAGCCACTCTTTTGCTTTGCTGTGTAAGATCAGCACGAATATTGTATAATTCCGTTTTGAGCCCCTGTGAGAATTCATACATGAGGCCTCTAAATTCTTCCTTCAGTCGGGTTACCATACCCTCGAGGTCTGCTTGAGTTAGGGGAGTTGCAAAGACAACAGGCTGTTGCATGTTCTCAGGCAGGCTGTGTGTGACTTCCAGGAAAGCAGGGTGATTAACCTCAGTAGATGGTGAGGTCTCCGTTACACTCGTGGTAGAAGGCAACAAGCAGGGTGTCGGAGTAACCAGCGCAGAGGTAGGCTGCACTCTGTGGTAGCGGGTTATGTTTTCTGATGTAAAGCCGGCTTTATTCTGTCTACCTTGCATTCAGTGCACCCCAGCGGTAAGTGGGCAGGTATGGAGGGAATAGAGGGGTGAAGCTAGGAATTCTCCCGCCGGTAGGATCGAATACCCCAACTCAGACATGGAGCTGAAGTTCTATGCATCTGGTGCCATCGGCAGTCAGGACACACCCCCTGGAGCATGTTTCAACATGTGTGAGCAAGAGCTTGTGTATTTTGCGTATAGCATTGTGCTTATTACTTATGTTTTTTCTTCTAGTGTTTTGCATTGTGTATTGCGTTTTGCATGTTTTGATGATTGCCTTTTGCATAATACACATAGCAGTTCTATACCTTTTGCACATTGCATTTGCGTATTTATGTGTTTGTTTTTATGTAATAGGCTATATGCAAAAGCTACATGCGTAAAACAATACACACAAAGTATGTAAAGTTTTGCGTGTAGTGTTATACCTACAGTGTTATGTTTTATGTTTAATATATATTGGTTAGAATTTTGCATATAGCATAGTGGTGTCCTTATAGAATAGCGTTTTGTGTCTTACGTATTGTGCATACTGTTTTGCGTTGTGCATATTTTATGATTGTGTGTATTCTGTGTGTTTTTGTGTACCCTGTGTGTGAGATGTCTGTGCCTATTGTATGTGTATAGCGTGAAATTCCTTGCAGAGATTTTCACAGGAGTGGCCAGGGAGGCTTTGCTTTGAAAAACTGTAATGATCATTTTGATTCCGATTTCTATTGCCTTTTGTATTCTTAAGATTTGAAATGTTAATTTTATTTTGGCAGGGCGTGGAGGATCGAAAATAAAGGAGCTTGAGGAATTATCTGGATGTAGAATAAAGGTATGTGAATTTAATTCTAGAATAATAACCACTTATTTATTATTACTTATATTTTTTTATATAGAATACGCTATAGAATTAACTGGACAAAAAAATTATTTATAGAAGAAAAGTAATTCTCATTTACAACAGAATCACTAAAGTCTAATTTATTGACCATTTTGTTTAACAAAACTATATTTTGGGGTGTTCAGATTTATAGATTATACCAGAGGTGCTTAAACCTGTCCTCATTCCCTTCCCCCAACGGTGTAGGTTTTCAGGATCTGACAATTCCTTGAAGATTGGGAAATCCGTTAATAGTTTGGTAATTCTGAAGACTGAGTTAACATTCACTTGAGAATATCATGACATGTACTGTTGTTAGGGCTTCAGGACAGATTTGAGCACCCCTAAACTATGCAGATTAAAGGCATTTTCTATTTTAGTCAAATCTACATAACTGAAAAAATCGTTTAGTAAATAAATGACTTATCCATCATATGTGATTTTGAAAGCTTTTTGGAATTAAAGGTGTTTGAAGTGATCGTGTTCCTTTAACCACTTTTCTGCTAAGGATGTAGTGGTTGTCAGCCTCCTCATACAGTCTAAAATTACTAAAAATGTGACAAACCACGTCCTCTGGACAGGGGCAGTGAAGAAGTTAAGAGTACTTCCTGCAGGCCTATGATGACCCCCACCATTTCCTGGTTTGGCACCATGTAGTGTCATTATTGCACGTGCACTCAATGATGGATATCACTGAGGCACCAACAGACCACCTGCTATAATAATTGCACAGTTGGAGGCTTTTTGCGAACCTACATTCTGCCTCCCCCTCCTTGCTCTAATTGGGTTAAATGTACCCTTGTTTAACAGAGGTGGCCTCCCTCTTTCAAATTATGGTACTCGTGTATATTGTCTGGCAATGTTGCAATCACTCATCATTATTATATACCATAGCATGGGATTTAGGTTGGAGCTCGTTAACCCTTTGAATACCAGAGGGATACACAACATATTGCTTTGCAATTTGTTGCATATCCCTCTGGCACTCAAAGGGTTGAGATGTCCTATCTTGGTCCCCCTTTTACATAAACAAAATTAGGGGTATTTATTTTATTTATTTATTTTTTTTTAAAGCAGAGCACCACCTTCAAGCAAGGGTAGCCTTTAACATGTTCATGGGGAGTTATCACAGATCATCCCCTAGAACAAAATACATTTTGGTTTTTTTTGTTTATTTTATTTTTAACATAGGAAGGATGCCACCCCCTTTTGCTTTAAAATAAATAAATAAATAAAGGGTCACTTCATTAATTCAAGAGTACTCTTTAAGTGCCATGGAGGTCAGCAGTGCATTGCAAATCCCCCTAGCACTCAAAGGGTTAATAACGAGCATATTAGGTAACCTAATGATCATGTAATATACTATGTATTTGTGGGGAGGGGGGGCCCAGATCTCACCCACACACACGCACACCCCATGCATGCACACACACACAAACTTACATACACAAAATAGGGGGGGCGGGTTTACCCACATATGAAAAAGGGAAGGCCTCTCTTTCCGATAAGGGTACTTGGGGGGGGGGAATTATGATGGAAGATCAATTGATCACCCATCAAAAAATTTATATTTTCATATATGGAAGAGGAGGAGAAAAAATGTGGTAGAACTGACTTATGCACCCCCTACAGTATGTAATTTCATACTAAACGGGTACCATTTTTTCTCTGGCTGGCAGTACATACTAAGTACAGTATCGCATCTTTGATGTGAGGAAAATATTAAAAGAAACCCTATTTTTATTTTATCATGACATTTTGGATACACTTGCATGTACCAGCTAATGGTCCATTTGATGGATCTGGTTGTCTATGTTTCAGAATAGAATGGCTTGTTTACCCTTTTTCTGAATCTATTATAGTTTTTAACATTTCATTGCAGGTAGGTTATAACAAAATAAAAAACTATAGATGTAGTTTAGTGTATCTGGCCCCCTTCATATGTTGAACCATATCAATATGATAACATTTTTCTTGAGTTTGCAGTAGGTACTGGCTACAGTAGGAAATTCCATGTCTTCAAAGTTTTTAGTATGTTTGAACTGGTGAAATATCAAAAAAAACTTTTCCTTTACCGCCTCCTTCTGGCAACATTTGTGCTCGCTTGTATAGGGGTAGAAAAGCAGGTGACTCCTCATTTGATTTAGTGGGTTCTTTCCAAAATGGTATGCTGTTTCTAACTTTTCTTCATATTTCTAGTTACAACAGCCATTTTAATACAGGCAGAACATATTTGAAAACTGGTAGGCGTCATTTTGTGCTTCTGGTACCCCTGTGTAGGGATGGGCGAAGGTTTCTGCCTGAAAAGAGAAACGGGAGAAAAATAGCACTTTTTGCTGAGCTGTACATTTCATTTAAAAAAAAAAAAAAAAGTGGCTTTTTTTTTTTTTTGTTTTTTCATATTTTCTGCAAATTTATTAGAATTTACCATTTTCATTTGAATTTCCAGCATACGATAAAAACATTTTTGATTTTTATCAGTTTTCTTATTTTCTTCTTTTTGGGGGAAAAAAAAAACAAACAAAAACTTTATTTGAAGAAAAATGGTACATACAAGTTATAAAAGAATGAAAGACAGTGGATACAGTTCAAACCGATACAGCATTCACATGAATATGTTATGAACAACAGTATAATCACATTTTGAAATAGCAGAAGAGTGCATAATAACTTTGGGATATGGAGACTAAATCTTCCGGGGCGTACTAACATAATAACTCTCAAAGAAGAGTCGACTGAGAGAGGATAATGTAGTCAAAGCATATGTAGATGAATAGATGTATATCCGTCTATAGTATCCATTCATTGCAAATTATATAAGTGTAGACGAGAAGGAAGAGAAAAAGGAGACACAAAGAGAACAAGACAGAAAGGAAACGTGTAAAGCGTAGAAGGAAGAAGAAAGAATGAGATGGACACATACCAATTCTCAGGAGATAGTATAAGAGGTGGCAAGTTAGTAGCACAAGAAGGTAGTGAGCACATCTCTCTATCGGGACCGACACCTGGAAGACAGCGGAAGAAGGGCAGCAACAGTGAAAACATAACTTCACCTGTAGGCAAGAGCGACTCATGTCAGGTGCGAAAAGCTGTTCATAAAAGGAAAGAAGACAATAAGGTTAATCATACTGAAGGGGGAGTTAGAGATTGACGATAGCGGATCCAGGGAGCCCATAGATCCAGAAAGGCAGAAACTGTAAATGTGGACTGAGCATGGCACTTCTCCATATTGTACATATAATCAGTTCTCGAGAGCCATGCCATTATGGGGGGAGCAGTGGAAGACTTCCAAAACATAGGTATAGTTGCCTTAGCAGCATTAAGTAGAGGGAATAAAACACGGTTAATTTTAGGAGGAAGAGTAATATTTAGATGTGAGTGGAAGAGGAATAAGTGGAGTAGTGGATCGAGAGGGATATCCAAAAACAGTGCCTGATTGATTGAATCGTTAACTGATACCCAGTAAGGAGATATCAGAGCACACGACCACCATAAATGATACATTGTACCTAGTTCCTGCGAGCATCTCCAGCATAAAGGTGAGGTCAAAGGTGAGTAAACAGCCATACGAACCGGAGTTAAATACCACCGTGAGTATAGCTTATAATTCATTTCATGAGTTATCGCGCCTCTAGCATACTTAGTATTAGTAGTAAAGATAGTGTTCCATTGAGGAAGAGTAAGCGTCAGTTTTAGTTTTAGCTCCCAGCTTCTCATGGACTGTAGCTTAACGCAGGGCTTATAATTTTAAGTCCTTTGCTACTAGCCAGACCTGAAAAGTTACTCGCCACTGCAAGCCATAACATGCCAACCAGGGCTGAATTTCTACTCGCCAGGACTAAATTTTCACTCGCCATTGGCTAGTGGCGAGTGGAAATTTTGAGCCCTGGCTTAACGTGAGGCGCCATATATAGTAACAAGGAGTAGCAAAGGGAGATTGATCGAACCTGAGAGTTGTGTTCTGTAGAATCTTCTCAAAGTGAGTTAAATCCCTGATCGAGTGACCGCGTGGTATGAAAGAGGACAACCAATGGGTAACTTGGTGTATGGACCACCAAAAAGTGGCTTTTGTGCCTAGTTTCATTTAAAACCATGAAAGACTATATTTCTCTCCACCACATGGCAATTTTTCCTTCTGTTCCCGCAGGCATAATATAAAAGAGATGTCAGGTTCCCACATCACGTGTTTATGAGAGGAAGAGAAAGCAGCATATTTTTTCAGCTACAGAAGACAGGCTAATAAAGTGGAGTTGAAGCTTAGTTTAGGGAGTCTTGTAGGCAGGACATTTGTTTTTTGTATTAGGGGATTCTGGGGGACAGGAAGAGAGGGAGAAAGGAGGTTGACACCAAATACTCAAAATTCTGTGTGAAAGACACAGGCAGCTGTGATCCTTCATCTCTCTGTTATCTCTGTCCTAGGGGAGTCTGGGGTGTGAGTAGGGAGCAAACGAGAATTACCCTAAATAAGCCAAAATTATGTGTGATTGAGTGGGAAGACACAGACAGCCATGATCCAAGTTCCTTCCTTTTCTGGCTATTATCTCTGTGTTAGAGGAGTCTGGGTGTGTGAGAAGATATAAAGGAGATTTAACTCAAATACCCAGAATTTTGTATGACCGATTAGGTAGTCTTGTAGGCAGGACATTTGTTCTTTGTATTAGGGGAGTCTGGGGGACAGGAATGTAGAAAGGAGGATGACACCAAATTCTGTGTGACCGATGGGAAAGACAGGAAGCTGTGATCTAATTTCCTTCCTGACTTGGCTGTTATCTTTGTGCAATGGGAGACTGGAGAAAGTAGTTGAACAGGGAGTGTGGTGGTGTGTTTTTTATACACTCAGAGGGTTAAACGATGGTGGTGGTCATAGTGTGAGCCAGCACTATGAACCACTAAATAAGTGTTTTTTTAATATTTGATTTCAGTGTATTGTCTCTCGCTCTTTTTCACTCTCTCCTTCCAGTCTTTTTTTTCTTCTAAAATTCACCACACTAGAGTGGTGCAGGAAATTATAAGTTTAGTTAGTAAATGGGTGGGAAGTTTCATCCCTTTGAATAACATAGGAGGAAAATAGAAGAACTTTCTGTGCTCCTAGCGAAAAGGTGGAAAATCTACGTTACTATGTGGGTGAAATTTCCCACTGGGAAAGTGAAAAGCCATGCTTTTTTCACATAATTTCTTTCTGGAACAAAATGGAACCAGTCTCTACCCACATGCTATGTCAGCTCTCAGCAATTGGATGTTATTCCTATTGGTAGAGAAGCTGCTAATGAATACTAAGGGTGCAATAAAATGAAAATTCTGAGCCGAAACTTCAGGATGCACTTGACCGAAAACCGAAAATGACTTTAATGCATATTTTAATACTGTAACCCTGACTTTGAACCAGTTTTCATAAACTGAGCCTGTTATTTTATGTTTTTGTTTGTTTGTAAAAAGGAAAAAAAAAAAATTTTGGCCAGGGTTGGGCAAACATAAGAATCTCATTTCTGCTAGTGCATGCAGAAATGAGATTCTTATGATTGCCCAACAATGGCCAAGAATTTTTTTTTTTTTTTTTTCTTTTTAACCAACAAAAACAAGTTTTACAAGATAATTTTGTCAAAACTTGTTCAAAGTCAGAGATAGGGTTTTAAAATATGCATTATGCTTGTATTTAAACCCTGACTTTGAAAAAGGTTTTATAAAATTATCCATTTATGTCTATTGTGGATTTTTATTATTAATTTTTTTTTCTATTGCTTTTAGTCCTTCTAACCATTTTTGGGATTTTGGATATGTATTACCAATACCTTTTCTTTGGTCCAGCAGAGGAGTGCAGGCTAGGCATCAACAACAGCCACTCAGAGTCTCCTCAATCTCCAAAAGCAGCAGCAGGGGAGCACTGTGGTAACAACTTATCACCTAGCTAGCTTCGTTGTGACGTAGCACGGCTGCTCGGTACTGGCATTATATCATCCCCCCACCTCCTCTCTAGACGTCCAACCTGTCTTCCGCATATTGTAAACGGAAGCATCAGGTAAGCTTTGCTCTGCTTCTGTTTTGTATTACTGACTGAGCCGGCACGAGGGGAAAGCAGTTTGTTAGAAGCTTTGTCACACTTACTGTTAGGCTAACAGAGTGACAAAGCTTCTGTCACAGTACCTTGTAGTGCCTGGAGAGAGGCATCATTCAGAATTCCTCATCTTTTTTTGTCAAAAAAGACTGAGAGTTGCACCCATGTATCGATTTTCGGGGCTTAAACAAGTTGATGGTAAAAAATGCTTACCCTTTACCATTGATTACTGAACCGTTTGACCACGTCAAAGGTTCTACAGTATTTACTAAGCTGGATTTGAGGGCGGCTTACAATTTGATCAGGATAAAAGAAGGCCATGAATGGAAGACAGCTTTTAACACCCGGAGCGGGCATTATGAATACCTGGTCATGCCCTTTGACCTGCGCAATGCTCCTGCTGTCTTCCAAGAATTCATAAATGATATCCTGAGAGAACTTTTAGAAAACTGCATTGTAGTATATCTGGATGACATCCTTATTTATTCTCCTACGGTGGAGACTCACTACTCGGATGTATCCAAGGTCCTTACGCTTTTGAGAAAAAACAACTTGTTCTGCAAGTTGGGAAAAATGTTAGTTTCATAAAACCCAAGTTCTCTTTCTAGGGTATGTTATATCCACCACGCACCCCAAAAAACTATCCTCAGTGGTTCAGTGGCCTCGTCCGGAGGGACTGAATGAGATTCAAAGATTTTTGTGCTTCGCCACTATTACCGAAACTTTATAAAAAAAATTTTAGACCATTGTCAGACCTATAACGGACATGACGCGAAAAAGGAGCCAAAGTGTTGGAATGGTCTTCCAGTGCACTGTTAGCCTTTGAGAACCTCAAAGCAGCATTTACTGCTGCTCCGATTCTGATGCATCCCGACCTGCCCTTCACTCTGGAAGTTGATGTGTCAGAGACTGGAGTAGGTGCCCTCCTTTCCGAACAGTCTGCTCCAGGAGAGGCTTTATGCCCTTGCAGCTGTTTCTCTAAAAAACTGTCCAAGGTTTAGATAGTCTATCAGACTGGTGACAGAGTTACTGGACATCATTGTGGAATAATCTGTTGGAGGGTACCGGTTCCCCCATTCTGATTCTTACGGACCACAAAAATCTCACGTAATTTTCTGAAGCCAAATGGCTGTCTTCCCATTAAGCCAGATGGGCATTGTTCCTGTCCAAGTTTTGTAAGATGTCCAAGGAGGAGGTTCCTCCTGCTCCGATCATTCCAGCTGATTGCATCCTTGCTACCATACGTACTTGTATTACTTCTCCTCTGGGAGAGGAGACTCTGGCCGCCGAAGCATCTGCCCCAGCAGAGACTCCTAGTGGGAGATGTTTTGTACCGGCTCTGTTCCATATTAAAATTCTTGAGACATACCGTACCTCCAAAACCGCTGGCCATATTGGGCGCTACCAATTTATTTGGTCCTTGTCAAGAATGTTCTGGTGACCGAGCCTCCTCTCAGATTGTGCTGCCATTACAGCAGCCTGCACCACGTGTGCTCAAAATAAGTCAAACCGACACCTGCAGGTAGGCTTGCCCCAGCCAGTGGCCAACGGGGAACGTCCCTGGTCATACTTGTCCATTGATTTTATGGTCGACCTTCCTAGGTCCATGGGCTGTACTGTCATACTAATGATTGTGGACAGATTTTCAAAGATGACTCACTTTGTGCGACTTAAGGGATTACCATCCGCGCAGGAATTGGCTGTGGTATTCGCCAGGGAGGTATTCCGAAGGTAATAGTGTCCGATAGAGGAAGCCAGTTTGTGTCCCGCTTCTGGAGGTGGCAGTTGGCATTCTCCTCTTCTTACCACCTACAATCCAATGGTGCGGCAGAAAGGTTGAATCAAGCCTTGGAACAATTTCTCTGCTATATCTCTGACCACCACGACAATTGGCCTACCTTGTTACCCTGGGCGGAGTATGCCAGAAATTGTGCTATTAACTCTTCTACTCAGAGTTCCCCTGTTCCTGGTCAACTATGGGTTCCCACCCTCAGTCCTTCCGGAGACCTTCCGAGCACAAGCTATTATGGCTCTTGATGAGCATTTGCAGGCACTCCGTTCCTCTTGGGTTCGGGTACAGCATACCCTAAGTGGTTCTGTGTAGTGACAAAAAAGGCAGGCTGACCGTAGACAATTGCCTAGCGACCTTCCAGGTTGGAGATAGTGTGGTTGTCTTCCCGTAACTTGCACCTCCAGGTCCCATGGAATAAATTGGCTCTTCGATTCGTTCCTCCCTTCAGGGTATTGTGCAAAATTAACCCAGTGGCTTATGCATTGGAACTACCAGCCAACATGTGCATTCACAATCATTTCCATGTTTCACTGTTAAAGCCCTTGGTCTGCAACCGGTATACCTCCACTCCTGTTATCACTGTCCCCGTGATCCCTGAGCGACGTTGTTACTTCCTGGTTTACACTGGCTGCATTCTCATTGGCTCTGGGTTATTGCTCCTCCCAGGGCTTGCCTTTAAATACGCCCTCCTGTCACTATACCGGTGCCCTTTAGTGGTGTACCCGTATCTAGCGACTAGTTTTTCTTGTTTCCTGTTTTCGTGTATGACTATGCTTGTGCCTGACGCTCTTGTGATCCGTTGCTGACCTGGACTGGCTGAATAACTCCTTGTGTACCGAACTGGCTTTGCTGAGTATCTGATTCCGTTACTGACTGGACTGCCTGACTAACTCCTTGTGTACCGAGCCGGCATGGCTGAGTATCTGACTCCGTTTCTGACTAGGACTAGCTGACTATCCGTTACACCGATCTGGCTGGGCTAGTGTTGGTGGTGGTCCTGACTGGCTGTGAAGTCCGTGTGTGGCGACCTGGTTGTGCTGCTAGTTCCATCGCTTACTGGACTAGCCTATTGCCTCCATCTACTATACTGGGAGACACCGGTCCAGGACTGGTTACGTTACGTGCCTATCTCCCGCTCGCTTGCTGCTCCTGCTGTCTCCGGGAGCTTGTGGGAGTCCCTGCACTCACCAGTGTCTGTGTTGCCTCCGGTCAACCTATAATACCTGGGTCAAGCCAATACCACACTGCTGCCCATGTTGCCTCAGTTTACCCTAGTGACCTAGGGTCGTTACATCGCCAGCGTCTGGTGTCTGTTGCCTCAGTTAACCCTAGCGTTCTAGGGTCCCGTCACTGCCAGAGTCCGGTCTGCGTGGCCCTCGCTTACCCTAGGGTTCAGTCGTTATAAGTGCCACATCCGTGTTGCCTCGGTTAACCCTAGCGTGCTAGGGCCTAGTCGCTGCCTGAGTCCATTCTGTGTTGCCTCAGTTAACCCTAGTGTTCTTGGGCTCTGTTGTTGCCAGAGTACTGCCTGTGTTGCCTCAGTTAACCCTAGTGTTCTAGGCTCTGTTGTTGCCAGAGTACTGCCTGTGTTGCCTCAGTTAACCCTAGTGTTCTAGGGCTCTGTTGTTGCCAGAGTACTGCCTGTGTTGCCTCAGTTAACCCTAGTGTTCTAGGGCTCTGTTGTTGCCAGAGTACTGCCTGTGTTGCCTCTGTCTACCCTATTCTCCTAGGGTCAGTCCTCTGCCAGTGTTACCTACCTGAACCCTAGTCCAATAGGGATTGCCCTTCAGTCACCCATCGCCTGTGTCACCTATTGCGTTGTGGGACTGCTGAGGATATTATTGTCCCTGTACCTTGCTGAGAAGCTGCCTACAAGTCCAAGATCACTATTGTTGGTTGCTGACTATTACAGTGTTTGTAGTTTTGCCCTGACCTGCGTCAAATCTGGAAAGTACTTGGTACAGACCTTATCTGGACCTGAGTGGGGTTATTGTACATTATTTTCAATAAAGCTTTTAACCTTACCAAACTGTCTGAGTGTTCTTTTACAAACAGAAACAAACCGTGACACCTGTCCGTCCTGCTCCTGTGATAGTTGCAGATCACGAGGAATATGAGGTACAAAGTATTCTGGACTCCCGTATGGTTAGAGGTCGCTTACAGTATTTTATCCATTGGAAGGGATATGGACCGGAGGAGTGCTTCTGGATCCCTGCTGCTGCTGATCATGATCCTTTCCTGGTGTGCAGATTCCATTCGTTTCCCTGACAAACCTGGTCCGGTCCCTCGGAGGAGGGGTCTTTGAAGGGAGGGCACTGTCACAGTACCTTGTAGCACCACTGCTTCTGGTGATGCTCACAATGACGCTCTGGCATCATTTCCACGAACAGTTGGATGCATCAGTGCTGGATGCTTCATCTGCAGGCGCAAGGCTTCAGCATGCTGCAGGCCTCTGTTTTATTTGTTTGAGGCCTGTAGTCTCCACATACCTCCTTTCTCCCTCTGAGCTGCTCCTCCTACATACTTCCTGAGGAGGGGTTTAAAGGGCAGACTGAGTCCTGACTCCGTTACCCTTATGTTGTTGTTCTGAGTAGATCATTTATTTGGTATTCCTGATTCCTGTGTATGACCCGGCTTGTCTGTCCATCCATTCTGGTGTTGACCTGTGGCTCTGTCTGACCATTCTCCTTGTGTGTTCTGATTTGGCTTAGACATCTTCTGGTGCAAACCTGTGGCTCTGGCTGACTATCCGCTCCTTGTATGACCTGACTTGTCTGACTATCCCATCTGGTGCCTACTAGAGGGCTCTGTCTGTTCACGCGGTGTGTTGGTCCCGTTCCACAGACATCCTTCCTAGTACTCACCTGGTGCTCTGTCAGAGTCCTAGCTGTTGACTGCAGACGTGAGTCAGTAGTGTCCGTGGTTGCGTACGATATTGAGACTCCTCTCCTAGACTGACTGCAGGCTGAGTCATTGCTTCCTCTGGGCATTACCTTTTACCACGAGACTCCAGTGGGCTGAGGCCTAGTCTCGGACAATGTGGTGGATCTATTGGAAGACTGCTATTTCTGATACAGTGCTTGCCTCTTGGATCACCCTCTATGTGTTGTTTGTTATTTGCATTACTGTTTATATATTTCTGATAAAGGTAATCTTAACTATACTGTCTGATTCCTTGTGTTGCTTGCCAACCGTAACGGCTTGTCACAAATTGCTGTACGTGTCACCCGTTGTGGTTCACACCCGCAGCACCCCCACTTGTGACACTGCTGACGACCTCTAATCCAGTGCCACGGATTTTCAACCGATTTTTGGCCATTTTTTGTAGGGGTGGTCCGAAATTTCAGTAGCTAAATTGTTTCGTGAGAAAATGGCATTTTCGGCAAAAAGCCGCAATAAAAAAAATGGCTGAAAATCCCGCATTCAGACACATGCCCTTCAGCGTGGGACCAAAACTCCCATCATATCCAGCTGATTAAAACAGCACTGGGGCATCGCTCATTATGCTGAATATTTATGTAAGAGTTTTTGTATGTGGACCTCCTCCGTGGATGTGTTTTTAATGGTTTTATATGTCATCCTTTGTGTTTTGGATATTTTGTACCAATAAAATTTGTATTATTTGTTTTCCCTGCTTCTTGAGTGCCTCATTCTATGGGACCAGCTTTTCTTGGACAAGTTGTTTCTTTAGGGCTTCTTGTCTTCGAGTGTTATTATTGTATTCTATTGTAGTGGTTCCTGACTGCACCCCATTATATTTGCATGGAGTAAAGTGGGGATTCTTATGTGAGTCTGTGCCTAATCATGTATATAGATATTACAGCAAGTACCTGACTGCCCTCAACTCAACGGTGGCCAGGGCGGCACTCATCCTGCCCTACCTGCTGTGCTCAAGCTGAGGGGAGCGAGCAGGTGAAATGCGGGGGTTGAGGGGTAAAATGGGGCAAGGTGTGGGCATTGCTTACTACTCAGGCACTTAGAGGGTTAACATTGAAATGTAACTATAGCAAAACAAATGTACTGCTATACACAACTTTTATTCAAAGATTGCATGCCATGATACACTGGTATGTCAAGCAAATTTGGGTATGTCCAAGCTTCTCCTTTATCCTTTACTGTTGAAATTTCCCAGGGGGAATGCAGAGAATAAAGAGGGTAAACAAATAAAGAGGAGATAGGGATCCAGATATAGGTAGCTGGAGTTATAGGTAGGTAGAGCAGTGGACTAGGAGTTGCTGGAACAGCAAGTAACCTGCTATTTGGTGGGGAGCCATTAACAGCTTAAAAGAATCATAAATAACTATGAAAAGAAATCGGAGAGATGTCTGCATTGTATGCTTAATTAGTTGTCATTCCCTGCCTTTCATTGGACTAGTTATGTGAATGTTTACTTTTGTATCCTGAACTTCTGGTGTCTTAAAATTTAGCTAAACCTTTTCTGTGTCTTGATCAATATATTTGGCTCATAAGTGAAAATGGGACTTGTGGATAATGTAACCACAATGGAAAGGTCACTTTTTTCCAGGCAAGTTGGTAACCTTCAGCTCATGGGACTTTCACTTTTACTGCACTTGCTCTACTATATTTTTTTGTTTCTTTTGTAAGGCATCGCCCTATAAATTAAAAGTAGTTTTTGGCAAAGTGCATCCTGACGTTTCGGTTCAGAATTTTCTTTTCGGTGCACCCCTAATTTGTTTTATTTCGGCTTTTTGCTGAAAATGCCATTTTTGGGCCGAAACATTTCAGCCACTGAAATTTCAGTGCACCCCTAATAATTGCAGTAGGAACTTTCATTGTTTTTCAAAGATATCATTAGCTTTGAAGGGGTAGAAATGGGAAAAATAATTATTTTTTTCCCCTATAGAGACATTTATTGTAAACTGCTGTGCACACCTGGCTAGTGATAGGAAGGAAAATACCCCTCACTGGATACAAGAGGTTGTTTTCTTTGCAAAATGATATGAATTGTCTACCTTTTTCTACTTGTTTGTTGTTATAAATATTTAAGTGTAGTATGTCATAAAGTAAGAAAACGGACAGATTTTGGTGCGCACATGTTTGTAGTCATTACACCCTCTACATTATGTCGACACATACCAGTGGGGTACCATTTTAGTCATTTTTTTTCATGCTTGATAAAATTGTTTGGTCTTCTTAATGGGTATCCACAAAACAATGGTATCTTTTGAAAGTATAGGCACTGCTGTATTATGTGTTTGTTGTTCACAGAGAAGCACCCAAAATGATTTTGACTTCAAACTACAACAAAAGTATGTAAATGTTTAGCACTGGGGGTGGAAAGGTTTAGCAGCGAAGTGGTTAAAGGTTAACACCAACACCACATAATAATAAAACCACTTATTTTTGTTTAGGCAGACATTCTAATGGTAACTGAATCAGTTCTGTGTGGATTCTCTCTAAAATTTGATTCCAAACTCCTCCCACTAAAGTCTTATGAAGAAAAGAAGCCTTCTGTTGGACAAGTTTATTTTCTGCCATAATTGATCATATCTGCCTCCATGAAAATTAATATCCAGCAGCAAGTAAAGATTAATTTTGGATTAATTTTGGAGAACCAAAGCATGCAGACGTGACTCATAGTTGTAATTAGGATTTTCTACCCACATTAAAGCGGAACTACCACCCGACACAATCTTTAGCTTCACTAAGTCCCCATCTGGCAACTAGCTGCTTAGTAACGCTAGTCGCCAGAATAATTACCTTATTTAATAGATTTCTGCTCTCTTCCCCGGCTGACGGACAGGACAGAGCACGGACATCTTGCAGTTGTGATGTCCACGCACCTGTGCTGTCAGTCCCAGCCGGAGCCAAATGGCTCGTAGCAATGCCTACTAGACCCAGCTGGGACTGACGGCGCAGGCACACGGATGTCACAATGGCAAGATGGATGAGCAAGGCCATGGATGAGAGAGGCCATCTCTTAGTTTTCTTTCTTTTTGGTTTTTTTTTTTAATTATTTTTCCTGTTTGGTACAGGGCTATATAATCCCCCAGTAGGGTGGTCACCATCATTGGGCTTCCCTGGAATGGATTGACCAGTTCACAGGTGCTTTTGTGGACCTTTCAGTCCTGTGGAGGGAATCTTGCTGCCATGTTTTGTATAGATGGGGAATGTACAGTATGATGCACTATTAACCCTGTGAGTGCCAGAGGAGTACTTACTCCTTACTTACTCCTTACTTGCTTACTCCTCTGGCACTCACAGGGTTAATAGTGCAGCATACTGTACATTCCCCAGCTATACAAAATTAGGTTTTTTTTTTACATTTACAAGTATAGTTTAAAAAAAATTCAACTCCCAGCATTAACCAATACACAACAGTAAAGTCTGTCTATCTTGCAAACAAACCTTCAAATTACAGTCTCTTAATCTTTCAAACTACAACAGGCTTCAGGAAAAAAACAACCTGTCTCTGCTGAGGTAAATCTTCAGCTGATGCTGTTCATGTAGCCTATTCCTCCTCTAGCAGACACTCCCCCTCAGCACCAGCCACCAACAGCTGATTTCTAAATGCCTCAGGAAGTTTGAGCCTCCTACTGACCTTTCCAAGTCGACCACGTGAATTCCCTAACCTAAATGATGCCACTAGGGGGGGCTCATGATTAAAAAAACACAAACTTAAAATGGGAATTACTCCTTAACCAAAAATCCCTCAGAAAAAAAAGACAGCAATGCATACACCATCACTTAATCTACTTATATAATGTAAGTACTTTTTTAAGTTTACTGCTCCTTTAATTAATGTAAAGTTATTGCGGGGTGATAGTTCCCCTTTAATTTATGCAATAACCTGTTGTGAGACACTGTATCAAAGGCTTTTGCAAAATCCAAATATACTACATCAACAGCAATTCCTTAGTTCAAATTACTATATACTCTTTTGTAAAATGTAAGTAAGTTAGTGTGACATGATCTATTCTTTATAAAGCCATGCTGACTAATAATAATGTTTGTCTTCACATAGTCCTGAATACAGTTAGTAAACATTCTAAAATCTTACCCACTATGGAAGTCAAGCTCACGGGTCTATAATTTCCTGGTTTGGATCTTGCCCCATTTTTATACAATGGAACTACATCAACTTTCCTCCAATCACAGGGCTCTAATTAATCAATAATTATTAAGTATAATGGTCTTGCTATTACTGACCTAAGTTCCTTAAGTACCTTTTGGGTTCTACACCATCAGGTCCAGGTGCTTTATTCACTATAACAGACTCCAGCCTCTGTAAGCCATGTACTTGATGGAGGGAATCCTGTGGTTTTGTCTATTTGCCCATAGCCTGTCATTGTTGCATCCTTTATATATGCTGAAGCAAATAATGTATTTAGGGTGTTAGCCATAATCCATTCACCTGTCTCGGCACTAAGAGGACCAATATCAACCTTAACCATTTTGTCATTAATATACTTGTAGAATTGTTTAGGATTTTTCTTGCTCTCATTTGCAGTATTTCTCTCATTAGCTAGCTTAGTTGCTTGTTTGCAGCATTTATTACATTCTTTATATTTTTTTAAATGATGCATCTGACCCGTTTGACTAATACACTTTAAAACCCATGTTTCTTATTTCCCTGCATGCCTCGTTATGAAGCCATATTGGTTTCACTTTACTCCTCTTGTGCTTATTCCCCAGTGGTATATATTGACGCGTATATTTGTCTAAGACCATTTTAAAGCGGAACTTTCAGATAGTAGCAAATCGTCATGCATTTGTTAAATGCATGGCGACTAGCTTGAAAATGTCTTACCATAAAAAAATATATGTGTGTCTAAAGGAATCCGTCCCGTTTGAAGATCGGAACTGGGGCTAGAGTGCAGACATCTTGTCTGTGCACATGCGCTGTCAGTCCTGGTCTACATAGAGTAGACTGCTTTGTACCATATGGTCACCAGAAGGGACTGACGGTGCAGGCTCACAGACCGTACTAACCTGCCTGTCAGTCCCGAAACGGGACTGATTCCTGTAGACAATGTATTTTTTTACGGTAAGACATCTATTTTCAAGCTAGTCGTCATGCATTTAATGAATGCATGATGACTGGCTATTATCTGAAAGTTCCACTTTAAACCAATTCCATGGTTCTTGTGAATTTTATCTTTGATTACATCCCACTGAATATCCTTTAATACTTCTTTTAGCTTTGTAAAATTAGCCTTTTTAAAATGGAATGTTTTTGTTAAACCCTTACTGTTGTATTTCTCATAGCAAATTTCAAAGGATGCCATATTGTGGTCACTGCTGCCTAAATGTTCCTTTACTTGTATACTGTTTATAATGCCAGAATTGCCTGAGTGAGAGCACTAGGTCCAGCAAGGCCTCTTTTCTAGTTTGCTCCTCTACTTGTTGGGACATAAAATTGTCAATCATGTGACCAAAAAAAACCCAAAGTACTCTGGAAGATCAGGTTTGATGGCCAGACTGTGGTTCTGTTCACCTCTTACTGGACCAGGAGGGCGTGGCTTGTGGACCTGGTCAGTCTTAACATTCATGACCCACTCCAGCTCCCTTCCTGGCCAGACTTCTCCTCCAAGGTTACCTGATCAAAGAGAATGTTGAAAAGATGGCTTTGACAGCATGCTGTTGAAGCCAACATCTTGAGGAGACAGGGGTTCTCTGATGAGTTCATATTTACTATGATTCAGGCCCGGGAGCCTGTATCTTATAAGGCCTACCATTATGTATGGTCTCTATTTCATGAGTAGTGCCCAGACAGGACTGTATCCTCTCAGGAGTTTGACCTTCCTTTGGTACTATCCTTTCTTCAGGATAGTGTGAACAAAAGACTCCGCGTGAGCTCCTTAAAGGTTCAAATCTCAGCACGTATTGCCACCATTCCAGATGTCAAGGTTTTCCTCCAGGGGGTGGCTCATACCTTCCTTGCCTTAAATGCTCCCACTCCTCTGTGGGACCTTTAATCTGGCTTTGGGAGTTTTGCAGAGGCCTCCCTTTGAGCCCCTTGCTTCCATTCCTCTGCGTCAGTTGATGCTTAAGATGACCTTTCTCCTGGCAGTTTTCTGTCTGCAGGGTTGTTGAATTGCAGGCTTTGCCTTGCAAGCCACCTTTCCTGGTCTTTCACAAGGATAAAGTGTACTTAGGACCTTTCAAGGTGGTTTCAGAGCTCCACATCAATCAAGAGATTGTGGTGCCTTCATTTTGTCCTGACCCAAAGTTTGATGAGGAGATTGATCTCCACTCATTAGATAATGTGTGTTGTCTTAAATGTTGCGTGCACCTTACTGATTCTTTTCGCAAGGCTGACTCTTTTCATGATACCTGAGGGTCTTAGGGCAGGGCAAGCTGCTTCCAAGGTCACTGTGGCCTCTTGGATCAAAGCTACTATATGCCAGGCTTATGAACCCAGAAAGAAACCTGTTGCCTTTAAGGTCTCAGCACATTCCATTATGTCTGTGGGGGCCTTCTGGGCCTATAAGAACCAGGCCTCTGCTGAGCAGTTGAGCAATACTGCAGCTTTGTCCTCCTTGCACACCTCTTGCTAATCACTGCCATGTTGAGTTCTGGCTTCAGGTGGAAGGCCCTACATGCGACCTTACCTGTTTAGGGACATGGTTGCCTTTTCTGTTTCAGATGTTTGAGGCCTGTTGGCTCTTGCTATTGTGTGCTGTGTAAGTGTAGTGTCCGTTGACGCTTTCGGCTTGGGCTGTTCCATTTCGGTATGGTTCTAGGGAACTCCGGTATCAAGGGAAAAATTCCATTAGCAGACCAGAGCGAAACTCGTAGGATGTTAACAAACAGATTTTCAAGAAGAAGAAAGAGAAGGCATATTACATAAGACAGAAGGTTCAAGAAGAAGGACAATAGCTGACCAGGGTGCTGAGGACCTCATTGGACATCAGGATTACAGAGCTGCCTAGGATCTTCTTTTCCTCCTGACACAGTGGGATTCTTCAAGAACAGGCGAGAGAGGTGTTGGAGGTATTATATCCAAGCAGAGACAGATTTTTTTTTTCTCCATAAGCCTACTTGTCAGCTCTGAGAAGTGCTGAGTACTTGACTTGTGAGTGTTCAATTTTGAGTTTTTATATTTGTCTCTGAATTTAAGATACTGCTTAATTGGGCTCACTTTGTTTTCTATGTTTGCATGTTACTGAGCCGCTGGGAGAGCATGATCTGTAGGAGCAGCCTACTGAGCAGTTTATTGAGTCTGTAATATTGGATATCTGAGTCTGTTCTGACTTGAGACAGCTCATACTTCCAAGAAAGCGCTAAGGCTGTTTTTTCCACATATGTGACAGACAGCAGTTATTTTTGTGAGTGTAACTCAGTTGATCTGGGGGCAAGTGAATTTTAAATGAAGGTTCAGCACTAGGGGTGCCCCCGTCTCTTCTCTTTTCTTTTGCATATCCCCATGGTGTTCCATATTGGATGTAAGAGAAAATAGGATTTTAGTGTTCTTACCTGTTTAATCATTTGCTTTATAATCCATATGGAACACAGGTCTCCCCACCAACGAAAGGGACCTCTGTTCAGTCTTGCCTGTCTGAGAGTCCACATAGGGTCTTTCTTCTGACATATTTCCTTCTTCTTGCTTGCCTAGTTAGTGTGGTTTTGGTGACATTCATACTGGATATAGTAATGTGAGGCGTGGGTTGAAATGAAGGTGTGGCTGGGAGTCTCCGCCTATAAGACTCTGTCTTTTGAGATGTGTACTATCCTTCTGTAGCAGAGATTCAACTTCATGGCACCTGTGTTCATATATACAATAAAGAAATGGATTTAACAGGTAAGAATGCTAGAATCCTATTTTCTGGCATTGTGCCAGCCTTCTCGCTATGTTTTTCCTTTTTTTTTTTTTTTTTTTTTTTTTTTTTTTCTTTCTTTCATTTTTGCTAAAGTTTTGTAAAATTAAAATGGCTGCTGGTGACGGTGGTGTTTTGTTAAGTGGTGGTGAGAGGGAGTCTTGTCCTCCAGCGAACTTGTCTGCAAGTGCCTTGTTTCCTAGTGGTAGGCACTTAACACCATGGTTTCTATGTTCCACAAGGACTAAGAAAAGCAATCTCACATGTGTTTTTTTTTTTTTTTTTGTGTGTTTTTTTTTTATCGTTCTGCAAGATTGTAAGATTGCAAATGTTTAAACCAGAGCTTGTCAAATGTGATTTGTCTTTAGGAGCCAGCCTAGTGATGTAGGTGCCGGACTCATCACAGAAGAGACTCTTTCCTTGACATTCAATTGTACATTTACAGATGGTTTTGTCATCTCATGTAACCTTGCTCCTGTGTGCTAACATAACTGTACATCATTGCACAAAATATCACATACACACTGTCACAGGCAGCATCATTCTTTTGCACAGCATGCATACAGCAGCCACCTGTGGCACTCAAATGGACTAAAAGTACTGGTGTTCTGATATGCAGGCGTTTAAACATTAGCACTCCATGTTACTTGACAGTTATCATTTTAACCAGGCTGCTCTTTTTAGCCAACATGATGACCTGACACCCTGGTTTAAACCCTTAAGGACCCTTGACATTGCAGTACCCTCACGCCTGATCTTGCAATTAAGGACCAGTAATGGTCTTGGCACGTCATGGAATTCCGGGGTCACTGCGTGGCTGCACACTGCTCGGCAACCCTGGAATCCATTGCAAAAAAAAAAAAAAAAGCCCCGTGGTCCTTAACGGCTTTAACACCCTTCCTTCATATGATTTGTGTTCTGCAAATTTCCCAGTATTGTACTGCAAAAACAGGTTGTCATGCATGATATGTGTAATACAATTTACAAGAACTATAATACCTTTGGGGGAAGTCTGAAATGTAGTAATTCTTATTTAGATTGAGAAAGCAGATTACGATTCAGAGGTTAAGCTCTTCGGAAGCAGCGAGCAGCAAAATAAAGCCAAATCAATGATAGATGATATTGTTAAAAGATCAGAAAAAGGTATGGATATTTTTTTAAATACTTATTGCAACTGTTATCTCCTTAGCAAAGTGGAACTGTCATAAAAGTGTATGTGATTTTGGAAGAGCTTTAATATTTTTTGTCGTTTTTATTTAAAGCCTTTTTATTTGTTACTTGTGTGCTGGAACTACCCCTAATTTTTACCCTCCCATCACCTTCCTTCTCCCAATATATATCATTTTCTTTAATGTTCTCCACTAAATTAAAATCTAATGGAGTAAGAAATATTACTTCTATTCATTATCACGTCCCCTTGGACCCCCTCTCTGTTCACTATTAACTGGTAAAACTAATAAAGAATGAGAGAATGGTCTCTCATTCTGTCACTTTGCAGCTTCGGTGTGAGAGCAGATTTGTATATCCCTGTCAAACTGCAGTCAAGTGACAGCTGTTATTAGAAATTGTTTCCTCATTGATGTATACCCCTACTAATTTTAACAATAAATGATCATGAACACAGAGAGAGAGAAGGGTTCATAATATGTTCAAGCAGGGATCTGAGGAATAATTTCCTCACTTTAGATTTTTACAATAATCAGTGTTAATTCTTTGCAATTTATTAAAGAACAGCAATTGCTTGTACTTTGAAATCTGGTATAAAAGACTAGAAGCCACCGAGGCTGCTTCTTGATACATGGTAATCGAAAGACAGAAGATCTGCAGGAAAGGTGAGCAACCCTTTGAGTGCTGCAGGTACACATATCCCACAGTGCCCCTCTGCACAGGGTTTTTTTCCTTGGCAGTTCTTATTGCATACTCCTGCACTCGTTGAGTCTATCTGTATGTCTGTTGGGTGTTTTGTAGCAGGTTTATGTGGTAACTTAACCTTTTCGCTGCTGGTTTGCACCTTTTGGGGGGTTTATTGTCACTTTCCCTACTGGGTTCAGTGTTTTTTAGGTCTCCTAACTTGTTCTAGTGATGTTTTATGTAATTTTATTTCACAGTTTTAACTTTGACAAAATTTGAGTTCAGCTTTACCGCATAGACGCCATTGCTCCATTCACTCCTATGGGACTGTACAGTTTGGGACATATCTCTGCAACTGCTCAACATAGCGACTTCATAGGGGGCTCATTTTAATTGTCTGACCTTGCTCTATCATCCGGTTACCATTGCGAGTGTGTTGGGGGGGGCTCAGGGGGCTTCGGGCACTGTTGGGGTACTTATTCTGGGAAAATTACATTTCCCATGAGCGCTTGCTTTGCGTGCTCATTTTTGATTGGCTCCCGCTGCGGTAGCCATTTTGTGTCTTTTTCTAGAATGAGTATCCTATGCAGGGCTTGGACTCTCCTTCTCTCCTCTGCAGATTAACCCTTCACCTGCCAGATACGTGTATTTTAGCAATTTCTGGAGTGAAATTTTAATCTTTCACACTGTAATTGGGTGATTCATTATATTAAACACTTTTTGACACTGTGAGAATGTCTAATCCATTGGAGCTTGGGGCCAGACTTAAGACTAAGGACGCTGGGGTCGCTGTGCCCTCTATTGTGCACTGTTCCTCATGTCATTCAGGGTGACCTAGAGAATTCTCAGGTCATTTATGCCCAGCATGTTCTAATGTCCCTGAGTCTCTCCCAGGGACATCCAGCCATGCAATAGAGCCAGTTTGAGTGCAAGAGTTCAAGGCTGCTACCAGAGACCTTCGGTCTACATTACAACTCTTTCCTTCCCAGTTACAGGGGTCTTTCACTCATGGCAGACCCCTTCTTCAGTCAAATCTTCCCTGCCAAAACCGCAGGGAGTACCTGACATGTTGGATTCCTCTGAGGAGGAACTGTTGGTGGATTCAGATGTTGAGGAATGTTCTGCTGTGGGCTCTTCTCAGCCAAGCCGGGTCAGATCACGGAGGTGGTTCTCATACAAGCCAGATCAGTCACGAGCAGGAACGTAGGAGCGTAGTCAAAAACAGGCCAAATCGGTACACAGGAATCAGGAACGCAGGAACACAGCAACAGCAACACTGTCTCTGGAACACCATGAAAGGGCACCTGACAGGTGTCAATGGCCAGGCATAAAAAGGTCACCAGGGGCGGGCCAAACAGACTCAGCCAATCAGAAAGCACCACAATCGAGAGTGACAGAGGGATCACGGGCACCGTGATACATGGTGTTTTTCACGGAGGAAGTGGCTCACCAGATTGCCCAAAGAGTATCTGCTGTTCTGGCTCTAGATCCAGTTCCAGCCAAGAAGCAGTCCTCTCTAGTGGGGAAATTCATCTCCACCATAGAAGCGGTCCCATTTGCCATGGCTCACACCATGAATTCCAGAGGTTTGTGATCCAGGTGTGCAGGGGTCAGCCGGACTTCTGAAGACGTCAGTGTCACTTCCTCTTCGTGTGGAACTGAGTTTGTCCTGGTGGCTCGACCTCTCCAATCTGCTGAAGGGCAAATCCTTCCTAGTATTCTTCTGGACCACGGTGAGGACAGATGCCAGCCTCTTCAGATGGGGAGCGATCCTGGGTCGCCTGAGCACATGAGGTTGGTGGTCTCCGGAGGAATCTCCTTCCCATCAACGTGTTGGAGCTTCGGGCGATATCCATGCCCTTCATTATTGGACTCCCCAGCTGAAAGAATGCCCAGTCCGGGTATAGTCCGACAACGCCACGGCTGTGGCCTACATCAACAAGCAGGATGGAACAAGAAGTCTCGCTGCTTGGTTGGAGGTCAAGGCTATTTTGTCCTGGGCAGAAGAACACGTTCCTGCCATATCCGCAGTACTCATTCCTGGCGTAGACAACGTCATGGCAGACTTCCTCAGTCGACACACAGTGGACAGCGGAGAGTGGGAGCTGCACCCAGAGGTGTTCTCCCTCATTGTTCAGAAGTGGGGTCTTCCTTGCATCAACCTGTTGGCGACAAGACACAACCGGAAGGTGCCGAGGTTCTGCTCTCGCTGGAGGGATCCTCTAGCTCTAGCGGTGAATGCAATGTCCATTCTTTGGACCTTTCCCCTGGCTTACATCTTTCCTCCCCTTCCCATGTTGCACAGGGTGTTACGGAAATTGAGACTGGAGCGCTGTCCAGTCATTCTGATTGCTCCGAACTGGCCTTGGCAGGCTTGGTTTCCGTAGCTTCTGGATCTGTCAGTGACGGAGCCATTCCGGCTACCTTGCCATCCGGATCTTCTTCTACAGGGTTACCTGTGGAAGGAGGATGTTCATCGGCTAACTTTGACGGCTTGGAAATTGAATCCTCAATACTGAAGAAGGGTTTTTCTTCTAGTGTGGTGGCTACTATGCTTAGTGCGTGCAAGCCCGTTTCTTCTAAGGCCTACCATAGTGTTTGGCCGACCTTCCTGTCTTGGTGTGCTGATAGGGATCTTTCTCAGGATTTTGATCTGCATACGGTCTTGGCTTTCTTGCAGAATGGTGTGGATAAGGGCCTCCACTTGAGTTCCCTTAAAGTTCAGACTTCTGCTCTCTCTCTCTCTTCTTTCAGAGGCGCATTGCTATTCTTCCTGATGTCAAGGTTTTCTTCCAGGGCGTTTCTCATACTCGTCCTGCTTTTAAGACTCCCACTTCTTAGTGGGATCTTAATTTGGTCTTGGGCATCCCTTTGAGTCCTTGGCTACTATTCCTCTACGCCTGCTGACTTGGAAAATGGCCTTTCTCCTGGAGATTGTGTCTGTTCGCCACCCTGTCAATGGACCATGCTTGGCTCTCCTGTGGCAGATTTGGGTGTCCTTCGGGGTCATGCTCACAGGAGTCTTCTTTCCCTTCCACTATCTAGTCAATATTTAGTGTCTCAAATCTTTCTGGAGCTGGTTGGCTAGCTGCAGCCAAGGAGGGAAGGTAAGGTCCACCCCCTGCATACAATTCTAGAATTGTTACTGCCTACTTAAAGGGGTGGATCGCCTACCCAAAGTTACCAGTAACCTGTATGGACTAAGAGAAAAGGATTTAACAGGTAAGACTAAAATCATCTTTTCTTTGTCGTCCAATATAGGTTACTGGTAACTTTGGGTAGGATTACCTGCCCCTTTAAGACAGGAAACCTTCTTGAATAAGAAGTTCTGGGTGGAGCCTACCTTCCCCCTCAGCCTGCAGTAGCCAATACTCTCCATTTAGATTGTTTCCTTTGAAGAGGAAAGACAGAGAAGATGTTCTGCTTTAGTTTTTTATTGTTTTTTGTTAGATATGGAATACCACCATTAGGCGGATTACCATAACTGACAATGCCCTTAGATTTGGATAGCTCCGTTTCCAGGTGCTATGGCAGACCTTTTAGCCCTGAGGGTAAAATCCTGCTGGACAAGTTCTTTCCCAGGAGTGGCCCACTGAGGCTTCTTCTTAAATGCATGGTAATCTGAAGACAGAAGACCTGCTAAAAACGTGAGTAACCCCTTGAGTGCTGAAGTCCACTTCTCCCACGCTTACTCTCCGCACAGAGTTCTCTTTTGGAGTTCCTATTACATACTCTTGCACTCATTGGGTTTGTCTGTATGTCTGTTGGGGGGCTTGGTGCAGTGTTTCTGTGGTAATTTAACCCTTTGTATTCTATTTTGACCTGTTTTGGGTACTTTTCAACACTTTCCCGGTTGAGGGCAGTGTTTATTTCACTTTTACTATGTTTTCCTTTGTATTTGCTAATTTTTTTACCTCAGTGTAAATTTTGTAAAAGGCGCATTTTTACCACATAGACGCCATGCTCCATTCACCTCTATGAGACGTTACTGTTTGGGACATATCTCTGCAACCGCTCATCATAGTGACTTCAGAGATGGCTCATTTTGTTTGTCTACCCTAGTTCTATGATCTGGTTCATGCTCTGAGTGTTTTGGGGTGCTCGGGGGGCTTAAGGCACTGTTTGGGGTACTTGTACAGAGAAACTACATTTCCCATGAGTGCTTGCTTTGCGCGCTTGTTATTGATTGGCTCCTGTTGTGGTTGCGATTTTCTTTCATCCCTTCACGAGTATCCTACGCAGGGCTGGAGCTTTCCTTCTCTCCTCAGCTGTTTAACCCTTCCCCTGCCAGATAAGTGCATTTTAGCGATTTCTGGGGGTGAAATTTTTATCTTAAACACTGTTTAGCATATACCAGATATACTGAGACATTTGTGACACAGTGAGAATGTCTAATCTGTCTGAACTTGTGGCTAGGCCTTCACCTTCAGGGACCTCCAGCCATGTATTAGAGCCAACTTGGTTACAGGAGTTTAAGGCTACTGCTAGAGATTTAAAGTCTACCCTCCAACTGTTACCATGTCAGTTGAGTGGGGTCTTCCAGGCTTGGCAACCCCCTGTATCCATCAGATCATCCTTGCCTAAACCGCAGGGGATATCTGATGTTTGATTCATCTGAAGAGAAACTCTTAATGGATTCAGATGACGAGGGTAATTCTGTGGAGGTGTCTTCCCAGTTTTTTGGGGACCCATTTGAGACTGACCCTGACCCCTCTGCTGAGGGCCTGGTCAGGGCCGTCCTCACTACTTTGAATATTCCCTTGGCATCTGAAGATCCCAAGGACCCTTCTGATTTGTTTCAGGAGCCTAAGATGCAGTCTGCCTGCTTTCCTCCCAATCCCACTCTTGACTGTCTGGTCTTGGATGAGTGGAAGCTTCCTGACAAGAAGCTTGCTGTGTCTAGAAAATTTGCTAAATTGTATCCCTTCTCTGAAGCGGCTTTGGTACAATGGGCTCAACCTCCTAAGGTGGATGCCCCGGTTTCTAGACTCTCCAAGTCCACTGCTCTGCCAGTGGAGGATGCATGCATTCTCAAGGAGTGGACAGATAGGTAGATTGAGGCCTTGTTGAAGTCAATCTTTTCTGCTGCCAGTACTTCCTTGCGTACTGCTTTTACGGCTGCTTGGGTGAATAGAGCCATTGCAGTTTGGATTGAGCAGCTAACAGTGGCTGTCTGTCAAGGCATTCCAACTTCTGACTTAGCTAATATTTCTGAAGCCCAGCATTATGTGTCTGCAGGGATTTTTGATTACATAGTTTTTGTAGTGAGGCTACTGGGTTGAAGAGCACCCTGTTGCCTTTCCTCTTCAAGAAGAAGCCACAATCCAGACAGAATCAGCTTTTTCGTCCCTTTCAGACTGAGGCGCATGTAGTGACCCAGGCGGTTCCCCAGGCACCTCGTGCCTCCTCCAAGCCTAAACAGCAGTGGAGACCCAAGCAGTCCTCGGCTAAGACCAAAACTGTCAAACCTTCTTCGGCATGACTCGTTGAACCCCGGTTCCCATGAATCAGTGAGTGGCCGCCTGCGCTTTTACCACTCTGTCTGGACAGACTCCGTGGCGGATCCGTGGGTTCTTCAAGTCATGACAGAGGGGTACAGAATCCCCTTTACCTCTCTTCCTCCGCCCAGGTTTTGTCTTTCACACACTCCTCAGGTGGCAGACAAGCTTCAGCTTTTCACTGGGGCAGTTCAGACCCTTTTGGACAAAGAGGTTTTGGAGCCGGTTCCCGAACCAGAACAGGGTTTCGGTTTCTATTCCAACTGGTTTGTGGTCAACAACGGATGTCGTCCTATCCTGGACCTTAAGAATCTCAATTCCGTCGTGGTCAAGTCTCATTGTTATCGGATTCTCTGCGGACGGTGATCACCACCATGTCTCCTGGAGAGTTTCTTGCCTCCCTGGATCTTCAGGATCCCAAAACCAAACCAAATCTGCGCTCCTCCATATAAGCTATCCAAGTGTGAACCCTGTATAGAGCATATTGTATACCACTTTCATAAAATTTGGGGTCTCTGTTGTTTTTTAACTTAGGATGATTGTGTGAAGTTAGGTACTCTCCTATATTGGGGAGCCTTGACGTGGCAGGCGGGCTTAAACATACTTTGGCCAAACTATGCAACAGAGACCCCAAATTTTATGAAAGTGGTATACAATATGCTCTATACAGGGTTCACACTTGGATAGCTTATATGGAGGAGCGCAGATTTGGTTTGGTTTTGGGTTTCTGTTTGGGCTTAGGCCTAATCTTGGGGAGCTTGGAGAACTCCCTCATTTCTTGCTGCTATCTGTATTTATTCACTTGGGTACTCAATTTATATCTGAAGACTAAATGTATAAATTAATGTGAATTAGCGCTCTGAATTTTTTTTGTTTCTTCTGGATCTTCAGGATGCATCCCTGCACATTGCCATTCATCCAGAGAGCTGGCAATACCTCCGGTTTGCCTGCGACCAAGGGCACTTTGTTTTATGCTCTTCCCTTTGGTTTGCCTACTACTCCACAGGTCTTCAATCGAGTCCTAGGTGCCTTGATATCGCTCTTGCATAGGACCGGGGTCCAAGTTACTCCTTACATGGACGATCTCCTGCTGAAGGCCTCATTTCCGGAGCTTCTGCATCACCAGGTCCAGGAATGCATTCAAGTTCTCTCCCATCATGGGGGAATCTTGAACATGGACAAGTCGGATCTGGCTCCATCTCAGCGTCTCGTTTACCTGAGATTTCTCTTGGACACAGTGAAGGGGATGGTGTTTCTCAAGGACAAGGTAGCTCACGAGATCGCACACAAAGTATCCACTGTCCTGGAGTTGGATCCGGAGCCAGCCAAGAAGTTGACGTCTCTGGTGGGGAAGTTCATTTTCATCATGGAAGCAGTCCTGTTCGCCATGGCTCATGCGAGGGAACTTCAACGGTTTGTGATCCAGGCCTGAAAGGGTCAGATGGATCTTTTGAAGATATCAGTCTCTCTCCCACTACATGTGGAACTGAGTCTGTCATGGTGGCTTGACCTCTCGCATCTCCTGAAAGGCAGGGCCTTCCTTATTCCCTTCTGGACGACTGTAACCACAGATACCAGTTTGTCGGGATGGGGTGCGGTCTTGGGTCACCTGAATGTCCAGGGCCGGAGGAGAGTCTCCTTCCCATCAATATATTAGAGCTTCGAGCAATCTTACATGCTCTCCGGTATTGGGCGGTCCAGTTGGAGAGTTGTCCTGTTAGAGTCCAGTCAGACAACACCACAGCCGTGGCTTACATCAACAAGCAAGGTGGCACAAGAAGTTCTGTAGCTTGGTTGGAGGTCAAGGCTATTTTGACCTGGGCAGAAGATCATATTCATGCTATTTTCGCAGTTCACATTCCAGGTGTGGACAATGTCCTGGCAGACTTCGTAAGTCGACACACCATCGACAGTGGAGAATGGGAACTGAATCAGGAGGTGTTCCATCTCATTGTCCAGATCGACCTGATGGCGACGAGACACAACAGGAAGGTCCTGCTGTTCTGCTCCTGTTGGAACGACCCTCAGGATCTAGCAGTGGATGCCATGTCCAGTACATGGAGTTTTCTTCTGGCATACATATTTCCCCCTCTTCCCATGTTGCACAGGGTATTGAGGAAGCTTCGGCTGGAGCGATCTCCAGTCGTTCTGATTGCTCCATATTGGCCTCGCCAGTCTTGGTTTCCGGAGCTTCTGGATCTGTCGGTGGCGGAACCGTTTCGACTTCCCCACCGTCCGGATCTTCTACAGGGATACCTGTGGAAGGAAAACGTTGAACGTTGGGTTTGATGGCTTGGAGGGCTTTTCTTCTGAGGTTGTTGGTACTATGCTTCGTGCTCGGAAGCCTATTTCTTCTAAGGCATACCATCGGGTTTGGTCTACCTTTCTCTCTTAGTGTGCTGATAGGGATCTTTCCCATGAGTTTGATATCTCTGTGGCCCTGTCTTTTTTGCAGGATGGGGTTGATAAGGGTCTCAGTTTGAGTTCCTTGAAGGTTCAGACTTCTGGACTCTGTTTTCTTTCAGAGACGACTTGCCATTATCCCTGATGTTGAGGTTTTTTTTCCACGGTGTTGCTCATGTTCGCCCTGCTTTTAAGAGTCCCACTCCTCAGTGGGATCTCAATTTGGTATTAGGTGTTCTCCAGCGTCCACCTTTTGAGTCCTTGGCTACCATCCCTTTATGTCTCCTGACTTGGAAGATGGCTTTTCTCCTGACGATTGTGTCTGTTCGCCTTGTTGCGGAGTTGCATGCTTTGTCCTCTAAACACCCCTTTTTGTTTTTTCATAAGGACAAGGTGGTTCTTCGCACTTCTCAGGAATTTCTCCCGAAGGTGGTTTCTGAGTTCCATATTAACCAGGAAATAGTGGTGCCTTCTTTTTGTCCTGACCCTACATTTGACAAGGAAAGGGATCTTCACTTGTTGGATGTTGTGCGCTGCCTAAAGTTTTATGTGCATCGTACTGAGTCCACCCGCCAGTCTAACGCATTGTTGTCATTCCTGAGGGTCCTAGGGCTGGTAAGCCAGCTTCTAAGGTTACCATTGCTTCCTGGATTAAGTCCACCATTTGTAAGGCTTACGAATTGAGGAAGAAGCCTGTGCCCTTTCTGGTCACGGCTCATTCTACCAGGTCTATTGGAGCCTCTTGGGCTTACAAGAATCAGGCTTCGGCTATTCAGTTGTGCAGTGGGGCTGCTTGGTCGTCAGTACACACCTTTTCCAAACACTACCGTGTTGATGTGCTGGCATCAGCTGATGACCGTTTTGGCAGGAAGATCCTAGAGGCTTTATTGCCTATCTAAGGTCTTTCTAGGTACCTTTAGTACTCCTTACCTGTTGAGCCCTGTTGGCTCTAGTTCAGTGTACTGTTACAGTTTCTGGTGTCTTTACACCGTTTTTCGTGTCCGTTGACACTTTATTTTAAGAGGGCTGTGTATGATCTCTTTAGCTCATGTATGTTCTAATGACTTTGGGGGCACTGCGCCTGGTCCTTGCCTTACTTCCCACCTCAGGAAATTCAATGTTTGGACATCCCAAAGTTACCAGTAACCTATATTGGACGACAGAGAAAATAGGAATTTAGTCTTACCTGTTAAATACTTTTCTCTTAGTCCATATAGGTTACTGGTCTCCCTCCCTGTCAAGGGACAGTGCTTGGCTCTCCTGTGGCAGAACGTGGGAGTCCTTTCGGGTTCACACTCACAGGCGTCTTCTTTTCCCTTTGACGCTAACTATTGACTAGATAGCCAATCTAACTGGAGAACATTGGCTACTGCAGGCTGAGAGGGATGGTAGGCTCCACCCAGCACTTTTTATTCAAGAAAGTTTCCTGTCTTAATTAAAGGGCCAGGTCACCTACCCAAAGTTACCAGTAACCTGTATGGACTAAATCCTAAGGAAAAGGATTTAACAGGTAAGACTAAAATCCTATTTTCTGTTCTCTGGGAGCATTTTGGGCTTTTTTTTGTGGTAGTTAACTCCTTCCCTGCCATGCTTGGGTGAATTGGGGGACTTTTTTTTTATCATTTTCCTTTTGGATTTGTGTTTTTAATGTTTTTTGGGTATTCTAGATGTGTTTTGGCACTTTTTAGACACCTTTTACTTTAGTCGTTTTATTTGAATTCCGCTGCTTTGGGACATATCGCTGCAACCGCTCCATGTACCAAATTGAGAGAGAGTCTTGGACTCTGGTAATGGCGGACCACAGCCTTTACGGCTGGGGAGCGGTCTTGGGTCACCTGGGGGTTCAGGGACGATGCAGTGTGGAGGAGTCCCCCCTGCCCATCAACATTCAGATTCATCATGGGTTTCTCTCATGCTTTCCCTGCCTATAAGGCTCCCAGTCCCCTGTGGGACGTTAACTTGGTTCTGGGAGTCCTGCAGCATCCTCCCATTGAGCCTTTGGCTACCATTCCTCTACGTCTCCTGACATGGAAGATGGTCTTTCTTTTGGCTATGGTCTCTGTCCGCAAAGTTGTTGAATTGCCTTGTTCTGCAAACCTCCTTTCCTGGTGTTTCGCAAAGATAAGGCTGTTCTCCGTACCTCTCAGGAATTTCTTCCTAAGATGATCTCTGAGGTCCACATCAATCAGGAGATTGTTGTGCCTTCCTTTTGTCCTGACCCTAAATCTGACAAGGAGATGGATCTCCACTTGTTGGATGTAGTGCATTGCCTCAAATTTTATGTGTACTGTACTGGTCCATTCATAAGACAGATACTCTTTTTATCATCCCTGAGGGTCCCAGGGCTGGTTTGGCTGCGTCCAAGGTGACTATTGCATCTTGGATTAAGTCTACCATCCGCAAGTATTAAGAGTTCAGAGGGAAACCTGTTCCCTACCTCATTACAGCACATTTCACTAGGTCTGTTTGATCCTACTGGGTCTACAAGAATCAGGCCTCTGCTGAACAGCTGTGCAAGGCGACCACTTGGTCTTCTGTGTATAGCTTTGCTAAACACTAATGGGTTGTTGATCTGGCTTCGGCTGAAGCCAGCTTTGGCAGGAAAGTCCTGGAGACAGTCTTGCATGTCTAGGACTTTATCTTTCCTGTGCCTTATAGCTCTTTAACTGAGCCCCGTTGGTTCTTGTTCTTGTGTGCTGTGCATTGCTATTTAGTGTCCGTTGAAACTTTGTTAGTTTGGGCTGTTCCTTGTCCTGGATAGTCCATGGGAACTCTGGCATCATTGGGACAGTCGCTTGGTCCTTTCCTTTTCTTCCCTCCCTTTCGAATTCAATGTTGGTACATCCCCATGGTACCTGTGAGTTATATTGGACGACAGAGAAAAGAGGATTTTAGTCTTGCCTGTTAAATCCTTTTCTCTTAGTCCATATGACATACATGTCTCCCAGCCAGTGAAAGGGGCCATGCTGGGTCTCCTGTGGCTAGATGTGGGAGTCCTTCAGGGTTAATCGCTCTCAGGAGTTTTCCCTTCTTCTTTCTTGCTATCTTAGTTGATAGGTTATTGTCTCAAATCTATCTGGCGGGGAGGGGCTAAGGCAGCCTGATATGGAGGAGGGAAGGTTCCACCCCTGCACTTTCAGAATTTTTCCTGCCTACTGGGAGGAGCTGTCGCCTCCCCATGGTCCTGTACGTCATATGGACTAAGAGAAAAGGATTTAACAAGTAAGACTAAAATCCTCTTCGATGCATTTTATTTTCTGAGTAAAATTATTCCAGATATGTTTTTAATGAATATGTGGCTTCTACAGGACTGGAATTGCAATTATTCTTCATATGTTCAAATGCTGATGTGCTACACTTGATCACTTTGAATTACAGTGTTCAGAGCAGTAAAATGTAACTTTTATTGCAGATTCACTTGCAACACCGCAACACATCCTTCCCTTTCTTCCTCATGATATGAATGTAGAGGAGGGAGACAGAGAAAAGTGACAAAAATATTTCTCTGTTGTCCAGTATGGAATACCATGTAGGTGATCTTCCTTCCTTGGAAGGCGGAACATTAAAAAAAAAAAAAAAAAAAAAAAAAAAAAAAAAAAAAAAAAAAAAAAAAGGCAAGGAGTTGAGGGTGGAGCCTTTTCTCCCTTTCTTCAGTTGAACTCTATCCCTGATCTTCCAGTTTTTATATGCTCCTGACAAGAGTGAAGAAGTTTGGAACATTGCTGTTTAGTTTTCTAGTTATTTTTTATTTTATACTTGTATATGGGGCTGTTACAATTCCCCCATTGGGTGGGTTATCATTACTGGCATCCTCTGGAGGATTGCCCAGTGTACAGGTGCTGTTGTAGACCTTTGCGACCTTGTGGAGAGAATCTTGCAGCCCAAGTTTTCACTCACAACAGGGTCTCTCTGAGGTTCCATTTTTAACAAATGGCAATTTGAAAAGTTGAAGACTGATGAGTAACCCTTTGAGTGCCATGGTCCACATGTCCCCACTTGTCCCCCTGTAACAGGTGTTGTATTTGATCCCTTGGGCTCTTGCACTCATGTTTGGTAATTAATTTCTGATGTAACAGTGAGCTATATGGTGTATGGATGGCTTCTTTAGTTCCGGTTAACCCCTTCCCTGCTGGGTTATCCGGCTTAGGAGCTTTTCCTGGAATTTTCCCTTCAGAGCTGTGTTTTTTTTTTATAACCCCCCACATGTGCTCTTGGGACTTTGGGTGTTTTGGATTACTTTTTAAGTTTTCTGATTTTGGGTACATGGCGCCTTTAAGATGCGTTTCCCTCCGCAGCCTCCTTTGCTCCATTGACTTCTATGGGAGAACTTCTCTGGGACATATCTCTGCAACCGTTTGTCATAGAGAGTTCAGAAAGGGCTCATTCTTCTTGTCTCCCCATGTCCTTTTATCCAGTTCAAATTCTGAGTGTCTTGAGGGCCCCTGGGCCCCCACCATCAGAGTTCTTGGCATTGTTAGTTGTAACAGAGAAGACTACAATACCTAGAACGCCCATTTCTTTTGCTTTCTTCTGATTGACTGCCTGGTTTGCAGCCACCGTTTTACTCCTCTCTTGCTTAACGTAAGCAGAGGCTGTCTCTCCTTGCTCTCCTTTTCCAGATTATTCCTTCACCTGTCAGATAAGTACTTTTCTGGGCTTTCTAGGGTGACTTTTTATTTTGGGAAACCGTTATTGATATATTATTCTGTTTTTTTTAGACCTTACTCCTGTTAGGATGTTGGATCCAAAGGGGCATGGGGCTACACCTAAGGCAAAGGACCAGGGGCATCTCTGACCTTTCTTTCATACTGTTCCTCGTGCCAAACTGGGCTGCCTAGAGAGTATTCTGTTTGTTTCTGCCCCTTATTTGCTGTGGCACCTGCTACCCCTCCGGAGCCCTCTAGCCTTGAATAAGCTAGTTTGGGTGAAAGACTTGAAGTCCACTATAGCACAATTCCCTCTCTCTTTGCAGGGGGTTCTCCAGTCTTGGAATCCCCCTACTACATTCAGTGTTTGTGGCTCCTAAGGCCCCAAGTTTGCCTGGACTCATTGACTTCTCTGAGGAGGACTATTCTGAGGATGATAAAGAGGAAGGGGAATTTGACGATGTAAACCATTTTCAGGCGTTCTAAGTCCACTGCTCTGCCGTTGGCTGATGCAGCTGGGCTTAAGGATGTCACGGATAAGAAGCTTGACTCTATCCTCAGGTCCAACTTTGCTGTCATTGGGACTGCGTTGAAGCCTATTTTGCTTCTGCCTGGGTTATGAGAGTTATTGAAGTCTGGGGGGTGAGTGGGGGACAACTTCTGGATGCTGTCCGTGATGGTGTCCAAAAGGAGGGGCATTATGGCCAATACGTTAGAGGCTCAGAGGTACGTTTCTGAAGCACAGTTTGAGGCAGTCAGGTTGTCTGCTAAGGCCTCCTTTGTTACTACATGACTAACCTTGTGGCTGAAGATTTGGTCTGTGGACCAATCCTCTAAGAGGTCATTTGTTTCCTTGCCTTTTCAGAGCAAATCTCTTTTTGGTCCTGAGTTGAAGCAGATCATTAGTGATGCTACTGGGGGCAAGAGCACCTTATTACCACAGATGTCCAAACTCCTCATTATGACAAGGAAACTGCATCTTTTGTCCCTGTCAAACAGAGGCTCAAAGGCTGCACGCCTCTCAGTCACTCACCCAGCCCCCCCCCTCGCCAAACCCAGGCAGCAGTGGCAGTCCCAGAGGACCTCTATCATAGTCGTCACCTATTTTAAAGCACGTTGGCAGATTTTATTGCAGACCAGTGGGTTTTGTAGGAGATTTCGGAAGGGTACAGAACAAGTCACTTCCTCCTTTAAGATTCTTCCAGTCCAGGATGCCCACATGCGGGGAAAAACTGTGTGTTCAGGGAAGCAATTCAGTCTCTTATGGACAAGAGTTCTTGTTCCAATATCTCCTTGAGAGAGGTTCAGGTTTCTTTTCAAACCTGTTTATCAGGTCTTGCGCATCATGTGACCTATTTTGGAACCCACTATTGGAGGATTATATGCTCTTATACTGGACCAACACTACTCACAATGCATCCCTTGACGAAGCCTTCTGGCAATACGCGTTGGGTTGTGTGGGTTTCAGGAGGCATTTGTAAGACCATAGTATTCGCTTTTCTCTACCTGTGACCCGTTTACTTTCTATTGTGATCTGGAGAAGTATTGTCCCTTGCTTACATGTCTTGCTGTTTGAGGTAGCACTTTTTTTGCACTTTAATATTAGATTGCACACTTATTGTGTCTGCACATATATTGGTTGTCTTGTAGGATTATACTTGGGATCCAGGTAGATGGATATTTTGCCACTCTTTTACATTTATTTATTGAATGATCTATTGTCTAGAGATGTGAGCTTTATAACTTGGAGTCTTACTGAACCTCCTCTGTTTGGTTTTAAAGGGGATGTTTACCCTCTTCACAACTTTGCCTAAATCTCTTCCTTATCAATTATAAATATTGGAAAGTGTATCCTTTAAAAAAAAAAAAAAAAAAAAATCCACCCGTTTTGGAGAAATTCAAAGATTAAATGTACCTCTGTACCTACTTCCGGCAAACAGTGCTGACCGGATCTGTACCGTAGTCAGAGCTTCTCTCCAGGCTTCTCCGATGATGGAGGCTGTCTCTAAGCAATCTCACTGGCCAGAAATCGATTCTTGGCAGTTGCCAAGACGTGGATCCAGGAGAGTGGGAGCTCTATCCGGAACTGTTCACCCTGACTGTACCGAAGTGGGGTGGATAGACCTGATGACCACAAGTGACATCAGGAAGGTTCCCGTATTTTGCTCCCTTTTGGGGGGACCCATTGGCCTTTGACACGGTGGTGATTCCATGGTGCTCTTACCTCGCTTACATCTTTCCTCCAATTCCTCTCATTCCCAGAGTGCGTAGGAAGATATGGATGGACGGTCCAACGGTCAATCGTGTTATTCCTTATTTGACCAAGTCGGCGTGGTTTGTGAATCTGGTGTGTCTTTCCATTCATAATCCGTTTCCTCTGCCACCCAGACCGGACATCCTCCTTCAGGGTTACCTCTGGAAAGAGGATGTGGAGAAGGTGGCTTTGAAGGCATGACTCTTGAAGCCACCATCTTGAGGAGAAAGGAGTTTTTCCCTGAAGATGTCTCTACCATGATCCAGGTTAGGAAGCCGGTCTCCTCTAAGGCCTGCCACAGAGTTTGGTTCATTTTTCACTCCTGGTGTGAGTACAGAGATTTGTTTTCACAAGAGTTTGAACCCCCAGTGGTCCTTTCCGTTTTGCAGGATGGTGGGAACAAAGGTCTCTGTATGAATTCCTTTAAGGTTCATACTTCCGCGCTCTCTGTCTTTTACCAGAGGCACATTGCTATCATGCCAGATGTCAGGGTGTTTTTTCAGGGGGTCTCCCATGCTTTCCCTGCCTACAAGGCTCCCACACCCCCCATGGGACCTTTATTTGGTTCTGGGTGTCTTGCAGCAGCCTACATTTGAGTCCCTTGCTACTATTCCCTTACATCTTTTGACGTGGACGATGGCTTTTCTTTTAGCTGTGGTCTCTGTCCACAGAATTGCTGAGCTGCAAGCTTTGTCTTGCAAGCCTGTTTTCCTGGTATTTCACAAGGACAAGGTTGTTCTTTCAACCTCCCAGGAATTTCTTACCAAGGTGGTCTCTGACTTCCACATCAATCAAGACACTGTTGTACCTTCATTTTGTCCTGACCCCAAGTCTGACAATTAAAGGGATCTCCACTTGTTGGATGTGGTGTGCTTTCTCAAGCCGTGTGCGCACCAAACAGTCTTTGCGTAAGACTGATGCCTTGTTTGTCATCCCTGTGGTTCCTAGGGCAAGTCAGGCTGCTTCCAAGGTCACCATTGCCTCTTGGATTAAGTCTACCATCTACGATTCGCAGGGCATATGAACTCTGAAAGAACCCTGTTTCCTTCCGTGTTATAGCACATTCCTCCAGGTCTGTTGGGGCCTCCTGGACGTACAAGAATCAGGCCTCTGCTGATCAGTTGTGCAGGGCCACGACTTTGCCAAGGACCATCGTGTGGATGTCCTGGCTTTGGCTGAAGCCTGCTTTGGTGGGAAGATCCTTCAGGCAGTTCTACCTGTCTAAGGTCCTATTTTTTTTTTTTTTTCCTTGCCTTACAGATTTTCATCTGTTTGAGCCCGGTTGGCTCTTGTTCTTGTGTGCTGTGCTCATTTTTCAGTGTCCATTGGACTGTTCCTAGTTCTGGATAGTCCTAGGGAACTGCTGGGAGCCTAGTGTTGGTATATCCCATGGTACCTGTATTCCATATTGGATGACAGAGAAAATATGATTTTAGTCTTACCTTGTTAAATCCTTTTCTCTTAGTCCATATGGAATACAGGTTTCCCACCCAGAGAAGGGACCTTGCTTGGTCTTTCCTGTCTGGACATGAGAGTCTTTTCTTGGGTCGTTTCCTCACAGAAGCTTACCTCTTCTTCTCTCTTACTATCCTATCTAATGAGCTTGTCTCATATCAAAACTGGAAGGCTGGGGGTGAGGTCAGCCTTAAGAAAGGGAGGGAAGGCTTCACCCTCAAGATCCCCTCTGATGGTACCTGTGTACGATTTAGACTAAGAGAAAAGGATTTAACAAGGTAAGACTAATATCCTATTATTGGGGATCTCCATTTAAGTAGTAGTTTAATTAGTAATTTTTATATTGGAAATATTTGGTGTGAGGGGAATGTCCGCTCCAGGTCCTTGGTATTTAATGTTCTGTTTGTATGTGCACTGAGAGAAGTGCATTTTATCTGTGGCACCTAAATATTCACCGCACAGTGACTGACATTGAGGATTACAGCGCTTCTCACACTTTAATACCAGATACAGCCTGAAAGACAGTGTTTGTAATTTACAGAACTGCATAGTTTATAGAATGGAATGTCAGAACTTAGAATCAACAAGGAAAGTTGATCCATAAGATCTTGCATCCTATTGAACAGACATGCGTAATTTGCAGCGCAAACATTTATTGTATACCAGAGCTTGCAATTAAGAGTACGGAATCATCAGATTTTACAGTCTATAAATTGTAGGTCAATTATATATATTACAGACAGAATGACAGAGCTTACAACCATCAGGCTGAAAATCTGTAGAACTAACGCATAGAGTTTATAGTACCAATGCAGAGAAAAGTGCAAAACCTTAAATTCTAAGAGGCCGTCCCTGAGAATTTTTCATTTTTATAAAACCTTAATAAGTAAATCTTTTCCCTCCTCCCTATACATTTCAATGACAAGTGAAGGCATTCCCCCTCTAATTATAGGTCCTACGATCTGAGGACACCTAGCTTTGCTAACCCCTATCCCCTTATTAAATTTTATTAGTATAATGTAAACTAAATCCATGTGGGCATTACACTAATCTCTCTTTCTCTGTCGTCTAATATAGTTTACAGGTAACTCTGGGGAAGGCAACAGCCCCTTTAAGTAGGCAGGAACAATTCTGGGAAAGAATAGAGGGGTGGAGCCTTCCTCTCCTCCTTGGCTGGATACTAGCTAGCCCATCTCCAGTTAGATTTGTTCCTTGAAGAGAGAGGCAACAGAGAACAGTTCTGCTTAATTTTAGTTTCTTTTATTATTTTCTTGTTCGATATGGAGTGTAGAAATCCCCCATTAGGCGGATTACCATTACTGACTTCCCAATGGTGGATTGCTCAGTTGACAGGCGCTGGGGGAGAACCTTGCATGCTTCTCTTTTCTCTCAATGGTAATCTGAAAGCTGAAGACCTGCAGAAAAAAGGTGAGCAACCCTTTGATTGCCATGGTCCACTTCTTCCACTGTTTCCCATCCTCACAGGGGTCTCCTTTAGGAGTTCCTACATGTATACTCCTGCACTCATTTGGGTTTTATCTTCTGTCTACTTAGGGTCTTTGGAGCATTTGGGCTTTCTGTGGTTCTTTAACCCCCTCCTTGCCATGCTGGGTGCTTCGAGGGACATTTCTACACATTTGTCTTGGGGGTCATTGTTTTCTATTATTGCTTATGTGTTCTTTGTGTTTTGCAACCTTCGGAACATTTTTGTGAAAATTTGTTTATTTCAGTGCCAGTCGCCCTGTACTGCATGGCCTCAATGCTCCATTGATCTCTATGGAAGTTTCATTTGGGACATATCTCTGCAACCGCTCCACGTACCGAGTTCAGAGACAGCTCATTCTTCTTGTCTGCCCTTGCCCTACATTCCGGTGCACATCCTCAGTGTCTTGGGGGGCTTGGGGGGATGAAGGCTCTGTTTTTGGGGTACTCTGGAGGAAACTACATTTCTCTGTCGTCCAATACAGGTTACTGGTAACTTTAGGTAGGCGATCCGCCCCTTTAACTGTAGACAGAAACAATTCTAGAATTGTATGCAGGGGGTGGAGCTTACCTTCCCTCCTTGGCTGCAGCTAGCCAACCAGCTCCATAAAGATTTGTTCATTGGTGAAGACACAGGCAAGAGAACAGTTCTGCTATAGTTTTAGAAATGTTTTATTTTTCTGTTAGATATGGAATACCACCTTTGTGATCCAGACCCATTATCACCAGGAGTCTCTACTGACGGTGTTTGTTGCTATCTCCCAGGGGTATTTCCTTGCATCTGTGGATCTGCGATTGAGGGCATTTTCAGGTCTGACTACAGCTCCTCAAGTTTTCAACGGTGTCCTGGGAGCCTTAGTGTCTGTCCTCCACCGGGACGGCATCAGAGTTACTCCATACATGGACGACCTCCTTTTGAAAGCCCCCTCTGCGAACTTCTTCATCAGCAGGTTCAGCAATTCATTCACGCTCTCACCCATCACGGGTGGATCATCAACATGGACAAGTCAGATCTTGTCCCATCCCAGCGTCTTGTCTTCCTGGGCCTTCTCTTCGACACTCAGAAGAGCATGGTGTTTCTCACAGATGAGGTAGCTCACCAGATCGCCCACAGGGTTTCTGCGGTTCTGGCTCAAGATCCAGTTCCAGCCAAGAAGCTGTCCTCTCTAGTGGGGAAATTCATTTTCACCATAGAAGCGGTCCCGTTTGCCATGGGCACACCAGGGAACTCCATAGGTTTGTGATCCAGGTGTGCAGGGGTTAGCTGGACCTTCTGAAGATGTCAGTATCCCTGCCTCTTCTTGTGGAACGGAGTTTGTCATGGTGGCTCGACCTCTCCAATCTGCTGAAAGTCCTTCCTGGTATCCTTCTGGACCACGGTGACGAAGGATGCCAGCCTCTCCGACTGGAGAGCTGTCCTGGGTTGCCTGAGTGCTCAGGGTCGGTGGTCTCCGGGGGAATCTCTCCTTCCCATCAACGTGTTGGAGCTTCGGGTGATATTTCATGCCCTTCGTCTTTGGACATTTCAGCTGGAAGACTGTCCAGTCCGGGTACAATCTGACAACGCCACGTCTGTGGCTTACATCAAAAAGCAGGGCGGAACAAGAAGTCTCGCCACTTGGTTAGAGGTCAAGGCTATTTTGTCCTTGGCAGAGGAACACGTTCCATGCTATATCCGCAGTGCTTATTCCTGGTGTAGACAACGTCATGTCGGACTTCCTCAATCGACACACAGTGGACAGCGGAGAGTGGGAGCTGCACCCAGAGGTGTTCACCCTCATTGTTCAGAAGTGGGGTCTTCCTTACATTGACCTGATGGTGACAGGACACAACAGGAAGGTTCCGAGGTTCTGCTCTCGGTGGAGGGACCCTCCAGCCCTTGCGGTGGATGCAATGTCCATTCCTTTGCTATTCCCTCTAGCCTACATCTTTCCTCCCCTCCCAATGATGCACAGGATGTTATGGAAATTGTGACTGGAACTCTGTCCAGTCATTCTGATTGCTCCGTACTGGCCTCGCCAAGCTTTGTTTCCGGAGCTTCTGGATCTGTCCGTGGCAGAGCCATTCCGGCTCCCTTGCCATCCGGATCTTCTTCTACAGGGTCACCTGTGGAAGGAGGATGTTCATCGGCTAACTCTGATGGCTTGGAAGTTGAATCCTCAATATTGAAGGAGAAAGGGTTTTCTTCTGGGGTGGTGGCTACTATGCTCAGTGCCCGCAAGCCTGTTTCTTCCAAGAGCTACCATCATGTCTGGTTGCCCTTTCTATCTTGGTGTGCTGATAAGTACCTGTCTCAGGAATTTCATCTGCCTACGGTCCTAGCCTTTTTTGCCGAACGGTGTGGATAAGGGCCTCAGTTTGAGTTCCCTTAAGGTTCAGACTTCTGCTCTGTTTTCTTTTAGAGGCACATTGCCATCCTTCCTGATGTCAAGGTTTTCTTCTAGGGCGTTGCTCATACTCATCCAGCCTTCAAGAATCCCGCTCCTCCGTGGGATCTTAACTTGGTGTTGGTCATTTTTGAGCGCCCTCCATTTGAGTCTTTGGCTACTATTCCTCTACGCCTGTTGACATGGAAAATGGCCTTTTTCCTGGCGATCACGTCCGTTCGCCGTGTCACAGAGTTACATGCTCTATCCTGTAAGCCACCCTATTTGGTGTTTCACAAGGACAAGGTGGTGCTCCGCACTTCTCAGGAGTTCCTCCCGAAGGTAGTTTCGGAGTTCCACATCAATCAGGAGATTGTGGTGCCTTCTTTATGCCCTAAGCCCACCTCTGACAAGGAGAGGGATCTCCACTTGTTAGATGTGGTACATTGTCTCAAGCTTTATGTATATCGCACGGAGTCTGACAGGCAATCTGACGTGCTGTTCTGTCCTGAGGGTCCCAGGGCAGGAAGACCTGCATCCATAATGACTTGCTTCTTGGATAAAGTCCACTATTCGTAGGCTTATGAGCCTGGGAAGAAGCCCTTCCCCTTTCGGGTCATGACTCATTCAACAAGATCTATTGGGGCTTCTTGGGCTTACAAGAATCAGTCCTCCACTGATAAGTTGTGCAAGACTGCCACCTGGTCATCTCTGCACACCTTTTCGAAACACTACCGTGTTGATTTGCTGGTATCGGCTGATGCCAGCTGTGGGATGAAGATCCTGGAGGCAGTCTTGCCTGTCTAGGATCTTCTTCGGTTCTTGGTGCTTCCTTCACTTTTGAGCCCTGTTGTCTCTAGTTCAGTATGCTGTGTAACAGTTTGGGGTGTTGTTACCCCTGTTTAGTGTCCATTGACACTTCATTGTTTTGTTGGGCTATCTCTGATCTGATGGTTCATATTTGCTCTGGTGACTTTGGGGGCCTTGCGCCTGGTCCTTGCCTTACTTCCTGCCTCTGGGAAACTCAATGGTTGGACATCCCAAAGTTACCAGTAACCTGTATTGGACAACAGAGAAAAGAGGATTATAGTCTTACGTGTTAAATCCTTTTCTCTTAGTCCATGCAGGTTACTGGTCTCCCACCCTGTCAAGGGACCATGCTTGGCTCTCCTGTGGCAGATGTGGGTGTCCTTCAGGGTCATGCTCACAGGAGTCTTCTTTCCCTTCCACTATCTAGTCAGTAGTTAGTGTCTCAAATCTTTCTGGAGCTGGTTGGCTAGCTGTAGCCAAGGAGGGAAGGTAGGCTCCACCCCCTGCATACAATTCTATAATTGTTCCTGCCTTCAATTGAAGGAGTGGATCGCCCACCCAAAGTTACCAGTAACCTGTATGGACTTAGAGAAAAGGATTTAACAGCTAAGACTAACATCCTCTTTTCCCATAAACACCTGTTTCGTGGTCTGTTTTCTGATTGGCTTACAGTTCGGTCGCCATTTTCTTTCTTTCCTCTCATGAGTATCGTACTCAGGGCTTGGATTCTTCCACTCTGCTCCTCAGGTTAACCTTTCCCTGGCCAGATAAGTGTATTTTTTTGCCCTTTTTGGGGTGAATTAATGATCTGGGACACAGTATTGGGTTTTTCCTTTTTGTTAGACACTTTGTCTCCTGTCAGGGAAGACTGGGGCTAAACCTAAGACTAAGGATGCTGGGGTGTCTTTGACGCCCATTACTTACTGTTCCTCATGTCAATCAGGGCTCCCTAGAGAATACTCGGGTCATATATGCCCTTCATGAGCTGCGGCCCCTGCATCTCTGCCAGGGCCCTCCAGCTATGATCAAGAGCCACCCTGGGTGAAAGACTTAAAGTCTACCTTGACGCAGTTTCCTATGCGGCCCTCCAGACCTGGAAGCCCCCGGCATTATTCGGGTCTGCAGCCCCTAAACCGCAGGGTATCCCTGATGTGTCAGATTCCTCTGATGAGATGCTGTTGGTGGATTCTGACGAGGGTGAATGCTCTGAAGGAGTTTACTCTCAATTTTTGGGGACCCTTTTGAGGCTGACCCTGAGCCTTCTGCTGAAGGTCTCATTAAGGCTGTCTTAGACACCTTAAATATTCTGGTGGTCTCTGAGGAACCCCACTCTACTTCTGACATCTTTCAAAGTCACAAGAAACAGACTACTGTCTTTCCACCTAATCCCACTCTTGACCAGGTGGTCCTAGATGAGTGGAAGACCCCAAACAAACCTCTTTCCCTGCCTAAGAGATTTGCTAAATTGTTCCACTTCTAAGAGGCGGCTTTGGCTCAGTGGGTTCTCCCTCCTGAGGTTGATGCCCCTATCTCTAGGCTTTCTAAATTCACAGTGTTTCCTGTGGCAGATGCTTCTGCTCTCAAGGATTTGACTGACAGGAAGCTGGAGTCTATTTTGAAGGTTACTTTTGCAACCATAGGTGCGTCTATGAGACCCACCTTTGATTCATCTTGGGTGAATAGGGCCATTGCGATATGGACGGAGCAGCTGACTATGGCTGTCCGTTAGGGTGTCCCTACTGCTGACCTTCTATGTCTATTGGCTAACATTTCTGAGGCTCAGCATTACGTTACTGATGCTATTTTTGATACCATCAGGCTTGAGGCTCTATTTGTTTGCCAGGTGTTCCCTTTAGCTTAAAATATGATTAGCTGTCTCCGAGAAATCCTTGGTTTCCGTTCCTTTTCTGGGTATGTCCCTTTTTGGCCCTGAGTTGAAGAATCTAATCAGTGAGGCTACTGTGGGCAAGAGTATCATGTGGCCTTTGATCCCCAAGAAAAAGCCTTAACTTCGCAGGCAACGTCTTTTTCGTGTCTACTAGGGTGAGATGCGTGGAGCGACCCCGGCGGTTCCTCAGGCCCTGCGCTCCTCCTCCAAGCCCAAACAACAGTGGATGCCCGGGTAGTCCTCCACCAAGTCCAAACCCACCAAACCTACTTCGGCATGACTCACCGAACCCTGGACCGCATGTGCCAGTGGGTTGTCGTCTGCAGCACTTTCTCAGTGTCTGGTCGGACACCGTTGCGAATCCCGGGAACCGGTTCCTAAACCAGAAACTGGTTTGAGCTTCTATTCAAACTTATTTGTGTAACAACCAGTTGGTTTGAGAAAGCAGCCCCAGTGCTGCGAAACGTCACTTTAATTGGATCTATTGCTTTTTTCTACAATTGGTTTGTTGTTTTATATATATATATGTTTATTAAATTAAAGTTTTTAGACATTTAGCAGCCTTCTTTCATTTTTATTTATTTATTACATTTTTTATCATCTGGATAACAAACACTGTATAATCTGAGTGGGGACAGATTTGAATTTCTTCACAAGCTCAAAAGCTGGTTTGGGTATAAGCCGGTAACCAGTAGCTCCAATTGTGAGTATAATCCTTACCTTATCTTGACATTGAGCAATTGTGGCATTTACAGGCACTATTGGGCGCCCTCTGTTCTCCCTGTTTTTTCCTTTATGTGCTTCCCTGTTGTGGATCTCAGTGGAGACATAAGTTTTGCACTGAGCACTCTACTTGTGAGTAGATTCTATTTGTCTATACTTTATTAAGCATTATCTACATACTACACTAGGAACTCCTCCTTTTTGTGTTCTTTTTCTCCAAGAAAGATGCAAGTTGTAGTCCTATTCTGGACTTCAAGGATCTCAATTCCTTGAAGTTTGTCATTGAGGTGATGTGTCCACGGGAATTCCTGGCCTCCTTAGATCCGCAGGATAATTACCTGCACATCTCCATTCAGAGAGCCGGCAGTACCTCAGGTTTGC